>JAPEHP010000008.1:1343567-1391067 GCA_026437355.1 Eucyclogobius newberryi | reverse complement strand
GGTCCTGGTCCTGGTCCTGGTCCTGGTCCTGGTCCTGGACCTGGTCCTGGTCCTGGTCCTGGACCTGGTCCTGGTCTATGAGTTAAATGTTTGTGCAGTTTATCAGTTGCTCTTTGGACCGAGCTTTGGGACAGAATTTAGGGACTTCAGTTTGAGACGCTCTGTCTTTCTCTGGATCTGGTTTAGTCCTGGTTTAGTCCTGCTTTAGTCCTGGTTTAGACCTGGTTTAGTCCTGGTTTAGACCTGGTTTAGTCCTGGTTTAGACCTGGTCTGGGACCAGGTTTTGTCCTTGTTTTGTGCTCCTTTGGTCCTGGTCCAGCTCTCATGTGTTACATTGATTTTCTCAGTCCAGCCCTGATCCAGTTTCAAATCCACTTCCTCAGGACTAAACCAGATCTAAACCAGGACTAAACCAGATCTAAACCAGGACTAAACCAGGTCTAAACCAGGACTAAACCAGGTCTAACCAGGACTAAACCAGGACTAAACCAGGACTAAACCAGGACTAAACCAGGACTAAACCAGATCTAAACCAGGACTAAACCAGGTCTAACCAGGACTAAACCAGGACTAAACCAGGACTAAACCAGGTCTAAACCAGGTCTAAACCAGGACTAAACCAGGTCTAAACCAGGACTAAACCAGGTCTAAACCAGATCTAAACCAGGACTAAACCAGGACTAAAGCGGGTTTAAAGCGGGTCTAAAGCGGGACTAAAGCGGGTCTAAAGCGGGTCTAAAGCGGGTCTAAAGCGGGTCTAAAGCGGGACTAAAGCGGGTCTAAAGCGGGTCTAAAGCGGGTCTAAAGCGGGTCTAAAGCGGGTCTAAAGCGGGACTAAAGCGGGACTAAAGCGGGTCTAAAGCGGGTCTAAAGCGGGACTAAAGCTGGTCTAAAGCGGGTCTAAAGCGGGTCTAAAACGGGTCTAAAGCGGGTCTAAAGCGGGTCTAAAGCAGGACTAAAGCGGGTCTAAAGCGGGTCTAAAACGGGTCTAAAGCGGGTCTAAAACGGGTCTAAAGCGGGTCTAAAGCGGGTCTAAAGCAGGTCTAAAGCGGGACTAAAGCGGGTCTAAAGCGGGTCTAAAGCGGGACTAAAGCGGGTCTAAAGCGGGACTAAAGCGGGTCTAAAGCGGGTCTAAAGCGGGACTAAAGCGGGTCTAAAGCGGGTCTAAAGCAGGACTAGAGCGCGACTAAAGCGGGTCTAAAGCGGGACTAAAGCGGGTCTAAAGCGGGTCTAAAGCGGGTCTAAAGCGGGACTAAAGCGGGTCTAAAGCGGGTCTAAAGCGGGACTAAAGCGGGACTAGAGCGCGACTAAAGCGGGTCTAAAGCGGGTCTAAAGCGGGACTAAAGCGGGTCTAAAGCGGGTCTAAAGCGGGACTAAAGCGGGTCTAAAGCGGGTCTAAAGCGGGTCTAAAGCGGGTCTAAAGCGGGTTTAAAGCGGGTTTAAAGCGGGTCTAAGCGGGTCTAAAGCGGGACTAAAGCGGGTCTAAAGCGGGTCTAAAGCGGGTCTAAAGCGGGACTAAAGCGGGTCTAAAGTGGGTCTAAAGCGGGTCTAAAGCGGGACTAAAGCGGGTCTAAAGCGGGTCTAAAGCGGGTCTAAAGCGGGTCTAAAGCGGGACTAAAGCGGGTCTAAAGCGGGTCTAAAGCGGGTCTAAAGCGGGACTAAAGCGGGTCTAAAGCGGGTCTAAAGCGGGTCTAAAGCGGGACTAAAGCGGGTCTAAAGTGGGTCTAAAGCGGGTCTAAAGCGGGTCTAAAGCGGGACTAAAGCGGGTCTAAAGCGGGTCTAAAGCGGGTCTAAAGCGGGACTAAAGCGGGTCTAAAGCGGGTCTAAAACGGGTCTAAAGCGGGTCTAAAACGGGTCTAAAGCGGGTCTAAAGCGGGTCTAAAGCAGGACTAGAGCGCGACTAAAGCGGGTCTAAAGCGGGACTAAAGCGGGTCTAAAGCGGGTCTAAAGCGGGTCTAAAGCGGGACTAAAGCGGGTCTAAAGCGGGACTAAAGCGGGTCTAAAGCGGGTCTAAAGCGGGACTAAAGCGGGTCTAAAGCGGGTCTAAAGCGGGTCTAAAGCGGGACTAAAGCGGGTCTAAAGCGGGTCTAAAGCGGGTCTAAAGCGGGTCTAAAGCGGGTATAAAGCGGGTCTAAAGCGGGTCTAAAGCGGGTCTAAAGCGGGTCTAAAGCGGGTATAAAGCGGGTCTAAAGCGGGTCTAAAGCGGGTATAAAGCGGGTCTAAAGCGGGTCTAAAGCGGGTATAAAGCGGGTCTAAAGCAGGTCTAAAGCGGGACTAAAGCGGGTCTAAAGCGGGTCTAAAGCGGGACTAAAGCGGGTCTAAAGCGGGTATAAAGCGGGTCTAAAGCGGGTATAAAGCGGGTCTAAAGCGGGTCTAAAGCGGGACTAAAGCGGGTCTAAAGAGACTGTGATCTGGTTGAGTCTCATGTTGCAGCTGAACTTTATCTCATTGTTTGATGAAACCCGAGTCAGGAGCAGGAGTTTCTTAGACTTGAGCTGGAGCTGAAACTGAGACAAATAAAAGTCTAAATCTGTGACTGAAGATTTCAGATTCCCTCCCTGACCTCTGACCTCTCTCTCATCAATCTCGGCGTGTGTCACATGCCCTCCTGACCTCTGACCTTTCTCTCTTCAGTCTCGTGTGTATCAGATGCCCTCCCTGACCCCTGACCTCTGACCTCTGACCTCTCTCTCTTCAGTCTTGGCGTGTGTGTCACATGCCCTCCTGACCTCTGACCTTTCTCTCTTCAGTCTCGTGTGTATCAGATGCCCTCCCTGACCCCTGACCTCTGACCTCTGACCTCTCTCTCTTCAGTCTTGGCGTGTGTGTCACATGCCCTCCTGACCTCTGACCTTTCTCTCTTCAGTCTCGTGTGTATCAGATGCCCTCCCTGACCCCTGACCTCTGACCTCTGACCTCTCTCTCTTCAGTCTTAGCGTGTGTGTCAGATGCCCTCCCTGACCTCTGACCTTTCTCTCTTCAGTCTCGTGTGTGTCAGATGCCCTCCCTGACCCCTGACCTCTGACCTCTGACCTCTCTCTCTTCAGTCTTGGCGTGTGTGTCAGTTGCCCTCCCTGACCCCTGACCCCTGACCTCTGACCTCTCTCTCCCTCCAGTCTCAGCGTACGCAGAGTTGCAGCGCTCTGACAGGAAGTCCTCCCCCGTCAGCACTTATGTCCCGCCTCCTGACTACGAGTCTCATGATGATGACATCATCAAACCGCGCAAACTCAGCAACCCAGTGAAAGAGTCCAAGAGCCACCGAGAACTGCACCGAGAACTGTTGACGTCCTGCAAACGGTGAGAACCAAGAACTGTTGACCTCCTGCAAATGGTGAGAACCCAGAACTGTTGACCTCCTGCAAACGGTGAGAACCCAGAACTGTTGACCTCCTGCAAACAATGAGAACCCAGAACTGTTGACCTCCTGCAAACGGTGAGAACCAAGAACTGTTGACCTCCTGCAAATGGTGAGAACCCAGAACTGTTGACCTCCTGCAAACGGTGAGAACCAAGAACTGTTGACCTCCTGCAAACGGTGAGAACCCAGAACTGTTGACCTCCTGCAAACGGTGAGAACCAAGAACTGTTGACCTCCTGCAAATGGTGAGAACCCAGAACTGTTGACCTCCTGCAAACGGTGAGAACCAAGAACTGTTGACCTCCTGCAAACGGTGAGAACCCAGAACTGTTGACCTCCTGCAAACGGTGAGAACCAAGAACTGTTGACCTCCTGCAAACGGTGAGAACCAAGAACTGTTGACCTCCTGCAAACAATGAGAACCCAGAACTGTTGACCTCCTGCAAACGGTGAGAACCAAGAACTGTTGACCTCCTGCAAACGGTGAGAACCCAGAACTGTTGACCTCCTGCAAACGGTGAGAACCAAGAACTGTTGACCTCCTGCAAACGGTGAGAACCCAGAACTGTTGACCTCCTGCAAACAATGAGAACCCAGAACTGTTGACCTCCTGCAAACGGTGAGAACCAAGAACTGTTGACCTCCTGCAAACGGTGAGAACCCAGAACTGTTGACCTCCTGCAAACGGTGAGAACCAAGAACTGTTGACCTCCTGCAAACGGTGAGAACCCAGAACTGTTGACCTCCTGCAAACGGTGAGAACCAAGAACTGTTGACCTCCTGCAAACGGTGAGAACCCAGAACTGTTGACCTCCTGCAAACAATGAGAACCCAGAACTGTTGACCTCCTGCAAACGGTGAGAACCAAGAACTGTTGACCTCCTGCAAACGGTGAGAACCCAGAACTGTTGACCTCCTGCAAACGGTGAGAACCAAGAACTGTTGACCTCCTGCAAACGGTGAGAACCCAGAACTGTTGACCTCCTGCAAACAATGAGAACCCAGAACTGTTGACCTCCTGCAAACGGTGAGAACCCAGAACTGTTGACCTCCTGCAAACAATGAGAACCCAGAACTGTTGACCTCCTGCAAACGGTGAGAACCAAGAACTGTTGACCTCCTGCAAACGGTGAGAACCCAGAACTGTTGACCTCCTGCAAACGGTGAGAACCAAGAACTGTTGACCTCCTGCAAATGGTGAGAACCCAGAACTGTTGACCTCCTGCAAACAATGAGAACCCAGAACTGTTGACCTCCTGCAAACGGTGAGAACCCAGAACTGTTGACCTCCTGCAAACGGTGAGAACCCAGAACTGTTGACCTCCTGCAAACGGTGAGAACCAAGAACTGTTGACCTCCTGCAAACGGTGAGAACCCAGAACTGTTGACCTCCTGCAAACGGTGAGAACCAAGAACTGTTGACCTCCTGCAAACGGTGAGAACCCAGGGTGGTGGCTAAAGCTTGCGTGTGTGAGGGATCAGAGACTTCAGACTGAACCAGTGGAAACATGCCTCACGAGAGCTCAGAGAGATGGAAAGAGCTTCAGCTTCAGCTCATGTATTATTCAGGCTGAGGTTCCTCTGATGTTCCTCTGAGGTCTGAGGTTCCTCTGAGGTCTGAGGTTCCTCTGAGGTTCCTCTGAGGTCTGAGGTTCCTCTGAGGTTCCTCTGAGGTCTGAGGTTCCTCAGGTCTGGAGACTCATGTTTGTGGTGTTCCTCAGGTCTGGAGACTGTGTGGAGCTGAAGCCAGAGCTGCAGCGTGTGTTGGAGGCTCGGAGGAGAGAGCAGAAGATAAAGCTGAGGAAGCAGGAGGAAGAGGCCCACAAGAAGCTCTCTCCTCTGGAACAAGAGCTTCAGCGACGACACCACATCCTGGAGGAGGTACAGAAGCCACAAGCTCCTCACCGCAGGGCAGCACAACTTCTGAGGCTCCAGCAAGAGGCCGCTCCATGTTTAGTCCTGACTCTGGCACCAGCAGGAGGCCGCTCCATGTTTAGTCCTGACTCTGGCACCAGCAGGAGGCCGGTCCATGTTTAGTCCTGACTCTGGCACCAGCAGGAGGCCGGTCCATGTTTAGTCCTGACTCTGGCACCAGCAGGAGGCCGCTCCATGTTTAGTCCTGACTCTGGCACCAGCAGGAGGCCGCTCCATGTTTAGTCCTGACTCTGGCACCAGCAGGAGGCCGGTCCATGTTTAGTCCTGACTCTGGCACCAGCAGGAGGCCGGCCCATGTTTAGTCCTGACTCTGGCACCAGCAGGAGGCCAGTCCATGTTTAGTCCTGACTCTGGCACCAGCAGGAGGCCGCTCCATGTTTAGTCCTGACTCTGGCACCAGCAGGAGGCCAGTCCATGTTTAGTCCTGACTCTGGCACCAGCAGGAGGCCGGTCCATGTTTAGTCCTGACTCTGGCACCAGCAGGAGGCCGGTCCATGTTTAGTCCTGACTCTGGCACCAGCAGGAGGCCGCTCCATGTTTAGTCCTGACTCTGGCACCAGCAGGAGGCCGGTCCATGTTTAGTCCTGACTCTGGCACCAGCAGGAGGCCGGTCCATGTTTAGTCCTGACTCTGGCACCAGCAGGAGGCCGCTCCATGTTTAGTCCTGACTCTGGCACCAGCAGGAGGCCGCTCCATGTTTAGTCCTGACTCTGGCACCAGCAGGAGGCCGGTCCATGTTTAGTCCTGACTCTGGCACCAGCAGGAGGCCGGTCCATGTTTAGTCCTGACTCTGGCACCAGCAGGAGGCCGCTCCATGTTTAGTCCTGACTCTGGCACCAGCAGGAGGCCGGTCCATGTTTAGTCCTGACTCTGGCACCAGCAGGAGGCCGGCCCATGTTTAGTCCTGACTCTGGCACTGTTTGTTTTGCAGTTGGAGCATCAGGAGCAGAAGCAGAAACTGGAGTCAAGTCGAGCTCCAGAGTTTATTCAAGTCAAGGAGAAGCTGAAGAGGACCAGCCGGGACTTCCACCAGGACCAGGTCTAAACCAGGTCTAAACCAGGTCTAAACCAGGTCTAAACCAGGTCTAAACCAGGTCTAAACCAGGTCTAAACCAGGTCTAAACCAGGTCCAAACCAGGTCTAAACCAGGTCCAAACCAGGTCTAAACCAGGTCTAAACCAGGTCTAAACCAGGTCTAAACCAGGTCCAAACCAGGTCTAAACCAGGTCCAAACCAGGTCTAAACCAGGTCTAAACCAGGTCCAAACCAGGTCTAAACCAGGTCTAAACCAGGACTAAACGAGGACTAAGCCAGGCCTAAACCAGGCCTAAACCAGGACTAAACCAGGACTAAACCAGGACTAAACCAGGACTAAACCAGGACTAAACCAGGTCTAAACCAGGTCCAAACCAGGTCTAAACCAGGTCTAAACCAGGACTAAACGAGGACTAAGCCAGGCCTAAACCAGGCCTAAACCAGGACTAAACCAGGACTAAACCAGGCCTAAACCAGGACTAAACCAGGACTAAACCAGGACTAAACCAGGTCTAAACCAGGACTAAACCAGGACTAAACCAGGTCTAAACCAGGTCTAAACCAGGTCTAAACCAGGTCTAAACCAGGTCCAAACCAGGTCTAAACCAGGTCTAAACCAGGTCCAAACCAGGTCTAAACCAGGTCTAAACCAGGACTAAACGAGGACTAAGCCAGGCCTAAACCAGGCCTAAACCAGGACTAAACCAGGACTAAACCAGGACTAAACCAGGACTAAACCAGGACTAAACCAGGTCTAAACCAGGCCTAAACCAGGACTAAACCAGGACTAAACCAGGACTAAACCAGGACTAAACCAGGTCTAAACCAGGACTAAACCAGGACTAAACCAGGACTAAACCAGGTCTAAACCAGGTCTAAACCAGGTCCAAACCAGGTCTAAACCAGGTCTAAACCAGGTCTAAACCAGGACTAAACGAGGACTAAGCCAGGCCTAAACCAGGCCTAAACCAGGACTAAACCAGGACTAAACCAGGACTAAACCAGGACTAAACCAGGTCTAAACCAGGCCTAAACCAGGCCTAAACCAGGACTAAACCAGGACTAAACCAGGACTAAACCAGGACTAAACCAGGTCTAAACCAGGACTAAACCAGGACTAAACCAGGACTAAACCAGGACTAAACCAGGACTAAACCAGGACTAAACCAGGAATGAACCAGGACTAAACCACTGCCTTCTGGGTCTTAAAGATCATGTCAGGTTTTGTGGTTCTTCATGTTTGGGTCAGAAAGTTTCAAAAACTCTTCTGTGGAGTGGCTCGCCACTCCACAGATCTGATAGGGCACATTTTTAAACAGTGGATTCCTGGAACGTTCCAGACACTGGATCAAACACCACATTACAAAGACTTTAATCCATTTAGAGACAATCAACGTTTACATTCTTTATCCTGCAATTTAGCATTCGTCATATTGTTTACGCCCGAGTAACGCTCTGAAGTCAAGCTCATCGCTAGCTCAGGACTAGCTCAGGACTAGCTCAGGGCTAGCTCAGGGCTAGCTCAGGGCTAGCTTATCACTAGCTCATCACTAGCTCAGGGCTAGCTCAGGACTAGCTCAGGGCTAACTCAGGGCTAACTCAGGGCTAGCTCATCACTAGCTCAGGGCTAGCTCAGGGCTAACTCAGGGCTAGCTCATTGCTAGCTCAGTGCTAGCTCAGGGCTAGCTCAGGAATAACTCAGGGCTAGCTCAGGGCTAGCTCAGTGCTAGCTCATTTTTATATTTTTATATGTCAGTATGTTGTAAACAGTATTTGAAGAGTTAGCTTAGCTTAGCCCGTCACAATATTCTACTTAAGGTTATGTCAGATGGAGGCGGGGCCTAATCTTTTTCCTTCTCATTATGACTTTTACTGACGACGTGTTTCACAGACGTGGAACTTTGTGCCAGTTTTTGTTTCATGTGGAAAGTTCCAGTTTGAAGCCTAAACGAGCCATGGAGGAGCCACTTTAAACACTTTAAACACTTTAAACACTTTAAACACTTGAATTTAAACTGAATCTAACCAATGTTTTTGCACAAATAAAACACAGAATGAACCTTTGATGCACTTTTACTGCTGAGACTTTCATTTTGTCAAATCTGTGAATAAATTCATTTCTGATGTTAATAATTTGTAAATAAAATGTAATTACGTCTCGTCTGCTGTGGATTCTTTTAATTATGTTAATGAGGAATGAATATTATCATTTGAAAGACGTTGCTTTGTCTGACATGTGACGTCAGAGCTGTTTAAACACTTTAAAGACGTTAAACACGTTAAACACTTTAAACACGTTAAACACTTTAAACACGTTAAACACGTTAAACACGTTAAACACTTTAAACACGTTAAACACTTTAAACACGTTAAACACTTTAAACACGTTAAACACTTTAAACACTTTAAACACTTTAAACACTTTAAAGACGTTAAACACGTTAAACACTTTAAACACGTTAAACACTTTAAACACGTTAAACACGTTAAACACGTTAAACACTTTAAACACTTTAAACACGTTAAACACGTTAAACACTTTAAACACTTTAAACACTTTAAACACGTTAAACACTTTAAACACTTTAAACACTTTAAACACTTTAAACACGTTAAACACTTTAAACACTTTAAACACTTTAAAAACTTTAAACACGTTAAACACTTTAAACACTTTAAACACGTTAAACACTTTAAACACTTTAAACACTTTAAACACTTTAAACACGTTAAACACTTTAAACACTTTAAACACTTTAAACACTTTAAAGACGTTAAACACGTTAAACACTTTAAACACGTTAAACACGTTAAACACGTTAAACACGTTAAACACGTTAAACACTTTAAACACTTTAAACACGTTAAACACGTTAAACACTTTAAACACTTTAAACACGTTAAACACTTTAAACACTTTAAACACTTTAAACACGTTAAACACGTTAAACACTTTAAACACTTTAAACACGTTAAACACTTTAAACACTTTAAACACTTTAAACACGTTAAACACTTTAAACACTTTAAACACTTTAAACACTTTAAAGACGTTAAACACGTTAAACACTTTAAACACGTTAAACACTTTAAACACTTTAAACACTTTAAACACTTTAAACACGTTAAACACTTTAAACACTTTAAACACGTTAAACACGTTAAACACGTTAAACACTTTAAACACTTTAAACACGTTAAACACGTTAAACACGTTAAACACTTTAAACACTTTAAACACGTTAAACACTTTAAACACTTTAAACACGTTAAACACTTTAAACACTTTAAACACGTTAAACACTTTAAACACTTTAAACACTTTAAACACTTTAAACACGTTAAACACTTTAAACACTTTAAACACTTTAAACACGTTAAACAATTTAAACACTTTAAACACTTTAAACACTTTAAACACGTTAAACAATTTAAACACTTTAAACACGTTAAACACTTTAAACACTTTAAACACTTTAAACACTTTAAACACTTTAAACACGTTAAACACTTTAAACACTTTAAACACGTTAAACAATTTAAACACTTTAAACACGTTAAACACTTTAAACACTTTAAACACTTTAAACACGTTAGACACTTTAAACACTTTAAACACGTTAAACACTTTAAACACTTTGAACACTTTAAACACATTAAACACTTTAAACACTTTAAACACTTTAAACACTTTAAACACTTTAAACACTTTAAACACGTTAAACACTTTAAACACTTTAAACACGTTAAACAATTTAAACACTTTAAACACGTTAAACACTTTAAACACTTTAAACACTTTAAACACTTTAAACACGTTAAACACTTTAAACACTTTAAACACGTTAAACACTTTGAACACGTTAAACACGTTAAACACGTTAAACACGTTAAACACTTTAAACACTTTAAACACTTTGAACACTTTAAACACGTTAAACACTTTAAACACTTTAAACACTTTAAACACGTTAAACACTTTAAACACTTTAAACACTTTAAACACTTTAAACCATTAAACACTTTAAACACTTTAAACACTTTAAACACGTTAAACACTTTAAACACTTTAAACACGTTAAACCATTAAACACTTTAAACACTTTAAACACGTTAAACACGTTAAACACTTTAAACACTTTAAACACTTTAAACACGTTAAACACGTTAAACACATTAAACACTTTAAACACGTTAAACACTTGAAACACTTTAAACACTTTAAACACGTTAAACACGTTAAACACGTTAAACACTTTAAACACTTTAAACACTTTAAACACATTAAACACTTTAAACACGTTAAACACTTGAAACACTTTAAACACTTTAAACACGTTAAACACTTGAAACACTTTAAACACTTTAAACACGTTAAACACGTTAAACACAATAAACACGTTGAATACGTTAAACACATTAAACACGTTAAACACGTTAAACATGTTAAACACAATAAACACTTTAAACACTTTAAACACGTTAAACACAATAAACACGTCAAACATGTTAAACACTTTAAACACGTTAAACATGTTAAACACTTTAAACACGTTAAACACAATAAACACGTTAAATACGTTAAACACGTTAAACACAATAAACACGTTGAATACGTTAAACACATTAAACACGTTAAACACGTTAAACACGTTAAACACAATAAACACGTTAAACACGTTAAACACACACGTTAAATACGTTAAACACATTAAACACGTTAAACACGTTAAACACGTTAAACACGTTAAACACATTAAACACGTTAAACACGTTAAACACAATAAACACGTTAAACACGTTAAACACACACGTTAAATACGTTAAACACATTAAACACATTAAACACGTTAAACACGTTAAACACGTTAAACACGTTAAACACTTTAAACACGTTAAACACTTTAAACACTTTAAACACGTTAAACAATTTAAACACTTTAAACACGTTAAACACTTTAAACACTTTAAACACGTTAAACACTTTAAACACTTTAAACACGTTAAACACTTTAAACACTTTGAACACTTTAAACACTTTAAACACTTTAAACACTTTAAACACTTTGAACACGTTAAACACGTTAAACACGTTAAACACGTTAAACACTTTAAACACTTTAAACACTTTGAACACTTTAAACACGTTAAACACTTTAAACACTTTAAACACTTTAAACACGTTAAACACTTTAAACACTTTAAACACTTTAAACACTTTAAACCATTAAACACTTTAAACACTTTAAACACGTTAAACACGTTAAACACTTTAAACACTTTAAACACGTTAAACACTTTAAACACTTTAAACACTTTAAACACTTTAAACACTTTAAACACTTTAAACCATTAAACACTTTAAACACTTTAAACACGTTAAACACGTTAAACACTTTAAACACTTTAAACACGTTAAACACTTTAAACACTTTAAACACTTTAAACACGTTAAACACTTTAAACACTTTAAACACGTTAAACACTTTAAACACTTTAAACACGTTAAACCATTAAACACTTTAAACACTTTAAACACGTTAAACACGTTAAACACTTTAAACACTTTAAACACTTTAAACACGTTAAACACGTTAAACACATTAAACACTTTAAACACGTTAAACACTTGAAACACTTTAAACACTTTAAACACTTTAAACACGTTAAACACGTTAAACACAATAAACACGTCAAACATGTTAAACACTTTAAACACGTTAAACATGTTAAACACTTTAAACACGTTAAACACAATAAACACGTTAAACACGTTAAACACACACGTTAAACACAATAAACACGTTGAATACGTTAAACACATTAAACACGTTAAACACGTTAAACACGTTAAACACAATAAACACGTTAAACACGTTAAACACACACGTTAAATACGTTAAACACATTAAACACGTTAAACACGTTAAACACGTTAAACACGTTAAACACGTTAAACACATGTTGTAAATGATCATTTCGCTCCATAAGCCGCTTCTGAACATGGCTGCACTGGCACAGCTCCTCCGCTGGGGGCGTCGTTCCTCTGTTTCTGTTTGAGGCTTTGATTTAGTGTGAAAAACCACAATATGATCCTTTATGTGCGATGGAATCAAACTTCCTTAAATTATACTTATTGACCGGATATGAAAAGAAAATACAATCAACTAAAGAATGGATTGATTAAATTTTATCACAATTAAACAGCAGTGTTTAAATCTTCAAAATTATTTCGGGGGAAAATTAAAAACGTTTCTAAAATATACTTTTATTTTGTGAAGTTGTGTGTGCAGCGGAAGTGAGCGTGTGTTTCTTCCGGGGCTCGTGCTGCCACTGGAGCCATCCCGCCGCACTTTCTCCCGAATAACCGCGTTTACCGGGGATTTTCCGGGACCTGCGCGGCTCCCCGGGGTTTTACCGGGCCGGTACCGGAGCCGAGACCCGCTCTGAGTCCCTTCTGGACCGAAATCTGCCCAGTAACCGCAGAAAAGAGCCACAACAACCGGAGCGAGAGGAGCGGACACCGCATCCTCAGGACCACTGCACCGAGCCGCCTCCGAACCGCTCCGAACCGCTCCGGAAACACCCGAACTGCTCCGGGCAGAGCCGAGCAGAGCCGAACCACGCTCCGCACCGGGAGAAGAGCCGCAGGTGAGGATGAAACCGGGTAATAACCGGGTAATAACCGGGTAATAACCGGGCCGAACCGGGTAATAACTGGGCTGAACCGGGCTCAAGAAACAGGGCTAAAACCGGGACCGAAGCAGAGCTGATGTAAATGAACAAAACTGTGTTAAAATGTAGACAGCAACGGAATAAAACTGTCCAAACGGATCCGAGCGCCGCAGACAGGGGTCACGTGACCATTTCAATTTGACAGCTCAAAACATGAGCTACAAAACATGAGCTAAAAACATGAGCTACAAAACATGAGCTAAAAACATGAGCTACAAAACATGAGCTAAAAACATGAGCTACAAAACATGAGCTAAAAACATGAGCTAAAAACGTGAGCTACGAAACATGAGCTAAAAACATGAGCTACAAAACATGAGCTACAAAACATGAGCTAAAAACATGAGCTACAAAACATGAGCTAAAAACATGAGCTAAAAACATGAGCTACAAAACATGAGCTAAAAACATGAGCTAAAAACGTGAGCTACGAAACATGAGCTAAAAACATGAGCTACAAAACATGAGCTACCAAACATGAGCTACAAAACATGAGCTACAAAACATGAGCTACAAAACATGAGCTACAAAACATGAGCTAAAAACATGAGCTACAAAACACGAGCTAAAAACATGAGCTACAAAACATGAACCACAAAACACGAGCTATAAACATAAGCTCAAAACATGAGCTACAAAACATGAGCTAAAAACATGAGCTACAAAACATGAGCTAAAAACATGAGCTAAAAACGTGAGCTACGAAACATGAGCTAAAAACATGAGCTACAAAACATGAGCTACAAAACATGAGCTACAAAACATGAGCTAAAAACATGAGCTACAAAACATGAGCTACAAAACATGAGCTACAAAACATGAGCTACAAAACACGAGCTAAAAACATGAGCTAAAAACGTGAGCTAAAAATGTGAGCTACGAAACATGAGCTACAAAACATGAGCTACAAAACATGAGCTACAAGACATGAGCTAAAAACATGAGCTAAAAACATGAGCTACAAAACATGAGCTACAAAACATGAGCTACAAAACATGAGCTACAAAACATGAGCTAAAAACATGAGCTACAAAACATGAGCTACAAAACATGAGCTACAAAACATGAGCTACAAAACACGAGCTAAAAACGTGAGCTAAAAACGTGAGCTAAAAATGTGAGCTACAAAACATGAGCTACAAAACATGAGCTACAAAACATGAGCTACAAAACATGAGCTAAAAACATGAGCTACAAAACATGAGCTAAAAACATGAGCTAAAAACGTGAGCTACGAAACATGAGCTAAAAACATGAGCTACAAAACATGAGCTACCAAACATGAGCTACAAAACATGAGCTACAAAACATGAGCTACAAAACATGAGCTACAAAACATGAGCTAAAAACATGAGCTACAAAACACGAGCTAAAAACATGAGCTACAAAACATGAACCACAAAACACGAGCTATAAACATAAGCTCAAAACATGAGCTACAAAACATGAGCTAAAAACATGAGCTACAAAACATGAGCTAAAAACATGAGCTAAAAACGTGAGCTACGAAACATGAGCTAAAAACATGAGCTACAAAACATGAGCTACAAAACATGAGCTACAAAACATGAGCTAAAAACATGAGCTACAAAACATGAGCTACAAAACATGAGCTACAAAACATGAGCTACAAAACACGAGCTAAAAACATGAGCTAAAAACGTGAGCTAAAAATGTGAGCTACGAAACATGAGCTACAAAACATGAGCTACAAAACATGAGCTACAAGACATGAGCTAAAAACATGAGCTAAAAACATGAGCTACAAAACATGAGCTACAAAACATGAGCTACAAAACATGAGCTACAAAACATGAGCTAAAAACATGAGCTACAAAACATGAGCTACAAAACATGAGCTACAAAACATGAGCTACAAAACATGAGCTAAAAACCTGAGCTAAAAATGTGAGCTACAAAACATGAGCTACAAAACATGAGCTAAAAACATGAGCTAAAAATGTGAGCTACGAAACATGAGCTAAAAACATGAGCTACAAAACATGAGCTACAAAACATGAGCTACAAGACATGAGCTACAAAACATGAGCAACAAAACATGAACCACAAAACATGAGCTACAAAACCTGAGCTAAAAACAGGAGCAAAAAACATGAGCTACAAAACATGAGCTAAAAAACATGAGCTAAAAACACGAGACAAAACATGAGCTACAAAACATGAGCTAAAAACGTGAGCTACGCGAGCTACAAAACGCGAGCTACAAAACGCGAGCTACAAAACATGAGCTACAAAACATGAGCTAAAAACATGAGCTACAAAACATGAGCTAAAAACATGAGCTACAAAACATGAGCTACAAAACATGAGCTAAAAACATGAGCTACAAAACATGAGCTACAAAACATGAGCTACAAAACATGAGCTACAAAACATGAGCTACCAAACATGAGCTACCAAACATGAGCTACCAAACATGAGCTACCAAACATGAGCTACAAAACATGAGCTACAAACATGAGCCCAAAACATGAGCTACAAACATGAGCTAAAAACACGAGACAAAACATGAACCACAAAACATGAGCTACAAATCACGAGCTAAAAAGGTGAGCTACGCGAGCTACAAAACATGAGCAACAAAACAGGAGCGACAAAACATGAGCTATAAAACATGAGCTACAAATCACGAGCTAAAAATGTGAGCCGCAAATCACGAGCTACAAAACGCGAGCTAAAAACATGAGCTAAAAACATGAGATAAAAACATGAGCTACAAAACATGAGCTACAAAACATGAGCTACAAAATACGAGATAAAAACATGAGCTACAAAACATGAGCTACCAAACATGAGCTACAAACATGAGCGAAAACATGAGCTAAAAACATGAGCTACAAAACACGAGACAAAACATGAACCACAAAACATGAGCTACAAATCACGAGCTAAAAACGTGAGCTACGCGAGCTACAAAACACAAGCTAAAAACACGAGCCAAAACATGAGCTACAAAACAGGAGCTAAAAACATGAGCTACAAAACATGAGCTACAAAACATGAGCTACAAAACATGAGCTACAAAACATGAGCTACAAAACATGAGCTACAAAACATGAGCTAAAAACATGAGCTACAAAACATGAGCTAAAAACATGAGCTAAAAACGTGAGCTACGAAACATGAGCTAAAAACATGAGCTACAAAACATGAGCTACCAAACATGAGCTACAAAACATGAGCTACAAAACATGAGCTACAAAACATGAGCTACAAAACATGAGCTAAAAACATGAGCTACAAAACACGAGCTAAAAACATGAGCTACAAAACATGAACCACAAAACACGAGCTATAAACATAAGCTCAAAACATGAGCTACAAAACATGAGCTAAAAACATGAGCTACAAAACATGAGCTAAAAACATGAGCTAAAAACGTGAGCTACGAAACATGAGCTAAAAACATGAGCTACAAAACATGAGCTACAAAACATGAGCTACAAAACATGAGCTAAAAACATGAGCTACAAAACATGAGCTACAAAACATGAGCTACAAAACATGAGCTACAAAACACGAGCTAAAAACATGAGCTAAAAACGTGAGCTAAAAATGTGAGCTACGAAACATGAGCTACAAAACATGAGCTACAAAACATGAGCTACAAGACATGAGCTAAAAACATGAGCTAAAAACATGAGCTACAAAACATGAGCTACAAAACATGAGCTACAAAACATGAGCTACAAAACATGAGCTAAAAACATGAGCTACAAAACATGAGCTACAAAACATGAGCTACAAAACATGAGCTACAAAACATGAGCTACAAAACATGAGCTAAAAACCTGAGCTACAAAACATGAGCTAAAAACATGAGCTAAAAATGTGAGCTACGAAACATGAGCTAAAAACATGAGCTACAAAACATGAGCTACAAAACATGAGCTACAAGACATGAGCTACAAAACATGAGCAACAAAACATGAACCACAAAACATGAGCTACAAAACCCGAGCTAAAAACAGGAGCAAAAAACATGAGCTACAAAACATGAGCTAAAAAACATGAGCTAAAAACACGAGACAAAACATGAGCTACAAAACATGAGCTAAAAACGTGAGCTACGCGAGCTACAAAACGCGAGCTACAAAACGCGAGCTACAAAACATGAGCTAAAAACATGAGCTACAAAACATGAGCTACAAAACATGAGCTAAAAACATGAGCTACAAAACATGAGCTACAAAACATGAGCTACAAAACATGAGCTACAAAACATGAGCTACCAAACATGAGCTACCAAACATGAGCTACCAAACATGAGCTACCAAACATGAGCTACAAAACATGAGCTACAAACATGAGCCCAAAACATGAGCTACAAACATGAGCTAAAAACACGAGACAAAACATGAACCACAAAACATGAGCTACAAATCACGAGCTAAAAAGGTGAGCTACGCGAGCTACAAAACATGAGCAACAAAACAGGAGCGACAAAACATGAGCTATAAAACATGAGCTACAAATCACGAGCTAAAAATGTGAGCCGCAAATCACGAGCTACAAAACGCGAGCTAAAAACATGAGCTAAAAACATGAGATAAAAACATGAGCTACAAAACATGAGCTACAAAACATGAGCTACAAAATACGAGATAAAAACATGAGCTACAAAACATGAGCTACCAAACATGAGCTACAAACATGAGCGAAAACATGAGCTAAAAACATGAGCTACAAAACACGAGACAAAACATGAACCACAAAACATGAGCTACAAATCACGAGCTAAAAACGTGAGCTACGCGAGCTACAAAACACAAGCTAAAAACACGAGCCAAAACATGAGCTACAAAACAGGAGCTAAAAACATGAGCTACAAAACATGAGCTACAAAACATGAGCTAGAAAACATGAGCTACAAAACATGAGCTACAAAACATGAGCTAAAAATATGAGCTACAAAACATGAGCTACAAAACAGGAGCTACAAAACAGGAGCTACAAAACAGGAGCTACAAAACATGAGCTACAAAACAGGAGCTACAAAACAGGAGCTACAAAACAGGAGCTACAAAACATGAGCTACAAAACATGAGCTACAAAACATGAGCTACAAAACATGAGCTACAAAACATGAGCTACAACACATGAGCCAAAAATATGAGCTACAAAACATGAACTACAAAACATGAGCTACAAAACATGAGCTACAAAACATGAGCTACAAAACAGGAGCTACAAAACAGGAGCTACAAAACAGGAGCTACAAAACATGAGCTACAAAACATGAGCTACAAAACATGAGCTACAACACATGAGCCAAAAATATGAGCTACAAAACATGAGCTACAAAACATGAACTACAAAACATGAGCTACAAAACATGAGCTAAAAACATGAGCTAAAAACATGAGCTAAAAACATGAGCTAAAAACATGAGCTACAAAACATGAGCTACAAAACATGAGCTACAAAACATGAGCTACAAAACATGAGCTACAAAACATGAGCTAAAAATATGAGCTACAAAACATGAGCTACAAAACATGAGCTACAAATCACGAGCTAAAAATGTGAGCTGCAAATCACGAGCTACTAAACATGAGCTACTAAACATGAGCTACAAAACATGAGCTAAAAACGTGAACTACGCGAGCTACAAAACACAAGCGATAAAACATGAGCTACAAATCACAAGCTAAAAACGTGAGCTACGCGAGCTACAAAACACAAGCTAAAAACACGAGCCAAAACAGGAGCTAAAAACATGAGCTACAAACATGAGCTACAAAACAGGAGCTACAAAACAGGAGCTAAAAACAGGAGCTACAAAACAGGAGCTACAAAACATGAGCTACAACACATGAGCCAAAACATGAGCTAAAAACATGAGCTCCAAAACATGTGCTCCAAAACATGAGCTCCAAAACATGAGCTACAAAACATGAGCTACCAAACATGAGCTACTAAACATGAGCTACTAAACATGAGCTACTAAACATGAGCTACTAAACATGAGCTACTAAACATGAGCTACAAAACATGAGCTACAAAACATGAGCTACAAAACATGAGCTACAAAACATGAGCTACAAAACATGAGCTACAAAACACGAGCTAAAAACAGGAGCAAAAAACATGAGCTACAAAACATGAGCTAAAAAACATGAGCTAAAAACATGAACCACAAAACATGAGCTACAAATCACGAGCTAAAAACGTGAGCTACGCGAGCTACAAAACGCAAGCTACAAAACATGAGCTACAAAACATGAGCTACAAAACATGAGCTACAAAACATGAGCTACAAAACATGAGCTACAAAACATGAGCTAAAAACATGAGCTAAAAACATGAGCTACAAAACATGAGCTACAAATCACGAGCTACAAAACATGAGCTACAAAACATGAGATAAAAACATGAGCTACAAAACATGAGCTACAAAACATGAGCTACAAAACATGAGATAAAAACATGAGCTACAAAACATGAGCTACAAAACATGAGCTACAAAACATGAGCTACAAAACATGAGCTACAAAACATGAGCTACAAAACATGAGCTACAAAATACGAGATAAAAACATGAGCTACGCGAGCTACAAAACACAAGCTAAAAACACGAGCCAAAACATGAGCTACAAAACAGGAGCTAAAAACGGGAGCTAAAAACGGGAGCTAAAAACATGAGCTACAAAACATGAGCTACAAAACATGAGCTACAAAACATGAGCTACAAAACATGAGCTACAAAACATGAGCTACAAAACATGAGCTACAAAACATGAGCTACAAAACATGAGCTACAAAACATGAGCTACAACACATGAGCCAAAAATATGAGCTACAAAACATGAACTACAAAACATGAGCTACAAAACATGAGCTACAAAACATGAGCTACAAAACATGAGCTACAAAACATGAGCTACAAAACATGAGCTACAAAACATGAGCTACAAAACATGAGCTACAAAACATGAGCTACTAAACATGAGCTACTAAACATGAGCTACAAAACATGAGCTAAAAACGTGAACTACGCGAGCTACAAAACACAAGCGATAAAACATGAGCTACAAATCACAAGCTAAAAACGTGAGCTACGCGAGCTACAAAACACAAGCTAAAAACACGAGCCAAAACAGGAGCTAAAAACATGAGCTACAAACATGAGCTACAAAACATGAGCTACAAAACATGAGCTACAAAACAGGAGCTACAAAACAGGAGCTAAAAACAGGAGCTACAAAACAGGAGCTACAAAACATGAGCTACAACACATGAGCCAAAACATGAGCTAAAAACATGAGCTACAAAACATGAGCTACCAAACATGAGCTACAAAACATGAGCTACAAAACATGAGCTACAAAACATGAGCTACAAAACATGAGCTACAAAACATGAGCTAAAAACATGAGCTACAAAACACGAGCTAAAAACATGAGCTACAAAACATGAACCACAAAACACGAGCTATAAACATAAGCTCAAAACATGAGCTACAAAACATGAGCTAAAAACATGAGCTACAAAACATGAGCTAAAAACATGAGCTAAAAACGTGAGCTACGAAACATGAGCTAAAAACATGAGCTACAAAACATGAGCTACAAAACATGAGCTACAAAACATGAGCTACAAAACATGAGCTACAAAACATGAGCTACAAAACATGAGCTACAAAACACGAGCTAAAAACACGAGCTAAAAACGTGAGCTAAAAATGTGAGCTACGAAACATGAGCTACAAAACATGAGCTACAAAACATGAGCTACAAGACATGAGCTAAAAACATGAGCTAAAAACATGAGCTACAAAACATGAGCTACAAAACATGAGCTACAAAACATGAGCTAAAAACATGAGCTACAAAACATGAGCTACAAAACATGAGCTACAAAACATGAGCTACAAAACACGAGCTAAAAACATGAGCTAAAAACGTGAGCTAAAAATGTGAGCTACAAAACATGAGCTACAAAACATGAGCTACAAAACATGAGCTACAAAACACGAGCTAAAAACATGAGCTAAAAATGTGAGCTACGAAACATGAGCTAAAAAAATGAGCTACAAAACATGAGCTACAAAACATGAGCTACAAGACATGAGCTACAAAACATGAGCTACAAAACATGAACCACAAAACATGAGCTACAAAACCCGAGCTAAAAACAGGAGCAAAAAACATGAGCTACAAAACATGTGCTAAAAAACATGAGCTAAAAACACGAGACAAAACATGAGCTACAAAACATGAGCTAAAAACGTGAGCTACGCGAGCTACAAAACATGAGCTACCAAACATGAGCTACTAAACATGAGCTACTAAACATGAGCTACTAAACATGAGCTACTAAACATGAGCTACTAAACATGAGCTACAAAACATGAGCTACAAAACATGAGCTACAAAACACGAGCTAAAAACAGGAGCAAAAAACATGAGCTACAAAACATGAGCTAAAAAACATGAGCTAAAAACATGAACCACAAAACATGAGCTACAAATCACGAGCTAAAAACGTGAGCTACGCGAGCTACAAAACGCAAGCTACAAAACATGAGCTACAAAACATGAGCTACAAAACATGAGCTACAAAACATGAGCTACAAAACATGAGCTACAAAACATGAGCTAAAAACATGAGCTAAAAACATGAGCTACAAAACATGAGCTACAAATCACGAGCTACAAAACATGAGCTACAAAACATGGGATAAAAACATGAGCTACAAAACATGAGCTACAAAACATGAGCTACAAAACATGAGATAAAAACATGAGCTACAAAACATGAGCTACAAAACATGAGCTACAAAACATGAGCTACAAAACATGAGCTACAAAACACGAGCCAAAACATGAGCTACAAAACAGGAGCTAAAAACGGGAGCTAAAAACATGAGCTACAAAACATGAGCTACAAAACAGGAGCTACAAAACATGAGCTACAAAACATGAGCTACAAAACATGAGCTACAAAACATGAGCTACAAAACATGAGCTACAAAACATGAGCTACAAAACATGAGCTACAAAACATGAGCTACAACACATGAGCCAAAAATATGAGCTACAAAACATGAGCTACAAAACATGAACTACAAAACAGGAGCTACAAAACATGAGCTACAAAACATGAGCTAAAAACATGAGCTAAAAACATGAGCTACAAAACATGAGCTACAAAACATGAGCTACAAAACATGAGCTACAAAACATGAGCTAAAAATACTAGCTACAAAACATGAGCTACTAAACATGAGCTACTAAACATGAGCTACAAAACATGAGCTAAAAACGTGAGCTACGCGAGCTACAAAACACAAGCTAAAAACACAAGCCAAAACAGGAGCTAAAAACATGAGCTACAAACATGAGCTACAAAACATGAGCTACAAAACATGAGCTACAAAACAGGAGCTACAAAACAGGAGCTAAAAACAGGAGCTACAAAACAGGAGCTACAAAACATGAGCTACAACACATGAGCCAAAACATGAGCTAAAAACATGAGCTACAAAACATGAGCTACCAAACATGAGCTACAAAACATGAGCTACAAAACATGAGCTACAAAACATGAGCTACAAAACATGAGCTAAAAACATGAGCTACAAAACACGAGCTAAAAACATGAGCTACAAAACATGAACCACAAAACACGAGCTATAAACATAAGCTCAAAACATGAGCTACAAAACATGAGCTAAAAACATGAGCTACAAAACATGAGCTAAAAACATGAGCTAAAAACGTGAGCTACGAAACATGAGCTAAAAACATGAGCTACAAAACATGAGCTACAAAACATGAGCTACAAAACATGAGCTAAAAACATGAGCTACAAAACATGAGCTACAAAACATGAGCTACAAAACATGAGCTACAAAACACGAGCTAAAAACATGAGCTAAAAACGTGAGCTAAAAATGTGAGCTACGAAACATGAGCTACAAAACATGAGCTACAAAACATGAGCTACAAGACATGAGCTAAAAACATGAGCTAAAAACATGAGCTACAAAACATGAGCTACAAAACATGAGCTACAAAACATGAGCTAAAAACATGAGCTACAAAACATGAGCTACAAAACATGAGCTACAAAACATGAGCTACAAAACACGCGCTAAAAACATGAGCTAAAAACGTGAGCTAAAAATGTGAGCTACAAAACATGAGCTACAAAACATGAGCTACAAAACATGAGCTACAAAACACGAGCTAAAAACATGAGCTAAAAATGTGAGCTACGAAACATGAGCTAAAAACATGAGCTACAAAACATGAGCTACAAAACATGAGCTACAAAACATGAGCTACAAAACATGAGCTACAAAACATGAGCTACAAAACATGAGCTAAAAACATGAGCTACAAAACACGAGCTAAAAACATGAGCTACAAAACATGAACCACAAAACACGAGCTATAAACATAAGCTCAAAACATGAGCTACAAAACATGAGCTAAAAACATGAGCTAAAAACATGAGCTAAAAACATGAGCTAAAAACGTGAGCTACGAAACATGAGCTAAAAACATGAGCTACAAAACATGAGCTACAAAACATGAGCTACAAAACATGAGCTAAAAACATGAGCTACAAAACATGAGCTACAAAACATGAGCTACAAAACATGAGCTACAAAACACGAGCTAAAAACATGAGCTAAAAACGTGAGCTAAAAATGTGAGCTACGAAACATGAGCTACAAAACATGAGCTACAAAACATGAGCTACAAGACATGAGCTAAAAACATGAGCTAAAAACATGAGCTACAAAACATGAGCTACAAAACATGAGCTACAAAACATGAGCTAAAAACATGAGCTACAAAACATGAGCTACAAAACATGAGCTACAAAACATGAGCTACAAAACACGAGCTAAAAACATGAGCTAAAAACGTGAGCTAAAAATGTGAGCTACAAAACATGAGCTACAAAACATGAGCTACAAAACATGAGCTACAAAACACGAGCTAAAAACATGAGCTAAAAATGTGAGCTACGAAACATGAGCTAAAAACATGAGCTACAAAACATGAGCTACAAAACATGAGCTACAAGACATGAGCTACAAAACATGAGCTACAAAACATGAACCACAAAACATGAGCTACAAAACCCGAGCTAAAAACAGGAGCAAAAAACATGAGCTACAAAACATGTGCTAAAAAACATGAGCTAAAAACACGAGACAAAACATGAGCTACAAAACATGAGCTAAAAACGTGAGCTACGCCAGCTACAAAACGCGAGCTACAAAACGCGAGCTACAAAACATGAGCTAAAAACATGAGCTACAAAACATGAGCTACAAAACATGAGCTAAAAACATGAGCTACAAAACATGAGCTAAAAACATGAGCTACAAAACATGAGCTACAAAACATGAGCTAAAAACATGAGCTACAAAACATGAGCTACAAAACATGAGCTACAAAACATGAGCTACCAAACATGAGCTACCAAACATGAGCTACCAAACATGAGCTACAAACATGAGCTACAAAACATGAGCTACAAACATGAGCCCAAAACATGAGCTACAAACATGAGCTAAAAACACGAGACAAAACATGAACCACAAAACATGAGCTACAAATCACGAGCTAAAAAGGTGAGCTACGCGAGCTACAAAACATGAGCAACAAAACAGGAGCGACAAAACATGAGCTATAAAACATGAGCTACAAATCACGAGCTAAAAATGTGAGCCGCAAATCACGAGCTACAAAACGCGAGCTAAAAACATGAGCTAAAAACATGAGATAAAAACATGAGCTACAAAACATGAGCTACAAAACATGAGCTACAAAATACGAGATAAAAACATGAGCTACAAAACATGAGCTACCAAACATGAGCTACCAAACATGAGCTACAAACATGAGCTAAAAACATGAGCTACAAAACACGAGACAAAACATGAACCACAAAACATGAGCTACAAATCACGAGCTAAAAACGTGAGCTACGCGAGCTACAAAACACAAGCTAAAAACACGAGCCAAAACATGAGCTACAAAACAGGAGCTAAAAACATGAGCTACAAAACATGAGCTACAAAACATGAGCTACAAAACATGAGCTACAAAACATGAGCTACAAAACATGAGCTAAAAATATGAGCTACAAAACATGAGCTACAAAACAGGAGCTACAAAACATGAGCTACAAAACAGGAGCTACAAAACAGGAGCTACAAAACATGAGCTACAAAACATGAGCTACAAAACATGAGCTACAAAACATGAGCTACAAAACATGAGCTACAAAACATGAGCTACAAAACACGAGACAAAACATGAACCACAAAACATGAGCTACAAATCACGAGCTAAAAACGTGAGCTACGCGAGCTACAAAACACAAGCTAAAAACACGAGCCAAAACATGAGCTACAAAACAGGAGCTAAAAACATGAGCTACAAAACATGAGCTACAAAACATGAGCTACAAAACATGAGCTACAAAACATGAGCTAAAAATATGAGCTACAAAACATGAGCTACAAAACAGGAGCTACAAAACAGGAGCTACAAAACAGGAGCTACAAAACATGAGCTACAAAACAGGAGCTACAAAACATGAGCTACAAAACAGGAGCTACAAAACAGGAGCTACAAAACAGGAGCTACAAAACATGAGCTACAAAACATGAGCTACAAAACATGAGCTACAACACATGAGCCAAAAATATGAGCTACAAAACATGAGCTACAAAACATGAACTACAAAACATGAGCTACAAAACATGAGCTAAAAACATGAGCTAAAAACATGAGCTAAAAACATGAGCTAAAAACATGAGCTACAAAACATGAGCTACAAAACATGAGCTACAAAACATGAGCTACAAAACATGAGCTACAAATCACGAGCTAAAAATGTGAGCTGCAAATCACGAGCTACTAAACATGAGCTACTAAACATGAGCTACAAAACATGAGCTAAAAACGTGAACTACGCGAGCTACAAAACACAAGCTAAAAACACGAGCCAAAACAGGAGCTAAAAACATGAGCTACAAACATGAGCTACAAAACAGGAGCTACAAAACAGGAGCTAAAAACAGGAGCTACAAAACAGGAGCTACAAAACATGAGCTACAACACATGAGCCAAAACATGAGCTAAAAACATGAGCTCCAAAACATGTGCTCCAAAACATGAGCTCCAAAACATGAGCTACAAAACATGAGCTACAAAACATGAGCTACAAAACATGAGCTACCAAACATGAGCTACCAAACATGAGCTACTAAACATGAGCTACTAAACATGAGCTACTAAACATGAGCTACTAAACATGAGCTACTAAACATGAGCTACAAAACATGAGCTACAAAACATGAGCTACAAAACATGAGCTACAAAACATGAGCTACAAAACACGAGCTAAAAACAGGAGCAAAAAACATGAGCTACAAAACATGAGCTAAAAAACATGAGCTAAAAACATGAGCTACAAAACATGAGCTAAAAACAGGAGCAAAAAACATGAGCTACAAAACATGAGCTACAAAACATGAGCTACAAAACATGAGCTACAAAACATGAGCTACAAATCACGAGCTAAAAACGTGAGCTACGCGAGCTACAAAACGCAAGCTACAAAACATGAGCTACAAAACATGAGCTACAAAACATGAGCTACAAAACATGAGCTACAAAACATGAGCTACAAAACATGAGCTACAAAACATGAGCTAAAAACATGAGCTACAAAACACGAGCCAAAACATGAGCTACAAATCACGAGCTACAAAACATGAGCTACAAAACATGAGATAAAAACATGAGCTACAAAACATGAGCTACAAAACATGAGCTACAAAACATGAGATAAAAACATGAGCTACAAAACATGAGCTACAAAACATGAGCTACAAAACATGAGCTACAAAACATGAGCTACAAAATACGAGATAAAAACATGAGCTACGCGAGCTACAAAACACAAGCTAAAAACACGAGCCAAAACATGAGCTACAAAACAGGAGCTAAAAACAGGAGCTAAAACCCGGGATCATAATGTGGGCCCTGTCCGGGATCATAATGTGGGCCCTGTCCTGGATCATAATGTGGGCCCTGTCCGGGATCATAATGTGGGCCCTGTCTGTGATCATAATGTGGGCCCTGTCCTGGATCATGTTCGGGTTCACAATGTGGGCCCTGTCCGGGATCACAATGTGGGCCCTGTCCGGGATCATAATGTGGGCCCTGTCCGGGATCATAATGTGGGCCCTGTCCGGGATCATAATGTGGGCCCTGTCCGGGATCATAATGTGGGCCCTGTCCTGGATCATGTTCGGGTTCACAATGTGGGCCCTGTCCGGGATCATAATGTGGGCCCTGTCCGGGATCATAATGTGGGCCCTGTCCTGGATCATGTTCGGGTTCACAATGTGGGCCCTGTCCGGGATCATAATGTGGGCCCTGTCCGGGATCATAATGTGGGCCCTGTCCTGGATCATGTTCGGGTTCACAATGTGGGCCCTGTCCGGGATCATAATGTGGGCCCTGTCCGGGATCATACTGGTGGGCCCAGTCCTGGATCATAATGTAGGCCATGTCCTGGATCATAATGTGGGCCATGTCCTGGATCATAATGTGGGCCATGTCCTGGATCATAATGTGGGCCATGTCCTGGATCATAATGTAAGATAAGATAAGATATTCCTTTATTGTCCCACATGGGGAAATTTCATTGATGCAACGCAGGTAGATACAGAGGTAGATACAGAAGAAAAGAACAGATCATAACTGTCAGTAGAAGATCTCCTATAAACAAAAACTCCCATAGACAAAACCCAACAAGGGATGGAGGGGAAAAATAATAAAGATAAAAATACATAAATACATAAATACCATCGCATGTGATCACGACAGTAATTGCACATGAATATATGTCACGACGGCACATGGATTGCACATGGATTTCACAGTAATTGCACATGAATCACGACAGTAATTGCACATATAATGGAATTGCACATGGTTAGGTCAGTATTGCGAGTGTTCAGGACTAACAGTGTTTGTTATAAAGTCTGACAGCAGCAGGAAGGAAAGACCTAATGTGGGCCCAGTGTTGGATCAACTCTCCTCCTCTTCCTCTGGGTTCAGGTGGATTCATGTTTTTGTTTTATTTCCCTCGAGGACGATAATGGAAACGGTTAATTTCCTTCAAAATGTGTTCAGACCTGGTTCAGACCTGGTTCAGTCCTGGTTTAGTCCCGGTTTAGTCCTGGTTCTGTCCTGGTTTAGACCTGGTTCTGTCCTGGTTTAGTCCTGGTTCAGACCTGGTTCAGTCCTGGTTTAGTCCCGGTTTAGTCCTGGTTCTGTCCTGGTTTAGACCTGGTTTAGTCCTGGTTCTGTCCTGGTTTAGTTCTGGTTCTGTCCTGGTTTAGTCCTGGTTTAGACCTGGTTTAGTCCTGGTTCTGTCCTGGTTTAGACCTGGTTTAGTCCTGGTTCTGTCCTGGTTTAGTCCTGGTTTAGACCTGGTTTAGTCCTGGTTTAGTCCTGGTTCTGTCCTGGTTTAGACCTGGTTTAGTCCTGGTTCTGTCCTGGTTTAGTCCTGGTTTAGTCCTGGTTCTGTCCTGGTTTAGTCCTGGTTCTGTCCTGGTTTAGTCCTGGTTTAGACCTGGTTTAGTCCTGGTTCTGTCCTGGTTTAGACCTGGTTTAGACCTGGTTTAGTCCTGGTTCTGTCCTGGTTTAGTCCTGGTTTAGACCTGGTTTAGACCTGGTTTAGTCCTGGTTTAGTCCTGGTTCTGTCCTGGTTTAGACCTGGTTTAGACCTGGTTTAGTCCTGGTTGTGTCCTGGTTTAGTCCTGGTTTAGACCTGGTTTAGTCCTGGTTTAGTCCATGTTTAGTCCTGGTTTAGTCCTGGTTTAGTCCTGGTTTAGTCCTGGTTTAGACCTGGTTCAGACCTGGTTCAGTCCTGGTTCAGTCCATGTTTAGTCCTGGTTTAGTCCTGGTTTAGACCTGGTTTAGTCCTGGTTTAGTCCTGGTTTAGTCCTGGTTTAGTCCTGGTTTAGTCCTGGTTTAGACCTGGTTCAGACCTGGTTTAGTCCTGGTTCTGTCCTGGTTCAGACCTGGTTCAGACCTGGTTTAGTCCTGGTTTAGTCCTGGTTCAGACCTGGTTCAGACCTGGTTCAGACCTGGTTTAGTCCTGGTTCTGTCCTGGTTCAGACCTGGTTCAGACCTGGTTTAGTCCTGGTTTAGTCCTGGTTCAGACCTGGTTCAGACCTGGTTCAGTCCTGGTTCAGTCCTGGTTTAGTCCTGGTTTAGTCCTGGTTCTGTCCTGGTTCAGTCCTGGTTTAGTCCTGGTTTAGTCCTGGTTTAGTCCTGGTTTAGTCCTGGTTCTGTCCTGGTTATTTCCTGGTTCAGACCTGGTTTAGTCCTGGTTTAGTCCTGGTTTAGTCCTGGTTCTGTCCTGGTTCAGACCTGGTTCAGACCTGGTTTAGTCCTGGTTTAGTCCTGGTTTAGTCCTGGTTCAGACCTGGTTTAGTCCTGGTTTAGTCCTGGTTCTGTCCTGGTTCAGTCCTGGTTTAGTCCTGGTTTAGTCCTGGTTTAGTCCTGGTTTAGTCCTGGTTCTGTCCTGGTTTAGACCTGGTTCAGTCCTGGTTCAGTCCTGGTTTAGTTCTGGTTTAGTCCTGGTTCAGTCCTGGTTTAGACCTGGTTTAGTTCTGGTTTAGTCCTGGTTCAGTCCTGGTTCAGACCTGGTTTAGTCCTGGTTTAGTCCTGGTTCTGTCCTGGTTCAGTCCTGGTTTAGTCCTGGTTTAGTCCTGGTTTAGTCCTGGTTTAGTCCTGGTTTAGTCCTGGTTCTGTCCTGGTTCTGTCCTGGTTCTGTCCTGGTTCAGTCCTGGTTCAGTCCTGGTTCAGTCCTGGTTTAGTTCTGGTTTAGTCCTGGTTCAGTCCTGGTTTAGACCTGGTTTAGTTCTGGTTTAGTCCTGGTTCAGTCCTGGTTCAGTCCTGGTTTAGTCCTGGTTCAGTCCTGGTTCAGTCCTGGTTTAGTCCTGGTTTAGTCCTGGTTCAGTCCTGGTTCAGTCCTGGTTCAGTCCTGGTTTAGTTCTGGTTTAGTCCTGGTTTAGTCCTGGTTTAGTCCTGGTTTAGTCCTGGTTCTGTCCTGGTTCAGACCTGGTTCTGTCCTGGTTCAGTCCTGGTTTAGTCCTGGTTTAGTCCTGGTTCTGTCCTGGTTCTGTCCTGGTTCTGTCCTGGTTCAGTCCTGGTTCAGTCCTGGTTCAGTCCTGGTTTAGTTCTGGTTTAGTCCTGGTTCAGTCCTGGTTTAGACCTGGTTTAGTTCTGGTTTAGTCCTGGTTCAGTCCTGGTTCAGTCCTGGTTTAGTCCTGGTTCAGTCCTGGTTCAGTCCTGGTTTAGTCCTGGTTTAGTCCTGGTTCTGTCCTGGTTCAGTCCTGGTTTAGTTCTGGTTTAGTCCTGGTTCAGTCCTGGTTTAGTCCTGGTTCAGTCCTGGTTCAGTCCTGGTTCAGTCCTGGTTTAGTTCTGGTTTAGTCCTGGTTTAGTCCTGGTTTAGACCTGGTTCTGTCCTGGTTCTTCCTGTTCATTGTTTGTCTTTTCCTTCCTACAAATGTTTATGGTAGAAACATTTCCTTCATAATCGCACTTGTCTTTTGTGTGTGTCAGATGCCAATAACTTTTTAGGTCCTGTTTTAGTGGACTGACCTTCTCTCCTTCTCTCATCTCTCAGCCGGGGCCCCTGATGTCGGCGGCTCACACCCAGAGCGAGGCCCCTGAGTCGGGCTGGAGCCTGGAGGCCCTGGGTCTGTCCCAGAAGGAGCTGGTCCTGGCTGAGGCTCTGCAGATGGAGTATGACGCTCTGTCCAGGATCAAACAGGACCGGGGCCAGGACCAGGACTGGAGCCAGGACCGGGGCCAGGACCGGGGCCAGGACCAGGACTGGAGCCAGGACCGGGGCCAGGACCGGGGCCAGGACCGGAGCCAGGACCGGAGCCAGGACCGGGGCCAGGACCGGGACCAGGACCGGGACCAGGACCGGGGCCAGGACCGGAGCCAGAACCGGAGCCAGGACCCGCCCAGAATCTGCCCCCCCGCCCCGCCTCAGGACCCGCCCAGAATCTGCCCCCCCGCCCCGCCTCAGGACCCGCCCAGAATCTGCCCCCCCGCCCCGCCTCAGGACCCGCCCAAAATCTGCCCCCCCGCCCCGCCTCAGGACCAGACCAGGACCAAAACCACGGTCCAGTCCATCGAGAGGCCGAGACCCACAGCGTCCAAAGCCTTCACCACAAACCTCTGCGGTAAAATCATTTTAAAGCTCAGAACCTCCACAATTTGTTTTACAGTCCAAACAATCATCATCGTTTTAGCATCTTTAGCATCTTTATCAGAAGCTAATAGAGCCTGGGTCAAAGGTCAGGGGTTACAAATAGGGCACGACCAATATGGACCTTTTTGTTGGTAACGTTAAGGGACTTGCAAATGTCGATGACGATTAATTGTCCAAGTTTGACCTAGTTTTATTGTGTCTATAGAGCGACCACATTCACGTGGTTACACACATTACACATTAGTTTGTCCTTTTTTAAATGATTTTCCTAGTTCTAACCGAACAATCAGAGGAATCAGATTACTCTCAACTGACCCTAACCCTAATCTGACTACTCCTGAAATCAGATCATGATCAGGGTTTTGCTTGTGAACGTAGCCACAGTTACATGTTGTTTTGTAATGTCCCCGGTGCAGGCGTTCTGTCTGGATCAGACCCGGCTCTGGACCTTCCTGGGGGCTCTAAGCCGACTCCGACCCCAGCTCGAGTGCCTCCTCCTGGGGTGAGCGCTCCCAGAGAGCCCCTGTACATCCTGGAGGCTCTGGAGCTCTGCAAACCCACAGACTCTCAGACCAAATGCTTCCAGAGTTTCCCTGACAATGCTCCACCCGCCGTGCCGCCCCGACTGCCCATCGGCCCCACACAGCTGCCCTCAGAGCCCCCCTGCAGGGCCCCCGCACAGCTGCCCTCAGAGCCCCCCTGCAGGGCCCCACCCCGCGACGTCAACCTGTTCACACCCGACACTGACCATTCCAAAGTCGAGGTGAGCGACGTCACACTTCACAAACACGAGGCACGTTTCCACTGGTTCATTCTTGAAGTGTCTGTAGTCTCTGGATCCAAAGTGGCCCCTGAGAGGTTCTGGCTCCCAAAGCGTCTGGCTCTTGGGCTCCAGGTGGACTTTAGCTCAGGGGGAGGAGCTTCACAGCGCAGCCAGATGATTGGACGAGAGAGAGAACACAGACTCAGGCCAAAACAAGAGGCAAAAAGCAGAGAAACACAAAAGAATCATTTGTCTCCAAACTCTGACTTGATCTCGTGCTAAAGCGCCGTGTTTCCACTGATGCTAACGACTATGTGGAGCCTTAGCAACACAAAGCTAGCGTAGCACGTTAGCAACACAAAGCTAGCTCAGCACGTTAGCAACAATAGGCTTACGTGCATTTTCTATTGAAGAGAAGGTTTTGAACGTTATATGAAAAGTTGGACTGTTTCTTTCTTTCAGCCCAAAGTCGACCCAGACTTCGATAACATCAACCAATCACTGCTCAGACTGAACAAGACCCCGCCCCCCAGGCCGCGCATGGACCAACCGGGAAAGCCCGTGGCCCGCAGTAAGACGCTCCCACCTCAAGTCCCGCCCAGAACCTACCTGCCGACGGTGAAGACCAATCGGAACCAGCGCAGAGTGTCAGCTGACCCGGTGCGTGTCCAGAACAGCTTCAGACCTGAGGGTCACCTGTAGTCCCTGGTCTGACCCTGGTCTGATCCTGGTGTGACCCTGGTCCGTCCCTGGTCTGACCCTGGTGTGACCCCTGTGTGACCCCTGGTCTCTCCTCAGGTTCCCATTGGCTCTCGCAGCAGTGGTTTTGGGTATGAACTGTTCCAGGTGTCGGAGGAGAAAGACGAGGAAGTGGCTGCGTTCTGCCACATGCTCAACGTGTGAGTAACAAGGATACTGATACTGATACTGATACTGATACTGATACTACTGATACTACTGATACTGATACTGATACTGATACTACTGATACTGATACTGATACTACTGATACTACTGATACTACTGATACTGATACTACTGATACTGATACTACTGATACTACTGATACTACTGATACTACTGATACTGATACTACTGATACTACTGATACTACTGATACTACTGATACTGATACTACTGATACTACTGATACTACTGATACTACTGATACTGATACTACTACTGATACTGATACTGATACTACTGATACTGATACTACTGATACTGATACTATTACTGATAGTACTGATACTGATGCTACTGATACTACTGATACTGATGATACTGATACTACTGATACTGATACTACTACTGATACTGATACTACTACTGATACTGATACTACTACTGATACTATTACTGATACTACTGATACTGATACTACTGATACTGATACTACTGATACTGATACTACTGATACTGATACTACTGATACTGATACTACTACTGATACTGATACTACTGATACTACTGATACTACTGATACTGATACTACTGATACTACTGATACTACTGATACTGATACTACTGATACTACTGATACTGATACTAGTGATACTGATACTACTGATACTACTACTGATACTGATACTGATACTACTACTGATACTATTACTGATACTACTGATACTGATACTACTGATACTACTGATACTACTGATACTGATACTACTGATACTACTGATACTGATACTAGTGATACTGATACTACTGATACTACTACTGATACTGATACTGATACTACTGCTGATACTGATACTGATACTACTGATACTGATACTACTGATACTGATACTATTACTGATAGTACTGATACTGATGCTACTGATACTACTGATACTGATGATACTGATACTACTGATACTGATACTGATACTACTACTGATACTATTACTGATACTACTGATACTGATACTACTGATACTGATACTACTGATACTGATACTACTGATACTGATACTACTGATACTACTGATACTACTGATACTGATACTACTGATACTACTGATACTACTGATACTACTGATACTACTGATACTGATACTACTGATACTACTGATACTGATACTAGTGATACTGATACTACTGATACTACTACTGATACTGATACTGATACTACTACTGATACTATTACTGATACTACTGATACTGATACTACTGATACTACTGATACTACTGATACTGATACTACTGATACTACTGATACTACTGATACTGATACTACTGATACTACTGATACTGATACTAGTGATACTGATACTACTGATACTACTACTGATACTGATACTACTGCTGATACTGATACTACTACTGATACTATTACTGATACTACTGATACTGATACTACTGATACTACTGATACTGATACTACTGATACTGATACTACTGATACTGATACTGATACTACTGATACTGATGATACTGATACTACTGATACTGATACTACTACTGATATTGATACTACTACTGATACTATTACTGATACTACTGATACTACTGATACTACTGATACTGATACTAGTGATACTGATACTACTGATACTGATACTACTGATATTGATACTACTACTGATACTACTACTGATACTATTACTGATACTACTGATACTACTGATACTACTGATACTGATACTACTGATACTGATACTACTGATACTATTACTGATACTACTGATACTATTACTGATACTACTGATACTACTGATACTACTGATACTGATACTACTGATACTGATACTGATGATACTGATACTACTGATACTGATACTACTACTGATACTACTACTGATACTATTACTGATACTACTGATACTGATACTACTGATACTGATACTACTGATACTACTGATACTGATACTACTGATACTACTGATACTGATACTACTGATACTGATCCTGACGGCGTCCTGGCTCTAGAGTCATGTGACCCAGAGTTAAGCAGACTTCAGCTCCAGTGTTTTGAATCCTCATGTTGTGTTTGGTTCCAGGCTGCGCTCGGCTTTCCCGCACTCGGACTCGGTCTCAAACCCGGGCTTCGTGTGGTCTCCGTGCCTGAGTCCGGACCTGATCCAGGGTCTGGGGGTCTCGGTCCGGGTCTGTGTGAGCTGTGACTGGGTCCGAGAACCGCTGGCCTTCACCTGCGACGGTGAGAGATGCAGTACCACTAAACACCAAAGTCCATCTTCTTCTTCTTCTTCCTCTTCTCCGGGGCCGGGTCACGGGAGCAGCAGTTTAAGCAGGAACTCCCAGACTTCCCTCTCCCCAGACACTTCTTCCAACTCCTCCGGGGGGATCCCGAGGCGTTCCCAGGCCAGCCGAGAGACATAGTCCCTCCAGCGTGTCCTGGGTCTTCCACGGGGCCTCTTCCTGGTGGGACATACCCAGGAGGAGCAGCGGCTCTACTCCGAGCTCCTCTTGTGTGGCCGAGCTCCTCCCCCTATCTCTAAGAGAGTGCCCAGCCACCCGGCAGAGGAAACTCATTTCGACCACTTGTATCCGCAATCTTGTCCTTCGGGTCATTACCCAAAGCTCATGACCATAGGTGAGGTCAGAACGTAGAGTGACCAGTAAATCGAGAGCTTTGTCTTTCAACTCCTTCACTCACTCGTGAACAAGACCCCGAGATACTTGAACTCCTCCACTTGGGGCAAGGACCCCCCACCCTCCGACCCCTGACCACACCCACACCCTCCGACACCTAGAAATTCTGTCCATAAAAACTATGAACAGAAGCGGTGACAAAGCGCAGCCCTGAGGAGTCCCTCACTGGGAACAGGTCTGACTTACTGCAGTGACCACAGCTCCTGCTCCTGTCAGACAGGGACCGGACAGCCCTGAGCAAAGGGCCCCGGACCCCGTACTCCCGGAGCACCCCCCAAAGGACACCCCGAGGGACACGGTCCAAAGCCTTCTCCAGGTCCACAAAGCACATGTGACTGTGCAAACTCCCATGAACCCTTGCGCCCCCTGGTGGAGAGTCTAGAGCTGTTCCAGTGTTGCACCACCAGGACCTAAACCTGCTCCTCCTGAATCTGAGGTTCTATGGGTCAGATTCTCCTCCAGGACCTGGAATAGACCTTATGGGAGGCTGAGGAGTGTGATCCCTCTGTAGGTGGGACACACCCTCTGGTCCCTCTTCTTGAACAGAGGGACCACCACCCCGGTCTGCCAGTCCAGAGACACTGTCCCCGACCACCACGTCCTGTTACAGAGACGTGTCAGAGACAGTCCTACAACATCTTTAGGTCCTCAGGATCTCATCCCGGAGCCACTGAGGAGCCACTGAGGAGCCACCGAGGAGCCACCGAGGAGCCACCGAGGAGCCACTGAGGAGCCACCGAGGAGCCACTGAGGAGCCACCGAGGAGTTTGACAACAACCTCAGTGACTTCAGCTTGGGTGATGGACGAGTCGCCTCTGAGTCCTCGGTCTCTGCTTCCTCTTCAGAAGACGTGACAGTGGGATTAAGGAGGCCCTCAGAGTCCTTCCACCGTCCGACCACATCCTCAGTCGAGGTCAGAGGTCAGAGGTCAGCAGGTCTCCACCTGCACCGTAAACGGTGTTGGTGAAGCACTGCTTCCTCCTCCTGAGGCGCCGGACGGTTTGCCAGAATTTCTTTGGTGCCGACTGATAGTCCTCCTCCATGGCCTCCCCAAACTCCTCCCCAAACTCCTCCCAGGCCCTGGTTTGTCCCCCTGCACAGCACGAGCTGCGCCCGCTTGGCCTGATACCTGTCAATGACCTCAGGAGACCTAAAGCCAGAGTGGCCTGATAGACCTCCTTCTTCAGCCTGACGACATCCCTCACTTCCGGTGTCCACCACCGGGTTCGGGGGTTCGGGAGTTGCCGCCGCGACAGGCACCGGAGACCATGTGACCACAGCTCTGAGCAGCCGCAGGGTTCAGAATAAGCGGTATTGCAAAATGCGACGCAATTTCTCTCAAATGCGATGCATTCGTCAGAAAAAAGTGTTTTTGTATCGCAGCTTTTGCGATACAAAAATGTGTGTTCAATTGTATCACCAAAGCGCCTAAAAGTACTGATCATTCGGCAATCGATCGTCAATAACGGCCTGACACATGTGGGACGCTGTGTTGTCATGACGAGTCCCACTGCTGTCTCAGAGCTCGAGTCTGAAAGTGGGAGGAGCCACGTGAAAGTTTGCGTCACAGATTCAGACTTCCGAGGTCAATAGCTCCTAAACACAAAAGTCTTTGCAGATCATTCACAGCCAAAATACTCATATTTACACTGCAGTGACACAACCTCGTTTTTAACAATCAGATGCGTATTTTGGGCGCAGCGAATTACATGGATCCGAATGTGCAGCCGGAGCCGAGAGGAGAGTACTTGGGGACCGTCATCAAGTAGAAAAACTAAAAATGGAATGGAATGTCAAATAGAGCGGTACAATTTGAATAACATAAAATACACCATGATGGACGCCACAGCAACCTTTATTTTTCCAAGTGTAATGACAATTAATATGTAAATGAGACTCCTGCAAATAGTCATCTGATTGATGATGATATGGAAGAAAGTTGTAAATAAGGCCATCTGACTTTGTGTTGATTAATTTGTTAACTTTTTAATTTAATTAACAATTAATTTTATTTGCAAGTTTTATTTAAAGATTTTTTTTTTTAAAAGTGTTTAAAAGTTAATTTGTTAAGAGTTTTCTTTAATATAATGTTTACAAATACATTTAAATAAATGATCGTGTTATATCAATGGAAAATATTGATTGTTAGTCACTTTCGTGTTTTGCTATGCAATTATGAAATTGCTATACAAATTTAGAAAAATTAACGGATTGTTTAGCAGCTGCTGCACAAGTGAAAATCCTTAATCTGAGCCCTGAGCCGCATCAACAATGGAGGCGGAGAACATGGTCCACTCAGACTCAATGTCCCCAGCGTCCCCCGGGACATGGGAGAAGCTCTCCTGGAGGTGTGAGGTGAAGACCCTCCTGACAGAGCCTCCACAAGACGTTCCCAACAGACTCCCACAATGCACTTGGGTCTGCCAAGTCTGTCCGGCTTCCTCCTCCACCAGTGGATCCAACTCACCACCAGGTGGTGCTCTACAGCTCCGCCCCTTTTCACCCGAGTGTCCAAGACACGCGCCTGAAGGTCAGAGGTCAGAGGACACGACAACAAAGTGGATCATTGACCTCCTGTGTCCTGGTGTCATGTGACCTGATGGACCTTGTGCTTGAACATGGTGTTCGTTCTGGGGCGATGAGAGGGTCAAACCGGGTCTAAACCGGGTCTAAACCTGATCTTTCTCCATCTCCTCAGGCTCCTCCACTGTGGACCTTCTGATCTATCAGACGCTGTGTTACACTCAGGACCAGGAGGATCTGGACGTGGACCAGTTTCTGCTGAAGGTCTGCGGCCTCGACGAGTACCTGCCCAAGTACGGCCTACGGGAGGGCATCTGACACACACAGGGAGGGCATCTGACACACACAGGGAGGGCATCTGAGTCAAAGGGAGGATTCAGGACCGTGTCTCTTGTTTCAGTTCTCAGACTCTGGCGGCGCTGGAGTTCGTGCAGCAGTGTCTGAAGTTCGACTGGGACGTGCGATTACGCCTCGTCAGAAGAGCCCACATCAACACCGAGCTGCGCCGAACCGTACTGACCGTTTCAAGTCTCTCCAGCCATTTGCCCCCTCCCCATGCCCCTCCCCCTGCCCCTCCCCCTGCTCCTCCCCCTGCTCCTCCCCCTGCCCCTCCCACCTAATATCCCGCTTGTGTTCTTCTTTTCCAGAAGGAAGACGATGACACGTCGTCCTCCATGAACCACGGCATTCTGCTGCAGGAGCGACCCATCAAGCAGACTGTGACCAGGTGGGGGCGCTGTTTCCTGTCAAGTCACACAGCACCGTATTATTCCAGACTCCGCCCAGTTTAAATGATTGAATGTGAGATGATGTGTTTGTGTGACAGAGAAGCGCTGACGCTGCTGCTGGACACTTTCCACAACGAGGCCGAGTGTTTCCTGCTCCATGAGGTCAAAACCACCGGGTCACGTGACTTTATTTCAGACAAACCTCGTCCTCTTAAATGCGGTGAAATAAAATGCTGAAACTTTAGAAAATGAGGAACAGAAAGTGTTAATCAGACGCTGATGTTTTGTCTGATAAATGTGCTGAATGTGGTGGATGTGATGTTTCTGTGAAAGCGAAGCTCCTCGAGCTCCTGCTCTCACACACCACACGTCCAATGTTAGATTATTATTAGAATTTAGAGCTAGTTTGTTTCATTTGGTGACGAACACAGGAATCTATATTTACCACTGTATTTGAAAAGTGTCTTACCTTGTTTAAGAATGTTTAAATGTCCTGGTTTAGTTCTTGTTTAGTCCTGGTTTAGACCTGGTTTGTGTCCCTCAGGTGGAGCTTCCTCTTCACGTGGAGCGTCTGGTTCAGTCGGTCAAAGCTCTGTGCAGTTCTTTAGCTTCCATCGAGACGCCTGAAGTCACAGCTGCCCTGAACCTGCTGCCGGCCTGTCCCTGCCGCGTGTCGCCTAAAGTGACCAAGGTAAGTCTCAACTCTACAGTCCCAGACCGGTTCCTGGTCCTGGTTCCTGGTCCTGGTTCCTGGTCCTGGTTCTGGTCCTGGTCCCTAAATCCTCCTGATACTTTAAAAGCTAAAGCTAGTGTGTGTGAGGGGGTCGTGGCTAAAGCTAGTGCGTGTGAGGGGGTCGTGGCTAAAGCTAGTGTGTGTGAGGGGGTCGTGGCTAAAGCTAGTGTGTGTGAGGGGGTCGTGGCTAAAGCTAGTGTGTGTGTGAGGGGCGTGGCTAAAGCTAGTGTGTGTGAGGGGCGTGGCTAAAGCTAGTGTGTGTGAGGGGCGTGGCTAAAGCTAGTGTGTGTGAGGGGCGTGGCTAAAGCTAGTGTGTGTGAGGGGCGTGGCTAAAGCTAGTGTGTGTGAGGGGCGTGGCTAAAGCTAGTGTGTGTGAGGGGCGTGGCTAAAGCTAGTGTGTGTGAGGGAAGTGGCTAAAGCTAGTGTGTGTGAGGGAAGTGGCTAAAGCTAGTGTGTGTGAGGGAAGTGGCTAAAGCTAGTGTGTGTGAGGGGCGTGGCTAAAGCTAGTGTGTGTGAGGGAAGTGGCTAAAGCTAGTGTGTGTGAGGGGCGTGGCTAAAGCTAGTGCGTGTGAGGGAAGTGGCTAAAGCTAGTGCGTGTGAGGGACGTGGCTAATGCTAGTGCGTGTGAGGGGCGTGGCTAAAGCTTGTGCGTGTGAGGGGCGTGGCTAAAGCTAGTGTGTGTGAGGGACGTGGCTAAAGCTAGTGCGTCTGAGGGGCGTGGCTAAAGCTAGTGTGTGTGAGGGGGTCGTGGCTAAAGCTAGTGTGTGTGAGGGGGTCGTGGCTAAAGCTAGTGTGTGTGTGAGGGGCGTGGCTAAAGCTAGTGTGTGTGAGGGGCGTGGCTAAAGCTAGTGTGTGTGAGGGGCGTGGCTAAAGCTAGTGTGTGTGAGGGGCGTGGCTAAAGCTAGTGTGTGTGAGGGGCGTGGCTAAAGCTAGTGTGTGTGAGGGGCGTGGCTAAAGCTAGTGTGTGTGAGGGGCGTGGCTAAAGCTAGTGTGTGTGAGGGGCGTGGCTAAAGCTAGTGTGTGTGAGGGGCGTGGCTAAAGCTAGTGTGTGTGAGGGAAGTGGCTAAAGCTAGTGTGTGTGAGGGAAGTGGCTAAAGCTAGTGTGTGTGAGGGGCGTGGCTAAAGCTAGTGTGTGTGAGGGAAGTGGCTAAAGCTAGTGTGTGTGAGGGGCGTGGCTAAAGCTAGTGCGTGTGAGGGAAGTGGCTAAAGCTAGTGCGTGTGAGGGACGTGGCTAATGCTAGTGCGTGTGAGGGGCGTGGCTAAAGCTTGTGCGTGTGAGGGGCGTGGCTAAAGCTAGTGTGTGTGAGGGACGTGGCTAAAGCTAGTGTGTGTGAGGGACGTGGCTAAAGCTAGTGCGTCTGAGGGGCGTGGCTAAAGCTAGTGCGTTTGAGGGGCGTGGCTAAAGCTAGTGCGTGTGAGGGGCGTGGCTAAAGCTAGTGCGTGTGAGGTGCGTGGCTAAAGCTAGTGCGTGTGAGGGGCGTGGCTAAAGCTAGTCAAATCAAATCAAATCAATTTATTTTTGTAAGGCCCAAAATCACAACAACAGTTGCCTCTGAGGGCCACAGGGAGAAATGAATCAACAATGTCTGTGGTGGCGAGGGACGATGTCCCAGGGTCCTCTGTCCTTAGACTCTCCTTCTCGGCCAGGAAAAACTAGTGTGTGTGAGGGGCATAAAGTATTGAATATGATAATTTATTGTGATCGTTTACACTGTGTCCGGCCTGATGAAGCACGGCTCCTTCTAACGTCATTGTTCATGCTTTCCAGGATGCTTCTGCTCTGGTCCTGAGAGAGAACCGAGGTGAGATGTTCACCAGAGTGTGCGAATGCCCTCATGCAACTCTGGGTGAAAGAACGTTTGCAGAAAATAATAATACACTGTGTTTATCTCATAATGTTTGGACCAATCTGAATCACACAGATGTAAACAGCTGAGCAGCTAATGTTAGCCTCGTTTGATGTTCCTCTCTCGTCTCAGATATGGTGGTGGAGAAAGTCACGGCGGGCGTCTTGGACCTGGTGCATTTGTACTGCAGCACGTTTAATGCAAACTTCCAGCCGAGCGCTCACAGTCTGACCTCCACCGCCACCGTGCAGGAGGCGGGGCTTGTGTCCACGCTGCTCTCCTTCAACGTGTACGCCGCCCACCGAGTCCCCATCACCTGGGCCGCCAGGTAAACCCCGCCCACCGAGTCCCCATCACCTGGGCCGCCAGGTAAACCCCGCCCGCAGAGTCCCCATCATCTGGGCCGCCGGGTAAACCCCGCCCGCAGAGTCCCCATCATCTGGGCCGCCGGGTAAACCCCGCCCACAAAGTCCCCATCTCCTGGGCCGCCAGTTAAACCCCGCCCAAAGATTCCCCATCACTTGGGCCGCCAGGTAAACCCCGCCCACCGAATCCCCATCATCTGGGCCGCCAGGTAAACCCCGCCCACCGAGTCCCCATCATCTGGGCCGCCAGGTAAACCCCACCCACAGAGTCCCTATCACCTGGGCCCCCAGGTAAACCCCGCCCACAGAGTCCCCATCACCTGGGCCGCCAGGTAAACCCAGCCCACAGAGTCCCCATCACCTGGGCCGCCAGGTAAACCCAGCCCACAGAGTCCCCATCACCTGGGCCGCCAGTTAAACCCCGCCCAAAGAGTCCCCATCACCTGGGCCGCCAGGTAAACCCCGCCCACAGAGTCCCCATCACCTGGGCCGCCAGGTAAACCCCGCCCACAGAGTCCCTATCACCTGGGCCTCCAGGTAAACCCCGCCCACAGAGTCCCTATCACCTGGGCCTCCAGGTAAACCCCGCCCACAGAGTCCCCATCACCTGGGCCTCCAGGTAAACCCTGCCCACAGAGTCCCCATCACCTGGGCCTCCAGGTAAACCCTGCCCACAGAGTCCCCATCACCTGGGCCTCCAGGTAAACCCCGCCCACAGAGTCCCTATCACCTGGGCCTCCAGGTAAACCCTGCCCACAGAGTCCCCATCACCTGGGCCTCCAGGTAAACCCCGCCCACAGAGTCCCTATCACCTGGGCCTCCAGGTAAACCCTGCCCACAGAGTCCCCATCACCTGGGCCTCCAGGTAAACCCCGCCCACAGAGTCCCTATCACCTGGGCCTCCAGGTAAACCCTGCCCACAGAGTCCCTATCACCTGGGCCTCCAGGTAAACCCCGCCCACAGAGTCCCCATCACCTGGGCCTCCAGGTAAACCCCGCCCACAGAGTCCCTATCACCTGGGCCGCCAGGTAAACCCTGCCCACAGAGTCCCCATCACCTGGGCCGCCAGGTAAACCCTGCCCACAGAGTCCCCATCACCTGGGCCTCCAGGTAAACCCCGCCCACAGAGTCCCTATCACCTGGGCCTCCAGGTAAACCCTGCCCACAGAGTCCCCATCACCTGGGCCTCCAGGTAAACCCTGCCCACAGAGTCCCTATCACCTGGGCCTCCAGGTAAACCCTGCCCACAGAGTCCCCATCACCTGGGCCTCCAGGTAAACCCCGCCCACAGAGTCCCTATCACCTGGGCCTCCAGGTAAACCCTGCCCACAGAGTCCCCATCACCTGGGCCTCCAGGTAAACCCTGCCCACAGAGTCCCTATCACCTGGGTTAGAACAGTGTTTTTGAGGTTAAAACAGACAAAAAGTGAGTTTTGATCCTGAAGAGCCCAAGAACTCAACCAAGTCTGACTAAAGTCTGGAGCAAGATTCAAACCACAAACTTTCAAATTAGAAGATGAACCGTTGTCACTGGTGACCTCTGACCCTGCTGGTGACCTCTGACCCTGCTGGTCACTAGATCTACGGTGTCTTTGTTTGTCTCTTTAAATGTGTCTGTTTGTGTTCCAGTTACGAGGGCTTCTTCCTGTCCTGTTCACTGACACACGGAGGAGCAGAGCTGTGCGCGCCTCAACACACCTCCAAACAGGGCGTGTCCAAATACCTGTTCCACCTGGTCACATGGGACCACAGGTAACTGCGCCCCCCCCCCCCCGAGTCCAACTGTTGGTCCTGGTCCTGGTCCTGGTCCTGGTCCTGGTCCTGGTCCTGGTCCTTGTCCTGGTCCTGGTCCTGGTCCTGGTCCTGGTCCTTGTCCTGGTCCTTGTCCTGGTCCTTGTCCTGGTCCTTGTCCTGGTCCGATTCTGGTCCGGTCCTGGTCCTGGGTTAACCCGGTCTCTTCTTCTTCAGGGTTTGTTTCCCGGTGCAGATAACCCAGCTTCCTCGTGAGTCGGTGCTGACAGTGACACTCTTTGCCAGTGCTCTGCCGCCCCCTGGAGGAGCCGAGGAGAAGAGCAGAGTGAAGCGCAGTGTGGAGGCTCTGGGCTGGGTCTGCATGCCCCTGTTCAACTTCAGACAGTGAGTGTTTAGTCCTGGTTTAGTCCTGGTCTAGACCTGGTTTAGTCCTGGTTTAGTCCTGGTTTAGTCCTGGTTTAGTCCTGGTTTAGACCTGGTTTAGGCCTGGTTTAGGCCTGCTTTAGTTATGCTTTAGACCTGGTTTAGGCCTGGTTTAGTCCTGGTTTAGGCCTGGTTTAGACCTGGTTTAGACCTGGTTTAGACCTGGTTTAGGCCTGCTTTAGTTATGCTTTAGACCTGGTCTAGACCTGGTTTAGTCCTGGTTTAGTCCTGGTTTAGTCCTGGTTTAGTCCTGGTTTAGTCCTGGTTTAGACCTGGTTTAGACCTGGTTTAGGCCTGCTTTAGTTATGCTTTAGACCTGGTTTAGGCCTGGTTTAGGCCTGGTTTAGTCCTGGTTTAGTCCTGGTTTAGTCCTGGTTTAGTCCTGGTTTAGACCTGGTTTAGACCTGGTTTAGGCCTGCTTTAGTTATGGTTTAGACCTGGTTTAGACCTGGTTTAGGCCTGGTTTAGGCCTACTTTAGTTATGCTTTAGATCTGGTTTAGGCCTGGTTTAGTCCTGGTTTAGGCCTGGTTTAGTCCTGGTTTAGTCCTGGTTTAGTCCTGGTTTAGACCTGGTTTAGACCTGGTTTAGACCTGGTTTAGGCCTGGTTTAGTCCTGGTTTAGACCTGGTTTAGACCTGGTTTAGACCTGGTTTAGTCCTGGTTTAGGCCTGCTTTAGACCTGGTTTAGACCTGGTTTAGTCCTGGTTTAGACCTGGTTTAGACCTGGTTTAGACCTGGTTTAGGCCTGGTTTAGTCCTGGTTTAGACCTGGTTTAGACCTGGTTTAGACCTGGTTTAGGCCTGCTTTAGGCCTGCTTTAGTCCTGCTTTCGACCTGGTTTAGGCCGGGTTTAGGCCTGGTTTAGACCTGGTTTAGACCTGGTTTAGTCCTGGTTTAGACCTGGTTTAGACCTGGTTTAGACCTGGTTTAGGCCTGGTTTAGTCCTGGTTTAGACCTGGTTTAGACCTGGTTTAGACCTGGTTTAGTCCTGGTTTAGGCCTGCTTTAGACCTGGTTTAGACCTGGTTTAGTCCTGGTTTAGACCTGGTTTAGACCTGGTTTAGACCTGGTTTAGGCCTGGTTTAGTCCTGGTTTAGACCTGGTTTAGACCTGGTTTAGACCTGGTTTAGGCCTGCTTTAGGCCTGCTTTAGTCCTGCTTTCGACCTGGTTTAGGCCGGGTTTAGGCCTGGTTTAGTCCTAACTTGTTTCTCTTGTTGAAGCGTCCTGACGTGTGGGCGTAAACTGCTCGGTCTTTGGCCCTCGAGCTCTGGATCCAGCGCTCGCTCCAGCTGCCCAAACTTCAGCCAACCAGACAGTGTCATTCTGCAGGTAACAGCAGAGGTCAAGAGGTCAAGAGGTCAGGGTCATGGTTCATGGGTCATGGATCATATCCCTCATAAGACCTCTGACAAACATTTTAAGGTGGACTGCTTGTGCGTTTAAGGTGGACTGCTTGTGCGTTTAAGGTGGACTGTTTGTGTGTTTAAGGTGGACTGTTTGTGTATTTAAGGTGGACTGCTTGTGCGTTTAAGGTGGACTGTTTGTGTGTTTAAGGTGGACTGTTTGTGTATTTAAGGTGGACTGTTTGTGCGTTTAAGGTGGACTGCTTGTGCATTTAAGGTGGACTGTTTGTGTGTTTAAGGTGGACTGTTTGTTTATTTAAGGTGGACTGTGTGTGCGTTTAAGGTGGACTGTTTGTGTATTTAAGGTGGACTGCTTGTGCGTTTAAGGTGGACTGTGTGTGCGTTTAAGGTGGACTGTTTGTGTATTTAAGGTGGACTGTTTGTGCGTTTAAGGTGGACTGCTTGTGCATTTAAGGTGGACTGTGTGTGCGTTTAAGGTGGACTGTTTGTGTATTTAAGGTGGACTGCTTGTGCGTTTAAGGTGGACTGTTTGTGTGTTTAAGGTGGACTGTTTGTGTATTTAAGGTGGACTGTTTGTGCGTTTAAGGTGGACTGCTTGTGCATTTAAGGTGGACTGTTTGTGTGTTTAAGGTGGACTGTTTGTTTATTTAAGGTGGACTGTTTGTGCATTTAAGGTGGACTGTTTGTGTATTTAAGGTGGACTGTTTGTGCGTTTAAGGTGGACTGTTTGTGTATTTAAGGTGGACTGTTTGTGCGTTTAAGGTGGACTGCTTGTGCATTTAAGGTGGACTGTTTGTGTATTTAAGGTGGACTGTGTATTTAAGGTGGACTGTTTGTGCGTTTAAGGTGGACTGTTTGTGTATTTAAGGTGGACTGTTTGTGCGTTTAAGGTGGACTGTTTGTGTATTTAAGGTGGACTGTTTGTGCGTTTAAGGTGGACTGTTTGTGTATTTAAGGTGGACTGTTTGTGCGTTTAAGGTGGACTGTTTGTGTATTTAAGGTGGACTGTTTGTGCGTTTAAGGTGGACTGTTTGTGTATTTAAGGTGGACTGTTTGTGTATTTAAGGTGGACAGTTTGTGCGTTTAAGGTGGACTGTTTGTGTATTTAAGGTGGACTGTTTGTGCGTTTGAGGTGGACTGTTTGTGTATTTAAGGTGGACTGTTTGTGTATTTAAGGTGGACTGTTTGTGCGTTTAAGGTGGACTGTTTGTGCGTTTAAGGTGGACTGTTTGTGCATTTAAGGTGGACTGTTTGTGTATTTAAGGTGGACTGTTTGTGTATTTAAGGTGGACTGTTTGTGCGTTTAAGGTGGACTGTTTGTGTATTTAAGGTGGACTGTTTGTGTATTTAAGGTGGACTGTTTGTGTATTTAAGGTGGACTTCCCGACGTCTGCGTTCGAGGTTCACTTCTCGACTCCGCCTCCTGCAGAGTTCTGTCCTCAGTACGACTTCGCCCGCCTGGACTCAGTGACACAGATCCAACTGCAGGACGTACTGCACAAGAAGGCCGCTTTCTGGTACAAATACTACAAATACTACAAATACTACTAATACTACAAATACTACAAGTACTACAAGTGCTTTTGCTGTTGGCGCTGCAGAGTTGTAGTACCACGTTGGTTGTGTTTCAGGCTGACGGCGGAGGACAAGCGTCTGCTGTGGGAGAAGCGCTCCTTCTGCCAGGCTCAGAGTGCAGCGCTGCCTCTGGTCCTGAGCAGCGCCCCCTGCTGGCAGTGGACCGTTCTGCCTGAGATCTACGGCCTCCTGAGGCAGTGGGCGTGTCTGGGGCCCCTGGACGCTCTGGGACTGCTGCACGCTCAGTAAGAACACCGTCTGTTCTTCATGTGGTTCAAGGCGTCGTGGTTCTTCTGGAGCTCTGGTTCTTCTCAAGCTCTGGTTCTTCTGGAGCCTGGATTCAGAGCTTGTGTTTGTGGTTTGTCTTTGCTCGTGTCAGATTCCCAGACCAGGAGCTGAGGAGGACGGCCGTGCAGTGGATGGACTCCATCTCAGACGCAGAGCTGCTCGACTTCCTC
>JAPEHP010000008.1:1336067-1338567 GCA_026437355.1 Eucyclogobius newberryi | reverse complement strand
GTTCAGGTCCCGTTCTAGTCCTGGCCCTGACCCGGTTCTAGTCCTGGTTCTGACCCGGTTCTAGTCCTGGTCCTGACCCGGTTCCAGTCCTGGTTCTGATCCGGTTCTAGTCCTGGTCCTGACCCGGTTCCAGTCCTGGTTCTGATCCGGTTCCAGTCCTGGTTCTGACCCGGTTCTAGTCCTGGTCCTGACCCGGTTCCAGTCCTGGTTCTGACCCGGTTCCTCCTGCAGGGACCGCGCGCCCTTCGTCTTCACCTCGGACATGGCGTACGTGATAAACGGAGGAGACAAACCGTCCAGTCGCTTCCACGACTTTGTGGATCTTTGCTGTGAAGCCTACAACCTGATCCGCAAACACGCACACCTGTTCCTGCACCTGCTGGGCCTGGTGAGCACCCCAGAGAGCACCCACAGAGCACCCCAGAGAGCACCCACAGAGCACCCCAGAGAGAACCCACAGAGCACCCCAGAGAGAACCCCAGAGAGCACCCACAGAGCACCCCAGAGAGCACCCACAGAGCACCCCAGAGAGCACCCACAGAGCACCCCAGAGAGAACCCACAGAGCACCCCAGAGAGAACCCCAGAGAGCACCCACAGAGCACCCCAGAGAGAACCCCACAGAGCACCCACAGAGCACACCAGAGAGCACCCACAGAGCACCCCACAAAGAACCCACAAAGCACCCCACAGAGCACTCCACAGAGCACCCTAGAGAGCACCCAAAGAGCACCCCAGAGAGAACCCCAGAGAGCACCCACAGAGCACACCAGAGAGCACCCACAGAGCACCCCAGAAAGAACCCACAAAGCACCCCACAGAGCACTCCACAGAGCACCCTAGAGAGCACCCAAAGAGCACCCCAGAGAGAACCCCAGAGAGCACCCACAGAGCACACCAGAGAGCACCCACAGAGCACCCCAGAAAGAACCCACAAAGCACCCCACAGAGCACTCCACAGAGCACCCTAGAGAGCACCCACAGAGCACCCCAGAGAGCACCATAGAGAGCACCCACAGAGCACCCCAGAGAGCACCCCAGAGAAAACCCACAGAGAGCACCCCACAGAGCACCATAGAGAGCACCCACAGAGCACCCACAGAGCACCCTTGGAATAAGACTATAACGATAGTGAAGCTCTGAATACTCTGAATACTTGGTGTACTTCAGATGGTTTCGTGTGGAATCCCAGAGCTGTCGAACCTGGACGACCTCAAATATGTTTATGACGCTTTGAGACCCCAAGAGTCTGAGGCCGACGCCACCATGTACTTCACCAGGTACTTATACTACTACTACCATGTACTTCACCAGGTACTTATACTACTACTACCATGTACTTCACCAGGTACTTATACTACTACTACCATGTACTTCACCAGGTACTTATACTACTACTACCATGTACTTCACCAGGTACTTATACTACTACTACCATGTACTTCACCAGGTACTTATACCACTACTACCATGTACTTCACCAGGTACTTATACTACTACTACCATGTACTTCACCAGGTACTTATACCACTACTACCATGTACTTCACCAGGTACTTATACTACTACTACCATGTACTTCACCAACTTATACTACTACTACCAGGTACTTCACCAGGTACTTATACTACTACTACCAGGTACTTCACCAGGTACTTATACCACTACTACCATGTACTTCACCAGGTCCTTATACCACTACTACCATGTACTTCACCAACTTATACTACTACTACCAGGTACTTCACCAGGTACTTATACTACTACTACCAGGTACTTCACCAGGTACTTATACCACTACTACCATGTACTTCACCAGGTCCTTATACCACTACTACCATGTACTTCACCAACTTATACTACTACTACCAGGTACTTATACTTAGAAATAGTCTCTATGAGGCACAGAGACTTGTGGTCTTAACTCTCTGAACTCCTCTTGTGGTCTTCAGGTTGATTGAGTCGAGTCTCGGAAGCGTCGCCACTAAACTCAACTTCTTCATCCATAATTTGGCGCAGATGAAGTTCACGGCGAGTGAAGAGCGCCCCCTTCTGTCCTTTTGTCCTCGAGGCCACACGGCCCGGAGCGACGGCCTCATCAAGAACCTGTACATCTGCAGACACCTAAGGACCAACAAGGGTTATGTACGAGAGCACACACGGGGCACAGACACCTAAGGACCAACAAGGGTTATGTACGAGAGCACACACGGGGCACAGACACCTAAGGACCAACAAGGGTTATGTACGAGAGCACACACGGGGCACAGACACCTAAGGACCAACAAGGGTTATGTACGAGAGCACACACGGGGCACAGACACCTAAGGACCAACAAGGGTTATGTACGAGAGCACACACGGGGCACAGACACCTAAGGACCAACAAGGGTTATGTACGAGAGCACACACGGGGCACAGACACCTAAGGACCAACAAGGGTTATGTACGAGAGCACACACGGGGCACAGACACCTAAGGACCAACAAGGGTTATGTACGAG
>JAPEHP010000008.1:1313567-1331067 GCA_026437355.1 Eucyclogobius newberryi | reverse complement strand
TCTGCTGCTGGTGCCTCTGGTGGTGCCTCTGCTGCTGGTGCCTCTGCTGCTGGTGCCTCTGCTGCTGGTGCCTCTGGTGGTGCCTCTGCTGCTGGTGCCTCTGCTGGTGCCTCTGCTGCTGGTGCCTCTGCTGCTGGTGCCTCTGCTGGTGCCTCTGCTGCTGGTGCCTCTGGTGGTGCCTCTGCTGCTGGTGCCTCTGCTGGTGCCTCTGCTGCTGGTGCCTCTGCTGCTGGTGCCTCTGGTGGTGCCTCTGCTGCTGGTGCCTCTGCTGGTGTCTCTGCTGCTGGTGCCTCTGCTGCTGGTGCCTCTGCTGGTGCCTCTGCTGCTGGTGCCTCTGCTGGTGCCTCTGCTGCTGGTGCCTCTGCTGGTGCCTCTGCTGGTGGTGCCTCTGCTGCTGGTGCCTCTGCTGGTGCCTCTGCTGCTGGTGCCTCTGCTGGTGCCTCTGCTGGTGCCTCTGCTGCTGGTGCCTCTGCTGGTGCCTCTGCTGCTGGTGCCTCTGCTGGTGCCTCTGCTGCTGGTGCCTCTGCTGGTGGTGCCTCTGCTGCTGGTGCCTCTGGTGGTGCCTCTGCTGCTGGTGCCTCTGCTGCTGGTGCCTCTGCTGCTGGTGCCTCTGGTGGTGCCTCTGCTGCTGGTGCCTCTGCTGCTGGTGCCTCTGCTGCTGGTGCTGGTCTCATGTGTGTTTCTGGTCAGATCTGCGCTGGAGTCGGCTCTCGGGGAAAGACCTGGGTCAAATCAAACTCTCCATCTCCTACAAGAACCAGAAGCTCTTCATCATGGTCATGCACATCAGAGGACTGGTGAGACGCTCAGGGGCCCTCCCCACGCCTCAGGGGCCCTCAGGGGCCCTTTGAGGGCCTCTGAGGTCCTCTCAGAGGCCCTCAGGGGCCCTCATGTCTGAACTGTGTGTTACAGCAGGCTCTTCCTGACGGCTCTGATCCTGATCCGTACGTCAAAGTTTATCTTCTCCCGGATCCTCAGAAGATCAGCAAGAGAAAGACCAAAGCTGCTCGCAAAACCTGCAACCCGACCTACAACGAGATGGTGAGTGTGGACCCGGTCCTGACCCGGTCCTGACCCGGTCCTGACCCGGTCCTGACCCGGTCCTGACCCGGTCCTGACCCGGTCTGGACCATATGTGGTCCTCAGCTGGTCTCACCCTGTGTGGTCCTGTGTGGTCCTCAGCTGGTGTACGAGCGCGTCCCTCGTGGGGACCTGGACCACCGGATGCTCCACCTCAGAGTTCTGGGCGACGCCTCGTTCTGGGACAACCCGGTGTTGGGCGAGACATTCATCGCTCTGTCGTCTCTGAGTCCAGGAACGCACTGGGTCGACTGGCACCAGCTGGAGGCGCCGTCTGAGGCCACGCCCACACAGTACTGAGGCCACGCCCACCCATACAGTACTGAAGCCACACCCGCCCAGTGTGGAGGCCACACCCACACAGTACTGAGGCCACACCCATACAGTACTGAAGCCACACCCGCCCAGTGTGGAGGCCACACCCACACAGTACTGAGGCCACACCCATACAGTACTGAAGCCACACCCGCCCAGTGTGGAGGCCACGCCCACACAGTACTGAGGCCACGCCCACCCATACAGTACTGAAGCCACACCCGCCCAGTGTGGAGGCCACACCCACACAGTACTGAGGCCACACCCACCCAGTACTGAAGCCACACCCGCCCAGTGTGGAGGCCACACCCACACAGTACTGAGGCCACACCCACCCAGTACTGAAGCCACACCCGCCCAGTGTGGAGGCCACGCCCACACAGTACTGAGGCCACGCCCACCCATACAGTACTGAAGCCACACCCGCCCAGTGTGGAGGCCACACCCACACAGTACTGAGGCCACACCCACCCAGTACTGAAGCCACACCCGCCCAGTGTGGAGGCCACACCCACACAGTACTGAGGCCACGCCCACCCATACAGTACTGAAGCCACACCCGCCCAGTGTGGAGGCCACACCCACACAGTACTGAGGCCACGCCCACCCATACAGTACTGAAGCCACGCCCGCCCAGTGTGGAGGCCACACCCACACAGTACTGAGGCCACGCCCACCCATACAGTACTGAAGCCACGCCCGCCCAGTGTGGAGGCCACACCCACACAGTGCGGAGGCCACGCCCACCCAGTACTGAGACAGGACCAGAAACTACAAGTTTGATCCTCCTGGTGCCTAATTCCTAGTTCCTGATTCCTGATTCCTAGTTCCTGGTCCCTAGTTCAGTTCTTGAAGACAAAAAGAGTTCAGCACAACTTTGTTCTGAGGAAACTTTATTTTGCCAAAACGTTTTCCACCGTGAAAACTCTGAAACTTGATCATGTGATGCATTCTGAGGCCTCTGATTGGACGAGAGGGAATTTCAACCTGACACAGGTTTGACAAGTTTGTTTTTGAAACTTTTATTTATGAAAGTTTAAATGTTTGTCTAAAAATCATGATTGTCAAGTTTACACTGGCTCTCGGGCACTCTCGGGTCGCCCTCGGTTACTCTCGGGGGTCGCTCTCGGGCACTCTCGGGTCGCTCTCGGGCACTCTCGGGTCGCTCTCGGGCACTCTCGGGTCGCTCTCGGTTACTCTCGGGGGTCGCTCTCGGGCACTCTCGGGTCGCCCTCGGTTACTCTCGGGGGTCGCTCTCGGGCACTCTCGGGTCGCCCTCGGTTACTCTCGGGGGTCGCTCTCGGGCACTCTCGGGTCGCTCTCGGTTACTCTCGGGGGTCGCTCTCGGGCACTCTCGGGTCGCTCTCGGGCACTCTCGGGTCGCTCTCGGGCACTCTCGGGGGTCGCTCTCGGGCACTCTCGGGTCGCTCTCGGGCACTCTCGGGTCGCTCTCGGGCACTCTCGGGTCGCTCTCGGGCACTCTCGGGTCGCTCTCGGTTACTCTCGGGGGTCGCTCTCGGGCACTCTCGGGTCGCCCTCGGGCACTCTCGGGTCGCCCTCGGTTACTCTCGGGGGTCGCTCTCGGGCACTCTCGGGTCGCTCTCGGTTACTCTCGGGGGTCGCTCTCGGGCACTCTCGGGTCGCTCTCGGGCACTCTCGGGTCGCTCTCGGTTACTCTCGGGGGTCGCTCTCGGGCACTCTCGGGTCGCCCTCGGTTACTCTCGGGGGTCGCTCTCGGGCACTCTCGGGTCGCTCTCGGTTACTCTCGGGGGTCGCTCTCGGGCACTCTCGGGTCGCTCTCGGGCACTCTCGGGTCGCTCTCGGGCACTCTCGGGTCGCCCTCGGTTACTCTCGGGGGTCGCTCTCGGGCACTCTCGGGTCGCCCTCGGTTACTCTCGGGGGTCGCTCTCGGGCACTCTCGGGGGTCGCTCTCGGGCACTCTCGGGTCGCCCTCGGTTACTCTCGGGGGTCGCTCTCGGGCACTCTCGGGTCGCCCTCGGTTACTCTCGGGGGTCGCTCTCGGGCACTCTCGGGTCGCCCTCGGTTACTCTCGGGGGTCGCTCTCGGTTACTCTCGGGGGTCGCTCTCGGGCACTCTCGGGTCGCCCTCGGTTACTCTCGGGGGTCGCTCTCGGGCACTCTCGGGTCGCTCTCGGTTACTCTCGGGGGTCGCTCTCGGGTCGCCCTCGGTTACTCTCGGGCACTCTCGGGTCGCCCTCGGTTACTCTCGGGGGTCGCTCTCGGGCACTCTCGGGTCGCTCTCGGTTACTCTCGGGGGTCGCTCTCGGGCACTCTCTCGGGTCGCTCTCGGGCACTCTCGGGTCGCTCTCGGGCACTCTCGGGCACTCTCGGGTCGCCCTCGGTTACTCTCGGGCACTCTCGGGTCGCTCTCGGGCACTCTCGGGCACTCTCGGGTCGCTCTCGGGCACTCTCATTTCCCTGAAGTTGATGTGACGTGAAACGCACTTTGAACTCGTGGTTTTCACGTTGTTTTTTCTGCACCTTTTGTTCCTTTTGTTCCTTTAGAGTGAAAATAAACCTCAGACTGTGAATTATTAACATTTTCTTATTTATTACAAAAATAGACTTGAAATAAAACTCTAACTTTCACGTGTTTGATGCAGAAATATTGAATGTTTGACAAATGAAATGCACTGTAAAATAAGAATGTACAGAGTGATTTTGTAAAAGATTCTGCTTTGAATAAAACTAACTTTAAAACTATTTTTCAAACGTGTTGTTTTTAAAGTTAAAAACATTTCAGACGCAGCGAGGAGTAAAAACACGGCATTTCATGTTTTTATCCTTTAAACTCAGAACAAACTGATCTGTGGCGGCGACTGCGACCTTCACGTTCAGACTGCGACCTTCACGTTCAGACTGCGACCTTCACGTTCAGACTGCGACCTTCACGTTCAGACTGCGACCTTCACGTTCAGACTGCGACCTTCACGTTCAGACTGCGACCTTCACGTTCAGACTGCGACCTTCACGTTCAGACTGCGACCTTCACGTTCAGACGTGTTCAAGAGGAAGAAGTTTGTCTGATGTCGTTTCCTCTCTGATCCAGACTCTTGTTTTGTGTTGCACCAAGACAACTTCCGGTTTGTGAATCCTGACAAATGGAAATAAACCTTTTCTGTTCCTCATTTCCATCTGTTTGATGGAATAAAACCATCTCAAGAAACCTCGAATCTGATTTAAAACTCTACAATTATCAGTAGAAAAAGGAGGCGGGGTTTACCTTGTGTGAAAAATGACTTATTTCAGCTAATATATATATATATATATATATATATATATATATATATATATATATATATATATTCCTGTGCAGAAAGACGATCACACGTGTTTTAATCTCTTATAAATCTTTATTCTTCAGAAAGAGCCGCTGAGCTCAAATCTACAAAAATAAATAATTTAAATACAAAAGCCTCTTTTTACAGTGCAGTTTGTGGAGATGACGGACAGCAGCCGCAGCCAATCACAGCTCAGGGAGCTTCAGCGCCACCTTCTGATTGGACAGGATCTCTCAGCAGTAACATTTAAGATCTTTAAGGATTTAGAGACTCCCATCATGCTTTGCTGCCGCCGTCTGGTTCAGTTCTGTTTGACTTCACGCTCTGGGTCAGGTCAGGTCAGGTCAGGTCAGAGCCGGGTCAGAGCCGGGTCAGGTCAGAGCCGGGTCAGAGCCGGGTCAGGTCAGAGCCGGGTCAGGTCAGGTCAGGGCCGGGTCAGAGCCGGGTCAGGTCAGGTCAGGGCCGGGTCAGAGCCGGGTCAGGTCAGGTCAGGGCCGGGTCAGAGCCGGGTCAGGTCAGAGCCGGGTCAGGTCAGGTCAGGGCCGGGTCAGAGCCGGGTCAGGTCAGGTCAGGGCCGGGTCAGAGCCGGGTCAGGTCGGGTCAGGGCCGGGTCAGGTCAGGTCAGAGCCGGGTCAGGTCAGGTCAGGGCCGGGTCAGAGCCGGGTCAGGTCGGGTCAGGGCCGGGTCAGGTCAGGTCAGAGCCGGGTCAGGTCAGGGCCGGGTCAGAGCCGGGTCAGGTCGGGTCAGAGCCGGGTCAGGTCAGGGCCGGGTCAGGTCAGGTCAGGGCCGGGTCAGAGCCGGGTCAGGTCAGGTCAGGGCCGGGTCAGAGCCGGGTCAGGTCAGGTCAGGGCCGGGTCAGAGCCGGGTCAGGTCAGAGCCGGGTCAGGTCAGGTCAGGGCCGGGTCAGAGCCGGGTCAGGTCAGGTCAGGGCCGGGTCAGAGCCGGGTCAGGTCGGGTCAGGGCCGGGTCAGGTCAGGTCAGAGCCGGGTCAGGTCAGGTCAGGGCCGGGTCAGAGCCGGGTCAGGTCGGGTCAGGGCCGGGTCAGGTCAGGTCAGAGCCGGGTCAGGTCAGGGCCGGGTCAGAGCCGGGTCAGGTCGGGTCAGAGCCGGGTCAGGTCAGGGCCGGGTCAGGTCAGGTCAGAGCCGGGTCAGGTCAGGTCAGGGCCGGGTCAGGTCAGGGCCGGGTCAGGTCAGGGCCGGGTCAGGTCAGGGCCGGGTCAGAGCCGGGTCAGGTCAGGGCCGGGTCAGGTCAGGTCAGAGCCGGGTCAGGTCAGGGCCGGGTCAGAGCCGGGTCAGGTCGGGTCAGGGCCGGGTCAGGTCAGGTCAGGGCCGGGTCAGAGCCGGGTCAGGTCAGGTCCGGGTCAGGTCAGGTCGGGTCAGGGTCATGAACACAAACAGAAGTGAAACATTATAAACATCAGTCAAATAAATGTAATAAAGAAAATGTAACAGAACAATTTTTTATCTAAAGTTGAACCAAGGCGTTCTGGTTCTGGGCCCAAAGGTTCTGGTTCTGGGCCCAAAGGTTCTGGTTCTGGGCCCAAAGGTTCTGGTTCTGGGCCCAAAGGTTCTGGTTCTGGGCCCAAAGGTTCTGGTTCTGGGCCCAAAGGTTCTGGTTCTGGGCTCAAACCTGATGTTTTTGGCACAAACCTTCAGAGAAATAAACTTCAGTTGTATTTTTATTCATTATTGATCAGGATTACTCGATTAATCGTCAAAGCTAAAAGTAAAAACATGATTTTCAAAAAAGGGACGACCAGAACCAGAACCAGAACCGTAACAGGTCTTAGCGGTCAGTTCTCGGTCTATGGCACACACTACGGTTAGCCCCGCCCCTTCCCCTGACATCATGTGTTACAGCCAATCAGAGCAGAGGACACTTTGAACAAACTAAACCTGATCAGTGTTTACAGAGCAGCTAATGTTCCTCGCCTCATTTCACCATCAAGTTACACTCCGGAAAATCCATCGACGAAGCAACTGAAACTAGAGCTGAAGCTAGAGCTGAAGCTAGAGCTGAAACTAGAGCTGAAGCTAGAGCTAGAGCTGAAACTAGAGCTGAAGCTAGAGCTAGAGCTGAAACTAGAGCTGAAGCTAGAGCTGAAACTAGAGCTGAAGCTAGAGCTGAAGCTAGAGCTGAAACTAGAGCTGAAACTAGAGCTGAAACTAGAGCTAGAGCTGAAACTAGAGCTGAAGCTAGAGCTGAAACTAGAGATGAAACTAGAGCTGAAGCTAGAGCTAGAGCTGAAGCTAGAGCTGAAACTAGAGCTAGAGCTGAAACTAGAGCTGAAACTAGAGATGAAACTAGAGCTAGAGCTGAAACTAGAGCTGAAGCTAGAGCTGAAACTAGAGATGAAACTAGAGCTGAAGCTAGAGCTGAAACTAGAGATGAAACTAGAGCTGAAGCTAGAGATGAAACTAGAGCTGAAGCTAGAGCTAGAGCTGAAACTAGAGCTGAAGCTAGAGCTGAAACTAGAGATGAAACTAGAGCTGAAGCTAGAGCTAGAGCTGAAACTAGAGCTGAAGCTAGAGCTAGAGCTGAAACTAGAGCTGAAACTAGAGCTGAAACTAGAGCTGAAACTAGAGCTGAAACTAGAGCTGAAACTAGAGCTGAAACTAGAACTAGAGCTGAAGCTAGAGCTGAAACTAGAGCTAGAGCTGAAACTAGAGCTAGAGCTGAAACTAGAGCTAGAGCTGAAACTAGAGCTAGAGCTGAAACTAGAGCTGAAGCTAGAGCTAGAGCTGAAGCTAGAGCTAGAGCTGAAGCTAGAGCTGAAGCTAGAGCTGAAGCTAGAGCTGAAGCTAGAGCTGAAGCTAGAGCTGAAGCTAGAGCTGAAACTAGAGCTGAAACTAGAGCTGAAGCTAGAGCTGAAACTAGAGCTGAAGCTAGAGCTGAAACTAGAGCTGAAACTAGAGCTAGAGCTGAAACTAGAGCTAGAGCTGAAACTAGAGCTGAAGCTAGAGCTGAAGCTAGAGCTGAAACTAGAGCTGAAACTAGAGCTGAAACTAGAGCTAGAGCTGAAACTAGAGCTGAAGCTAGAGCTGAAACTAGAGCTAGAGCTGAAACTAGAGCTGAAGCTAGAGCTGAAACTAGAGATGAAACTAGAGATGAAACTAGAGCTGAAGCTAGAGCTAGAGCTGAAACTAGAGCTGAAACTAGAGCTGAAGCTAGAGCTGAAACTAGAGATGAAACTAGAGCTAGAGCTGAAACTAGAGCTGAAACTAGAGCTAGAGCTGAAACTAGAGCTGAAACTAGAGATGAAACTAGAGCTGAAGCTAGAGCTAGAGCTGAAACTAGAGCTGAAGCTAGAGCTGAAACTAGAGCTGAAACTAGAGCTGAAGCTAGAGCTAGAGCTGAAACTAGAGCTGAAACTAGAGCTGAAGCTAGAGCTAGAGCTGAAACTAGAGCTGAAACTAGAGCTGAAGCTAGAGCTGAAACTAGAGCTGAAACTAGAGCTGAAACTAGAGCTGAAACTAGAGCTGAAACTAGAACTAGAGCTGAAGCTAGAGCTGAAACTAGAGCTAGAGCTGAAACTAGAGCTAGAGCTGAAACTAGAGCTAGAGCTGAAACTGGAGCTGGTTGTTGCAGAAACATCTGGAGCGTTGGCACTTTCAGTTTTATGAAAATAAACTTTCGATCAGATAAAAAAAACTTTGAGTTTCAGTTTTTCTGGAGCTGAAACTTCTGAAGTCGTTTCTTTGAGTTTCAGGTGTTTGACTCTGTAAACGTTACACTTTAGACACTTTAGAGCCTTTATGACCCGAAGGAGGCACAAGAGGGCGCTCTGTCCTGAAGAATCAAACCTGAGACACAGAGAGGGTCAGAGGTCAGAGGAGGAGAGGTCATGTCTCACTGGGTGGAACAGCAGGGGTCAGAGGTCATGTCTCACTGGGTGGAACAGCAGGGGTCAGAGGTCATGTCTCACTGGGTGGAACAGCAGGGGTCAGAGGTCATGTCTCACTGGGTGGAACAGCAGGGGTCAGAGGTCATGTCTCACTGGGTGGAACAGCAGGGGTCAGAGGTCATGTCTCACTGGGTGGAACAGCAGGGGTCAGAGGTCATGTCTCACTGGGTGGAACAGCAGGGGTCAGAGGTCATGTCTCACTGGGTGGAACAGCAGGGGTCAGAGGTCATGTCTCACTGGGTGGAACAGCAGGGGTCAGAGGTCATGTCTCACTGGGTGGAACAGCAGGGGTCAGAGGTCATGTCTCACTGGGTGGAACAGCAGGGGTCAGAGGTCATGTCTCACTGGGTGGAACAGCAGGGGTCAGAGGTCATGTCTCACTGGGTGGAACAGCAGGGGTCAGAGGTCATGTCTCACTGGGTGGAACAGCAGGGGTCAGAGGTCATGTCTCACTGGGTGGAACAGCAGGGGTCAGAGGTCATGTCTCACTGGGTGGAACAGCAGGGGTCAGAGGTCATGTCTCACTGGGTGGAACAGCAGGGGTCAGAGGTCATGTCTCACTGGGTGGAACAGCAGGGGTCAGAGGTCATGTCTCACTGGGTGGAACAGCAGGGGTCAGAGGTCATGTCTCACTGGGTGGAACAGCAGGGTGCAGTCTTCTCGTTGTTGGCTGGTTTTGGGGCCGTTTCCTGATGAACTTCTTAAATATCCGTTGACGACTTTTTGATCCAAACGAAGCTGACGAGGAACGCTCTCGAACGGCTTTGGATCCAAGTCCAGGACCGCCACGGAGAAGGAGAGGGTCCTAAAGGTCACGGAGGGAGCGCCCGACCTGAGGGGACACAACAAGAGGGTCCTAAAGGTCACGGAGGGAGCGCCCGACCTGAGGGGACACAACAAGAGGGTCCTAAAGGTCACGGAGGGAGCGCCCGACCTGAGGGGACGCAACAAGAGGGTCCTAAAGGTCACGGAGGGAGCGCCCGACCTGAGGGGACACAACAAGAGGGTCCTAAAGGTCACGGAGGGAGCGCCCGACCTGAGGGGACACAACAAGAGGGTCCTAAAGGTCACGGAGGGAGCGCCCGACCTGAGGGGACACAACAAGAGGGTCCTAAAGGTCACGGAGGGAGCGCCCGACCTGAGGGGACACAACAAGAGGGTCCTAAAGGTCACGGAGGGAGCGCCCGACCTGAGGGGACACAACAAGAGGGTCCTAAAGCGGGTCTAACCTCTGCTGGTCGTCCTCTTCCTCTGCAGTGGGCATAAGAGTGATCATGATGGAACAGTCCTTCGCCGTCATCGCCGCTCGATACTGATGAACCTACGAGCAAGACACAGCACGGGACTTAACCCCCGACCAAAGACATGAGGCTCTCTCTCGGGGCCCTCTCGGGGCCCTCTCGGGGCCCTCTCGGGGCTCTCTCGGGGCTCTCTCTCGGGGGCTCACAGACCTTGGCCATGGCGAACTCCACAGATCCATCGTCTTCTGAAGGACACTTCTGCAGCTTCTGGAGGAACATCTCATCGTACGGGCCCTCGACCTGCAGACGGCTCCTGGACACAGTCACATTTTAAACACTTTTACACTATAATAATAATAATAATAATAATAATACATTTATAATAATCATAATCATTGTTAAAGTACCGTTCTTTGGGGAAGTGGTGCAGATGCTGCTCCACTCGTCTGTAAAGAGGAAACAAACCCTCGATGTCCAGAGAGTCCAACATCTGAGTGTTCAAGACCCGAGACAGGACGCAGTCCGAGGGGAGTCCCTGTGAGCCTGAAACACATAACACCCCGTGAGTCTGAAACACATAACACCCCGTGAGTCTGAAACATGCTCAGCTTCGGTCATGGTGAGGTGAGCGTGAGGTCATGGTGAGGTCAGCGTGAGGTCATGGTGAGGTCAGCGTGAGGTCATCGTACTCACAGTGTCTGAGGCGTTCTCTGTTTAAGGCGCTGGCCTCGCAGAAGCTCCGCCCCTCTGTGTGTGTGTGGGAGGAGTCGACGGTGCTGGCCCCGCCCCCGCTCAGCAGCGCTTTCACCAGAACCTGAAAAAACATGACGTCATGATTTAGAGTCCGGCTGAAGTGCTCTGTGGGCTGCAGGCATCGCCATGGTGACAGTGAACATGTGGGCGGGGCCAGGTGAAGACACACCCCACACCGGTTCAGACTCGTCAGACTCGAGCGGGACAAAAGAACACACCCAGTTTACAGTAACGTCTAACCACATTTAATCCTTCCACTCCAACACTCCAGCCTCGCCTGAAGTCCATGGGGTCGTGCCTCGCCTGTATAAAGTCGATGGGGTCGCGTCTCACCTGTATAAAGTCCATGGGGTCGCGTCTCGCCTGTATAAAGTCCATGGGGTCGCGTCTCGCCTGTATAAAGTCCATGGGGTCGCGTCTCGCCTGTATAAAGTCCATGGGGTCGCGTCTCGCCTGTATAAAGTCGATGGGGTCGTGTCTCACCTGTATAAAGTTGCTGGGGTCGCGTCTCACCTGTATAAAGTCGATGGGGTCGTGTCTCACCTGTATAAAGTCGACGGGGTCGCGTCTCACCTGTATAAAGTCGATGGGTCGCGTCTCGCCTGTATAAAGTCGATGGGGTCGTGTCTCACCTGTATAAAGTCCATGGGGTCGTGTCTCACCTGTATAAAGTTGCTGGGGTCGCGTCTCACCTGTATAAAGTCGATGGGTCGCGTCTCGCCTGTATAAAGTCGACGGGGTCGCGTCTCACCTGTATAAAGTCGACGGGGTCGCGTCTCACCTGTATAAAGTCGATGGGGTCGCGTCTCACCTGTATAAAGTCGATGGGGTCGCGTCTCACCTGTATAAAGTTGCTGGGGTCGCGTCTCACCTGTATAAAGTCGATGGGGTCGTGTCTCACCTGTATAAAGTTGCTGGGGTCGCGTCTCGCCTGTATAAAGTCCATGGGGTCGCGTCTCGCCTGTATAAAGTCGATGGGGTCGCGTCTCGCCTGTATAAAGTCCATGGGGTCGTGTCTCACCTGTATAAAGTCGACGGGGTCGTGTCTCACCTGTATAAAGTTGCTGGGGTCGCGTCTCACCTGTATAAAGTCGATGGGTCGCGTCTCGCCTGTATAAAGTCGACGGGGTCGCGTCTCACCTGTATAAAGTCGACGGGGTCGCGTCTCACCTGTATAAAGCCGATGGGGTCGTGTCTCACCTGTATAAAGTTGCTGGGGTCGCGTCTCACCTGTATAAAGTCGACGGGGTCGCGTCTCACCTGTATAAAGTCGACGGGGTCGCGTCTCACCTGTATAAAGTCGATGGGGTCGCGTCTCACCTGTATAAAGTCGACGGGGTCGCGTCTCACCTGTATAAAGTCGATGGGGTCGTGTCTCACCTGTATAAAGTCGATGGGGTCGTGTCTCACCTGTATAAAGTCGATGGGGTCGTGTCTCACCTGTATAAAGTCGATGGGGTCGTGCCTCGCCTGTATAAAGTCGATGGGGTCGCGTCTCACCTGTATAAAGTCGATGGGGTCGCGTCTCACCTGTATAAAGTCGACGGGGTCGCGTCTCACCTGTATAAAGTCGACGGGGTCGCGTCTCACCTGTATAAAGTCGACGGGGTCGCGTCTCACCTGTATAAAGTCGATGGGTCGCGTCTCGCCTGTATAAAGTCGATGGGGTCGTGTCTCACCTGTATAAAGTCGATGGGGTCGTGTCTCACCTGTATAAAGTCGATGGGGTCGTGTCTCACCTGTATAAAGTCGATGGGGTCGTGTCTCACCTGTATAAAGTCGATGGGGTCGTGTCTCGCCTGTATAAAGTCGATGGGGTCGTGTCTCACCTGTATAAAGTCGATGGGGTCGTGTCTCACCTGTATAAAGTCGATGGGGTCGTGTCTCACCTGTATAAAGTCGATGGGGTCGTGTCTCACCTGTATAAAGTCGATGGGGTCGTGTCTCACCTGTATAAAGTCGATGGGGTCGTGTCTCACCTGTATAAAGTCCATGGGGTCGTGTCTCACCTGTATAAAGTTGCTGGGGTCGCGTCTCGCCTGTATAAAGTCCATGGGGTCGTGTCTCACCTGTATAAAGTCGCTGAGGAGGCTCTTGTTGCCGGCGTGGCCGTTGATTCGCTGAGCTCCACAGGTGAAATAGACTCTGAGTTGGTTCAGCAGCGACGACACAGAGTCTGAAGAGTCGTCAGAGTCGTCTCGATCTCGATCTCGGCTGCTGTAGATCAACTGTCCGCCCTGGAAACACGGATCATACACGGATCATACACGACCAGAGAACGTGAAGGCAGACATCACGTTTCAGACATGTCAGAGCCAGAACAGATGCTCCTCAGGGACAGTTCTCACCTTGAATATCTTGAAGTTGTTCTGTGGTTCTTCTATCAAGTGTTTGATGGCGAAGTTCATCCTCTGTCGGTTCCTGAAACGAGACGGAAGAACTTTATTGTCCTTCTAATTCACGGTCATCGGTCACGTCAAGACGACGACCTACGACGACGACCTACGACGACGACCTACAACGGCTTAAGGCGTTGCACTTGCGGTTAACCTGGAAGGTTCACCCGCCGCGGCCGTCCTGTCGACGCCTTCAGGCCAAACAGAACATCCTCCAGGTTCTTTGTTCAGGGGATCTTTTGGCGCGCGAACAAACTTTGTGAGAGACGTTTCACCGCGTTCCTTAGTCACGACCGCAGCGGCTTAAACGTGGCGAATGACGGCGCCAGGACAGAGCGACCGTTTCATGAGCAATGTTTGGATTATGTAACGCGACGGTCTCCTCGGTGACTCATCGCAGCAGAATGTGCTCTGACGGAGCAGGACGTCCACAGATCTGACCTGGTTCTCACTGGTGTTTGAGTGTAAACTCCACAATCATCTGAACTCTATAGAACTGGAGGAGGAACTGACCCGGAGAAAAGGTCCAGGGGGCAGTAGAGGCTGCGCTTCTTCCAGATCCCGTTGGAAACCTAAGACCACAGCACAGTGAGACCAGCACACAGTGAGACCAGCACACAGTGAGACCAGCACACAGTGAGACCAGCACACAGTGAGACGACCAGCACACAGTGAGACCAGCACACAGTGAGACGACCAGCACACAGTGAGACGACCAGCACACAGTGAGACCAGCACACAGTGAGACCAGCACACAGTGAGACGACCAGCACACAGTGAGACGACCAGCACACAGTGAGACGACCAGCACACAGTGAGACGACCAGCACACAGTGAGACGACCAGCACACAGTGAGACGACCAGCACACAGTGAGACGACCAGCACACAGTGAGACGACCAGCACACAGTGAGACGACCAGCACACAGTGAGACGACCAGCACACAGTGAGACGACCAGCACACAGTGAGACGACCAGCACACAGTGAGACCAGCACACAGTGACACCAGCACACAGTGACACCAGCACACAGTGACACCAGCACACAGTGACACCAGCACACAGTGACACCAGCACACAGTGACACCAGCACACAGTGACACCAGCACACAGTGAGACCAGCACACAGTGAGACCAGCACACAGTGAGACCAGCACACAGACACCAGCACACGGACACCAGCACACGGACACCAGCACACGGACACCATGATGTGGAGCAGACCTTGTGGTGCTGGTGCATGCAGAAGCGACACACTCGGGTCTTGATTTCTTTTGACACGTGTTTGGACGACGGCAGAAAACCGCACTTTGGCTGAAAAACAAACACAATGTCAAAACTAGTGGAAGATTATGATTTATGTTCCATTTCACAAAAGACTTCATCTCACAAACGGTGGAAATCTGAACAAACTTTAGGAATAATGTCTCGATGCAGAGCGGTTGTGACGTCACACCAGGGACGCTCGTACAGGAAGTGACGTCACACCAGGGACGCTCGTACAGGAAGTGACGTCACACCAGGGACGCTCGTACAGGAAGTGACGTCACACCAGGGACGCTCGTACAGGAAGTGACGTCACACCAGGGACGCTCGTACAGGAAGTGACGTCACACCAGGGACGCTCGTACAGGAAGTGACGTCACACCAGGGACGCTCGTACAGGAAGTGACGTCACACCTGGGACACTCATTCCAGTCAAAGTTTATGCAGAATTTACACAAAAAAACAACTTTGACAAAATAAAGTAGCTCTCATATTTTAACTTATCTAATGTCACTATTATTTTATTTGACAAGTTTTGGCCCAGTGTTTGCTGGGTAATTTCCTTTATAATGTTTTTGCAAAATTCTAAATATATTTATATTCACTGCGTTTTGGTTCAGTGAGTGGTGCGACCTGTAGGGGGCGCTTTAGAGGTCATAAGTGTACCTTGATCTCGATGCAGAGCGGCGGTGTGAGCGTGGGCGGGGCGTAAACGGGTGTGGTCAGGTTGGGCAGACACAGAGCGCAGCCGCTGTAGATGTCCATGACTTTGTTGCACCTCCAGGCTGCAAACGGTGAGAGAAGATGATGAAGAGCAGAACAGTGACCCTCACACGCCTCAGAGTCATGCTCTGCATCCTCCTGGTGTAAACTTCTAACTCACTTCAATAAAGTTAGAACCCAGAACCGCCCTGAACCTCCAGAACGCCCTGAACCTCCAGAACGCCCTGAACTTCATGAACCCCCTGAACTTCATGAACCCCCTGAACTTCATGAACCCCCTGAACTTCATGAACCCCCTGAACTTCATGAACCCCCTGAACTTCATGAACCCCCTGAACCTCGTGAACTTCCTGAACTTCCTGAACGTGGGCCGTACCTGGTCTCTGCTGCTGCACTTTGATTGACAGCTGCCGCACAAACTCCAGAGGTAACTTCACCACCTCCTGAAGAGAGAGAGAGACAGATTAAAGAGTCAACTCAAGGACCAGACCAAACTGACCATCTCAAACGTTTGGACACAGTTTCACCCTGACCCATGGTAACTCCAGACTGACCCTCGCTGACCCGCAACAGCGCCCTCTACAGCCTGTGTGGGGACCAAGGCTGTTCAGACGGGTAAACTCCAGATGGCGCTGCAGCGACGGTCGGCTGCGAGCTAAACTTAGACCATGTGACACTGACGCATGCTGCAGCTGTTCCATTTGGAAAGTGACATCTTCAGATGTTTCTCTTCTTTATTCAATACTTAAGAGAAATGTGTCTTCAGTGTTTATGGAACAGGTTTCACATCAGCTCATGAAAAGTGTCGGGGTCAGTGTTTGGACGCGTCGGGGTCAGTGTTTGGACGCGTCGGGGTCAGTGTCGGGGTCAGTGTCGGGGTCAGTGTCGGGGTCAGTGTCGGGGTCAGTGTCGGGGTCAGTGTCGGGGTCAGTGTCGGGGTCAGTGTCGGGGTAGAAGTGACTCACTCCGCTGTGGATGTACTGCTCTCCAATGAAGCTGCTCATGACGTTTGAGGTGAAGTCCACGATGTTCTGGATCTGTCTGTACGCCTGTTCCGCCGTCTGAGCAGAGATTTACCACAACACAATTCAGACCCTCCGGACCCTCCGGACCCTCCGGACCCACGGGGCTTTACCTGTTGAGGGTTTTCCGAGTCAGCCGCTGGATACTTGAGCAGACGCAGCACTCTGGGAATCTGCAGCAGAAAAGACAGCGTTAAAACCAAAAACAGCTCCGTCTGTGAAGAAGAACCAGAGGAACGAAAGGAACCAGAAGAACGAAAAGGAACCAGAAGAACCAGAATGACACCGTAATGAGTTGTGAAAAGAGTCGGTAATGTTAATTGTTCAGACTGCGGCGCTCCTCGTGAAGCGGCAGGAGATAAATCCGTGCGACTCTGATAAACCCGAGTCACACGTCATGTTCCACCTCCTGCTCGCCTGGACTCGTCTGTCACACCGTCTGACGCACTGAGCATGTGTCACTCATTCACAAGAACACACGGACCCGCCCATCGCTCCTCCTCCTCCGTCTGACAGGCTCCTCCTCCTCCGTCTGACAGGCTCCTCCTCCTCCGTCTGACAGGCTCCTCCTCCACAGAAACCATCATGTCAAACAGTAAATTCCACAGTGATAATTATAATCGTGGAGGTCGTGCAGTCGTCCTGGACATTTAGAGATCTGCAGAAGACTTTTGACCCAACGAGGTGTTTGATGGTTCTGAAGGTCTTTGATGGTTCTGAAGGTTCTGAAGGTCTTTGATGGTTCTGAAGGTGTTTGATGGTTCTGAAGGTCTTTGATGGTTCTGAAGGTTCTGAAGGTCTTTGATGGTTCTGAAGGTCTTTGATGGTTCTGAAGGTTCTGAAGGTTCTGAAGGTCTTTGATGGTTCTGAAGGTTCTGAAGGTCTTTGATGGTTCTGAAGGTTCTGAAGGTTCTGAAGGTCTTTGATGGTTCTGAAGGTCTTTGATGGTTCTGAAGGTCTTTGATGGTTCTGAAGGTCTTTGATGGTTCTGAAGGTTCTGAAGGTCTTTGATGGTTCTGAAGGTTCTGAAGGTCTTTGATGGTTCTGAAGGTTCTGAAGGTCTTTGATGGCTCTGAAGGTTCTGAAGGTCTTTGATGGTTCTGAAGGTTCTGAAGGTCTTTGATGGTTCTGAAGGTTCTGAAGGTCTTTGATGGCTCTGATGGTGTTTGATGGTTCTGAAGGTTCTGATGGTGTTTGATGGTTCTGAAGGTTCTGAAGGTGTTTGATGGTTCTGAAGGTGTTTGATGGTTCTGAAGGTGTTTGATGGTTCTGATGGTGTTTGATGGTTCTGAAGGTTCTGGACTGAACCAGAGCTAGTGTGAGTGTCAGGAGAGAGAACATGGGACTAAACAATGAGCTCAGAAGACAAAGGTTTAAGTCTCTGGAGAAGACTCAAACGTAAAGGTTTGGTTAAAAAAGGTTCATCAGATCCACACGCTTCATGGTTCCTGTGTTTGGAGTTTAGATCAAACGTGCTCATCTTATTCATCAAGTCAAA
>JAPEHP010000008.1:1086067-1311067 GCA_026437355.1 Eucyclogobius newberryi | reverse complement strand
TAGTAGTATTAGTAGTAGTAGTAGTATTAGTAGTAGTAGTAGTAGTAGTAGTAGTAGTAGTAGTAGTAGTAGTAGTAGTAGTAGTATTAGTAGTAATAGTAGCGCTAACGCTACCTTCACACACGACCGTGTTTTGTTGTTGTTGTTGTTGTTGTTTTATGGCGGTTGGCATCCAAGTGTTGCATTACCGCCAGACTTTATTCCTCAGACTTTGTCGTAGTTTTGATCGCGATTGCCCCGACACAGCGTTCTCTTCGACTTTATTCTTTAGACTTTATTCTTTGGACTTTATTTTTTAGACTTTATTCTTTAGACCCCCTCCTCCCTGTACCTCCGTCACCTAGCAACAGAGACCCGCCGCTAATGCTGATGCTAACGCTGATGCCAAGACCACGGCACGAGAAGAAATGTCCCATCAAAATAAAAGAGGAAGAGGAAGTGAAGGCATTCATTGCGCCCCTGCTGGCCAACTGTGAAAATACACAATATTTGTGATGCACTTTTTTCATGGCGTCTTGAGGAGAATATAAACCACGAGTTTCAAACAAATCAGACAATGTTGAGTTTTTCACACAATGTGTAGGGGGCGCTATAGAGTACATTTGTTACATGGAATTAATTATTTCCAATCAGACCAAAGGCGTGACTTGTCATTAAGCCTTTTTTGAGGCCGTGTTACGCGGAGACCGTAAAGAATATCAACATTTTTAAGAATATTTATCAAATTTCAATGTCCTTAGATGCAGAAAGTGTTGTTTTGAGCTCGATCGGACAAAAAACCCCAGGACAAGTACAAGTTTGGAAAAAGAAAGTCAAGCGTGGCGGTGCCACTTTGATTCAACATGGCTCCTGTTTATCATAGAGCGATGCTCCAGGTGTGTTTTACTCATCAAAGGTCAGAGGTCAAAGGTAGCTCTATCACTGTCCAAAGTTACATGTGCCTAGGCCAAAGATTAAGCGTTTCATGTTTTTTCTTTTTTGAACTAGTCGACACTGTTTTCTACGGGCGTTCTACAACCTCCATTTTATTTGAGTTCGGGTCGAGCCGATCACGTCTATGATCCCATGTGTGACCTATGACCCCATGTGTGACCTATGACCCCATATGTGACCTATGTCCCCATGTGTGACCTATGACCCCATGTGTGAACTATGTCCCCATGTGTGACCTATGACCCCATGTGTGAACTATGACCCCATGTGTGACCTATGACCCCATGTGTGAACTATGACCCCATATGTGACCTATGTCCCCATGTGTGACCTATGACCCCATGTGTGACCTATGACCCCATGTGTGACCTATGACCCCATATGTGACCTATGTCCCCATGTGTGACCTATGACCCCATGTGTGACTGACCTATGTCCCCATGTGTGACCTATGACCCCATGTGTGACCTATGACCCCATGTGTGACCTATGTCCCATGTGTGACCTATGATCCCATGTGTGACCTATGACCCCTTGTGTGACCTATGACCCCATGTGTGACCTATGTCCCATGTGTGACCTATGTCCCATGTGTGACCTATGTCCCATGTGTGACTGACCTATGTCCCCATGTGTGACCTATGACCCCATGTGTGACCTATGACCCCATGTGTGACCTATGTCCCATGTGTGACCTATGTCCCATGTGTGACCTATGATCCCATGTGTGACCTATGACCCCATGTGTGACCTATGTCCCCATGTGTGACCTATGACCCCATGTGTGACCTATGACCCCTTGTGTGACCTATGATCCCATGTGTGACATTCATCAATGTTCAGGGTCAAAATTGCCCGTTGTAGTAGTAGTAGTAGCAGTAGTAATAGTAGTAGTAGTAGTAGTAGTAGTAGTAGTAGTAGTAGTAGTAGTATTAGTAGTAGTAGTAGTAGTAGTAGCAGTAGTAGTAGTAGTAGTAGTAGTAGTAGTAGTAGTAGTAGCAGTAGCAGTAGCAGTGGCAGTAGTAATAGTAGTAGAAGTAGTAGTAGCAGTAGCAGTAGCAGTAGCAGTAGTAGTAGTAGTAGTAGTAGTAGTATCAGTAGTATCAGTAGTAGTAGTAGTATCAGTAGTAGTAGTAGTAGTAGTAGTAGTAGTAGTAGTAGTAGTAGTAGTAGTAGTAGTAGTATCAGTAGTAGTAGTAGTAGTAGTAGTAGTAGTAGTAGCAGTAGTAATAGTAGTAGTAGTAGTAATAGTAATAGTAGTAGTAGTAGTAGTAGTAGTAGTAGTAGCAGTAGTAGTAGTAGTAGTAGCAGTAGCAGTAGCAGTAGCAGTAGTAATAGTAATAGTAATAGTAATAGTAATAGTAGTAGTAGTAGTAGTAGTAGTAGTAGTATCAGTTGTAGCAGTAGTAGTAGTAGTAGTAGTAGTAGTAGTAGTAGCAGTAGCAGTAGCAGTAGCAGTAGCAGTAGCAGTAGTAATAGTAATAGTAATAGTAATAGTAATAGTAGTAGTAGTAGTAGTAGTAGTAGTAGTAGTAGTATCAGTTGTAGTAGTAGTAGTAGTAGTAGTAGTAGTAGTAGTAGTAGTAGTAGCAGTAGTAGTAGTAGTAGTAGTAGTAGTAGTAGTAGTAGTAGTAGTATCAGTAGTAGTAGTAGTAGTAGTAGTAGTAGTAGTAGTAGCAGTAGCAGTAGCAGTAGCAGTAGTAATAGTAATAGTAATAGTAGTAGTAGTAGTAGTAGTAGTAGTAGTATCAGTAGTAGTAGTAGTAGTAGTAGTAGTAGTAGTAGTAGTAGTAGTAGTAGTAGCAGTAGTAGTAGTAGTAGTAGTAGTAGTAGTAGTAGTAGTAGTAGTAGTAGTAGTAGTAGTAGTAGTAGTAGTATCAGTAGTAGTAGTAGTAGTAGTAGTAGTAGTAGTAGTAGCAGTACTATCAGTATTATGTCTGGACTCAATAATAGATCATAAAGAAGAACTTTGCCGTCACTATTAGAACTTTTACACTTTTCAGCACATTTCACGTCGTATTTTTGCACCGATTTGACCGTTTTGCCTTTTTTTTTAGAATAATTTCTTACATGGTGTGACTTGACATTACTTTTGGTACTTGTAATATTTGAAGTATTTGTACTTCAAGTTGTACTTCCGTTAAATTGAATGAGACTTGTTGGCGTACTTTTTGCATTTTTTTGCATCTGTTTGGATCTTGTGCAACTGCGTCGTTTGTACTCTTGCTTCTTGTACTTGTATCTCTTGTGCTCTTTTCATAGCATTCTTGTACTTTTACTGCAGTAACGCCGCTGTGAGACCAAACATGGTGTTTTATGGCCGTTCTAGAATCTTGGCCTTTAAGACGATCAACTTGACGTCATGGTTACGGTTGTTATGCAAGAATAAATGAGATTACTACATGAGTTGAATATTTTGTACTCTTGCTTCTTTACTTGTATCTCTTGTACTTTTTGCAGTATTGCAGTACTTTTGTTCCCATTCACTTTAATAGAAAACTGCTTTTACAGGTTTATGTTTTAAATTACGTTATATGGTTGTACTTTTGTTATATTTGTTGTGGTACTGTGACTCCTCGCATTAGTGCCGGTACTTAAACCTCTTGTAGTATGTGCAGTATGTGCAGTATGTGCAGTATTTGTAAAATGTACTACCCATTAATTTCATTATCAAACCTTTTACAATGTCAGTCCTTTTCAACAGTTTGAAACGGTTCAATACTTTGGTCAGTTTTTAAATATCGCAGTAATTGAAATATTTTGTGTACCAATAGTACTACCTTCACAATAAAAGCATATTAAGCAAATGCTGCAATTTAATACAGACACAGTGCTACTACAGATTACTGCAGTAATGAAGTACACCGAGTACTACCTTCACAATAGAAGCACTGTAAAACAACTTTTTGGGTTTTTTCTTTTTACTTTGTTTCTTTTTACGAATATATTGAACATAAAAATAACACAAAGACATAAAACAGGACCAGAGGGAACAGAGGACAGAAGTCAAAGCGAGCAGACTTTCAAAGAGAAAAGAAAAAGAATATTAAGGCACAAATAAACGCAGACAAACATCCAATACATTAATGTCTTGTTTATAATAAGTCTTTATTTGTAAAAAACAATAAAAGTCCTGTTTCTCTTTCCACATCTTAGAGCTTTTCATGTGATTCTCTTTTACATCTGGTGAAAAACCTTTAGACCTTTTGTCCTCCAGACCTTGAGTCTCAGGTCAGTTCTATTTGGTACAAAACCTTTGGTCATAAAACTTTACCAGTTTAAGATTGTAACATGTGTGTTTAGTTTGTATGTTCTGATCAGCTCCTTCCATGTTGTAAGAACAGATTTGATCCAGGGATTCTTAACTTCCTCCATCAGACTCAAGCGTCTGTCATCTGCAGTAAGACCTGTACAGGAACCCCCGGCACCACATGACTCTCAGTATAAGACCTGTACAGGAACCTCAGGCACCACATGACTCTCAGTATAAGACCTGTACAGGAACCCCCGGCACCACATGACTCTCAGTATAAGACCTGTACAGGAACCTCAGGCACCACATGACTCTCAGTATGAGACCTGTACAGGAACCTCAGGCACCACATGACTCTCAGTATGAGACCTGTGCAGGAACCCCCGGCACCACATGACTCTCAGTATAAGACCTGTACAGGAACCTCAGGCACCACATGACTCTCAGTATGAGACCTGTACAGGAACCTCAGGCACCACATGACTCTCAGTATAAGACCTGTACAGGAACCCCCGGCACCACATGACTCTCAGTATAAGACTATTGAGCACACATTCTAGATCACACCAGCAACGCTCTCATTTCACTTGAAATAAAGTCATTTTACACACAAGCTAAACCCCACCTACTTTTTCTTTTGATAATTGTTGAGTTTTAAATCAGATTTGAGGTTTATTTCCATATAAATCTAGAGATAGTTTTATTCCATCATCAAACAAAGTCTGGAACAGAGAGATAAATCTGGATAAAACATTAATTTGTATAGTTTCATCCTTTGACTTAGACTTCATTCTGCATCAGAGTCACTTTTTAAGATAAAATGAGGGGTATAATTGTTCTCCAAAGGAAAAAAATAAAAGTGCAAAGAGTAAAAAAAAAGGGGTCATGTTTGCAGGAGCAGCAAGAAAGGTTCCGGTAGCGCAGAAGAGCCCAGCAGCCATCCTAAATGTCAAATTCAGAAGATACATTGATAATGAAGAAAGAGAACTTCCTGCTGCTCAGGATGTTTTTTGTTAGAACATTTGAAGGGATTAAGTCCACCTTCAGTTTGTTCCCGATATCTGAGCCTGCTGCTGTTCCTGAGTGTCATGGAGCCTTGGCTAGAGCCCTCAGTGAAGTGTCCCACAGACTGCCCACATTCTAAACTACTTGAAGAAGTCTTTAAGAAGCCTCACTTTCCTCTTTTAAACCTGCTGTTGTCCAGCCCCTTTTTAGGATCCTAATGTTCTGACAAACTAAAGGCCAATATCTAAACTACTCTTTCATTCTCAAGTTTTGGAAAAGGTTGTCTATCGCCAACTGCAGTCACACCTGCCTGTAATGGCACTTATTTACTGTTAAACACTGAAGTAGTTTAAAACTACTGTGTTTAACTCCAATCCCACAGATCCAGCAGATCCAGCAGATCCCGCAGATCCAACAGATCCCACAGATCCCACAGATCCAGCAGATCCAACAGATCCAGCAGATCCAGCAGATCCAACAGATCCAACAGATCCCACAGATCCCACAGATCCCACAGATCCCACAGATCCCACAGATCCAGCAGATCCCACAGATCCCACAGATCCCACAGATCCAGCAGATCCCACAGATCCCACAGATCCCACAGATCCAGCAGATCCCACAGATCCCACAGATCCAACAGATCCCACAGATCCAACAGATCCAGCAGATCCCACAGATCCCACAGATCCCACAGATCCCACAGATCCCACAGATCCAGCAGATCCCACAGATCCCACAGATCCCACAGATCCAGCAGATCCCACAGATCCCACAGATCCAACAGATCCCACAGATCCCGCAGATGCCGACATGTTTGTTTGTCTTTGTAAATCTGCTTCAGTGTTTGTTCAGGATGCCAGCCCGGAGGGAGAGAGCGATGCCAGCCCGGAGGGAGAGAGCGATGCCAGCCCGGAGGGAGAGAGCGATGCCAGCCCGAGGGAGAGAGCGATGCCAGCCCGAGGGAGAGAGCGATGCCAGCCCGAGGGAGAGAGCGATGCCAGCCCGAGGGAGAGAGCGATGCCAGCCCGAGGGAGAGAGCGATGCCAGCCCGAGGGAGAGAGCGATGCCAGCCCGAGGGAGAGAGCGATGCCAGCCCGAGGGAGAGAGCGATGCCAGCCCGAGGGAGGTACTAAAGGTGCAGTTAGTAGTATTAATATGATACTGCACGCTACAAGAATATTTTTGGATATGGATATTACTGGACATGGATATTACTGGATCTGGATATTACTGCATAAGGATATTTTAAGATAAGATAAGATATTCCTTTATTACTGGATCTGAATATTACTGCATATGGATATTACTGGATCTGAATATTACTGCATATGGATATTACTGGAGCTGGATATTACTGCATATGGATATTACTGGATCTGGATATTACTGCATAAGGATATTTTAAGATAAGATAAGATATTCCTTTATTACTGGATCTAGATATGACTACATATGGTTATTATGGAGGATTTAGATTGTATTCTGCAGGAGGGACTGGCTCTGGGACGTGGCTGAAGGGGAACTAACTTTTCACTTGACTGTAAATAAAGCTCAAAGGTAATGCGCATGTGCACATCTGCCACCCGCCAAAAAGAAGAAGAAGAAGAGATTTCCGTTCAGGCGGTTCCGGGGCCGCTGAGTTTGGGTCCTGACAGAAGCAGCGGCGCGACTCTGCTAACAGCTAGCCCTCTGCTAACACGGAGTTTCTATGTGATTCGTGCGGTTTCTGGACACATTTTGACCCGCGCCGGCTTCACCATGAACCTGGAGCTGCTCGGTCAGTTCACAATCTGAGTCTTTTATTCACAAACACGGGGAAAAAGAGATGCAGATGCTGTGGTTTGAATCGCTCGTTAGCTTCAGATGCTAAAAGCTAACAACACTAAACACAAACATTAACCTCGAAAGGAGCGTTGGTATTATGAGTTAAAATTAAACAAAGAGCTTCTTTCTGAGCAGTTTGAGATGTAAAAGGTTTTATTTAGAGATTAACTTCAATGTGAAGCTGTCGGTTTAGTTTATACTGTGTTTGTTATGATTGAATAACGTTCCGTACATATAATAATAACGTTACAGTTCATTATTAACGGGTGTTCTTCATTTTAAAAGTGTAACGTTTGTTAACTCGCTAATTTAGTTTATTACATGACTTTAAATGATCCTGAACAAGGTTGATTTGTTTGTGTAGATTTTAAATGTTGGTCTTGTGTTTGTTGCAGAGTCGTTTGGGCAGAACTATCCAGAGGTCAGGAAACTAACACTCTTAAAAGACACAAATGTCCTTTTTACAAACACAAAGTTGGTTGTGAAAGTGTGTTTTTGTGATGCTGTGTCAGTCAGAGCAGATGTTTTTACTCAGCTTTACACTTATAACTTCATCAGAGTCAAAAGACGAGTACGCGACTGTAAAGACGAGTACGCGACTGTAAAGACGAGTACGCGACTGTAAAGACGAGTACGCGACTGTAAAGACGATTACGCGACTGTAAAGACGAGTACGCGACTGTTAAGACGAGTACGCGACTGTAAAGACGAGTACGCGACTGTAAAGACGAGTACGCGACTGATAAGACGAGTACGCGACTGATAAGACGAGTACGCGACTGATAAGACGAGTACGCGACTGTAAAGACGAGTACGCGACTGTAAAGACGAGTACGCGACTGATAAGACGAGTACGCGACTGATAAGACGATTACGCGACTGTAAAGACGAGTACGCGACTGATAAGACGAGTACGCGACTGATAAGACGAGTACGCGACTGATAAGACGAGTACGCGACTGTAAAGACGAGTACGCGACTGTAAAGACGAGTACGCGACTGTAAAGACGAGTACGCGACTGTAAAGACGAGTACGCGACTGATAAGACGAGTACGCGACTGATAAGACGAGTACGCGACTGATAAGACGAGTACGCGACTGATAAGACGAGTACGCGACTGTAAAGACGAGTACGCGACTGTAAAGACGAGTACGCGACTGTAAAGACGATTACGCGACTGTAAAGACGAGTACGCGACTGATAAGACGAGTACGCGACTGATAAGACGAGTACGCGACTGATAAGACGAGTACGCGACTGATAAGACGAGTACGCGACTGTAAAGACGAGTACGCGACTGATAAGACGAGTACGCGACTGTGAAGACGAGTACGCGACTGTGAAGACGAGTACGCGACTGTGAAGACGAGTACGCGACTGATAAGACGAGTACGCGACTGTGAAGACGAGTACGCGACTGTAAAGACGAGTACGCGACTGTAAAGACGAGTACGCGACTGTAAAGACGAGTACGCGACTGTAAAGACGAGTACGCGACTGTAAAGACGAGTACGCGACTGATAAGACGAGTACGCGACTGATAAGACGAGTACGCGACTGTGAAGACGAGTACGCGACTGTGAAGACGAGTACGCGACTGTGAAGACGAGTACGCGACTGTGAAGACGAGTACGCGACTGTGAAGACGAGTACGCGACTGTAAAGACGAGTACGCGACTGTAAAGACGAGTACGCGACTGTAAAGACGAGTACGCGACTGTAAAGACGAGTACGCGACTGTAAAGACGAGTACGCGACTGTAAAGACGAGTACGCGACTGTAAAGACGAGTACGCGACTGTAAAGACGAGTACGCGACTGTAAAGACGAGTACGCGACTGATAAGACGAGTACGCGACTGTAAAGACGACTACGCGACTGTAAAGACGACTACGCGACTGTAAAGACGACTACGCGACTGTAAAGACGACTACGCGACTGTAAAGACGAGTACGCGACTGTAAAGACGAGTACGCGACTGTAAAGACGAGTACGCGACTGTAAAGACGAGTACGCGACTGTAAAGACGAGTACGCAAGACGAATGCATTTCTGTGCAACTAGTGCTGACAAGTGTGAGTTTGTACAAGACACTTTTACTCCTGAGCGTGTGTGAACGGTCGGAGCCTGAGCGCTCAGGAAGCTCTGAGCATGCAGTAAACACAAAGTGAGGATGTGACTGTCCCAGCTGTCCTTCCTTTAATGCCACACTGTGGGACATCAGACATTATTTCCATGCTGTTCTGGTCGTGCAGGAGGCCGATGGCACCCTGGACTGCATCAGCATGGCCCTCACCTGCACCTTTAACCGCTGGGGGACCCTGCTGGCCGTGGGCTGCAACGACGGGCGAATCGTCATCTGGGACTTTCTCACTCGAGGCATCGCCAAAATCATCAGCGCTCACATCCACCCCGTCTGCTCCCTGTGGTACGCCCGCTGTCCTCCTGTCCTCCTGTCCTCCTGCCCTGCCCTCCTGCCCTCCTGTCTTCCTGTCCTCCTGTCCTCCTGTCCTCCTGTCCTCCTGTCTTCTTGTCCTGTCCTCCTGTCCTTCTGCCCTCCTGTCCTCCTGTCCTCCTGTCTTCCTGTCCTCCTGTCTTCCTGTCCTCCTGTCCTCCTGCCCTCCTGTCCTCCTGTCCTCCTGCCCTCCTGTCCTCCTGCCCTCCTGTCCTCCTGTCTTCCTGTCCTCCTGCCCTCCTGTCCTCCTGTCCTCTTGCCCTGGGTAGCTCTGCGGGGCCCTGGGTAGCTCTGCGGGGCTATGCGGGGCCCTGGGTAGCTCTGCGGGGCTCTGCGGGGCCCTGGGTAGCTCTGCGGGGCTATGCGGGGCTCTGCGGGGCTCTGCGGGGCCCTGGGTAGCTCTGCGGGGCTCTGCGGGGCTATGCGGGGCCCTGGGTAGCTCTGCGGGGCCCTGGGTAGCTCTGCGGGGCCCTGGGTAGCTCTGCGGGGCCCTGGGTAGCTCTGCGGGGCCCTGGGTAGCTCTGCGGGGCCCTGGGTAGCCAAGCGGGGCTCTGCGGGGCCCTGGGTAGCTTTGCGGGGCTCTGGGTAGCTCTGCGGGGCCCTGGGTAGCTCTGCGGGGCTCTGCGGGGCCCTGGGTAGCTCTGCGGGGCTATGCGGGGCTATGCGGGGCTATGCGGGGCTCTGCGGGGCTATGCGGGGCTCTGCGGGGCCCTGGGTAGCTCTGCGGGGCCCTGCGGGGCCCTGCGGGGTCCTGCAGCGCTTCTAACACGTTTTCTGTGGCTGTGGTTCCAGTTGGAGCAGAGACGGACACAAACTGGTCAGCGCGTCCACAGACAACATCGTGTCTCAGTGGGACGTCCTGACCGGAGACTGTGACCAGAGGTTTCGTTTCCCGTCCCCCATCCTCAAACTGCAGTGTCACCCACGAGATATGTGAGTACTACTACTACTACTACTACTACAAACGTGTACTGCAGTAAAAGTGCAGTTACATGGCTAAAATGTACAAGGAAAAAGTACACAGCAGATAGTACTGTACAGACAGTACATGCTAAAATCATTTGCAGATACTAAACACTACAATAATTAGAGCATTTGTAGTGAGTCACTTTCCCCCCTGACTAGTCCCAACACTAGTCCCTATACTTGTCCCAACACTAGTCCCTATACTAGTCCCAACACTAGTCCCTATACTAGTCCCAACACTAGTCCCTATACTAGTCCCAACACTAGTCCCTATACTAGTCCCAACACTAGTCCCTATACTAGTCCCAACACTAGTCCCTACACTAGTCCCAACACTAGTCCCAACACTAGTCCCAACACTAGTCCCTATACTAGTCCCAACACTAGTCCCTATACTAGTCCCAACACTAGTCCCAACACTAGTCCCAACACTAGTCCCAACACTAGTCCCTATACTTGTCCCAACACTAGTCCCAACACTAGTCCCTATACTAGTCCCTATACTAGTCCCAACACTAGTCCCTATACTAGTCCCTATACTAGTCCCAACACTAGTCCCAACACTAGTCCCAACACTAGTCCCAACACTAGTCCCAACACTAGTCCCAACACTAGTCCCTATACTTGTCCCAACACTAGTCCCAACACTAGTCCCTATACTAGTCCCTATACTAGTCCCAACACTAGTCCCTATACTAGTCCCTATACTAGTCCCTACACTAGTCCCAACACTAGTCCCAACACTAGTCCCAATACTAGTAACACTAGTCCCAATACTAGTAACACTAGTCCCTATACTAGTAACACTAGTCCCTATACTAGTAACACTAGTCCCAACACTAGTCCCTATACTAGTCCCAACACTAGTCCCAATACTAGTTCCAACACTAGTCCCTATACTAGTCCCTATACTAGTCCCAACACTAGTCCCTATACTAGTCCCAATACTAGTCCCTATACTAGTCCCAATACTAGTCCCTATACTAGTCCCTATACTAGTCCCAATACTAGTCCGAATACTAGTCCCTATACTAGTCCCAATACTAGTCCCTATACTAGTCCCAATACTAGTCCCTATACTAGTCCCAATACTAGTCTGAATACTAGTCTCAATACTAGTCCGAATACTAGTCCCAATACTAGTCTGAATACTAGTCCCAATACTAGTCCCAACACTAGTCCCTATACTAGTCCGAATATTAGTCCTTATGCTAGCCCAAATACTAGTCCCTATGCTAGCCCAAATACTAGTCCCTATACTAGTCCCAACACTAGTCCCAACACTAGTCCCAACGCTAGTCCCAACACTAGTCCCAACGCTAGTCCCAATGCTAGTCCCTATACTAGTCTGAATACTAGTCCCTATACTAGTCTGAATACTAGTCCCTATACTAGTCCCAATACTAGTCCCAATACTAGTCTGAATACTAGTCCCTATACTAGTCTGAATACTAGTCCCTATACTAGTCCCAATACTAGTCTGAATACTAGGCTCAATGCTAGTCTGAATACTAGTCCCTATACTAGTCCCAATGATAGTCCGAATACTAGTCCCAATGCTAGTCCCTATACTAGTCTGAATACTAGTCCCTATGCTAGCCCAAATACTAGTCTGAATACTAGTCCCTATACTAGTCCAACACTAGTCCCTATAAGTCCCAACACTAGTCCCTACGCTAGTCCCTATACTAGTCTGAATACTAGTCCCTATGCTAGCCCAAATACTAGTCCAAATACTAGTCCAAATACTAGTCCCTATACTAGTCCCTATACTAGTCCATATACTAGTCCCTATACTAGTCCGAATACTAGTCCCTGTTCTAGTCTTGTGTGTCACAGTTTGACTCCTTCATGTGTTTAAAGTGTCTTGCACATTGTGTCTCAGGGACAAAGTCCTGGTGTGTCCCATGAAGTCCGCTCCCGTCCTCCTCACGCTGTCCGACTCCAAACACGTGGTTCTGCCTGTGGACGACGACTCGGACCTCAACGTGGTGGCAGCGTTTGACCGCCGAGGGGAATATATATACACCGGGAACGCCAAAGGAAAGGTACAGGAGGAGGAGGAGGAGTGTAGGAGGAGGAGTGTAGGAGGAGGAGTGTAGGAGGAGGAGCGTAGGAGGAGCGGAGGGAGGAGGAGGGAGGAACGGAGGGGAATATATATACACCGGGAACGCCAAAGGAAAGGTACAGGAGGAGGAGCAGAGGAGGGAGGAGCAGAGGAGGGAGGAGCAGAGGAGGGAGGAGCAGAGGAGGGAGGAGCAGAGGCAAATATATATACACCGGGAACGCCAAAAGGAAAGGTACAGGAGGAGGAGCAGAGGTGGGAGGAGCAGAGGTGGGAGGAGCAGAGGAGGGAGGAGCAGAGGCGAATATATATATACACCGGGAACGCCAAAAGGAAAGGTACAGGAGGAGGAGCAGAGGAGGGAGGAGCAGAGGAGGGAGGAGCAGAGGCAAATATATATACACCGGGAACGCCAAAAGGAAAGGTACAGGAGGAGGAGCAGAGGATGGAGGAGCAGAGGATGGAGGAGCAGAGGTGGGAGGAGCAGAGGTGGGAGGAGCAGAGGTGGGAGGAGCAGAGGTGGGAGGAGCAGAGGTGGGAGGAGCAGAGGTGGGAGGAGCAGAGGAGGGAGGAGCAGAGGCGAATATATATACAACGGGAACGCCAAAAGGAAAGGTACAGGAGGAGGAGCAGAGGTGGGAGGAGCAGAGGTGGGAGGAGCAGAGGTGGGAGGAGCAGCGGTGGGAGGAGCAGAGGTGGGAGGAGCAGCGGTGGGAGGAGCAGAGGTGGGAGGAGCAGAGGTGGGAGGAGCAGCGGTGGGAGGAGCAGTGGTGGGAGGAGCAGCGGTGGGAGGAGCAGAGGTGGGAGGAGCAGCGGTGGGAGGAGCAGCGGTGGGAGGAGCAGCGGTGGGAGGAGCAGAGGTGGGAGGAGCAGAGGTGGGAGGAGCAGCGGTGGGAGGAGCAGAGGTGGGAGGAGCAGAGATTGTTGTTTGGGAAAAATAGTTTCCCAAACAACTCGATCAGGACGAACCTTGTCCAACATCTTCATCACGTCTCAGAGACGTTCAGCTCTTCATGCGACCATGTGACCATGAGACCATGAACATGTGACCATGAACATGAGACCATGAGACCATGAACATGAGACCATGAGCATGCGACCATGTGACCATGAGACCATGAACATGAGACCATGAACATGAGACCATGTGACCATGAGACCATGTGACCATGAACATGAGACCATGAACATGCGACCATGTGACCATGAGACCATGTGACCATGAACATGAGACCATGAACATGCGACCATGTGACCATGAGACCATGTGACCATGAACATGAGACCATGAACATGAGACCATGATCATGCGACCATGTGACCATGAGACCATGAACATGCGACCATGAACATGAGACCATGAACATGCGACATGAGACCATGAACATGCGACATGAGACCATGAACATGAGACCATGAACATGCGACCATGAGACCATGAACATGCGACCATGTAACCATGAGACCATGAGACCATGAACATGCGACCATGAACATGAGACCATGTGACCATGAGACCATGTGACCATGAACATGAGACCATGAACATGAGACCATGAGACCATGAACATGAGACCATGAGCATGCGACCATGTGACCATGAGACCATGAACATGAGACCATGTGACCATGAGACCATGTGACCATGAACATGAGACCATGAACATGTGACCATGAGACCATGTGACCATGAACATGAGACCATGAACATGTGACCATGAACATGAGACCATGAGACCATGAACATGTGACCATGAACATGAGACCATGAGACCATGAACATGCGACCATGTGACCATGAGACCATGTGACCATGAACATGAGACCATGAGACCATGAACATGAGACCATGAGCATGCGACCATGTGACCATGAGACCATGAACATGAGACCATGTGACCATGTGACCATGAACATGAGACCATGAACATGCGACCATGTGACCATGAGACCATGTGACCATGAACATGAGACCATGAACATGCGACCATGAGACCATGTGACCATGAACATGAGACCATGAACATGAGACCACGATCATGCGACCATGTGACCATGAGACCATGAACATGCGACCATGAACATGAGACCATGAACATGCGACATGAGACCATGAACATGCGACATGAGACCATGAACATGAGACCATGAACATGAGACCATGAACATGCGACCATGAGACCATGAACATGCGACCATGTAACCATGAGACCATGAGACCATGAACATGCGACCATGAACATGAGACCATGAACATGCGACATGAGACCATGAACATGAGACCATGAACATGAGACCATGAACATGCGACCATGAGACCATGAGACCATGAACATGCGACCATGTAACCATGAGACCATGAGACCATGAACATGAGACCATGAGCATGCGACCATGTGACCATGAGACCATGAACATGAGACCATGTGACCATGAACATGAGACCATGAACATGCGACCATGAGACCATGTGACCATGAACATGAGACCATGAACATGAGACCATGATCATGCGACCATGTGACCATGAGACCATGAACATGCGACCATGAACATGAGACCATGAACATGCGACATGAGACCATGAACATGCGACATGAGACCATGAACATGAGACCATGAACATGAGACCATGAACATGCGACCATGAGACCATGAACATGCGACCATGTAACCATGAGACCATGAACATGCGACCATGAACATGCGACCACGTGACCATGAGACCATGAACATGTGACCATGAGACCATGAACATGCGACCACGTGACCATGAACATGCGACCACTTGACCATGAGACCATGAACATGCGACCATGAACATGCGACCATGAACATGAGACCACGTGACCATGAGACCATGAACATGCGACCATGAGACTATGAACATGTGACCATGAGACCATGAGACCATGAACATGCGACCATGAGACATGAACATGTGACCATGAACATGAGACCATGAGACATGAACATGTGACCATGAACATGAGACCATGAACATGCGACATGAGACCATGAACATGCGACATGAGACCATGAACATGAGACCATGAACATGAGACCATGAACATGCGACATGAGACCATGAACATGCGACATGAGACCATGAACATGAGACCATGAACATAAGACCATGAGACCATGAACATGCGACCATGTAACCATGAGACCATGAACATGCGACCATGAACATGCGACCACGTGACCATGAGACCATGAACATGTGACCATGAGACCATGAACATGCGACCACGTGACCATGAACATGCGACCACGTGACCATGAGACCATGAACATGCGACCATGAACATGAGACCACGTGACCATGAGACCATGAACATGCGACCATGAGACTATGAACATGCGACCATGTGACCATGAGACCATGAACATGCGACCATGAGACATGAACATGTGACCATGAATATGCAACCATGTGACCATGAGACCATAAACATGTGACCATGAGACCATGAACATGTGACCATGTGAGCATGAGACCATGAACATGCGACCATGTGACCATGAACTTGTGACCATGAACTTGAGACCATGAACATGCGACCATGAACATGTGACCATGAGAATGTGACCATGAGACCATGAACATGTGACCATGATACAATGAACATGCGACAATGTGACCATGTTCACACATGGAGCTTGCACAGTCTTAGATGTTCCTGTTTCCTTTAGATCCTGGTTCTGAAGACAAACTCTCAGGAGCTGGTGGCGTCCTTCAGAGTTACCACGGGAACCAGCAACACCACGGCCATCAAGTCCATCGAGTTCGCACGCAAAGGAAGGTGTGTACGGGCCCTGACCCTCCGCACGCGCGGCCCCTGACCCTCCGCACGCGCGGCCCCTGACCCTCCGCACGCGCGGCCCCTGACCCTCCGCACACGCGGCCCCTGACCCTCCGCACACGCGGCCCCTGACCCTCTGAGTGACCACTTGCTTTTTTCAGTTGTTTCCTGATAAACACGGCCGACAGAATCATCCGCGTTTACGACGGCAGAGAGATCCTGACCTGTGGGCGGGACGGGGAGCCGGAGCCCATGCAGAAGCTCCAGGACCTGGTCAACAGGTGAGGCCCTCGTCCAGTCTCTGTCCAGTCTCTGTCCAGTCTCTGTCCAGTCTCTGTCCGTGCGGTCAGAGGTAAACGTGTCTCTGGCGTTTCAGAACTCCCTGGAAGCGCTGCTGCTTCTCCGGTGACGGCGAGTACATCGTGGCAGGTTCGGCCCGGCAGCACGCGCTCTACATCTGGGAGAAGAGCATCGGGAACCTGGTCAAGATCCTCCACGGGACCCGAGGGGAGCTGCTTCTGGACGTGGCGGTGAGGGGCCCCTTCATTTAACACCACGGACCCTTTCACTGCCGCTTAAACAATCCCCAGATTCTACTCTTGAAACATAAGAAGAAGAAAGACCAAAAACTTATTGTCTTATTGTCCCCGTTTGTCTCGTCTCAGTGGCACCCGGTGCGTCCGATCATCGCCTCCATCTCCAGCGGCGTCGTGTCCATCTGGGCCCAGAACCAAGTGGTCAGTCAAACACTCTTTGACTCAGTTTCACCTGAAACACTCGACTCTTTAACTCAGTTTCACCTGAAACACTCGACTCTTTGACTCAGTTTCACCTGAAACACTCGACTCTTTAACTCAGTTTCACCTGAAACACTCGACTCTTTAACTCAGTTTCACCTGAAACACTCGACTCTTTGACTCAGTTTCACCTGAAACACTCGACTCTTTGACTCAGTTTCACCTGAAACACTCGACTCTTTGACTCAGTTTCACCTGAAACACTCGACTCTTTGACTCAGTTTCACCTGAAACACTCGACTCTTTGACTCAGTTTCACCTGAAACACTCGACTCTTTGACTCAGTTTCACCTGAAACACTCGACTCTTGCAGGAGAACTGGAGTGCGTTTGCTCCGGACTTCAAAGAGCTGGATGAGAACGTGGAGTACGAGGAGCGAGAGAGCGAGTTCGACATCGAGGACGAGGACAAGAGCGAGCCGGAGCAAACGGGTACGGGACGGGGGACAGACAAAAACAAACGACATAATTTTGTTTTAAAGAAAGTCTCAAATGTTTGGACATGTTTGACCAGAGTGTGATGTTATGTGTTTCAGGAGGAGACGCTGCAGAGGACGAGGAGGTGGACGTGACCTCTGTGGACCCCATCGTGGCCTTCTGCAGCAGGTCACAACCTACACCTGCAAAGACAGACATTATTTCATTTCATTTTATTTTATGGGATCATGTACGGGATCGTTTACGGGATCATGTACGGGATCGTGTACGGGATCGTTTACGGGATCATGTACGGGATCGTTTACGGGATCATGTACTGGATCGTTTACGGGATCGTTTACGGGATCGTTTACGGGATCGTTTACGGGATCGTTTACGGGATCGTTTACGGGATCATGTACGGGATCGTTTACGGGATCATGTATTGGATCGTTTACGGGATCATGTACTGGATCGTTTACGGGATCGTTTACGGGATCATGTATGGGATTGTCTACGGGATCGTTTACGGGATCGTGTACGGGATCGTTTACGGGATCGTGTACGGGATCATGTACGGGATCATGTACTGGATCGTTTACGGAATCATGTATGGGATCGTTTACGGGATCGTTTACGGGATCATGTACGGGATCGTTTACGGGATCATGTATTGGATCGTTTACGGGATCGTTTACGGGATCATGTACGGGATCGTTTACGGGATCATGTATGGGATCATTTACGGAATCATGTATGGGATCGTTTATGATATCGTTTACGGGATCATGTACGGGATCATGTATGGGATCATTTACGGAATCATGTATGGGATCGTTTACGGGATCATGTACGGGATCGTTTATGGGATCGTGTATGGGATCGTTTACGGGATCGTTTACGGGATCATGTATGGGATCGTTTACGGGATCGTTTACGGGATCATGTATGGGATCATTTATGGGATTGTTTACGGGATCATGTATGGGATCGTTTATGGTATCGTTTACGGGATCATGTACGGGATCGTGTATGGGATCGTTTACTGGATCGTTTACGGGATCATGTATGGGATCGTTTACGGGATCATGTATGGGATCGTTTATGGGATCGTTTACGGGATCATGTATGGGATCGTTTACGGGATCATGTATGGGATCATTTACGGAATCATGTATGGGATCCTTTACGGGATCATGTACGGGATCATTTATGGGATCGTGTATGGGATCGTTTACGGGATCATGTATGGGATCATTTATGGGATTGTTTACGGGATCATGTATGGGATCATGTACTGGATCGTTTACGGGATCGTGTATGGGATCGTTTACTGGATCGTTTACGGGATCATGTATGGGATCGTTTACGGGATCATGTATGGGATCGTTTACGGGATCATGTATGGGATCGTTTATGGGATCATGTATGGGATCGTTTACGGGATCATGTATGGGATCGTTTACGGGATCATGTACGGGATCATTTACGGGATCATGTACAGGGTCGTTTACGGGATCATGTATGGGATCGTTTACTGGATCATTTACGGGATCGTTTACGGGATCATGTATGGGATCGTTTACGGGATCATGTATGGGATCATTTACGGGATCGTTTACGGTATCATGTATGGGATCGTTTATGATATCGTTAACGGGATCATGTACGGGATCGTTTACGGGATCATGTACGGGATCGTTTACGGGATCATGTATGGGATCATTTACGGAATCATGTATGGGATCGTTTATGATATCGTTTACGGGATCATTTACGGGATCATGTACGGGATCGTTTACGGGATCATGTATGGGATCATTTACGGAATCATGTATGGGATCGTTTACGGGATCATGTACGGGATCATTTATGGGATCGTGTATGGGATCATTTATGGGATCGTGTATGGGATCGTGTATGGGATCGTTTATGGGATCATTTATGGGATTGTTTACGGGATCATGTACGGGATCGTTTACGGGGTCATGTACGGGGTCTTTTACGGGATCGTTTACGGGATCATGTATGGGATCGTTTACGGGATCATGTATGGGATCGTTTATGGGATCGTTTACGGGATCATGTATGGGATCATGTACGGGATCGTTTACGGGATCATGTACGGGGTCGTTTATGGGATCGTTTACGGGATCATGTATGGGATCATGTACGGGATCGTTTACGGGATCATGTACGGGGTCGTTTACGGGATCATGTATGGGATCGTTTACGGGATCGTTTACGGGATCATGTATGGGATCGTTTACGGGTTCATGTATGGGATCGTTTACGGGATCATGTATGGGATCGTTTTCGGGATCATGTACTGGATCGTTTATGGGATCATGCGATATCGATACAGCCGCCCGCGATATATCGATACTGTCTCGCCAAATTTCACTTGATGTCCAAAGCAAAGCTAACCCTGCGTGTGGTGCTCTTGCAGCGACGAGGAGCTGGAGGACTCGCGGGCGCTCCTGTACCTGCCCATCGCTCCCGAGGTGGAGGATCCCGAGGAGAACCCGTACGGCCCGCCCCCCGACGCTCAGACCGGAGCCGCCGACGAGACCGCCGCCCCCGGAGACAAGAAGCAGAAACAGAGCGGCGCCGAGCCTCCGGCCAAAAAGAAGGCGCGCACTACCACCATCGAGCTGCAGGGGGTGCCCAGCGACGGTAAGACACTACCTTCTGTTTATGACCACGCACATTGGCCGTGGCAGAGGTCAAACGGTTCAAAGGTCGATCGTAGGAGCTTTAGCCACGTTTAATTTGGCCCCGGCCCACCAGACTGGTTTGTCATAGAAAACTTTGGAACGGTTCTTTTGAAGGCGGAGTCTCCATGTTCGAGACCTTGTGACATCACAAACTGAACTCATGTCTTCTTCATAAATCTGAGCTCGATCTGAGCGTTTAGTCATTCCAGTGTGTGTGTGAGGGGCGTGGCTAAAGCTAGTGTGTGTGAGGGGCGTGGCTAAAGCTAGTGTGTGTGAGGGGCGTGGCTAAAGCTAGTGTGTGTGAGGGGCGTGGCTAAAGCTAGTGTGTGTGAGGGGCGTGGCTAAAGCTAGTGTGTGTGAGGGGCGTGGCTAAAGCTAGTGTGTGTGAGGGGCGTGGCTAAAGCTAGTGTGTGTGAGGGGCGTGGCTAAAGCTAGTGTGTGTGAGGGGCGTGGCTAAAGCTAGTGTGTGTGAGGGGCGTGGCTAAAGCTAGTGTGTGTGAGGGGCGTGGCTAAGGGGCCACGTGAGGGGCCTGTGCGTGTGTAACGCCCTGACCTGTGCGTGTGTAACGTCCTGACCTGTGCGTGTGTAACGTCCTGACCTGTGCGTGTGTAACGCCCTGACCTGTGCGTGTGTAACGTCCTGACCTGTGCGTGTGTAACGTCCTGACCTGTGCGTGTGTAACGCCCTGACCTGTGCGTGTGTAACGCCCTGACCTGTGCGTGTGTAACGCCCTGACCTGTGCGTGTGTCGCGTCCTGACCTGTGCGTGTGTAACGTCCTGACCTGTGCGTGTGTAACGTCCTGACCTGTGCGTGTGTAACGCCCTGACCTGTGCGTGTGTCGCGTCCTGACCTGTGCGTGTGTAACGTCCTGACCTGTGCGTGTGTAACGCCCTGACCTGTGCGTGTGTAACGCCCTGACCTGTGCGTGTGTAACGTCCTGACCTGTGCGTGTGTAACGTCCTGACCTGTGCGTGTGTAACGTCCTGACCTGTGCGTGTGTAACGTCCTGACCTGTGCGTGTGTAACGCCCTGACCTGTGCGTGTGTAACGCCCTGACCTGTGCGTGTGTAACGCCCTGACCTGTGCGTGTGTAACGCCCTGACCTGTGCGTGTGTAACGCCCTGACCTGTGCGTGTGTAACGCCCTGACCTGTGCGTGTGTAACGTCCTGACCTGTGCGTGTGTCGCGTCCTGACCTGTGCGTGTGTAACGTCCTGACCTGTGCGTGTGTAACGCCCTGACCTGTGCGTGTGTAACGCCCTGACCTGTGCGTGTGTCGCGTCCTGACCTGTGCGTGTGTAACGTCCTGACCTGTGCGTGTGTAACGCCCTGACCTGTGCGTGTGTAACGCCCTGACCTGTGCGTGTGTAACGCCCTGACCTGTGCGTGTGTAACGCCCTGACCTGTGCGTGTGTAACGCCCTGACCTGTGCGTGTGTAACGTCCTGACCTGTGCGTGTGTAACGCCCTGACCTGTGCGTGTGTAACGTCCTGACCTGTGCGTGTGTAACGTCCTGACCTGTGCGTGTGTAACGCCCTGACCTGTGCGTGTGTAACGCCCTGACCTGTGCGTGTGTAACGCCCTGACCTGTGCGTGTGTAACGTCCTGACCTGTGCGTGTGTAACGTCCTGACCTGTGCGTGTGTAACGCCCTGACCTGTGCGTGTGTAACGCCCTGACCTGTGCGTGTGTAACGCCCTGACCTGTGCGTGTGTAACGCCCTGACCTGTGCGTGTGTAACGCCCTGACCTGTGCGTGTGTAACGCCCTGACCTGTGCGTGTGTAACGCCCTGACCTGTGCGTGTGTAACGCCCTGACCTGTGCGTGTGTAACGCCCTGACCTGTGCGTGTGTAACGCCCTGACCTGTGCGTGTGTCGCGTCCTGACCTGTGCGTGTGTAACGCCCTGACCTGTGCGTTTGCGTCCTCAGAAGTGCACCCCCTGCTGGGCGTCAAAGGCGACAGTAAATCCAAGAAGAAGACGGCGGGGAGGCCCAAAGGCTCCAAAGGTAAAGACAGAGAGTTTGTGCGGTCGAAGGCGTTCAGGGACAGAGCCGCGTTCCCTCTGGAGCCTGTGGGGGGCGCCGCTGCGGGGCCCCACGTCAGCGCGGGGCTCAAGGGCAGGGCAGAGGCTCCAGGTAAGACCCCCACAGAGGGACGAGTGTGACCCCCGCTGCTGCTGCTGCTGCTGACGAGAGTGGGATAAACCGGGCCGCGGCTCATTTCTCTGAACCCCGCCTCTTCCTGCTGTAACGCCGGCCCACAGCGCTGAGGGGGCGGAGCCTGTGGAGCTGTTAGAGCGAGTCAAGGCCCAGTGAGAAAATGGCAGAACTTGTAAAAGGATAAACTATATTATTATTATTGACCTAATGAAATGAAAAAGGAGGTGGAGTCTGAGAAATGGGATGTGGCCGGTCCCCGGTCCCTGTCCTGCTGCTTGTGCTCTCCTCGGTCTGGACTCACTTTAAACCCTTTAGAACGATCATGATGGTTTATGACACTAATGTTTTGGGTCATTTACATGGGCGTGTCTCCAGATGGACTGAGAGCCGCTGCCTCTGCCCTGTGCCCGCCCTGTGCCCGCCCTGCTGCCGATCATGTGACCCGTCTTTACCCTACATGGTGGTGTGGCTCCTCCCCCTGTGCTGCGGTGTCGTTTGTCTGAAAACTCAGGCTCTACTTTTACTGTTGAGTGTTGAGTGTTCAGTGTTCAGTGTTCAGTGTTCGGGGCTCAGTGTTCGGGGCTCAGTGTTCGGGGCTCAGTGTTCGGGGCTCAGTGTTCGGGGCTCAGTGTTCGGGGCTCAGTGTTCGGGGCTCAGTGTTCGGGGTTCAGGGTTCAGCTGTATAAATGTAATGAAAATACAAGTGTCTAAATAAATAAAGTAAGAATAATGTGAAGAGTTTAATTCAGATTTAAAGTGTTTTATTGTTGCAGCTCGAGTTTATTTCATTCTGATTCTTCTCTTGTGTCTCAGGTCTGTCCCAGTCCTACAAACAGCACGAGCTCGGAGGCCTGGACTGAACCCGGTCTGGACCCGGTCTGGACCCGGCCTGGACCCGGCCTGGACCCGGCCTGGACCCGGCCTGGACCCGGCCTGGACCCGGTCTGGACCCGGCCTGGACCCGGTCTGGACCCGGTCTGGACCCGGCCTGGACCCGGCCTGGACCCGGCCTGGACCCGGCCTGGACCCGCCTGGACAGAGGATTATCTGTGATGGACTGATCTGTGATTCGGAGGAAAAGTGTAAAATACTTGTGTTTGTCCCTGTGATGTGTTTTTTCTAATTAAACTCTTGTGTTTCTAAATAAAAGCTTCATTTTCCTGAAGTCCTCCAGGGGGCGTGTCCTCAGGGGGCGTGTCCTCAGGGGGCGTGTCCTCGGGGGGCGTGTCAAAACCCTTTTATTTGCAGAAATATTACACTAACAATAATTCTACTTGAACAGTCATTTCCACCATTAAGTCACTTGTGCGCTGGACGTCGTGTACAGTTCAGACACTGACCTTTGACCCTGGCACAGTCGTGCAGAAGAAAGTTGATAAGGACCTGATCCTGCTCTGCCCTTTCACAATAAAATATACTGTAGGTTTCAACATCACATTTTAATGACCAATAAGACTAAGTTTAAGCTCTAAGTTATTTTAATAGGAGCATTAGCTTCAGAGTTTTTGTGTATATATATATACTGTATATGTACATATATATATTTTAATTCTATACAAATGAATATACATCAATTAGCATCATAAAAGATACAGACAAGGAAACAAACAAAAAAACGAGGTTAAATTAAAGGTAAAAAAACTTATATTCTTAAAAAGTTTGGGGAAAATAATAGTAACAAAAGTAACTCTTATTTACAGTAGATATATGGACGGAAAATATTGCACCAATGTGACTGACATGTCAGAGTATTGCACATGGGTATATCAGTATTGCACATGGGTTTGTCTGTATTGCACATGGGTATATCAGTATTGCACATGGGTTTGTCAGTATTGCACATGGGTATGACAGTATTGCACATGGGTATGACAGTATTGCACATGGGTATGACAGTATTGCACATGGGTTTGTCAGTATTGCACATGGGTTTGTCAGTATTGCACATGGGTATGACAGTATTGCACATGGGTATGACATATTGCACATGGGTATATCAGTATTGCACATGGGTTTGTCAGTATTGCACATGGGTATGACAGTATTGCACATGGGTTTGTCAGTATTGCACATGGGTATGACAGTATTGCACATGGGTATGACATATTGCACATGGGTATAACAGTATTGCACATGGGTATAACAGTATTGCACATGGGTTTGTCAGTATTGCACATGGGTATATCAGTATTGCACATGGGTATATCAGTATTGCACATGGGTATAACAGTATTGCACATGGGTATGACAGTATTGCACATGGGTATGACAGTATTGCACATGGGTATGACAGTATTGCACATGGGTATGTCAGTATTGCACATGGGTATATCAGTATTGCACATGGGTATGTCAGTATTGCACATGGGTATATCAGTATTGCACATGGGTATGACAGTATTGCCCATGGGTATGACAGTATTGCACATGGGTATGACAGATTTGCACATGGGTATAACAGTATTGCACATGGGTATGACAGTATTGCACATGGGTATGACAGTATTGCACATGGGTATGACAGTATTGCACATGGGTATGTCAGTATTGCACATGGGTATATCAGTATTGCACATGGGTATGACAGTATTGCACATGGGTGTGTCAGTATTGCACATGGGTATGACAGTATTGCACATGGGTATGACAGTATTGCACATGGGTGTGTCAGTATTGCACATGGGTATATCAGTATTGCACATGGGTTTATCAGTATTGCACATGGGTATATCAGTATTGCACATGGGTATGTCAGTATTGCACATGGGTGTGTCAGTATTGCACATGGGTATAACAGTATTGCACATGGGTATGACAGTATTGCACATGGGTATGTCAGTATTGCACATGGGTATGACATTATTGCACATGGGTATATCAGTTTAGCCAGGACCCTTCTGTCCCCCACCTCCTCCACCTCCTCCACCTCTTGCACCTCCTCCATCTCCTGCACCTCCTCCAACTCTTGCACCTCCTGCACCTCCTCCTGCACCTCCTCCTGCACCTCCTGCACCTCTTGCACCTCCTCCACCTCCCTCACCTGCTGCACCTGCTGCACCTCCTCCACCTCCTGCACCTCCTCCATCTCCTGCACCTCCTCCACCTCCTGCACCTCCTCCACCTCTTGCACCTCCTGCACCTCCTCCACCTCCTGCACCTCCTGCACCTCCTCCAACTCCTGCACCTCCTCCACCTCCTGCACCTCCTCCACCTCCTCCACCTCCTGCACCTCCTCCACCTCCTGCACCTCCTGCACCTCCTCCACCTCCTGCACCTCCTCCACCTCCTGCACCTCTTGCACCTCCTCCACCTCCTGCACCTCCTCCACCTCCTGCACCTCTTGCACCTCCTCCACCTCCTGCACCTCTTGCACCTCCTCCACTTCCTGCACCTCCTCCACCTCCTGCACCTCTTGCACCTCCTCCACCTCCTCCACCTCCTGCACCTCTTGCACCTCCTCCACCTCCTGCACCTCTTGCACCTCCTCCACCTCCTCCACCTCCTGCACCTCCTCCACCTCCTACACCTCCTGCACCTCTTGCACCTCCTCCACCTCTTGCACCTCCTCCACCTCCTGCACCTCCTCCACCTCCTGCTCCTCTTGCACCTCCTCCACCTCCTCCACCTCCTGCACCTCCTCCACCTCCTGCACCTCCTCCACCTCCTGTACCTCCTCCACCTCCTCCACCTCCTGCACCTCTTGCACCTCCTCCACCTCCTCCACCTCCTGCACCTCTTGCACCTCCTCCACCTCCTGCACCTCCTCCACCTCCTCCACCTCCTGCACCTCCTCCACCTCCTCCACCTCCTGCACCTCTTGCACCTCCTCCACCTCCTGCACCTCTTGCACCTCCTCCACCTCCTCCACCTCCTGCACCTCTTGCACCTCCTCCACCTCCTACACCTCCTACACCTCCTCCACCTCCTGCACCTCTTGCACCTCCTCCACCTCCTGCACCTCTTGTACCTCCTCCACCTCCTGCACCTCCGCCACCTCCTGCACCTCTTGCACCTCCTCCACCTCATGCACCTCTTGCACCTCCTCCACCTCATGCACCTCATGCACCTCCTCCACCTCCTGCACCTCTTGCACCTCCTCCACCTCATGCACCTCATGCACCTCCTCCACCTCCTGCACCTCTTGCACCTCCTCCACCTCATGCACCTCATGCACCTCCTCCACCTCCTGCACCTCCTCCACCTCTTGCACCTCCTGCACCTCCTCCACCTCATGCACCTCCTCCACCTCCTGCACCTCCTCCACCTCCTGCACCTCCTCCACCTCCTGCACCTCCTCCACCTCCTGCACCTCCTCCACCTCTTGCACCTCCTCCACCTCCTCCACCTCCTGCACCTCTTGCACCTCCTCCAACTCCTGCACCTCTTGCACCTCCTCCACCTCATGCACCTCATGCACCTCCTCCACCTCCTGCACCTCTTGCACCTCCTCCACCTCATGCACCTCATGCACCTCCTCCACCTCCTGCACCTCTTGCACCTCCTCCACCTCATGCACCTCATGCACCTCCTCCACCTCCTGCACCTCCTCCACCTCCTCCACCTCCTCCACCTCCTGCACCTCTTGCACCTCCTCCACCTCCTACACCTCCTCCACCTCCTGCACCTCTTGCACCTCCTCCACCTCCTGCACCTCTTGCACCTCCTCCACTTCCTGCACCTCCTCCACCTCCTGCACCTCTTGCACCTCCTCCACCTCCTCCACCTCCTGCACCTCTTGCACCTCCTCCACCTCCTGCACCTCTTGCACCTCCTCCACCTCCTCCACCTCCTGCACCTCCTCCACCTCCTGCACCTCTTGCACCTCCTCCACCTCCTGCACCTCTTGCACCTCCTCCACCTCCTACACCTCCTGCACCTCTTGCACCTCCTCCACCTCCTACACCTCCTCCACCTCCTGCACCTCTTGCACCTCCTCCACCTCTTGCACCTCCTCCACCTCCTGCACCTCCTCCACCTCCTGCTCCTCTTGCACCTCCTCCACCTCCTCCACCTCCTGCACCTCCTCCACCTCCTGCACCTCCTCCACCTCCTGTACCTCCTCCACCTCCTCCACCTCCTGCACCTCTTGCACCTCCTCCACCTCCTCCACCTCTTGCACCTCCTCCACCTCCTGCACCTCCTCCACCTCCTCCACCTCCTGCACCTCCTCCACCTCCTCCACCTCCTGCACCTCTTGCACCTCCTCCACCTCCTGCACCTCTTGCACCTCCTCCACCTCCTACACCTCCTCCACCTCCTGCACCTCTTGCACCTCCTACACCTCCTCCACCTCCTGCACCTCTTGCACCTCCTCCACCTCCTGCACCTCTTGCACCCCCTCCACCTCCTGCACCTCCGCCACCTCCTGCACCTCTTGCACCTCCTCCACCTCATGCACCTCTTGCACCTCCTCCACCTCATGCACCTCATGCACCTCCTCCACCTCCTGCACCTCTTGCACCTCCTCCACCTCATGCACCTCATGCACCTCCTCCACCTCCTGCACCTCTTGCACCTCCTCCACCTCATGCACCTCATGCACCTCCTCCACCTCCTGCACCTCCTCCACCTCTTGCACCTCCTGCACCTCCTCCACCTCATGCACCTCCTCCACCTCCTGCACCTCCTCCACCTCCTGCACCTCCTCCACCTCCTGCACCTCCTCCACCTCTTGCACCTCCTCCACCTCCTCCACCTCCTGCACCTCTTGCACCTCCTCCAACTCCTGCACCTCTTGCACCTCCTCCACCTCCTGCACCTCTTGCACCTCCTCCACCTCTTGCACCTCCTCCACCTCCTGCACCTCTTGCACCTCCTCCACCTCCTGCACCTCTTGCACCTCCTCCACCTCTTGCACCTCCTCCACCTCCTGCACCTCTTTTACCTCCTCCACCTCCTGCACCTCCTGCACCTCCTCCACCTCCTGCACCTCTTGCACCTCCTCCACCTCCTGCACCTCTTGCACCTCCTCCACCTCCTACACCTCCTCCACCTCCTGCACCTCTTGCACCTCCTCCACCTCCTACACCTCCTCCACCTCCTGCACCTCTTGCACCTCCTCCACCTCCTGCACCTCTTGCACCTCCTCCACCTCCTGCACCTCCGCCACCTCCTGCACCTCTTGCACCTCCTCCACCTCATGCACCTCTTGCACCTCCTCCACCTCCTGCACCTCCTCCACCTCCTCCACCTCCTGCACCTCTTGCACCTCCTCCACCTCCTCCACCTCCTGCACCTCTTGCACCTCCTCCAACTCCTGCACCTCTTGCACCTCCTCCACCTCCTCCACCTCCTGCACCTCCTCCACCTCCTGCACCTCTTGCACCTCCTCCACCTCCTGCACCTCCTCCACCTCCTGCACCTCCTCCACCTCCTGCACCTCTTGCACCTCCTCCACCTCCTGCACCTCTTTTACCTCCTGCACCTCCTCCACCTCCTGCACCTCCTCCACCTCCTCCACCTCCTGCACCTCTTGCACCTCCTCCACCTCCTCCACCTCCTGCACCTCTTGCACCTCCTCCAACTCCTGCACCTCTTGCACCTCCTCCACCTCCTCCACCTCCTGCACCTCCTCCACCTCCTGCACCTCTTGCACCTCCTCCACCTCCTGCACCTCCTCCACCTCCTGCACCTCCTCCACCTCCTGCACCTCTTGCACCTCCTCCACCTCCTGCACCTCCTCCACCTCCTGCACCTCCTCCACCTCCTGCACCTCTTGCACCTCCTCCACCTCCTGCACCTCTTTTACCTCCTCCACCTCCTGCACCTCCTCCACCTCCTGCACTGCATTTTCACTTTTCTCTCAAACGTTCAGTGGTTTTATTGTGAAATGTTTGCGCGGCGCGTTGGGCTCGTGCGCTGCGTGAACTTGACGCACCGGAGGCGCCACGTCGGCACAAAGTGACGCTGGACGTGGCCGCGCGTGGACCCCTGAGGCGCGTGCGTGAGCGCGTGAGTGTGTGCGCCACGGACACGTCTCCACAAGTGAGAGGCAAAGATCAGGAAAGACACGCAACGATGGTGAAGGTAAGAACACGCAAAGAACACGCAAAGAACACGCAAAGAACACGCGGTTCCACGTCTGCGCCAAATGTGAAGCCTCACTTTTCTCAGAGGGAAAAGTTCTGTTTGTGCCTCAACAAGGTCTAAACCAGGTCTAAACCAGGTCTAAACCAGGTCTAAACCAGGACTTAACCAGGACTTAACCAGGTCTACACCAGGTCTAAACCAGGTCTAAACCAGGACTAAACCAGGACTAAACCAGGACTAAACCAGGTCTTGTCTCTTGCAGGATGTGAACAGTTTTGTGTCGGAGCCTCAGCCGTCCACGAGTCTGAGTCCGGAGGACGAGAACCTGGTCCAGTCGAGTCCAGAGCCGAGTCTTGGTGAGTCTTCAGAACCTGAACACCAAAAACACAGATATTTAATTTTCTCTCTTTTAGATCAAATCAAACTTTCTGAATGACAAAAAACGCAAACATTTTCACAATTATTATCTTTTAGCCAGGGCCGCTGTTCACCATGTGGGGGCCCGAAGCAGATGTGCTCAGTGGAGCCCCCAGGCCCCCGACCCACTCTGAGCGAGTACAAAATTCTGAGGGTTTTGATGTATTACAACCTTCAGGTGAATATTTCTGATGTTATTTAGGCCCGAGCGCCACAAGCTGTGAGAGGCCTGTTCGTCCTGTACGGCCGTGCGAAGTCGCTCGATTGTGCACGAAATCTAGTGCAAAGCGCTCGCCCACTTCCAAACACTCACTCACACTCTCCTCCTCATGCCCCGTGCAGACTAATTAGTAGTAGCACTTTACCCATCTCCATATAAAGCACTCATTTGCCCTAAGTAGCTCACGAATACGTTCCCCATCTCTTGCATGTTCCGTGCATATAAACATTTAATGCAAAAATGTAACATTATTACTGTTTAGAGGGTCAAAAACACAAAGTGGGCGGAGCCCACTCAAAATTAACGAAAGTACCCGTCAGTGACCAGGGACCCACACCATGAGGTAAAATGTATAGTTTATGATATTTGAAAAATGGGAAACATTGTTTTCGCATCGGAATATTATTCTTTCTTTCTTCTCGGGACACGCCCCCTATTTCTCACCCAGTGAACATTGACGGAAAGTCACAAAAATGTTCACACATCTAAAAATCGTGCCTCTACATTCTGGCTATTTCCCTTTTCTATCATTTTAAAAATGTGCGCGTCAGCGCCCCCAAATGTACCAAAAATGCATTGAGAGATAAGAAATGGCGCAAAAAAAATCTGACCGTAGAATCATGAAATTTGGCGCAGAATGCAAAATGTCGGCCATATTGGTTCAAAAATGGCTAAACATGACTCGGGAGTTTTTCCAAACATCGTACTTTTACGAACTCCTCCCCCTCAGGGCGTTGGCCCTAAAAAGCTGAAATTCGGTGAAAATGGTGCTGAGAAGTGGGACAAAAGTTCTCCAAATTACTTTGACCCTGTCACGGTCTGTGCGGCGGAGCCACAAACTTTAGCTAGAATTTCAGAAATTTCCCAAATTTAAAATTTTCTGCCAATTGCGCAGACAAAGGCCGAATTGTGTCAAATTAGAATCAGTTGTTAAACTCTTTACCCTAAACCTACTTTAAGTGAAATATATTAATTTGGCGCAATAGCGCCTCCTACAGGATAAAAATAAATATTATATGGAGGGTAAAATATTTAGTTTTTCGAAATGTTACAAAATTTTGCATAAAATTCCATTTTGGCATCCCGATCAAAAAAGTCAAGGAGACCCATGTCATATTTGTTATGGCGTAGCCGTAGCGATGACATGTCTGAAATGTGAACATGACACAGGAGGTGTAATAAAAGTAACATTTACAGGTCTGGAGTGTTAGTCTGGTTATGATCCCGGTCTCTCTGCTCCTCACAGGTCTGTTAGTCTGGTTATGATCCCGGTCTCTCTGCTCCTCACAGGTCTGTTAGTCTGGTTATGATCCCGGTCTCTCTGCTCCTCACAGGTCTGTTAGTCTGGTTATGATCCCGGTCTCTCTGCTCCTCACAGGTCTGTTAGTCTGGTTATGATCCCGGTCTCTCTGCTCCTCACAGGTCTGTTAGTCTGGTTATGATCCCGGTCTCTCTTCTCCTCACAGGTCTGTTAGTCTGGTTATGATCCCGGTCTCTCTTCTCCTCACAGGTCTGTTAGTCTGGTTATGATCCCGGTCTCTCTGCTCCTCACAGGTCTGTTAGTCTGGTTATGATCCCGGTCTCTCTTCTCCTCACAGGTCTGTTAGTCTGGTTATGATCCTGGTCTCTGCTCCTCACAGGTCTGTTAGTCTGGTTATGATCCTGGTCTCTGCTCCTCACAGGTCTGTTAGTCTGGTTATGATCCCGGTCTCTCTGCTCCTCACAGGTCTGTTAGTCTGGTTATGATCCTGGTCTCTGCTCCTCACAGGTCTGTTAGTCTGGTTATGATCCCGGTCTCTCTTCTCCTCACAGATTCGGGTAAAGACCACGTGGTCCAGAGTCCAGGTCTGGTCTGGAGAGTGACTGGAGGACTCTTCAGCGCCACCAAGACTGCGATGGGCGCCGCTGCAGGGGGCGTGGCCTGGGTCGGAGGGAAGAGCCTGGAGATCACCAAGGCGACTGTCTCCACGGTGCCGGCGGTGGGGGCGGGGCTGGTGAAAGGGGGCGTGTCTGCTGTGGCAGGAGGTGTGGCTTCAATCGGATCTTCAGTCACATCGAAAGTCACAGGAAAACGCAAAGACAAGGCCGAGTGAGACGGGCCCGGACCGGGTCTGGGTCTGGGTCGGGACCGGGTCTGGGTCGGGACCGGGTCGGGCCCGGGTCTGGAGCAGGTCTACATCGGGCCCACATGAACTCTGTTGGACCAAAGATCAGTCCAGACTGTACCAAGACTAAAATGACCAAACCAGGACTAAAACTGGGCATAATTCAGCCTGGTCAGTTTACAAGGACTCTGTGGGACTGGACCGGACTGGACTGGACTGGACTGGACCGGTGCGTTTCCATAAATGTAAAGATTTATTTGATCAGAAATACTCCACATGAACTGGACTCATCATTTTAGTCCAAAACCCGGACTGAACCCGGACTGAACCCGGACTGAACCCGGACTGAACCCGGACTGAACCCGGACTGAACCCGGACTGAATGAACACTTAACTTTGAAGTGAACACATGTTTTATTTGAAGCTGGAGGACAAAATGCTGGATTAAAAAACGTTTTAAAAAACTACAAAGATGGCCGACCTTCCATAGAAACTACAACTGTGTGTTAGTTAAAGTGTGTGTGTGTGTTTAAGTGTGTGTGTGTGTGTTTAAGTGTGTGTGTGTGTGTTTAAGTGTGTGTGTGTGTTTAAGTGTGTGTGTGTGTTTAAGTGTGTGTGTGTGTTTAAGTGTGTGTGTGTGTTTAAGTGTGTGTGTGTGTTTAAGTGTGTGTGTGTGTTTAAGTGTGTGTTTGTGTTTAAGTGTGTGTTCTACGCAAACAGCGCGACTCAATGCAACGTCTGACGTGTCATATTTTCATCTGTGAATATTTTTGTCATTAAAAGTAATTAAAGTGTCACAAAATCTACAAACTGCCTTTTTTCAATTCAAACGTGAACATACCCTCTGTGAGTGACCTTTGACCTTTGTATATCGTCCCTGAGAAGACTAATTTACTTTATTGTCATCGAACTGACCAAGTAAACACATCTTTACATTAGATAATAAATAAACGTTTCAGTGTGAGGCGCCCTCTGGTGGTGAACTCTGATCTGCGTTTTTATTTCTTTCTTTCTTTCTTGGCCGTGGCTGCAGAGCCGTGGCGCGGTCAAATAGCGCAGCAGTTTCAGGAGCCGTGGCACAAAATAACATGGCAGTTTCGGCCGCGCCGCGGCTCTGCAGCCACTCCCTTCTGTCTTTACGCTTTTAGCTTCACTTTTCTCACATTTGAACCGGCATCTGTCAAAATAAAGTCCAAATGTCAAAACCGGCAATAGTTGTATTATTTTGAAGCCTTTTTCCGAGCCGGAAGTGACGCACCCGGAAAAACAGTGGCGTCCGCGCGCGTGGTTCCGGTTTGTCACATGTCGCGTGTTTTCGCCGCCGATTCTGGAGTTTTAACGGTTTTTTCAGCGTTCGAGCGGCAGAAGGTAAGAAACGTGAACATTTGTCTATTTGTGTGACTCTTTCCGGTCTGTTCCGGTCCGTTTCGTGACAGTTTGTGACGTTTAAGCTTCTCACGGAGACTTTTCGAGTTGTTTTAGTCTGAAGAATGTTCCGTGTTCAGGTGAAACATGAACGAAGCGGAGGCGCGCGAGCTTTTAACGTTCCTCAAACCGGAATCTAGAGCTGACGTGAAAGAGGGAGCGGCCGCGTGTGTGCTGGGCGTGTCCGGACACAGGTAACACAACACTACACTACACACACACAACACAACACACACACTACAGAGCTGCTGGGCGTGTCCGGACACAGGTAACACAACACAACACTACACACACACAACACAACACACACACTACAGAGCTGCTGGGCGTGTCCGGACACAGGTAACACAACACAACACTACACACACACAACACAACACACACACTACAGAGCTGCTGGGCGTGTCCGGACACAGGTAACACAACACTACACTACACACACACAACACAACACACACACTACAGAGCTGCTGGGCGTGTCCGGACACAGGTAACGCAACACTACACTACACACACACAACACAACACACACACTACAGAGCTGCTGGGCGTGTCCGGACACAGGTAACACAACACTACACTACACACACACAACACAACACACACACTACAGAGCTGCTGGGCGTGTCCGGACACAGGTAACACAACACAACACTACACACACACAACACAACACACACACTACAGAGCTGCTGGGCGTGTCCGGACACAGGTAACACAACACTACACTACACACACTACACAACACACACAACACACACACTACAGAGCTGCTGAGTGTGTCTGGACACAGGTAACACAACACACACTACACAACACACACTACACAACACACACATTACAGAGCTGCTGAGTGTGTCTGGACACAGGTAACACTACACTACACAACACACACTACACACACACATACACACACACACACATCTTCAGACTCAGTTTGTGGGAGGGCATCTGTGGTAGATATTTACAGTTTTATTTCCGTGTAGTTGCAGTTTGTGAATAAATATTGAAAAGTAAGAGTTTAAAACAACAGGAAGTAGAGCTGTGACGTCATCAGTGTGACGTCATCAGTGTGACGTCATCAGTGTGATGTCATCAGTGTCATGTCATCAGTGTCACGTCATCATCAGTGTGATGTCATCAGTGTGACGTCATCAGTGTGATGTCATCAGTGTCACGTCATCAGTGTGACGTCATCAGTGTGACGTCATCAGTGTCATGTCATCAGTGTCATGTCATCAGTGTGATGTCATCAGTGTGATGTCATCAGTGTCACGTCATCAGTGTGACGTCATCAGTGTGACGTCATCAGTGTCATGTCATCAGTGTCATGTCATCAGTGTGATGTCATCAGTGTGATGTCATCAGTGTGACGTCATCAGTGTGACGTCATCAGTGTGACGTCATCAGTGTCACGTCATCAGTGTCACGTCATCATCAGTGTCATGTCATCAGACGTCATCAGTGTGACGTCATCATCAGTGTGATGTCATCAGACGTCATCAGTGTGGTGTCATCAGTGTGGTGTCATCAGTGTGGTGTCATCAGTGTGGTGTCATCAGTGTGACGTCATCAGTGTGGTGTCATCAGTGTGACGTCATCAGTGTGGTGTCATCAGTGTGACGTCATCAGTGTGGTGTCATCAGTGTGATGTCATCAGTGTGGTGTCATCAGTGTCATGTCATCATCAGTGTCATGTCATCAGACGTCATCAGTGTGACGTCATCATCAGTGTGACGTCATCAGTGTGGTGTCATCAGTGTGATGTCATCAGTGTGGTGTCATCAGTGTCATGTCATCATCAGTGTCATGTCATCAGACGTCATCAGTGTGACGTCATCATCAGTGTGACGTCATCAGTGTGGTGTCATCAGTGTGATGTCATCAGTGTGGTGTCATCAGTGTCATGTCATCATCAGTGTCATGTCATCAGACGTCATCAGTGTGACGTCATCATCAGTGTGATGTCATCAGACGTCATCAGTGTGGTGTCATCAGTGTGGTGTCATCAGTGTGGTGTCATCAGTGTGGTGTCATCAGTGTGACGTCATCAGTGTCACGTCATCATCAGTGTGATGTCATCAGACGTCATCAGTGTGGTGTCATCAGTGTGGTGTCATCAGTGTCACGTCATCATCAGTGTGATGTCATCAGACGTCATCAGTGTGGTGTCATCAGTGTGGTGTCATCAGTGTGACGTCATCAGTGTGATGTCATCAGTGTGATGTCATCAGACGTCATCAGTGTGGTGTCATCAGTGTGATGTCATCAGTGTGATGTCATCAGTGTGCGACACATGGTTGGACTAAGTAAAGGTGTTTTATGGTCTTATTGTGTCAGATCAGAACTGTTGTGTCATTTATGTGGAGTTTGTCTTGTTTACAGTCTGGTTGCTATGGTAACAGCTGTGGAATCACCTCTACATGTGTCATATTGTCATGTGTGTGGTGTGACCTTTAACCTCAGTCAAAAACATCAGATTATTTCTTCTGTTTCTTGTTTCATGTCAGAGACGGAGCTTTGTTCCTGGGATCAAAACCAGACGTGCTGCGAGCTCTGCTCACGCTGACCTCTGACCCCTCCATCACGCTGACCTCTGACCCCTCCATCACGCTGACCTCTGACCCCTCCATCACGCTGACGTCTGACCCCTCCAAGGTCATCAAAGACGTTTATTACACCTTTATAAATCTGTCTGCAGAGGAGCCGCTGCACCAGGTATGAACCAGGTCTAATCCGGGTCCAAACCGGGTCCAAACCGGGACTAAACCAGGACTAAACCAGGACTAAACCAAAGACAGACTTGTGATTATTGCCGTTATTACAGACTCAGTTCTAGAGTAAATGCTGTGTTTGCTTCAGGTTCTTCTGTCGGAGCTGGAGCTTCTGCCGCTGCTCTGCAAAAACCTGCTCGACCCGACGTTCCCTTTTTCAGACCAAATTTGCAGCGTTCTGTGCAACCTGAGCCGCAGCGAGCGCAGCTGCCCCCTAGTGTTCAAGGTGAGCAACAACACGACAAACAGCAGCTGCCCCCTAGTGTTCAAGGTGAGCAACAACACGACAAACAGCAGCTGCCCCCTAGTGTTCAAGGTGAGCAACAACACGACAAACAGCAGCTGCCCCCTAGTGTTCAAGGTGAGCAACAACACGACAAACAGCAGCTGCCCCCTAGTGTTCAAGGTGAGCAACAACACTATACAAACAGCAGCTGCCCCCTAGTGTTCAAGGTGAGCAACAACACGACAAACAGCAGCTGCCCCCTAGTGTTCAAGGTGAGCAACAACACTACAAACAGCAGCTGCCCCCTAGTGTTCAAGGTGAGCAACAACACTATACAAACAGCAGCTGCCCCCTAGTGTTCAAGGTGAGCAACAACACTACAAACAGCAGCTGCCCCCTAGTGTTCAAGGTGAGCAACAACACTACAAACAGCAGCTGCCCCCTAGTGTTCAAGGTGAGCAACAACACTATACAAACAGCAGCTGCCCCCTAGTGTTCAAGGTGAGCAACAACACTACAAACAGCAGCTGCCCCCTAGTGTTCAAGGTGAGCAACAACACTACAAACAGCAGCTGCCCCCTAGTGTTCAAGGTGAGCAACAACACTATACAAACAGCAGCTGCCCCCTAGTGTTCAAGGTGAGCAACAACACGACAAACAGCAGCTGCCCCCTAGTGTTCAAGGTGAGCAACAACACTACAAACAGCAGCTGCCCCCTAGTGTTCAAGGTGAGCAACAACACTACAAACAGCAGCCGCCCCCTAGTGTTCAAGGTGAGCAACAACACTACAAACAGCAGCTGCCCCCTAGTGTTCAAGGTGAGCAACAACACTACAAACAGCAGCTGCCCCCTAGTGTTCAAGGTGAGCAACAACACGACAAACAGCAGCTGCCCCCTAGTGTTCAAGGTGAGCAACAACACTACAAACAGCAGCTGCCCCCTAGTGTTCAAGGTGAGCAACAACACGACAAACAGCAGCTGCCCCCTAGTGTTCAAGGTGAGCAACAACACTACAAACAGCAGCTGCCCCCTAGTGTTCAAGGTGAGCAACAACACTACAAACAGCAGCTGCCCCCTAGTGTTCAAGGTGAGCAACAACACTACAAACAGCAGCTGCCCCCTAGTGTTCAAGGTGAGCAACAACACTACAAACAGCAGCTGCCCCCTAGTGTTCAAGGTGAGCAACAACACTATACAAACAGCAGCTGCCCCCTAGTGTTCAAGGTGAGCAACAACACGACAAACAGCAGCTGCCCCCTAGTGTTCAAGGTGAGCAACAACACTACAAACAGCAGCTGCCCCCTAGTGTTCAAGGTGAGCAACAACACGACAAACAGCAGCTGCCCCCTAGTGTTCAAGGTGAGCAACAACACGACAAACAGCAGCTGCCCCCTAGTGTTCAAGGTGAGCAACAACACTATACAAACAGCAGCTGCCCCCTAGTGTTCAAGGTGAGCAACAACACTATACAAACAGCTGCTGCCCCCTAGTGTTCAAGGTGAGCAACAACACGACAAACAGCAGCTGCCCCCTAGTGTTCAAGGTGAGCAACAACACTACAAACAGCAGCTGCCCCCTAGTGTTCAAGGTGAGCAACAACACTATACAAACAGCAGCTGCCCCCTAGAGTTCAAGGTGAGCAACAACACTACAAACAGCAGCTGCCCCCTAGTGTTCAAGGTGAGCAACAACACTACAAACAGCAGCTGCCCCCTAGTGTTCAAGGTGAGCAACAACACGACAAACAGCAGCTGCCCCCTAGTGTTCAAGGTGAGCAACAACACTACAAACAGCAGCTGCCCCCTAGTGTTCAAGGTGAGCAACAACACTACAAACAGCAGCCGCCCCCTAGTGTTCAAGGTGAGCAACAACACTACAAACAGCAGCTGCCCCCTAGTGTTCAAGGTGAGCAACAACACTACAAACAGCAGCTGCCCCCTAGTGTTCAAGGTGAGCAACAACACTATACAAACAGCAGCTGCCCCCTAGTGTTCAAGGTGAGCAACAACACGACAAACAGCAGCTGCCCCCTAGTGTTCAAGGTGAGCAACAACACTACAAACAGCAGCTGCCCCCTAGTGTTCAAGGTGAGCAACAACACTACAAACAGCAGCTGCCCCCTAGTGTTCAAGGTGAGCAACAACACTACAAACAGCAGCTGCCCCCTAGTGTTCAAGGTGAGCAACAACACTACAAACAGCAGCTGCCCCCTAGTGTTCAAGGTGAGCAACAACATGACAAACAGCAGCTGCCCCCTAGTGTTCAAGGTGAGCAACAACATGACAAACAGCAGCTGCCCCCTAGTGTTCAAGGTGAGCAACAACACGACAAACAGCAGCTGCCCCCTAGTGTTCAAGGTGAGCAACAACACGACAAACAGCAGCCGCCCCCTAGTGTTCAAGGTGAGCAACAACACGACAAACAGCAGCTGCCCCCTAGTGTTCAAGGTGAGCAACAACATGACAAACAGCAGCTGCCCCCTAGTGTTCAAGGTGAGCAACAACACTATACAAACAGCAGCTGCCCCCTAGTGTTCAAGGTGAGCAACAACACTATACAAACAGCAGCTGCCCCCTAGTGTTCAAGGTGAGCAACAACACGACAAACAGCAGCTGCCCCCTAGTGTTCAAGGTGAGCAACAACACTACAAACAGCAGCTGCCCCCTAGTGTTCAAGGTGAGCAACAACACTATACAAACAGCAGCTGCCCCCTAGTGTTCAAGGTGAGCAACAACACTACAAACAGCAGCTGCCCCCTAGTGTTCAAGGTGAGCAACAACACTACAAACAGCAGCTGCCCCCTAGTGTTCAAGGTGAGCAACAACACGACAAACAGCAGCTGCCCCCTAGTGTTCAAGGTGAGCAACAACACTACAAACAGCAGCTGCCCCCTAGTGTTCAAGGTGAGCAACAACACTACAAACAGCAGCCGCCCCCTAGTGTTCAAGGTGAGCAACAACACTACAAACAGCAGCTGCCCCCTAGTGTTCAAGGTGAGCAACAACACTACAAACAGCAGCTGCCCCCTAGTGTTCAAGGTGAGCAACAACACTACAAACAGCAGCTGCCCCCTAGTGTTCAAGGTGAGCAACAACACGACAAACAGCAGCTGCCCCCTAGTGTTCAAGGTGAGCAACAACACTACAAACAGCAGCTGCCCCCTAGTGTTCAAGGTGAGCAACAACACTACAAACAGCAGCTGCCCCCTAGTGTTCAAGGTGAGCAACAACACTACAAACAGCAGCTGCCCCCTAGTGTTCAAGGTGAGCAACAACACTACAAACAGCAGCTGCCCCCTAGTGTTCAAGGTGAGCAACAACATGACAAACAGCAGCTGCCCCCTAGTGTTCAAGGTGAGCAACAACATGACAAACAGCAGCTGCCCCCTAGTGTTCAAGGTGAGCAACAACACGACAAACAGCAGCCGCCCCCTAGTGTTCAAGGTGAGCAACAACACGACAAACAGCAGCCGCCCCCTAGTGTTCAAGGTGAGCAACAACACGACAAACAGCAGCTGCCCCCTAGTGTTCAAGGTGAGCAACAACACGACAAACAGCAGCTGCCCCCTAGTGTTCAAGGTGAGCAACAACATGACAAACAGCAGCTGCCCCCTGTGTTCAAGGTGAGCAACAACACTACAAACAGCAGCCGCCCCCTAGTGTTCAAGGTGAGCAACAACACTACAAACAGCAGCTGCCCCCTAGTGTTCAAGGTGAGCAACAACACTATACAAACAGCAGCTGCCCCCTAGTGTTCAAGGTGAGCAACAACACTATACAAACAGCAGCTGCCCCCTAGTGTTCAAGGTGAGCAACAACACTATACAAACAGCAGCTGCCCCCTAGTGTTCAAGGTGAGCAACAACACTACAAACAGCAGCTGCCCCCTAGTGTTCAAGGTGAGCAACAACACTACAAACAGCAGCTGCCCCCTAGTGTTCAAGGTGAGCAACAACACTACAAACAGCAGCTGCCCCCTAGTGTTCAAGGTGAGCAACAACACGACAAACAGCAGCTGCCCCCTAGTGTTCAAGGTGAGCAACAACACTACAAACAGCAGCTGCCCCCTAGTGTTCAAGGTGAGCAACAACACTACAAACAGCAGCTGCCCCCTAGTGTTCAAGGTGAGCAACAACACTACAAACAGCAGCTGCCCCCTAGTGTTCAAGGTGAGCAACAACACTACAAACAGCAGCTGCCCCCTAGTGTTCAAGGTGAGCAACAACACGACAAACAGCAGCTGCCCCCTAGTGTTCAAGGTGAGCAACAACACTACAAACAGCAGCTGCCCCCTAGTGTTCAAGGTGAGCAACAACACTACAAACAGCAGCCGCCCCCTAGTGTTCAAGGTGAGCAACAACACTACAAACAGCAGCCGCCCCCTAGTGTTCAAGGTGAGCAACAACACTACAAACAGCAGCTGCCCCCTAGTGTTCAAGGTGAGCAACAACACTACAAACAGCAGCTGCCCCCTAGTGTTCAAGGTGAGCAACAACACTATACAAACAGCAGCTGCCCCCTAGTGTTCAAGGTGAGCAACAACACTACAAACAGCAGCTGCCCCCTAGTGTTCAAGGTGAGCAACAACACTACAAACAGCAGCTGCCCCCTAGTGTTCAAGGTGAGCAACAACACGACAAACAGCAGCTGCCCCCTAGTGTTCAAGGTGAGCAACAACACTACAAACAGCAGCTGCCCCCTAGTGTTCAAGGTGAGCAACAACACTACAAACAGCAGCCGCCCCCTAGTGTTCAAGGTGAGCAACAACACTACAAACAGCAGCTGCCCCCTAGTGTTCAAGGTGAGCAACAACACTATACAAACAGCAGCTGCCCCCTAGTGTTCAAGGTGAGCAACAACACGACAAACAGCAGCTGCCCCCTAGTGTTCAAGGTGAGCAACAACACTACAAACAGCAGCTGCCCCCTAGTGTTCAAGGTGAGCAACAACACTACAAACAGCAGCTGCCCCCTAGTGTTCAAGGTGAGCAACAACACTACAAACAGCAGCTGCCCCCTAGTGTTCAAGGTGAGCAACAACACTACAAACAGCAGCTGCCCCCTAGTGTTCAAGGTGAGCAACAACACTACAAACAGCAGCCGCCCCCTAGTGTTCAAGGTGAGCAACAACACGACAAACAGCAGCTGCCCCCTAGTGTTCAAGGTGAGCAACAACACTACAAACAGCAGCTGCCCCCTAGTGTTCAAGGTGAGCAACAACACTACAAACAGCAGCTGCCCCCTAGTGTTCAAGGTGAGCAACAACACTACAAACAGCAGCTGCCCCCTAGTGTTCAAGGTGAGCAACAACACTACAAACAGCAGCTGCCCCCTAGTGTTCAAGGTGAGCAACAACACTACAAACAGCAGCTGCCCCCTAGTGTTCAAGGTGAGCAACAACATGACAAACAGCAGCTGCCCCCTAGTGTTCAAGGTGAGCAACAACATGACAAACAGCAGCTGCCCCCTAGTGTTCAAGGTGAGCAACAACACGACAAACAGCAGCTGCCCCCTAGTGTTCAAGGTGAGCAACAACACGACAAACAGCAGCCGCCCCCTAGTGTTCAAGGTGAGCAACAACACGACAAACAGCAGCTGCCCCCTAGTGTTCAAGGTGAGCAACAACATGACAAACAGCAGCTGCCCCCTGTGTTCAAGGTGAGCAACAACACGACAAACAGCAGCTGCCCCCTAGTGTTCAAGGTGAGCAACAACACTATACAAACAGCAGCTGCCCCCTAGTGTTCAAGGTGAGCAACAACACTATACAAACAGCAGCTGCCCCCTGTGTTCAGTCTGTGTTCAGTCTGTGTTCAGTCTGTGTTCAGGTTGTTCTGAGCTTTGTTCAGTGTTCACTGGTTTCAGGTGCTGCAGGACAAAGTGGGCGTGTCCAAGCTGGTGGAGATCTTCTGTTGTGAGACGTTTAACTCTAAAGCGACGCTTCACTACATCGGGCCCCTGCTGTCCAACCTGAGCCAGCTGCAGGAGGCACGGGACCAGCTCCTGGACCCAGAGCGGTACTGGACCAGGACCAGGACCCAGACCAGGACCAGGACCAGGACCCAGACCAGGACCCGGACCAAGACCAAGACCAGGACCGAGACCCGGACCAGGACCGAGACCAGGACCCGGACCGGGACCAAGACCAGGACCCGGACCAGGACCGGGACCGAGACCAGGACCAGGACCACATGATCATTCTGTACATTTGAATTTGAAATGTGTTTATTATTTTTTCATTTAAATTTCAGTTATATTTTGTTATATTTATATTTTATATAAATGTAACATTTATATATAAAATATAAAATTTGTTATATTTTATATTTAACTATTTCATGTTTCAGGTGCGTTCTGCAGAGGCTCCTCCCCTTTACTCAGTATGAGGCGTCGACAGTGCGAAGGGGCGGAGTCATTGGGACTCTGAGGAACTGCTGCTTTAACCACAGTAAGTATCATTATAATGTTTAAATTACACTCTTAACGAGCCTCAAACACATTTAACACATTTATAACACATTTATTACACATTTATAACACGTTTATTACACATTTATAACATATTTATTACACATTTATAACACATTTATTACACTTATTACACATTTACAACACATTAATTACACATTTACAACACATTAATTACACATCTATAACACATTTATTACACATTTATAACACATTTACAACACATTTACACATTATAACACTTATTACACATTTATAACATATTTATTACACATTTATTACACATTCATAACACTTATTACACATTTATTACACATTTACAAAACATTTATTACACATTTATAACATGTAATGACGGTGTTTATAACGAGCATAATACAGCACAAAGTCAGATTAAATCTATATTAAAATAAGTAAATATTAAAATGTGTTTATGAACAAAAGTCTGACAAAGTTTAAGATTAAAACTGTTGTGTTCGTGCAGATCGTCACGAGTGGTTGCTAAGCAACCACGTGGACATCCTGCCCTTTCTCCTGCTGCCGTTAGCTGGACCTGAGGAACTGAGCGAGGAGGAGAACCAAGGTACGAACGAGAACTGAGAGAGGAGGAGAACCAAGGTACGAACGAGAACTAAGAGAGGAGGAGAACCAAGGTACGAACGAGAACTGAGAGAGGAGGAGAACCAAGGTACGAACGAGAACTGAGAGAGGAGGAGAACCAAGCTACGAACGAGAACTGAGAGAGGAGGAGAACCAAGCTACGAACGAGAACTGAGAGAGGAGGAGAACCAAGGTACGAACGAGAACTGAGAGAGGAGGAGAACCAAGGTACGAACGAGAACTGAGAGAGGAGAACCAAGGTACGAACGAGAACTGAGAGAGGAGGAGAACCAAGGTACGAACGAGAACTGAGAGAGGAGAACCAAGGTACGAACGAGAACTGAGAGAGGAGGAGAACCAAGGTACGAACGAGAACTGAGAGAGGAGGAGAACCAAGGTACGAACGAGAACTGAGAGAGGAGAACCAAGGTACGAACGAGAACTGAGAGAGGAGGAGAACCAAGGTACGAACGAGAACTGAGAGAGGAGGAGAACCAAGGTACGAACGAGAACTGAGAGAGGAGGAGAACCAAGCTACGAACGAGAACTGAGCGAGGAGAACCAAGGTACGAACGAGAACTGAGCGAGGAGAACCAAGGTACGAACGAGAACTGAGAGAGGAGGAGAACCAAGGTACGAACGAGAACTGAGAGAGGAGGAGAACCAAGGTACGAACGAGAACTAAGAGAGGAGGAGAACCAAGGTACGAACGAGAACTGAGAGAGGAGGAGAACCAAGGTACGAACGAGAACTGAGAGAGGAGGAGAACCAAGCTACGAACGAGAACTGAGAGAGGAGGAGAACCAAGCTACGAACGAGAACTGAGAGAGGAGGAGAACCAAGCTACGAACGAGAACTGAGAGAGGAGGAGAACCAAGCTACGAACGAGAACTGAGAGAGGAGGAGAACCAAGGTACGAACGAGAACTGAGAGAGAAGGAGAACCAAGCTACGAACGAGAACTGAGAGAGGAGGAGAACCAAGGTACGAACGAGAACTGAGAGAGGAGGAGAACCAAGGTACGAACGAGAACTGAGAGAGGAGAACCAAGGTACGAACGAGAACTGAGAGAGGAGGAGAACCAAGGTACGAACGAGAACTGAGAGAGGAGAACCAAGGTACGAACGAGAACTGAGAGAGGAGGAGAACCAAGGTACGAACGAGAACTGAGAGAGGAGGAGAACCAAGGTACGAACGAGAACTGAGAGAGGAGAACCAAGGTACGAACGAGAACTGAGAGAGGAGGAGAACCAAGGTACGAACGAGAACTGAGAGAGGAGGAGAACCAAGGTACGAACGAGAACTGAGAGAGGAGGAGAACCAAGCTACGAACGAGAACTGAGCGAGGAGAACCAAGGTACGAACGAGAACTGAGCGAGGAGAACCAAGGTACGAACGAGAACTGAGAGAGGAGGAGAACCAAGGTACGAACGAGAACTGAGAGAGGAGGAGAACCAAGGTACGAACGAGAACTAAGAGAGGAGGAGAACCAAGGTACGAACGAGAACTGAGAGAGGAGGAGAACCAAGGTACGAACGAGAACTGAGAGAGGAGGAGAACCAAGCTACGAACGAGAACTGAGAGAGGAGGAGAACCAAGCTACGAACGAGAACTGAGAGAGGAGGAGAACCAAGCTACGAACGAGAACTGAGAGAGGAGGAGAACCAAGGTACGAACGAGAACTGAGAGAGGAGGAGAACCAAGGTACGAACGAGAACTGAGAGAGGAGAACCAAGGTACGAACGAGAACTGAGAGAGGAGGAGAACCAAGGTACGAACGAGAACTGAGAGAGGAGGAGAACCAAGGTACGAACGAGAACTGAGAGAGGAGAACCAAGGTACGAACGAGAACTGAGAGAGGAGAACCAAGGTACGAACGAGAACAGAGAGAGGAGGATAACCAAGGTACGAACAAGAACTGAGAGAGGAGGCGAACCAAGGTACGAACGAGAACCGAGAGAGGAGAACCAAGGTACGAACGAGAACTGAGAGAGGAGAACCAAGGTACGAAAAGAAACTGAGAGGAGAACCAAGGTACGAACGAGAACTGAGAGAGGAGGAGAACCAAGGTACGAACGAGAACTGAGAGAGGAGGAGAACCAAGGTACGAACGAGAACTCAGCGAGGAGGAGAACCAAGGTAAGAGCGAGAACTGAGAGAGGAGGAGAACCAAGGTACGAACGAGAACTGAACGAGGAGGAGAACCAAGGTACGAATGAGAACTGAGAGAGGAGGAGAACCAAGGTACGAACGAGAACTGAGGGAACTGAGAGAGGAGGAGAACCAAGGTACGAACAAGAACTGAGCGAGGAGGAGAACCAAGGTACGAGCGAGAACTGAGCGAGGAGGAGAACCAAGGTACGAACGAGAACTGAGCGAGGAGGAGAACCAAGGTACGAACGAGAACTGAGAGAGGAGGAGAACCAAGGTACGAACGAGAACTGAGAGAGGAGGCGAACCAAGGTACGAACGAGAACCGAGAGAGGAGAACCAAGGTACGAACGAGAACTGAGAGAGGAGAACCAAGGTACGAACGAGAACTGAGAGAGGAGGAGAACCAAGGTACGAACGAGAACTGAGTGAGGAGGAGAACCAAGGTACGAACGAGAACTGAGCGAGGAGGAGAACCAAGGTACGAGCGAGAACTGAGAGAGGAGGAGAACCAAGGTACGAGCGAGAACTGAGCGAGGAGGAGAACCAAGGTACGAACGAGAACTGAGTGAGGAGGAGAACCAAGGTACGAACGAGAACTGAGCGAGGAGGAGAACCAAGGTACGAACGAGAACTGAGCGAGGAGGAGAACCAAGGTACGAACGAGAACTGAGCGAGGAGGAGAACCAAGGTACGAACGAGAACTGAGAGAGGAGGAGAACCAAGGTACGAGCAGGAACTGAGAGTGTGTGTGGCTCAGTGTGTGGTTCTGTGGTTCCAGGTCTCAGTGTATAGTTCTGTGGTTCTGTGGTTCCAGGCCTCAGTGTGTGGTTCTGTGGTTCCAGGTCTCCCGGTGGACCTTCAGTTCCTTCCTGAGGACAAACAAAGAGAACCAGACCCAGACCTGAGGAAGATGCTGCTGGAGACGCTGCTGCTGCTGTGTGCCACCTCCAGGGGGCGCTCTGTGCTCAAGGACCGCCATGTTTATCCTCTCATGAGAGAGTTCCACACCTGGGAGACCAATCCTGAGGTCCAGAGCGCCGTGGAGAAGCTCATCCAGGTGAGAAGCCCCTCCTCCTCCAGGTGAGAAGCTCCTCCTCCTCCAGGTGAGAAGCTCCTCCTCCTCCAGGTGAGAATCCCCTCCCCCTCCAGGTGAGAAGCCCCTCCTCCTCCAGGTGAGAAGCCCCTCCTCCTCCAGGTGAGAAGCCCCTCCTCCTCCAGGTGAGAAGCCCCTCCTCCTCCAGGTGAGAAGCCCCTCCTCCTCCAGGTGAGAAGCTCCTCCTCCAGGTGAGAAGCCCCTCCTCCTCCAGGTGAGAAGCCCCTCCTCCTCCAGGTGAGAAGCCCCTCCCCCTCCAGGTGAGAAGCCCCTCCCCCTCCAGGTGAGAAGCCCCTCCCCCTCCAGGTGAGAAGCCCCTCCCCCTCCAGGTGAGAAGCGCCTCTTCCCGGTGAGAAGCTCCTCCCTCCTCCTCCAGGTGAGAAGCTCCTCCCTCCACCTCCAAGTGAGAAGCTCCTCCTCCAGGTGAGAAGCCCCTCCAGGAAGCTCCTCCTCCTCCAGGTGAGAAGCTCCTCCTCCAGGTGGAAGCTCCTCCTCCAGGTGAGAAGCCCCTCCTCCAGGTGGAAGCTCCTCCTCCAGGTAAGAAGCCCCTCCTCCAGGTGAGAAGCCCCTTCTCCAGGAAGCTCCTCCTCCTCCAGGTGAGAAGCTCCTCCTCCAGGTGGAAGCTCCTCCTCCAGGTGAGAAGCCCCTCCTCCAGGTGGAAGCTCCTCCTCCAGGTAAGAAGCCCCTCCTCCAGGTGAGAAGCCCCTTCTCCAGGTGGAAGCTCCTCCTCCAGGTGAGAAGCTCCTCCTCCAGTCAATGTACCATGAAACAGCGTTTTTATATTTAAGCTTTAAGGTTCCACAGAGAGCAGCTTTAAGGTTCCACAGAGAGCAGCTTTAAGGTTCCACAGAGAGCAGCTTTAAGGTTCCACAGAGAGCAGCTTTAAGGTTCCACAGAGAGCAGCTTAAGGTTCCACAGAGAGCAGCTTAAGGTTCCACAGAGAGCAGCTTAAGGTTCCACAGAGAGCAGCTTTAAGGTTCCACAGAGAGCAGCTTAAGGTTCCACAGAGAGCAGCTTAAGGTTCCACAGAGAGCAGCTTTAAGGTTCCACAGAGCAGCTTTAAGGTTCCACAGAGCAGCTTTAAGGTTCCACAGAGAGCAGCTTAAGGTTCCACAGAGAGCAGCTTTAAGGTTCCACAGAGAGCAGCTTTAAGGTTCCACAGAGAGCAGCTTTAAGGTTCCACAGAGAGCAGCTTAAGGTTCCACAGAGAGCAGCTTAAGGTTCCACAGAGAGCAGCTTAAGGTTCCACAGAGAGCAGCTTTAAGGTTCCACAGAGAGCAGCTTTAAGGTTCCACAGAGAGCAGCTTAAGGTTCCACAGAGAGCAGCTTAAGGTTCCACAGAGAGCAGCTTAAGGTTCCACAGAGAGCAGCTTTAAGGTTCCACAGAGAGCAGCTTTACGGTTCCACAGAGAGCAGCTTTAAGGTTCCACAGAGAGCAGCTTTAAGGTTCCACAGAGAGCAGCTTTAAGGTTCCACAGAGAGCAGCTTTAAGGTTCCACAGAGAGCAGATTTAAGGTTCCACAGAGAGCAGCTTTAAGGTTCCACAGAGAGCAGCTTTAAGGTTCCACAGAGAGCAGCTTTAAGGTTCCCCAGAGAGAAGCTTTAAGGTTCCCCAGAGAGAAGCTTTAAGGTTCCCCAGAGAGCAGCTTTAAGGTTCCACAGAGAGCAGCTTTAAGGTTCCACAGAGAGCAGCTTTAAGGTTCCACAGAGAGCAGCTTTAAGGTTCCCCAGATCAGCTTTAAGGTTCCCCAGAGAGAAGCTTTAAGGTTCCCCAGAGAGAAGCTTTAAGGTTCCCCAGAGAGAAGCTTTAAGGTTCCCCAGAGAGAAGCTTTAAGGTTCCACAGAGAGCAGCTTTAAGGTTCCACTGAGCAGCTTTAAGGTTCCACAGGTTCCACAGAGCAGCTTTAAGGTTCCACAGAGAGCAGCTTTAAGGTTCCACAGAGCAGCTGTAAGGTTCCACAGAGCAGCTGTAAGGTTCCACAGAGCAGCTTTAAGGTTCCACAGAGAGCAGATTTAAGGTTCCACAGAGAGCAGCTTTAAGGTTCCACAGAGAGCAGCTTTAAGGTTCCACAGAGCAGCTTTAAGGTTCCACAGAGCAGCTTTAAGGTTCCACAGAGCAGCTTAAAGGTTCCACAGAGCAGCTTAAAGGTTCCACAGAGCAGCTTTAAGGTTCCACAGAGCAGCTTTAAGGTTCCACAGAGCAGCTTTAAGGTTCCACAGAGAGCAGCTTTAAGGTTCCACAGAGAGCAGCTTTAAGGTTCCACAGAGAGCAGCTTTAAGGTTCCACAGAGAGCAGCTTTAAGGTTCCACAGAGAGCAGCTTTAAGGTTCCACAGAGAGCAGCTTTAAGGTTCCACAGAGAGCAGCTTTAAGGTTCCACAGAGAGCAGCTTTAAGGTTCCACAGAGAGCAGCTTTAAGGTTCCACAGAGAGCAGCTTTAAGGTTCCACAGAGAGCAGCTTTAAGGTTCCACAGAGAGCAGCTTTAAGGTTCCACAGAGAGCAGCTTTAAGGTTCCACAGAGAGCAGCTTAAGGTTCCACAGAGAGCAGCTTAAGGTTCCACAGAGAGCAGCTTAAGGTTCCACAGAGAGCAGCTTAAGGTTCCACAGAGAGCAGCTTAAGGTTCCACAGAGAGCAGCTTAAGGTTCCACAGAGAGCAGCTTAAGGTTCCACAGAGAGCAGCTTTAAGGTTCCACAGAGCAGCTTTAAGGTTCCACAGAGAGCAGCTTTAAGGTTCCACAGAGAGCAGCTTAAGGTTCCACAGAGAGCAGCTTAAGGTTCCACAGAGAGCAGCTTAAGGTTCCACAGAGAGCAGCTTAAGGTCCCACAGAGAGCAGCTTTAAGGTTCCACAGAGAGCAGCTTTAAGGTTCCACAGAGAGCAGCTTTACGGTTCCACAGAGAGCAGCTTTACGGTTCCACAGAGAGCAGCTTTACGGTTCCACAGAGAGCAGCTTTACGGTTCCACAGAGAGCAGCTTTAAGGTTCCACAGAGAGCAGCTTTAAGGTTCCACAGAGAAGCTTTAAGGTTCCACAGAGAGCAGATTTAAGGTTCCACAGAGAGGAGCTTTAAGGTTCCACAGAGAGCAGCTTTAAGGTTCCACAGAGAGCAGCTTTAAGGTTCCCCAGATCAGCTTTAAGGTTCCCCAGAGAGAAGCTTTAAGGTTCCCCAGAGAGAAGCTTTAAGGTTCCCCAGAGAGCAGCTTTAAGGTTCCCCAGAGAGCAGCTTTAAGGTTCCACAGAGAGCAGCTTTAAGGTTCCACAGAGAGCAGCTTTAAGGTTCCACAGAGAGCAGCTTTAAGGTTCCCCAGATCAGCTTTAAGGTTCCCCAGAGAGAAGCTTTAAGGTTCCCCAGAGAGAAGCTTTAAGGTTCCCCAGAGAGAAGCTTTAAGGTTCCCCAGAGAGAAGCTTTAAGGTTCCACAGAGAGCAGCTTTAAGGTTCCACTGAGCAGCTTTAAGGTTCCACAGGTTCCACAGAGCAGCTTTAAGGTTCCACAGAGAGCAGCTTTAAGGTTCCACAGAGCAGCTGTAAGGTTCCACAGAGCAGCTGTAAGGTTCCACAGAGCAGCTTTAAGGTTCCACAGAGAGCAGATTTAAGGTTCCACAGAGAGCAGCTTTAAGGTTCCACAGAGAGCAGCTTTAAGGTTCCACAGAGCAGCTTTAAGGTTCCACAGAGCAGCTTTAAGGTTCCACAGAGCAGCTTAAAGGTTCCACAGAGCAGCTTTAAGGTTCCACAGAGCAGCTTTAAGGTTCCACAGAGAGCAGCTTTAAGGTTCCACAGAGAGCAGCTTTAAGGTTCCACAGAGCAGCTTTAAGGTTCCACAGAGAGCAGCTTTAAGGTTCCACAGAGCAGCTTTAAGGTTCCACAGAGAGCAGCTTTAAGGTTCCACAGAGAGCAGCTTTAAGGTTCCACAGAGAGCAGCTTTAAGGTTCCACAGAGAGCAGCTTTAAGGTTCCACAGAGAGCAGCTTTAAGGTTCCACAGAGAGCAGCTTTAAGGTTCCACAGAGAGCAGCTTAAGGTTCCACAGAGAGCAGCTTAAGGTTCCACAGAGAGCAGCTTAAGGTTCCACAGAGCAGCTTAAGGTTCCACAGAGCAGCTTTAAGGTTCCACAGAGAGCAGCTTTAAGGTTCCACAGAGAGCAGCTTAAGGTTCCACAGAGAGCAGCTTAAGGTTCCACAGAGCAGCTTTAAGGTTCCACAGAGCAGCTTTAAGGTTCCACAGAGCAGCTTAAAGGTTCCACAGAGAGCAGCTTAAAGGTTCCACAGAGAGCAGCTTTAAGGTTCCACAGAGAGCAGCTTTAAGGTTCCACAGAGAGCAGCTTTAAGGTTCCACAGAGAGCAGCTTTAAGGTTCCACAGAGAGCAGCTTTAAGGTTCCACAGAGAGCAGCTTTAAGGTTCCACAGAGAGCAGCTTTAAGGTTCCACAGAGAGCAGCTTTAAGGTTCCACAGAGCAATTTTAAGGTTCCACAGAGCAGCTTTAAGGTTCCACAGAGCAGCTTTAAGGTTCCACAGAGAGCAGCTTTAAGGTTCCACAGAGAGCAGCTTTAAGGTTCCACAGAGAGCAGCTTAAAGGTTCCACAGAGCAGCTTAAAGGTTCCACAGAGCAGCTTTAAGCTTCCACAGAGCAGCTTTAAGGTTCCACAGAGCAGCTTAAAGGTTCCACAGAGCAGCTTTAAGGTTCCACAGAGCAGCTTTAAGGTTCCACAGAGCAGCTTTAAGGTTCCACAGAGCAGCTTTAAGGTTCCACAGAGAGCAGCTTTAAGGTTCCACAGAGAGCAGCTTTAAGGTTCCACAGAGAGCAGCTTTAAGGTTCCACAGAGAGCAGCTTTAAGGTTCCACAGAGAGCAGCTTTAAGGTTCCACAGAGCAGCTTTAAGGTTCCACAGAGCAGCTTTAAGGTTCCACAGAGAGCAGCTTTAAGGTTCCACAGAGAGCAGCTTTAAGGTTCCACAGAGAGCAGCTTTAAGGTTCCACAGAGAGCAGCTTTAAGGTTCCACAGAGCAGCTTTAAGGTTCCACAGAGAGCAGCTTTAAGGTTCCACAAAGAGCAGCTTTAAGGTTCCACAGAGCAGCTTTAAGGTTCCACAGAGCAGCTTTAAGGTTCCACAGAGAGCAGCTTTAAGGTTCCACAGAGCAGCTTTAAGGTTCCACAGAGCAGCTTTAAGGTTCCACAGAGCAGCTTTAAGGTTCCACAGAGCAGCTTTAAGGTTCCACAGAGAGCAGCTTTAAGGTTCCACAGAGCAGCTTTAAGGTTCCAGAGAGCAGCTTTAAGGTTCCCCAGAGAGCAGCTTTAAGGTTCCACAGAGAGCAGCTTTAAGGTTCCACAGAGAGCAGCTTTAAGGTTCCACAGAGAGCAGCTTTACGGTTCCACAGAGAGCAGCTTTACGGTTCCACAGAGAGCAGCTTTAAGGTTCCACAGAGAGCAGCTTTAAGGTTCCACAGAGAGCAGCTTTAAGGTTCCACAGAGAAGCTTTAAGGTTCCACAGAGAGCAGATTTAAGGTTCCACAGAGAGCAGCTTTAAGGTTCCACAGAGAGCAGCTTTAAGGTTCCACAGAGAGCAGCTTTAAGGTTCCCCAGATCAGCTTTAAGGTTCCCCAGAGAGAAGCTTTAAGGTTCCCCAGAGAGCAGCTTTAAGGTTCCACAGAGAGCAGCTTTAAGGTTCCACAGAGAGCAGCTTTAAGGTTCCACAGAGAGCAGCTTTAAGGTTCCACAGAGAGCAGCTTTAAGGTTCCACAGAGAGCAGCTTTAAGGTTCCACAGAGAGCAGCTTTAAGGTTCCACAGAGAGCAGCTTTAAGGTTCCACAGAGAGCAGCTTTAAGGTTCCACAGAGAGCAGCTTTAAGGTTCCACAGAGAGCAGCTTTAAGGTTCCCCAGATCAGCTTTAAGGTTCCCCAGAGAGAAGCTTTAAGGTTCCCCAGAGAGAAGCTTTAAGGTTCCCCAGAGAGAAGCTTTAAGGTTCCCCAGAGAGAAGCTTTAAGGTTCCACAGAGAGCAGCTTTAAGGTTCCACTGAGCAGCTTTAAGGTTCCACAGGTTCCACAGAGCAGCTTTAAGGTTCCACAGAGAGCAGCTTTAAGGTTCCACAGAGCAGCTGTAAGGTTCCACAGAGCAGCTTTAAGGTTCCACAGAGCAGCTTTAAGGTTCCACAGAGAGCAGCTTTAAGGTTCCACAGAGAGCAGCTTTAAGGTTCCACAGAGAGCAGCTTTAAGGTTCCACAGAGAGCAGCTTTAAGGTTCCACAGAGAGCAGCTTTAAGGTTCCACAGAGAGCAGCTTTAAGGTTCCACAGAGAGCAGCTTTAAGGTTCCACAGAGAGCAGCTTTAAGGTTCCACAGAGAGCAGCTTTAAGGTTCCACAGAGAGCAGCTTTAAGGTTCCACAGAGAGCAGCTTTAAGGTTCCACAGAGAGCAGCTTTAAGGTTCCACAGAGAGCAGCTTAAGGTTCCACAGAGAGCAGCTTAAGGTTCCACAGAGAGCAGCTTAAGGTTCCACAGAGAGCAGCTTAAGGTTCCACAGAGAGCAGCTTAAGGTTCCACAGAGAGCAGCTTAAGGTTCCACAGAGAGCAGCTTAAGGTTCCACAGAGAGCAGCTTTAAGGTTCCACAGAGCAGCTTTAAGGTTCCACAGAGAGCAGCTTTAAGGTTCCACAGAGAGCAGCTTAAGGTTCCACAGAGAGCAGCTTAAGGTTCCACAGAGAGCAGCTTAAGGTTCCACAGAGAGCAGCTTTAAGGTTCCACAGAGAGCAGCTTTAAGGTTCCACAGAGAGCAGCTTTAAGGTTCCACAGAGAGCAGCTTTAAGGTTCCACAGAGAGCAGCTTTAAGGTTCCACAGAGAGCAGCTTTAAGGTTCCACAGAGAGCAGCTTTAAGGTTCCACAGAGAGCAGCTTTAAGGTTCCACAGAGAGCAGCTTTAAGGTTCCACAGAGAGCAGCTTAAGGTTCCACAGAGAGCAGCTTAAGGTTCCACAGAGAGCAGCTTAAGGTTCCACAGAGAGCAGCTTAAGGTTCCACAGAGAGCAGCTTAAGGTTCCACAGAGAGCAGCTTAAGGTTCCACAGAGAGCAGCTTTAAGGTTCCACAGAGCAGCTTTAAGGTTCCACAGAGAGCAGCTTTAAGGTTCCACAGAGAGCAGCTTAAGGTTCCACAGAGAGCAGCTTAAGGTTCCACAGAGAGCAGCTTAAGGTTCCACAGAGAGCAGCTTAAGGTTCCACAGAGAGCAGCTTAAGGTCCCACAGAGAGCAGCTTTAAGGTTCCACAGAGAGCAGCTTTAAGGTTCCACAGAGAGCAGCTTTACGGTTCCACAGAGAGCAGCTTTACGGTTCCACAGAGAGCAGCTTTACGGTTCCACAGAGAGCAGCTTTAAGGTTCCACAGAGAGCAGCTTTAAGGTTCCACAGAGAAGCTTTAAGGTTCCACAGAGAGCAGATTTAAGGTTCCACAGAGAGGAGCTTTAAGGTTCCACAGAGAGCAGCTTTAAGGTTCCACAGAGAGCAGCTTTAAGGTTCCCCAGATCAGCTTTAAGGTTCCCCAGAGAGAAGCTTTAAGGTTCCCCAGAGAGAAGCTTTAAGGTTCCCCAGAGAGCAGCTTTAAGGTTCCCCAGAGAGCAGCTTTAAGGTTCCACAGAGAGCAGCTTTAAGGTTCCACAGAGAGCAGCTTTAAGGTTCCACATAGAGCAGCTTTAAGGTTCCCCAGATCAGCTTTAAGGTTCCCCAGAGAGAAGCTTTAAGGTTCCCCAGAGAGAAGCTTTAAGGTTCCCCAGAGAGAAGCTTTAAGGTTCCCCAGAGAGAAGCTTTAAGGTTCCACAGAGAGCAGCTTTAAGGTTCCACTGAGCAGCTTTAAGGTTCCACAGGTTCCACAGAGCAGCTTTAAGGTTCCACAGAGAGCAGCTTTAAGGTTCCACAGAGCAGCTGTAAGGTTCCACAGAGCAGCTGTAAGGTTCCACAGAGCAGCTTTAAGGTTCCACAGAGAGCAGATTTAAGGTTCCACAGAGAGCAGCTTTAAGGTTCCACAGAGAGCAGCTTTAAGGTTCCACAGAGCAGCTTTAAGGTTCCACAGAGCAGCTTAAAGGTTCCACAGAGCAGCTTTAAGGTTCCACAGAGCAGCTTTAAGGTTCCACAGAGAGCAGCTTTAAGGTTCCACAGAGAGCAGCTTTAAGGTTCCACAGAGCAGCTTTAAGGTTCCACAGAGAGCAGCTTTAAGGTTCCACAGAGCAGCTTTAAGGTTCCACAGAGAGCAGCTTTAAGGTTCCACAGAGAGCAGCTTTAAGGTTCCACAGAGAGCAGCTTTAAGGTTCCACAGAGAGCAGCTTTAAGGTTCCACAGAGAGCAGCTTTAAGGTTCCACAGAGAGCAGCTTTAAGGTTCCACAGAGAGCAGCTTAAGGTTCCACAGAGAGCAGCTTAAGGTTCCACAGAGAGCAGCTTAAGGTTCCACAGAGCAGCTTAAGGTTCCACAGAGCAGCTTTAAGGTTCCACAGAGAGCAGCTTTAAGGTTCCACAGAGAGCAGCTTAAGGTTCCACAGAGAGCAGCTTAAGGTTCCACAGAGCAGCTTTAAGGTTCCACAGAGCAGCTTTAAGGTTCCACAGAGCAGCTTAAAGGTTCCACAGAGAGCAGCTTTAAGGTTCCACAGAGAGCAGCTTTAAGGTTCCACAGAGAGCAGCTTTAAGGTTCCACAGAGAGCAGCTTTAAGGTTCCACAGAGAGCAGCTTTAAGGTTCCACAGAGAGCAGCTTTAAGGTTCCACAGAGAGCAGCTTTAAGGTTCCACAGAGAGCAGCTTTAAGGTTCCACAGAGAGCAGCTTTAAGGTTCCACAGAGCAATTTTAAGGTTCCACAGAGCAGCTTTAAGGTTCCACAGAGCAGCTTTAAGGTTCCACAGAGAGCAGCTTTAAGGTTCCACAGAGAGCAGCTTTAAGGTTCCACAGAGAGCAGCTTAAAGGTTCCACAGAGCAGCTTAAAGGTTCCACAGAGCAGCTTTAAGCTTCCACAGAGCAGCTTTAAGGTTCCACAGAGCAGCTTAAAGGTTCCACAGAGCAGCTTTAAGGTTCCACAGAGCAGCTTTAAGGTTCCACAGAGCAGCTTTAAGGTTCCACAGAGCAGCTTTAAGGTTCCACAGAGAGCAGCTTTAAGGTTCCACAGAGAGCAGCTTTAAGGTTCCACAGAGAGCAGCTTTAAGGTTCCACAGAGAGCAGCTTTAAGGTTCCACAGAGAGCAGCTTTAAGGTTCCACAGAGCAGCTTTAAGGTTCCACAGAGCAGCTTTAAGGTTCCACAGAGAGCAGCTTTAAGGTTCCACAGAGAGCAGCTTTAAGGTTCCACAGAGAGCAGCTTTAAGGTTCCACAGAGAGCAGCTTTAAGGTTCCACAGAGCAGCTTTAAGGTTCCACAGAGAGCAGCTTTAAGGTTCCACAAAGAGCAGCTTTAAGGTTCCACAGAGCAGCTTTAAGGTTCCACAGAGCAGCTTTAAGGTTCCACAGAGAGCAGCTTTAAGGTTCCACAGAGCAGCTTTAAGGTTCCACAGAGCAGCTTTAAGGTTCCACAGAGCAGCTTTAAGGTTCCACAGAGCAGCTTTAAGGTTCCACAGAGAGCAGCTTTAAGGTTCCACAGAGCAGCTTTAAGGTTCCACAGATCAGCTTTAAGGTTCCCCAGAGAGCAGCTTTAAGGTTCCACAGAGAGCAGCTTTAAGGTTCCACAGAGAGCAGCTTTAAGGTTCCACAGAGAGCAGCTTTACGGTTCCACAGAGAGCAGCTTTACGGTTCCACAGAGAGCAGCTTTAAGGTTCCACAGAGAGCAGCTTTAAGGTTCCACAGAGAGCAGCTTTAAGGTTCCACAGAGAAGCTTTAAGGTTCCACAGAGAGCAGATTTAAGGTTCCACAGAGAGCAGCTTTAAGGTTCCACAGAGAGCAGCTTTAAGGTTCCACAGAGAGCAGCTTTAAGGTTCCCCAGATCAGCTTTAAGGTTCCCCAGAGAGAAGCTTTAAGGTTCCCCGGAGAGCAGCTTTAAGGTTCCACAGAGAGCAGCTTTAAGGTTCCACAGAGAGCAGCTTTAAGGTTCCACAGAGAGCAGCTTTAAGGTTCCACAGAGAGCAGCTTTAAGGTTCCACAGAGAGCAGCTTTAAGGTTCCACAGAGAGCAGCTTTAAGGTTCCACAGAGAGCAGCTTTAAGGTTCCACAGAGAGCAGCTTTAAGGTTCCACAGAGAGCAGCTTTAAGGTTCCACAGAGAGCAGCTTTAAGGTTCCCCAGATCAGCTTTAAGGTTCCCCAGAGAGAAGCTTTAAGGTTCCCCAGAGAGAAGCTTTAAGGTTCCCCAGAGAGAAGCTTTAAGGTTCCCCAGAGAGAAGCTTTAAGGTTCCACAGAGAGCAGCTTTAAGGTTCCACTGAGCAGCTTTAAGGTTCCACAGGTTCCACAGAGCAGCTTTAAGGTTCCACAGAGAGCAGCTTTAAGGTTCCACAGAGCAGCTGTAAGGTTCCACAGAGCAGCTGTAAGGTTCCACAGAGCAGCTTTAAGGTTCCACAGAGAGCAGATTTAAGGTTCCACAGAGAGCAGCTTTAAGGTTCCACAGAGAGCAGCTTTAAGGTTCCACAGAGCAGCTTTAAGGTTCCACAGAGCAGCTTTAAGGTTCCACAGAGCAGCTTAAAGGTTCCACAGAGCAGCTTAAAGGTTCCACAGAGCAGCTTAAAGGTTCCACAGAGCAGCTTTAAGGTTCCACAGAGCAGCTTTAAGGTTCCACAGAGCAGCTTTAAGGTTCCACAGAGAGCAGCTTTAAGGTTCCACAGAGAGCAGCTTTAAGGTTCCACAGAGAGCAGCTTTAAGGTTCCACAGAGAGCAGCTTTAAGGTTCCACAGAGAGCAGCTTTAAGGTTCCACAGAGAGCAGCTTTAAGGTTCCACAGAGAGCAGCTTTAAGGTTCCACAGAGAGCAGCTTTAAGGTTCCACAGAGAGCAGCTTTAAGGTTCCACAGAGAGCAGCTTTAAGGTTCCACAGAGAGCAGCTTTAAGGTTCCACAGAGAGCAGCTTAAGGTTCCACAGAGAGCAGCTTAAGGTTCCACAGAGAGCAGCTTAAGGTTCCACAGAGAGCAGCTTAAGGTTCCACAGAGAGCAGCTTAAGGTTCCACAGAGAGCAGCTTAAGGTTCCACAGAGAGCAGCTTAAGGTTCCACAGAGAGCAGCTTTAAGGTTCCACAGAGCAGCTTTAAGGTTCCACAGAGAGCAGCTTTAAGGTTCCACAGAGAGCAGCTTAAGGTTCCACAGAGAGCAGCTTAAGGTTCCACAGAGAGCAGCTTAAGGTTCCACAGAGAGCAGCTTAAGGTTCCACAGAGAGCAGCTTAAGGTCCCACAGAGAGCAGCTTTAAGGTTCCACAGAGAGCAGCTTTAAGGTTCCACAGAGAGCAGCTTTACGGTTCCACAGAGAGCAGCTTTACGGTTCCACAGAGAGCAGCTTTACGGTTCCACAGAGAGCAGCTTTACGGTTCCACAGAGAGCAGCTTTAAGGTTCCACAGAGAGCAGCTTTAAGGTTCCACAGAGAAGCTTTAAGGTTCCACAGAGAGCAGATTTAAGGTTCCACAGAGAGGAGCTTTAAGGTTCCACAGAGAGCAGCTTTAAGGTTCCACAGAGAGCAGCTTTAAGGTTCCCCAGATCAGCTTTAAGGTTCCCCAGAGAGAAGCTTTAAGGTTCCCCAGAGAGAAGCTTTAAGGTTCCCCAGAGAGCAGCTTTAAGGTTCCCCAGAGAGCAGCTTTAAGGTTCCCCAGAGAGCAGCTTTAAGGTTCCACAGAGAGCAGCTTTAAGGTTCCACAGAGAGCAGCTTTAAGGTTCCACAGAGAGCAGCTTTAAGGTTCCCCAGATCAGCTTTAAGGTTCCCCAGAGAGAAGCTTTAAGGTTCCCCAGAGAGAAGCTTTAAGGTTCCCCAGAGAGAAGCTTTAAGGTTCCCCAGAGAGAAGCTTTAAGGTTCCACAGAGAGCAGCTTTAAGGTTCCACTGAGCAGCTTTAAGGTTCCACAGGTTCCACAGAGCAGCTTTAAGGTTCCACAGAGAGCAGCTTTAAGGTTCCACAGAGCAGCTGTAAGGTTCCACAGAGCAGCTGTAAGGTTCCACAGAGCAGCTTTAAGGTTCCACAGAGAGCAGATTTAAGGTTCCACAGAGAGCAGCTTTAAGGTTCCACAGAGAGCAGCTTTAAGGTTCCACAGAGCAGCTTTAAGGTTCCACAGAGCAGCTTTAAGGTTCCACAGAGCAGCTTAAAGGTTCCACAGAGCAGCTTTAAGGTTCCACAGAGCAGCTTTAAGGTTCCACAGAGAGCAGCTTTAAGGTTCCACAGAGAGCAGCTTTAAGGTTCCACAGAGCAGCTTTAAGGTTCCACAGAGAGCAGCTTTAAGGTTCCACAGAGCAGCTTTAAGGTTCCACAGAGAGCAGCTTTAAGGTTCCACAGAGAGCAGCTTTAAGGTTCCACAGAGAGCAGCTTTAAGGTTCCACAGAGAGCAGCTTTAAGGTTCCACAGAGAGCAGCTTTAAGGTTCCACAGAGAGCAGCTTTAAGGTTCCACAGAGAGCAGCTTAAGGTTCCACAGAGAGCAGCTTAAGGTTCCACAGAGAGCAGCTTAAGGTTCCACAGAGCAGCTTAAGGTTCCACAGAGCAGCTTTAAGGTTCCACAGAGAGCAGCTTTAAGGTTCCACAGAGAGCAGCTTAAGGTTCCACAGAGAGCAGCTTAAGGTTCCACAGAGCAGCTTTAAGGTTCCACAGAGCAGCTTTAAGGTTCCACAGAGCAGCTTAAAGGTTCCACAGAGAGCAGCTTTAAGGTTCCACAGAGAGCAGCTTTAAGGTTCCACAGAGAGCAGCTTTAAGGTTCCACAGAGAGCAGCTTTAAGGTTCCACAGAGAGCAGCTTTAAGGTTCCACAGAGAGCAGCTTTAAGGTTCCACAGAGAGCAGCTTTAAGGTTCCACAGAGAGCAGCTTTAAGGTTCCACAGAGCAATTTTAAGGTTCCACAGAGCAGCTTTAAGGTTCCACAGAGAGCAGCTTTAAGGTTCCACAGAGAGCAGCTTTAAGGTTCCACAGAGAGCAGCTTAAAGGTTCCACAGAGCAGCTTAAAGGTTCCACAGAGCAGCTTTAAGCTTCCACAGAGCAGCTTTAAGGTTCCACAGAGCAGCTTAAAGGTTCCACAGAGCAGCTTTAAGGTTCCACAGAGCAGCTTTAAGGTTCCACAGAGCAGCTTTAAGGTTCCACAGAGCAGCTTTAAGGTTCCACAGAGAGCAGCTTTAAGGTTCCACAGAGAGCAGCTTTAAGGTTCCACAGAGAGCAGCTTTAAGGTTCCACAGAGAGCAGCTTTAAGGTTCCACAGAGAGCAGCTTTAAGGTTCCACAGAGAGCAGCTTTAAGGTTCCACAGAGCAGCTTTAAGGTTCCACAGAGAGCAGCTTTAAGGTTCCACAGAGAGCAGCTTTAAGGTTCCCCAGATCAGCTTTAAGGTTCCCCAGAGAGAAGCTTTAAGGTTCCCCAGAGAGAAGCTTTAAGGTTCCCCAGAGAGAAGCTTTAAGGTTCCCCAGAGAGAAGCTTTAAGGTTCCACAGAGAGCAGCTTTAAGGTTCCACTGAGCAGCTTTAAGGTTCCACAGGTTCCACAGAGCAGCTTTAAGGTTCCACAGAGAGCAGCTTTAAGGTTCCACAGAGCAGCTGTAAGGTTCCACAGAGCAGCTGTAAGGTTCCACAGAGCAGCTTTAAGGTTCCACAGAGAGCAGATTTAAGGTTCCACAGAGAGCAGCTTTAAGGTTCCACAGAGAGCAGCTTTAAGGTTCCACAGAGCAGCTTTAAGGTTCCACAGAGCAGCTTTAAGGTTCCACAGAGCAGCTTAAAGGTTCCACAGAGCAGCTTAAAGGTTCCACAGAGCAGCTTAAAGGTTCCACAGAGCAGCTTTAAGGTTCCACAGAGCAGCTTTAAGGTTCCACAGAGCAGCTTTAAGGTTCCACAGAGAGCAGCTTTAAGGTTCCACAGAGAGCAGCTTTAAGGTTCCACAGAGAGCAGCTTTAAGGTTCCACAGAGAGCAGCTTTAAGGTTCCACAGAGAGCAGCTTTAAGGTTCCACAGAGAGCAGCTTTAAGGTTCCACAGAGAGCAGCTTTAAGGTTCCACAGAGAGCAGCTTTAAGGTTCCACAGAGAGCAGCTTTAAGGTTCCACAGAGAGCAGCTTTAAGGTTCCACAGAGAGCAGCTTTAAGGTTCCACAGAGAGCAGCTTTAAGGTTCCACAGAGAGCAGCTTTAAGGTTCCACAGAGAGCAGCTTAAGGTTCCACAGAGAGCAGCTTAAGGTTCCACAGAGAGCAGCTTTACGGTTCCACAGAGAGCAGCTTAAGGTTCCACAGAGAGCAGCTTAAGGTTCCACAGAGAGCAGCTTAAGGTTCCACAGAGAGCAGCTTTAAGGTTCCACAGAGCAGCTTTAAGGTTCCACAGAGAGCAGCTTTAAGGTTCCACAGAGAGCAGCTTAAGGTTCCACAGAGAGCAGCTTAAGGTTCCACAGAGAGCAGCTTAAGGTTCCACAGAGAGCAGCTTTAAGGTTCCACAGAGCAGCTTTAAGGTTCCACAGAGCAGCTTTAAGGTTCCACAGAGAGCAGCTTTAAGGTTCCACAGAGAGCAGCTTTAAGGTTCCACAGAGAGCAGCTTTAAGGTTCCACAGAGCAGCTTTAAGGTTCCACAGAGAGCAGCTTTAAGGTTCCACAGAGAGCAGCTTAAGGTTCCACAGAGAGCAGCTTAAGGTTCCACAGAGAGCAGCTTAAGGTTCCACAGAGAGCAGCTTAAGGTTCCACAGAGAGCAGCTTAAGGTCCCACAGAGAGCAGCTTTAAGGTTCCACAGAGAGCAGCTTTAAGGTTCCACAGAGAGCAGCTTTACGGTTCCACAGAGAGCAGCTTTACGGTTCCACAGAGAGCAGCTTTACGGTTCCACAGAGAGCAGCTTTAAGGTTCCACAGAGAGCAGCTTTAAGGTTCCACAGAGAAGCTTTAAGGTTCCACAGAGAGCAGATTTAAGGTTCCACAGAGAGGAGCTTTAAGGTTCCACAGAGAGCAGCTTTAAGGTTCCACAGAGAGCAGCTTTAAGGTTCCCCAGATCAGCTTTAAGGTTCCCCAGAGAGAAGCTTTAAGGTTCCCCAGAGAGAAGCTTTAAGGTTCCCCAGAGAGCAGCTTTAAGGTTCCCCAGAGAGCAGCTTTAAGGTTCCACAGAGAGCAGCTTTAAGGTTCCACAGAGAGCAGCTTTAAGGTTCCACAGAGAGCAGCTTTAAGGTTCCCCAGATCAGCTTTAAGGTTCCCCAGAGAGAAGCTTTAAGGTTCCCCAGAGAGAAGCTTTAAGGTTCCCCAGAGAGAAGCTTTAAGGTTCCCCAGAGAGAAGCTTTAAGGTTCCACAGAGAGCAGCTTTAAGGTTCCACTGAGCAGCTTTAAGGTTCCACAGGTTCCACAGAGCAGCTTTAAGGTTCCACAGAGAGCAGCTTTAAGGTTCCACAGAGCAGCTGTAAGGTTCCACAGAGCAGCTGTAAGGTTCCACAGAGCAGCTTTAAGGTTCCACAGAGAGCAGATTTAAGGTTCCACAGAGAGCAGCTTTAAGGTTCCACAGAGAGCAGCTTTAAGGTTCCACAGAGCAGCTTTAAGGTTCCACAGAGCAGCTTTAAGGTTCCACAGAGCAGCTTAAAGGTTCCACAGAGCAGCTTTAAGGTTCCACAGAGCAGCTTTAAGGTTCCACAGAGAGCAGCTTTAAGGTTCCACAGAGAGCAGCTTTAAGGTTCCACAGAGCAGCTTTAAGGTTCCACAGAGAGCAGCTTTAAGGTTCCACAGAGCAGCTTTAAGGTTCCACAGAGAGCAGCTTTAAGGTTCCACAGAGAGCAGCTTTAAGGTTCCACAGAGAGCAGCTTTAAGGTTCCACAGAGAGCAGCTTTAAGGTTCCACAGAGAGCAGCTTTAAGGTTCCACAGAGAGCAGCTTAAGGTTCCACAGAGAGCAGCTTAAGGTTCCACAGAGAGCAGCTTAAGGTTCCACAGAGCAGCTTAAGGTTCCACAGAGCAGCTTTAAGGTTCCACAGAGAGCAGCTTTAAGGTTCCACAGAGAGCAGCTTAAGGTTCCACAGAGAGCAGCTTAAGGTTCCACAGAGCAGCTTTAAGGTTCCACAGAGCAGCTTTAAGGTTCCACAGAGCAGCTTAAAGGTTCCACAGAGAGCAGCTTTAAGGTTCCACAGAGAGCAGCTTTAAGGTTCCACAGAGAGCAGCTTTAAGGTTCCACAGAGAGCAGCTTTAAGGTTCCACAGAGAGCAGCTTTAAGGTTCCACAGAGAGCAGCTTTAAGGTTCCACAGAGAGCAGCTTTAAGGTTCCACAGAGAGCAGCTTTAAGGTTCCACAGAGCAATTTTAAGGTTCCACAGAGCAGCTTTAAGGTTCCACAGAGCAGCTTTAAGGTTCCACAGAGAGCAGCTTTAAGGTTCCACAGAGAGCAGCTTTAAGGTTCCACAGAGAGCAGCTTAAAGGTTCCACAGAGCAGCTTAAAGGTTCCACAGAGCAGCTTTAAGCTTCCACAGAGCAGCTTTAAGGTTCCACAGAGCAGCTTAAAGGTTCCACAGAGCAGCTTTAAGGTTCCACAGAGCAGCTTTAAGGTTCCACAGAGCAGCTTTAAGGTTCCACAGAGCAGCTTTAAGGTTCCACAGAGAGCAGCTTTAAGGTTCCACAGAGAGCAGCTTTAAGGTTCCACAGAGAGCAGCTTTAAGGTTCCACAGAGAGCAGCTTTAAGGTTCCACAGAGAGCAGCTTTAAGGTTCCACAGAGCAGCTTTAAGGTTCCACAGAGCAGCTTTAAGGTTCCACAGAGAGCAGCTTTAAGGTTCCACAGAGAGCAGCTTTAAGGTTCCACAGAGAGCAGCTTTAAGGTTCCACAGAGCAGCTTTAAGGTTCCACAGAGAGCAGCTTTAAGGTTCCACAAAGAGCAGCTTTAAGGTTCCACAGAGCAGCTTTAAGGTTCCACAGAGCAGCTTTAAGGTTCCACAGAGAGCAGCTTTAAGGTTCCACAGAGCAGCTTTAAGGTTCCACAGAGCAGCTTTAAGGTTCCACAGAGCAGCTTTAAGGTTCCACAGAGCAGCTTTAAGGTTCCACAGAGAGCAGCTTTAAGGTTCCACAGAGCAGCTTTAAGGTTCCACAGATCAGCTTTAAGGTTCCCCAGAGAGCAGCTTTAAGGTTCCACAGAGAGCAGCTTTAAGGTTCCACAGAGAGCAGCTTTAAGGTTCCACAGAGAGCAGCTTTACGGTTCCACAGAGAGCAGCTTTACGGTTCCACAGAGAGCAGCTTTAAGGTTCCACAGAGAGCAGCTTTAAGGTTCCACAGAGAGCAGCTTTAAGGTTCCACAGAGAGCAGCTTTAAGGTTCCACAGAGAGCAGCTTTAAGGTTCCACAGAGAGCAGCTTTAAGGTTCCACAGAGAGCAGCTTTAAGGTTCCACAGAGAGCAGCTTTAAGGTTCCACAGAGCAATTTTAAGGTTCCACAGAGCAGCTTTAAGGTTCCACAGAGCAGCTTTAAGGTTCCACAGAGAGCAGCTTTAAGGTTCCACAGAGAGCAGCTTTAAGGTTCCACAGAGAGCAGCTTAAAGGTTCCACAGAGCAGCTTAAAGGTTCCACAGAGCAGCTTTAAGCTTCCACAGAGCAGCTTTAAGGTTCCACAGAGCAGCTTAAAGGTTCCACAGAGCAGCTTTAAGGTTCCACAGAGCAGCTTTAAGGTTCCACAGAGCAGCTTTAAGGTTCCACAGAGCAGCTTTAAGGTTCCACAGAGAGCAGCTTTAAGGTTCCACAGAGAGCAGCTTTAAGGTTCCACAGAGAGCAGCTTTAAGGTTCCACAGAGAGCAGCTTTAAGGTTCCACAGAGAGCAGCTTTAAGGTTCCACAGAGCAGCTTTAAGGTTCCACAGAGCAGCTTTAAGGTTCCACAGAGAGCAGCTTTAAGGTTCCACAGAGAGCAGCTTTAAGGTTCCACAGAGAGCAGCTTTAAGGTTCCACAGAGCAGCTTTAAGGTTCCACAGAGAGCAGCTTTAAGGTTCCACAAAGAGCAGCTTTAAGGTTCCACAGAGCAGCTTTAAGGTTCCACAGAGCAGCTTTAAGGTTCCACAGAGAGCAGCTTTAAGGTTCCACAGAGCAGCTTTAAGGTTCCACAGAGCAGCTTTAAGGTTCCACAGAGCAGCTTTAAGGTTCCACAGAGCAGCTTTAAGGTTCCACAGAGAGCAGCTTTAAGGTTCCACAGAGCAGCTTTAAGGTTCCACAGATCAGCTTTAAGGTTCCCCAGAGAGCAGCTTTAAGGTTCCACAGAGAGCAGCTTTAAGGTTCCACAGAGAGCAGCTTTAAGGTTCCACAGAGAGCAGCTTTACGGTTCCACAGAGAGCAGCTTTACGGTTCCACAGAGAGCAGCTTTAAGGTTCCACAGAGAGCAGCTTTAAGGTTCCACAGAGAGCAGCTTTAAGGTTCCACAGAGAAGCTTTAAGGTTCCACAGAGAGCAGATTTAAGGTTCCACAGAGAAGCTTTAAGGTTCCACAGAGAGCAGCTTTAAGGTTCCACAGAGAGCAGCTTTAAGGTTCCCCAGATCAGCTTTAAGGTTCCCCAGAGAGAAGCTTTAAGGTTCCACAGAGAGCAGCTTTAAGGTTCCACAGAGAGCAGCTTTAAGGTTCCACAGAGAGCAGCTTTAAGGTTCCACAGAGAGCAGCTTTAAGGTTCCACAGAGAGCAGCTTTAAGGTTCCACAGAGAGCAGCTTTAAGGTTCCACAGAGAGCAGCTTTAAGGTTCCACAGAGAGCAGCTTTAAGGTTCCACAGAGAGCAGCTTTAAGGTTCCACAGAGAGCAGCTTTAAGGTTCCCCAGATCAGCTTTAAGGTTCCCCAGAGAGAAGCTTTAAGGTTCCCCAGAGAGAAGCTTTAAGGTTCCCCAGAGAGAAGCTTTAAGGTTCCCCAGAGAGAAGCTTTAAGGTTCCACAGAGAGCAGCTTTAAGGTTCCACTGAGCAGCTTTAAGGTTCCACAGGTTCCACAGAGCAGCTTTAAGGTTCCACAGAGAGCAGCTTTAAGGTTCCACAGAGCAGCTGTAAGGTTCCACAGAGCAGCTGTAAGGTTCCACAGAGCAGCTTTAAGGTTCCACAGAGAGCAGATTTAAGGTTCCACAGAGAGCAGCTTTAAGGTTCCACAGAGAGCAGCTTTAAGGTTCCACAGAGCAGCTTTAAGGTTCCACAGAGCAGCTTTAAGGTTCCACAGAGCAGCTTAAAGGTTCCACAGAGCAGCTTAAAGGTTCCACAGAGCAGCTTAAAGGTTCCACAGAGCAGCTTTAAGGTTCCACAGAGCAGCTTTAAGGTTCCACAGAGCAGCTTTAAGGTTCCACAGAGAGCAGCTTTAAGGTTCCACAGAGAGCAGCTTTAAGGTTCCACAGAGAGCAGCTTTAAGGTTCCACAGAGAGCAGCTTTAAGGTTCCACAGAGAGCAGCTTTAAGGTTCCACAGAGAGCAGCTTTAAGGTTCCACAGAGAGCAGCTTTAAGGTTCCACAGAGAGCAGCTTTAAGGTTCCACAGAGAGCAGCTTTAAGGTTCCACAGAGAGCAGCTTTAAGGTTCCACAGAGAGCAGCTTTAAGGTTCCACAGAGAGCAGCTTTAAGGTTCCACAGAGAGCAGCTTAAGGTTCCACAGAGAGCAGCTTAAGGTTCCACAGAGAGCAGCTTAAGGTTCCACAGAGAGCAGCTTAAGGTTCCACAGAGAGCAGCTTAAGGTTCCACAGAGAGCAGCTTAAGGTTCCACAGAGAGCAGCTTAAGGTTCCACAGAGAGCAGCTTTAAGGTTCCACAGAGCAGCTTTAAGGTTCCACAGAGAGCAGCTTTAAGGTTCCACAGAGAGCAGCTTAAGGTTCCACAGAGAGCAGCTTAAGGTTCCACAGAGAGCAGCTTAAGGTTCCACAGAGAGCAGCTTAAGGTTCCACAGAGAGCAGCTTAAGGTCCCACAGAGAGCAGCTTTAAGGTTCCACAGAGAGCAGCTTTAAGGTTCCACAGAGAGCAGCTTTACGGTTCCACAGAGAGCAGCTTTACGGTTCCACAGAGAGCAGCTTTACGGTTCCACAGAGAGCAGCTTTACGGTTCCACAGAGAGCAGCTTTAAGGTTCCACAGAGAGCAGCTTTAAGGTTCCACAGAGAAGCTTTAAGGTTCCACAGAGAGCAGATTTAAGGTTCCACAGAGAGGAGCTTTAAGGTTCCACAGAGAGCAGCTTTAAGGTTCCACAGAGAGCAGCTTTAAGGTTCCCCAGATCAGCTTTAAGGTTCCCCAGAGAGAAGCTTTAAGGTTCCCCAGAGAGAAGCTTTAAGGTTCCCCAGAGAGCAGCTTTAAGGTTCCCCAGAGAGCAGCTTTAAGGTTCCCCAGAGAGCAGCTTTAAGGTTCCACAGAGAGCAGCTTTAAGGTTCCACAGAGAGCAGCTTTAAGGTTCCACAGAGAGCAGCTTTAAGGTTCCCCAGATCAGCTTTAAGGTTCCCCAGAGAGAAGCTTTAAGGTTCCCCAGAGAGAAGCTTTAAGGTTCCCCAGAGAGAAGCTTTAAGGTTCCCCAGAGAGAAGCTTTAAGGTTCCACAGAGAGCAGCTTTAAGGTTCCACTGAGCAGCTTTAAGGTTCCACAGGTTCCACAGAGCAGCTTTAAGGTTCCACAGAGAGCAGCTTTAAGGTTCCACAGAGCAGCTGTAAGGTTCCACAGAGCAGCTTTAAGGTTCCACAGAGAGCAGATTTAAGGTTCCACAGAGAGCAGCTTTAAGGTTCCACAGAGAGCAGCTTTAAGGTTCCACAGAGAGCAGCTTTAAGGTTCCACAGAGCAGCTTTAAGGTTCCACAGAGCAGCTTAAAGGTTCCACAGAGCAGCTTTAAGGTTCCACAGAGCAGCTTTAAGGTTCCACAGAGAGCAGCTTTAAGGTTCCACAGAGAGCAGCTTTAAGGTTCCACAGAGCAGCTTTAAGGTTCCACAGAGAGCAGCTTTAAGGTTCCACAGAGCAGCTTTAAGGTTCCACAGAGAGCAGCTTTAAGGTTCCACAGAGAGCAGCTTTAAGGTTCCACAGAGAGCAGCTTTAAGGTTCCACAGAGAGCAGCTTTAAGGTTCCACAGAGAGCAGCTTTAAGGTTCCACAGAGAGCAGCTTTAAGGTTCCACAGAGAGCAGCTTAAGGTTCCACAGAGAGCAGCTTAAGGTTCCACAGAGAGCAGCTTAAGGTTCCACAGAGCAGCTTAAGGTTCCACAGAGCAGCTTTAAGGTTCCACAGAGAGCAGCTTTAAGGTTCCACAGAGAGCAGCTTAAGGTTCCACAGAGAGCAGCTTAAGGTTCCACAGAGCAGCTTTAAGGTTCCACAGAGCAGCTTTAAGGTTCCACAGAGCAGCTTAAAGGTTCCACAGAGAGCAGCTTTAAGGTTCCACAGAGAGCAGCTTTAAGGTTCCACAGAGAGCAGCTTTAAGGTTCCACAGAGAGCAGCTTTAAGGTTCCACAGAGAGCAGCTTTAAGGTTCCACAGAGAGCAGCTTTAAGGTTCCACAGAGAGCAGCTTTAAGGTTCCACAGAGAGCAGCTTTAAGGTTCCACAGAGAGCAGCTTTAAGGTTCCACAGAGCAATTTTAAGGTTCCACAGAGCAGCTTTAAGGTTCCACAGAGAGCAGCTTTAAGGTTCCACAGAGAGCAGCTTTAAGGTTCCACAGAGAGCAGCTTAAAGGTTCCACAGAGCAGCTTAAAGGTTCCACAGAGCAGCTTTAAGCTTCCACAGAGCAGCTTTAAGGTTCCACAGAGCAGCTTAAAGGTTCCACAGAGCAGCTTTAAGGTTCCACAGAGCAGCTTTAAGGTTCCACAGAGCAGCTTTAAGGTTCCACAGAGCAGCTTTAAGGTTCCACAGAGAGCAGCTTTAAGGTTCCACAGAGAGCAGCTTTAAGGTTCCACAGAGAGCAGCTTTAAGGTTCCACAGAGAGCAGCTTTAAGGTTCCACAGAGAGCAGCTTTAAGGTTCCACAGAGCAGCTTTAAGGTTCCACAGAGAGCAGCTTTAAGGTTCCACAGAGAGCAGCTTTAAGGTTCCCCAGATCAGCTTTAAGGTTCCCCAGAGAGAAGCTTTAAGGTTCCCCAGAGAGAAGCTTTAAGGTTCCCCAGAGAGAAGCTTTAAGGTTCCCCAGAGAGAAGCTTTAAGGTTCCACAGAGAGCAGCTTTAAGGTTCCACTGAGCAGCTTTAAGGTTCCACAGGTTCCACAGAGCAGCTTTAAGGTTCCACAGAGAGCAGCTTTAAGGTTCCACAGAGCAGCTGTAAGGTTCCACAGAGCAGCTGTAAGGTTCCACAGAGCAGCTTTAAGGTTCCACAGAGAGCAGATTTAAGGTTCCACAGAGAGCAGCTTTAAGGTTCCACAGAGAGCAGCTTTAAGGTTCCACAGAGCAGCTTTAAGGTTCCACAGAGCAGCTTTAAGGTTCCACAGAGCAGCTTAAAGGTTCCACAGAGCAGCTTAAAGGTTCCACAGAGCAGCTTAAAGGTTCCACAGAGCAGCTTTAAGGTTCCACAGAGCAGCTTTAAGGTTCCACAGAGCAGCTTTAAGGTTCCACAGAGAGCAGCTTTAAGGTTCCACAGAGAGCAGCTTTAAGGTTCCACAGAGAGCAGCTTTAAGGTTCCACAGAGAGCAGCTTTAAGGTTCCACAGAGAGCAGCTTTAAGGTTCCACAGAGAGCAGCTTTAAGGTTCCACAGAGAGCAGCTTTAAGGTTCCACAGAGAGCAGCTTTAAGGTTCCACAGAGAGCAGCTTTAAGGTTCCACAGAGAGCAGCTTTAAGGTTCCACAGAGAGCAGCTTTAAGGTTCCACAGAGAGCAGCTTTAAGGTTCCACAGAGAGCAGCTTTAAGGTTCCACAGAGAGCAGCTTTAAGGTTCCACAGAGAGCAGCTTAAGGTTCCACAGAGAGCAGCTTAAGGTTCCACAGAGAGCAGCTTAAGGTTCCACAGAGAGCAGCTTAAGGTTCCACAGAGAGCAGCTTAAGGTTCCACAGAGAGCAGCTTAAGGTTCCACAGAGAGCAGCTTAAGGTTCCACAGAGAGCAGCTTAAGGTTCCACAGAGAGCAGCTTTAAGGTTCCACAGAGCAGCTTTAAGGTTCCACAGAGAGCAGCTTTAAGGTTCCACAGAGAGCAGCTTAAGGTTCCACAGAGAGCAGCTTTAAGGTTCCACAGAGCAGCTTTAAGGTTCCACAGAGCAGCTTTAAGGTTCCACAGAGCAGCTTAAAGGTTCCACAGAGCAGCTTTAAGGTTCCACAGAGCAGCTTTAAGGTTCCACAGAGAGCAGCTTTAAGGTTCCACAGAGAGCAGCTTTAAGGTTCCACAGAGAGCAGCTTTAAGGTTCCACAGAGAGCAGCTTTAAGGTTCCACAGAGCAGCTTTAAGGTTCCACAGAGAGCAGCTTTAAGGTTCCACAGAGAGCAGCTTTAAGGTTCCACAGAGAGCAGCTTTAAGGTTCCACAGAGAGCAGCTTTAAGGTTCCACAGAGAGCAGCTTTAAGGTTCCACAGAGAGCAGCTTTAAGGTTCCACAGAGAGCAGCTTAAGGTTCCACAGAGAGCAGCTTAAGGTTCCACAGAGAGCAGCTTAAGGTTCCACAGAGCAGCTTAAGGTTCCACAGAGCAGCTTTAAGGTTCCACAGAGAGCAGCTTTAAGGTTCCACAGAGAGCAGCTTAAGGTTCCACAGAGAGCAGCTTAAGGTTCCACAGAGCAGCTTTAAGGTTCCACAGAGCAGCTTTAAGGTTCCACAGAGCAGCTTAAAGGTTCCACAGAGAGCAGCTTTAAGGTTCCACAGAGAGCAGCTTTAAGGTTCCACAGAGAGCAGCTTTAAGGTTCCACAGAGAGCAGCTTTAAGGTTCCACAGAGAGCAGCTTTAAGGTTCCACAGAGAGCAGCTTTAAGGTTCCACAGAGAGCAGCTTTAAGGTTCCACAGAGAGCAGCTTTAAGGTTCCACAGAGAGCAGCTTTAAGGTTCCACAGAGCAATTTTAAGGTTCCACAGAGCAGCTTTAAGGTTCCACAGAGAGCAGCTTTAAGGTTCCACAGAGAGCAGCTTTAAGGTTCCACAGAGAGCAGCTTAAAGGTTCCACAGAGCAGCTTAAAGGTTCCACAGAGCAGCTTTAAGCTTCCACAGAGCAGCTTTAAGGTTCCACAGAGCAGCTTAAAGGTTCCACAGAGCAGCTTTAAGGTTCCACAGAGCAGCTTTAAGGTTCCACAGAGCAGCTTTAAGGTTCCACAGAGCAGCTTTAAGGTTCCACAGAGAGCAGCTTTAAGGTTCCACAGAGAGCAGCTTTAAGGTTCCACAGAGAGCAGCTTTAAGGTTCCACAGAGAGCAGCTTTAAGGTTCCACAGAGAGCAGCTTTAAGGTTCCACAGAGAGCAGCTTTAAGGTTCCACAGAGCAGCTTTAAGGTTCCACAGAGAGCAGCTTTAAGGTTCCACAGAGAGCAGCTTTAAGGTTCCCCAGATCAGCTTTAAGGTTCCCCAGAGAGAAGCTTTAAGGTTCCCCAGAGAGAAGCTTTAAGGTTCCCCAGAGAGAAGCTTTAAGGTTCCCCAGAGAGAAGCTTTAAGGTTCCACAGAGAGCAGCTTTAAGGTTCCACTGAGCAGCTTTAAGGTTCCACAGGTTCCACAGAGCAGCTTTAAGGTTCCACAGAGAGCAGCTTTAAGGTTCCACAGAGCAGCTGTAAGGTTCCACAGAGCAGCTGTAAGGTTCCACAGAGCAGCTTTAAGGTTCCACAGAGAGCAGATTTAAGGTTCCACAGAGAGCAGCTTTAAGGTTCCACAGAGAGCAGCTTTAAGGTTCCACAGAGCAGCTTTAAGGTTCCACAGAGCAGCTTTAAGGTTCCACAGAGCAGCTTTAAGGTTCCACAGAGCAGCTTAAAGGTTCCACAGAGCAGCTTAAAGGTTCCACAGAGCAGCTTTAAGGTTCCACAGAGCAGCTTTAAGGTTCCACAGAGCAGCTTTAAGGTTCCACAGAGAGCAGCTTTAAGGTTCCACAGAGAGCAGCTTTAAGGTTCCACAGAGAGCAGCTTTAAGGTTCCACAGAGAGCAGCTTTAAGGTTCCACAGAGAGCAGCTTTAAGGTTCCACAGAGAGCAGCTTTAAGGTTCCACAGAGAGCAGCTTTAAGGTTCCACAGAGAGCAGCTTTAAGGTTCCACAGAGAGCAGCTTTAAGGTTCCACAGAGAGCAGCTTTAAGGTTCCACAGAGAGCAGCTTTAAGGTTCCACAGAGAGCAGCTTTAAGGTTCCACAGAGAGCAGCTTTAAGGTTCCACAGAGAGCAGCTTTAAGGTGAGCAGCTTAAGGTTCCACAGAGAGCAGCTTTAAGGTTCCACAGAGCAGCTTTAAGGTTCCACAGAGAGCAGCTTTAAGGTTCCACAGAGAGCAGCTTAAGGTTCCACAGAGAGCAGCTTAAGGTTCCACAGAGAGCAGCTTAAGGTTCCACAGAGAGCAGCTTAAGGTTCCACAGAGAGCAGCTTAAGGTTCCACAGAGAGCAGCTTAAGGTCCCACAGAGAGCAGCTTTAAGGTTCCACAGAGAGCAGCTTTAAGGTTCCACAGAGAGCAGCTTTACGGTTCCACAGAGAGCAGCTTTACGGTTCCACAGAGAGCAGCTTTACGGTTCCACAGAGAGCAGCTTTACGGTTCCACAGAGAGCAGCTTTAAGGTTCCACAGAGAGCAGCTTTAAGGTTCCACAGAGAAGCTTTAAGGTTCCACAGAGAGCAGATTTAAGGTTCCACAGAGAGGAGCTTTAAGGTTCCACAGTGAGCAGCTTTAAGGTTCCACAGAGAGCAGCTTTAAGGTTCCCCAGATCAGCTTTAAGGTTCCCCAGAGAGAAGCTTTAAGGTTCCCCAGAGAGCAGCTTTAAGGTTCCCCAGAGAGCAGCTTTAAGGTTCCACAGAGAGCAGCTTTAAGGTTCCACAGAGAGCAGCTTTAAGGTTCCACAGAGAGCAGCTTTAAGGTTCCCCAGATCAGCTTTAAGGTTCCCCAGAGAGAAGCTTTAAGGTTCCCCAGAGAGAAGCTTTAAGGTTCCCCAGAGAGAAGCTTTAAGGTTCCCCAGAGAGAAGCTTTAAGGTTCCCCAGAGAGAAGCTTTAAGGTTCCCCAGAGAGAAGCTTTAAGGTTCCACAGAGAGCAGCTTTAAGGTTCCACTGAGCAGCTTTAAGGTTCCACAGGTTCCACAGAGCAGCTTTAAGGTTCCACAGAGAGCAGCTTTAAGGTTCCACAGAGCAGCTTTAAGGTTCCACAGAGCAGCTGTAAGGTTCCACAGAGCAGCTTTAAGGTTCCACAGAGAGCAGATTTAAGGTTCCACAGAGAGCAGCTTTAAGGTTCCACAGAGAGCAGCTTTAAGGTTCCACAGAGAGCAGCTTTAAGGTTCCACAGAGCAGCTTTAAGGTTCCACAGAGCAGCTTTAAGGTTCCACAGAGCAGCTTAAAGGTTCCACAGAGCAGCTTAAAGGTTCCACAGAGCAGCTTTAAGGTTCCACAGAGCAGCTTTAAGGTTCCACAGAGAGCAGCTTTAAGGTTCCACAGAGAGCAGCTTTAAGGTTCCACAGAGCAGCTTTAAGGTTCCACAGAGAGCAGCTTTAAGGTTCCACAGAGAGCAGCTTTAAGGTTCCACAGAGAGCAGCTTTAAGGTTCCACAGAGAGCAGCTTTAAGGTTCCACAGAGAGCAGCTTTAAGGTTCCACAGAGAGCAGCTTTAAGGTTCCACAGAGAGCAGCTTTAAGGTTCCACAGAGAGCAGCTTTAAGGTTCCACAGAGAGCAGCTTAAGGTTCCACAGAGAGCAGCTTAAGGTTCCACAGAGAGCAGCTTAAGGTTCCACAGAGCAGCTTAAGGTTCCACAGAGCAGCTTTAAGGTTCCACAGAGAGCAGCTTTAAGGTTCCACAGAGAGCAGCTTAAGGTTCCACAGAGAGCAGCTTAAGGTTCCACAGAGCAGCTTTAAGGTTCCACAGAGCAGCTTTAAGGTTCCACAGAGCAGCTTAAAGGTTCCACAGAGAGCAGCTTTAAGGTTCCACAGAGAGCAGCTTTAAGGTTCCACAGAGAGCAGCTTTAAGGTTCCACAGAGAGCAGCTTTAAGGTTCCACAGAGAGCAGCTTTAAGGTTCCACAGAGAGCAGCTTTAAGGTTCCACAGAGAGCAGCTTTAAGGTTCCACAGAGAGCAGCTTTAAGGTTCCACAGAGAGCAGCTTTAAGGTTCCACAGAGCAATTTTAAGGTTCCACAGAGCAGCTTTAAGGTTCCACAGAGAGCAGCTTTAAGGTTCCACAGAGAGCAGCTTTAAGGTTCCACAGAGAGCAGCTTAAAGGTTCCACAGAGCAGCTTAAAGGTTCCACAGAGCAGCTTTAAGCTTCCACAGAGCAGCTTTAAGGTTCCACAGAGCAGCTTAAAGGTTCCACAGAGCAGCTTTAAGGTTCCACAGAGCAGCTTTAAGGTTCCACAGAGCAGCTTTAAGGTTCCACAGAGCAGCTTTAAGGTTCCACAGAGAGCAGCTTTAAGGTTCCACAGAGAGCAGCTTTAAGGTTCCACAGAGAGCAGCTTTAAGGTTCCACAGAGAGCAGCTTTAAGGTTCCACAGAGAGCAGCTTTAAGGTTCCACAGAGAGCAGCTTTAAGGTTCCACAGAGCAGCTTTAAGGTTCCACAGAGCAGCTTTAAGGTTCCACAGAGCAGCTTTAAGGTTCCACAGAGAGCAGCTTTAAGGTTCCACAGAGAGCAGCTTTAAGGTTCCACAGAGAGCAGCTTTAAGGTTCCACAGAGAGCAGCTTTAAGGTTCCACAGAGCAGCTTTAAGGTTCCACAGAGAGCAGCTTTAAGGTTCCACAAAGAGCAGCTTTAAGGTTCCACAGAGCAGCTTTAAGGTTCCACAGAGCAGCTTTAAGGTTCCACAGAGAGCAGCTTTAAGGTTCCACAGAGCAGCTTTAAGGTTCCACAGAGCAGCTTTAAGGTTCCACAGAGCAGCTTTAAGGTTCCACAGAGAGCAGCTTTAAGGTTCCACAGAGCAGCTTTAAGGTTCCACAGATCAGCTTTAAGGTTCCCCAGAGAGCAGCTTTAAGGTTCCACAGAGAGCAGCTTTAAGGTTCCACAGAGAGCAGCTTTAAGGTTCCACAGAGAGCAGCTTTACGGTTCCACAGAGAGCAGCTTTACGGTTCCACAGAGAGCAGCTTTAAGGTTCCACAGAGAGCAGCTTTAAGGTTCCACAGAGAGCAGCTTTAAGGTTCCACAGAGAAGCTTTAAGGTTCCACAGAGTGCAGATTTAAGGTTCCACAGAGAGCAGCTTTAAGGTTCCACAGAGAGCAGCTTTAAGGTTCCACAGAGAGCAGCTTTAAGGTTCCCCAGATCAGCTTTAAGGTTCCCCAGAGAAAAGCTTTAAGGTTCCCCAGAGAGCAGCTTTAAGGTTCCACAGAGAGCAGCTTTAAGGTTCCACAGAGAGCAGCTTTAAGGTTCCACAGAGAGCAGCTTTAAGGTTCCACAGAGAGCAGCTTTAAGGTTCCCCAGATCAGCTTTAAGGTTCCCCAGAGAGAAGCTTTAAGGTTCCCCAGAGAGAAGCTTTAAGGTTCCCCAGAGAGAAGCTTTAAGGTTCCACAGAGAGCAGCTTTAAGGTTCCACTGAGCAGCTTTAAGGTTCCACAGGTTCCACAGAGCAGCTTTAAGGTTCCACAGAGAGCAGCTTTAAGGTTCCACAGAGCAGCTGTAAGGTTCCACAGAGCAGCTGTAAGGTTCCACAGAGCAGCTTTAAGGTTCCACAGAGAGCAGATTTAAGGTTCCACAGAGAGCAGCTTTAAGGTTCCACAGAGAGCAGCTTTAAGGTTCCACAGAGCAGCTTTAAGGTTCCACAGAGCAGCTTTAAGGTTCCACAGAGCAGCTTAAAGGTTCCACAGAGCAGCTTTAAGGTTCCACAGAGCAGCTTTAAGGTTCCACAGAGCAGCTTTAAGGTTCCACAGAGAGCAGCTTTAAGGTTCCACAGAGCAGCTTTAAGGTTCCACAGAGAGCAGCTTTAAGGTTCCACAGAGCAGCTTTAAGGTTCCACAGAGAGCAGCTTTAAGGTTCCACAGAGAGCAGCTTTAAGGTTCCACAGAGAGCAGCTTTAAGGTTCCACAGAGAGCAGCTTTAAGGTTCCACAGAGAGCAGCTTTAAGGTTCCACAGAGAGCAGCTTTAAGGTTCCACAGAGAGCAGCTTTAAGGTTCCACAGAGAGCAGCTTTAAGGTTCCACAGAGAGCAGCTTTAAGGTTCCACAGAGAGCAGCTTAAGGTTCCACAGAGAGCAGCTTAAGGTTCCACAGAGAGCAGCTTAAGGTTCCACAGAGCAGCTTAAGGTTCCACAGAGCAGCTTTAAGGTTCCACAGAGAGCAGCTTAAGGTTCCACAGAGCAGCTTAAAGGTTCCACAGAGCAGCTTTAAGGTTCCACAGAGCAGCTTTAAGGTTCCACAGAGAGCAGCTTTAAGGTTCCACAGAGAGCAGCTTTAAGGTTCCACAGAGCAGCTTTAAGGTTCCACAGAGAGCAGCTTTAAGGTTCCACAGAGAGCAGCTTTAAGGTTCCACAGAGAGCAGCTTTAAGGTTCCACAGAGAGCAGCTTTAAGGTTCCACAGAGAGCAGCTTTAAGGTTCCACAGAGAGCAGCTTTAAGGTTCCACAGAGCAATTTTAAGGTTCCACAGAGCAGCTTTAAGGTTCCACAGAGAGCAGCTTTAAGGTTCCACAGAGAGCAGCTTTAAGGTTCCACAGAGCAGCTTTAAGGTTCCACAGAGCAGCTTTAAGGTTCCACAGAGCAGCTTTAAGGTTCCACAGAGCAGCTTAAAGGTTCCACAGAGCAGCTTTAAGGTTCCACAGAGCAGCTTTAAGGTTCCACAGAGCAGCTTTAAGGTTCCACAGAGAGCAGCTTTAAGGTTCCACAGAGAGCAGCTTTAAGGTTCCACAGAGAGCAGCTTTAAGGTTCCACAGAGAGCAGCTTTAAGGTTCCACAGAGCAGCTTTAAGGTTCCACAGAGCAGCTTTAAGGTTCCACAGAGAGCAGCTTTAAGGTTCCACAGAGAGCAGCTTTAAGGTTCCACAGAGAGCAGCTTTAAGGTTCCACAGAGAGCAGCTTTAAGGTTCCACAGAGCAGCTTTAAGGTTCCACAGAGAGCAGCTTTAAGGTTCCACAAAGAGCAGCTTTAAGGTTCCACAGAGCAGCTTTAAGGTTCCACAGAGCAGCTTTAAGGTTCCACAGAGAGCAGCTTTAAGGTTCCACAGAGCAGCTTTAAGGTTCCACAGAGCAGCTTTAAGGTTCCACAGAGCAGCTTTAAGGTTCCACAGAGAGCAGCTTTAAGGTTCCACAGAGCAGATTTAAGGTTCCACAGAGCAGCTTTAAGGTTCCACAGAGAGCAGCTTTAAGGTTCCACAGAGCAGCTTTAAGATTCCACAGAGCAGCTTTAAGGTTCCACAGAGCAATTTTAAGGTTCCACAGAGCAGCTTTAAGGTTCCACATAGCAGCTTTAAGGTTCAACAGAGAGCAGCTTTAAGGTTCCACAGAGCAGCTTTAAGGTTCCACAGAGCAGTTTTAAGGTTCCACAGAGCAGTTTTAAGGTTCCACAGAGAGCAGCTTTAAGGTTCTACAGAGCAGCTTTAAGGTTCCACAGAGAGCAGTTTTAAGGTTCCACAGAGAGCAGCTTTAAGGTTCTACAGAGCAGCTTTAAGGTTCCACAGAGAGCAGCTTTAAGGTTCCACAGAGAGCAGCTTTAAGGTTCCACAGAGAGCAGCTTTAAGGTTCCACAGAGCAGCTTTAAGGTTTCACAGAGCAGCTTTAAGGTTCCACAGAGAGCAGCTTTAAGGTTCCACAGAGAGCAGCTTTAAGGTTCCACAGAGCAGCTGTAAGGTTCCACAGAGCAGCTGTAAGGTTCCACAGAGAGCAGCTTTAAGGTTCCACAGAGAGCAGCTTTAAGGTTCTACAGAGAGCAGCTTTAAGGTTCCACAGAGAGCAGCTTTAAGGTTCTACAGAGCAGCTTTAAGGTTCCACAGAGAGCAGCTTTAAGGTTCCACAGAGAGCAGTTTTAAGGTTCCACAGAGCAGCTTTAAGGTTCCACAGAGATTAGCTTTAAGGTTCTACAGAGCAGCTTTAAGGTTCCACAGAGCAGCTTTAAGGTTTCACAGAGAGCAGCTTTAAGGTTCTACAGAGCAGCTTTAAGGTTCCACAGAGCAGTTTAAGGTTCCACAGAGCAGCTTAAGGTTCCACAGAGCAGCTTTAAGATTCCACAGAGCAGCTTTAAGGTTCCACAGAGCAGCTTTAAGGTTCCACAGAGCAGCTTTAAGGTTCCACAGAGAGCAGCTTTAAGGTTCCACAGAGAGCATTTTTAAGGTTCTACAGAGCAGCTTTAAGGTTCCACAGAGCAGCTTTAAGGTTCCACAGAGCAGCTTTAAGGTTCCACAGAGAGCAGCTTTAAGGTTCCACAGAGAGCAGCTTTAAGGTTCTACAGAGAGCAGCTTTAAGGTTCCACAGAGAGCAGCTTTAAGGTTCTACAGAGCAGCTTTAAGGTTCCACAGAGAGCAGCTTTAAGGTTCCACAGAGCAGTTTTAAGGTTCCACAGAGCAGCTTTAAGGTTCCACAGAGCAGCTTAAGGTTCCACAGAGCAGCTTTAAGGTTCCACAGAGAGCAGCTTTAAGGTTCCACAGAGCAGCTTTAAGGTTCCACAGAGCAGCTTAAGGTTCCACAGAGCAGCTTTAAGGTTCCACAGAGCAGCTTTAAGGTTCCACAGAGCAGCTTTAAGGTTCCACAGAGCAGCTTTAAGGTTCTACAGAGAGCAGCTGTAAGGTTCATTGTGTTTCCAGGTTCTGATCGGAGACGAGCCTCAGTCTGGAATGGAAAACCTGATGGAGGTTTCAATCCCAGAGGAAGTGGAGCAGAAACTGAAGGAAGCAGACGCCAAGGAACAAGAGGAACTAAACCAGGTCCAAACCGGGTCTGAACCAGGTCTAAACCAGGACTAAACCGGGTCTGAACCAGGACTAAACCAGGACTAAACCGGGTCTGAACCAGGACTAAACCAGGACTAAACCAGGACTAAACCAGGTCTGAACCAGGTCTAAACCAGGTCTGAACCAGGTCTGAACCAGGTCCAAACCAGGTCTAAACCAGGTCTAAACCAGGTCTAAACCAGGTCTAAACCAGGTCTAAACCAGGTCTAAACCAGGACTAAACCAGGTCTAAACCAGGACTAAACCAGGACTAAACCAGGACTAAACCAGGTCTAAACCAGGACTGAACCAGGTCTAAACCATGACTGAACCAGGTCTAAACCAGGTCACAAACAAGGACCAGGTCTAAGTTTTAGTTTTTGAACATTGAGACTTTTTACACACATTTGAATCAAATAAAAGTGTAAATCTGTGACTGAAGCTTCTGGAGAGAATATTTATGAATAAAGTGTTTTGTTGATGACATTTTGAGTTTTAATGATGTCACTGTGTTTGTTCTTAAAGGTCTTTGTGTTTTAGAGTCGGTTTAGTCCAAACTCATCATGATTCATATTAAATATCTAACTTCACTTGTTCAGGTCAAATGTAGAATTATTACAAACATTTCATCTGCAGAAAATGTCTTTATCATAATATTTTGGGTTATTTTGCAGAAAAGTCAAATGTTTGTTTTTTTTACTGCTCAAAATGTGAAAATCCTTCAAGAATAAAACATTTTTTAAACATTATTTTTATTGAATATATTTGCAGAACAAAACAATGAGCTTTAGAACTCTCAGGTTGCTCAACGTTAAAACTGGACTGAACAGGACCTGAACCAGGACTTCATTTGGTCCAGAACCCAGTGGAGAACCCAGTGGAGAACCCAGGAGAACCCAGGAGAACCCAGTGGAGAACCCAGGAGAACCCAGGAGAACCCAGTGGAGAACCCAGGAGAACCCAGTGGAGAACCCAGTGGAGAACCCAGTGGAGAACCCAGTGGAGAACCCAGTGGAGAACCCAGGAGAACCCAGGAGAACCCAGTGGAGAACCCAGTGGAGAACCCAGTGGAGAACCCAGTGGTTTGGGTTGTGCAGAGAGAACCTGAGGAGCTGAAATAACGTTATACCACATAATTAATTGTTGTTAATCGTTAATTGTATTTTAGAGACACAAACACAAACTGCACATATCATTTTCTTCATAAAAGTCAGTTATTTAACAAGCTCCTCCCACAGTCCAAAGATAAATGATGGTTCCAGTTCGAGCCGTGAGAAGGTTTAAATGGTTCTCTTGTTCTTATGTCAGTCCTGAGCATGGGTTCTGACGTCACACTGACGCTTCATCGCGCGTGGGAAACACGACGACCTCAAGTCTATTTTACACATTTACACACGTTTTATTCAACCGTTTATGGCTAAAGTTGTTATGACGCGGTTAAAGCCGGAATAACACTTCTGACAGCTTCAGTAAAGATCAAAAACCTTTTTCAAACCGCGATCATTCCTCAGACTTTGCGACGTCCGAGGCTCGTGAACGCGGCGCGGCACTTGACGCGTTTGACGCACAGACTTCAAAGAAAAAAACGCGTTGTGTAATTTTTGGGTTAAAGTTAAAGACGCAGAAGCAAGAGACTAAACCAGGACTAAACCAGGTCTGAAGCAGGACTAAACCAGCACTAAACCAGGTCTGAAGCAGGACTAAACCAGCACTAAACCAGGTCTGAAGCAGGACTAAACCAGCACTAAACCAGGTCTGAAGCAGGACTAAACCAGCACTAAACCAGGTCTGAAGCAGGACTAAACCAGCACTAAACCAGGTCTGAAGCAGGACTAAACCAGGTCTAAACCAGGTCTGAAGCAGGACTAAACCAGGACTAAACCAGGACTAAACCAGGTCTGAAGCAGGACTAAACCAGGTCTAAACCAGGACTAAACCAGGTCTAAACCAGGTCTGAAGCAGGACTAAACCAGGTCTAAACCAGGACTAAACCAGGTCTAAACCAGGTCTAAACCAGGACTAAACCAGGACTAAACCAGCTCTGAAGCAGGACTAAACCAGCTCTAAACCAGCTCTAAACCAGGTCTAAACCAGGACTAAACCAGCTCTAAACCAGGACTAAACCAGCTCTAAACCAGGTCTAAACCAGGACTAAACCAGGACTAAACCAGCTCTAAACCAGGACTAAACCAGGACTAAACCAGGACTAAACCAGGTCTAAACCAGGACTAAACCAGCTCTAAACCAGGACTAAACCAGGACTAAACCAGGACTAAACCAGCTCTGAAGCAGGACTAAACCAGCTCTAAACCAGGTCTAAACCAGGACTAAACCAGGTCTAAACCAGGTCTAAACCTGGACTAAACCAGCTCTAAACCAGGACTAAACCAGCTCTAAACCAGGACTAAACCAGGACTAAACCAGGACTAAACCAGGTCTAAACCAGGACTAAACCAGGTCTAAACCAGGTCTGAACCAGGACTAAACCAGGTCTAAACCAGGACTAAACCAGGTCTAAACCAGGACTAAACCAGGTCTAAACCAGGACTAAACCAGGACTAAACCAGCTCTAAACCAGGACTAAACTAGGTCTAAACCAGGACTAAACCAGGACTAAACCAGGTCTAAACCAGGACTAAACCAGGACTAAACCAGGACTAAACCAGGACTAAACCGGGACCTGCAGCAGGACGTGGACAGGTCGGTGTCTTTTTTATTCTTAAATGATTGACAAAAAAAAAACAGAACAAAGAAGAAGAAAACATTTCATTTAAACTGTAATAGATTCATTCAGATTGTAAAAACATTGAGTGAACAGCTGAAGTGTGACCGGGTCATGAATAAAACTAAATACAAAAACGTGACCGCAGGTGCAAAGGTAAACAGGAAGTGAAACTGCAAAACGCAGGCGCGACTTCCGGTTGTGATCAAAAGGACTAAAATTAAAGTGGGACTATTCGTTTGATTCAAGGCGCAATGTGTCACTTTTCTGCTGTCTCATTGTCTCCATGGAGATGACGCGCTTTTATCTGCGATGTTACACAATACGGCGTTTTATTACAGACGTTATCTATCACCATGGAGACGAGCGAGTGACACAACCGGGGCGAGTGCAGGTCAGAGGTCAAGTGTTAACACGTGTCTTTGAACGTGTTTTTGACGAACGTGACACGCGCAGAAATGTCACTGCAAAATTTACGTCAACTTTCATCCGACAAAACCCGACACACAAATATATTTAGAATGAATTAATTATATTGTCACAAACAAACACAAACTTCAAACACATTATTTATGACTTTAATGCCACACTGCGGAACATCTGCGTGTACATGGGGGCGTGTCCGGTCCATGGGGGCGTGTCCGGTCGGTGGGGCGGAGCCTGGGATTCACTGTTTTTGAATAATACATGCAATCGCACATCCGGGAACGTGTGCAGTGGCAACCGAGTCCGCCATTTTGAAAGGGGCACAACATCACGTCTACTACACATGAAATCCAGGAATTATGAGGCCAAAATGCCAAAAACCTGCGTTCTGTAAGGTCATTGTTATGTAAGGTCATTGTTCTGTAAGGTCATTGTTCTGTAAGGTCATTGTTCTGTAAGGTCATTGTTCTGTAAAGTCATTGTTATGTAAGGTCATTGTTCTGTAAGGTCATTGTTCTGTAAGGTCATTGTTCTGTAAGGTCATTGTTCTGTAAGGTCATTGTTCTGTAAAGTCATTGTTATGTAAGGTCATTGTTCTGTAAGGTCATTGTTCTGTAAGGTCATTGTTCTGTAAGGTCATTGTTCTGTAAGGTCATTGTTCTGTAAAGTCATTGTTATGTAAGGTCATTGTTCTGTAAGGTCATTGTTCTGTAAGGTCATTGTTCTGTAAGGTCATTGTTCTGTTAGGTCAATGTTCTGTAAGGTCATTGTTCTGTAAAGTCATTGTTCTGTAAGGTCATTGTTCTGTAAAGTCATTGTTCTGTAAGGTCATTGTTATGTAAGGTCATTGTTATGTAAGGTCATTGCTCTGTAAGGTCATTGTTCTGTTAGGTCATTGTTCTGTTAGGTCATTGCTCTGTAAGGTCATTGTTCTGTAAGGTCATTGTTCTGTAAGGTCATTGTTCTGTTAGGTCATTGTTCTGTTAGGTCATTGTTCTGTTAGGTCATTGTTCTGTAAAGTCATTGTTCTGTAAAGTCATTGCTCTGTAAGGTCATTGCTCTGTAAGGTCATTGTTCTGTTGACTGACCAGAGCTTTGTCGTGTACCTTAGTTTGCCGTTATCGTCTAAAGAATCAAAGTATTCGTAGCTCATCATGAAAATGACGCAGTCGTGTTGGTTTTTATAAATCGCGTGCCCCTTTTAAAATGGCCGCTATGGGGAAGTCCCGGCTGTGACGTCACCGCGAACGCACGTATAGCTCCACTTTCTGAGGCCGTCGTGACTTAATAATGTGACTTAAGTGTATTTGTGTTGTTTGTATTTGTGTTGTTTGTATTTGTGTTGTTTGTATTTGTGTTGTTTGTATTTGTGTTGTTTGTATTTGTGTTGTGGACAGAACCAGCGATCACATGACCCATGACCTCTGACACGCAGCGTTCTACCGAGGATTCTGACTGAACTCAAAATACACACCCAGCGTCGTCTCGGTTCACGACGATGTGTTTTTATATTTGTTTGTTTGTTTGTTTAGAGATGGAGGTGGGCGGGGCTAAAGTTGCAATGCTAACAGGAAGTGTGCTTCTGCTACTTCCTGTCGTCTTCTTCGTCACATCCTTCATGTTCTGGCCCGGAATCCTCATCAAGATCTACAATTGGTAAGTCCTGGTTTAGGCCTGGTTTGGACCCGGTTTAGACCCGGTTTAGTCCTGGTTTAGTCCTGGTTTAGTCCTGGTTTAGTCCTGGTTTAGTCCTGGTTTAGGCCCGGTTTAGACCCGGTTTAGACCCGGTTTAGACCCGGTTTAGTCCCGGTTTAGTCCCGGTTTAGTCCTGGTTTAGTCCTGGTTCAGACCTGGTTTAGTCCTGGTTCAGACCTGGTTTAGTCCTGGTTCAGACCTGGTTTAGTCCTGGTTTAGTCCTGGTTCAGTCCTGGTTTAGTCCTGGTTTAGTCCTGGTTCAGACCTGGTTTAGTCCTGGTTCAGACCTGGTTCAGACCTGGTTCAGACCTGGTTTAGACCTGGTTCAGACCTGGTTAAGACCTGGTTAAGACCTGGTTTAGTCCTGGTTCAGACCTGGTTTAGTCCTGGTTTAGTCCTGGTTCAGACCTGGTTTAGTCCTGGTTTAGTCCTGGTTTAGTCCTGGTTCAGACCTGGTTTAGTCCTGGTTCAGACCTGGTTTAGTCCTGGTTCAGACCTGGTTTAGTCCTGGTTTAGTCCTGGTTTAGTCCTGGTTAAGACCTGGTTCAGACCTGGTTTAGTCCTGGTTTAGTCCTGGTTCAGACCTGGTTTAGTCCTGGTTCAGACCTGGTTCAGACCTGGTTTAGTCCTGGTCTAGTCCTGGTTTAGACCTGGTTTAGTCCTGGTTTAGTCCTGGTTTAGTCCTGGTTCAGACCTGGTTTAGTCCTGGTTCAGACCTGGTTCAGACCTGGTTCAGACCTGGTTTAGTCCTGGTTCAGACCTGGTTTAGTCCTGGTTTAGTCCTGGTTCAGTCCTGGTTAAGACCTGGTTTAGACCTGGTTTAGTCCTGGTTAAGACCTGGTTCAGACCTGGTTTAGTCCTGGTTCAGACCTGGTTTAGTCCTGGTTCAGACCTGGTTCAGACCTGGTTTAGTCCTGGTTCAGTCCTGGTTAAGACCTGGTTCAGACCTGGTTTAGTCCTGGTTCAGACCTGGTTTAGACCTGGTTCAGACCTGGTTTAGTCCTGGTTCAGACCTGGTTTAGTCCTGGTTCAGACCTGGTTTAGTCCTGGTTTAGTCCTGGTTTAGTCCTGGTTTAGTCCTGGTTTAGTCCTGGTTTAGTCCTGGTTCAGACCTGGTTTAGTCCTGGTTTAGTCCTGGTTAAGACCTGGTTCAGACCTGGTTTAGTCCTGGTTCAGACCTGGTTAAGACCTGGTTCAGACCTGGTTTAGTCCTGGTTTAGTCCTGGTTCAGTCCTGGTTAAGACCTGGTTTAGACCTGGTTAAGACCTGGTTCAGACCTGATTTAGTCCTGGTTCAGACCTGGTTCAGTCCTGGTTAAGACCTGGTTTAGACCTGGTTTAGTCCTGGTTCAGACCTGGTTTAGTCCTGGTTTAGTCCTGGTTTAGTCCTGGTTTAGTCCTGGTTCAGACCTGGTTTAGTCCTGGTTTAGTCCTGGTTTAGTCCTGGTTCAGACCTGGTTCAGTCCTGGTTAAGACCTGGTTTAGACCTGGTTTAGTCCTGGTTCAGACCTGGTTTAGTCCTGGTTTAGTCCTGGTTTAGTCCTGGTTTAGTCCTGGTTCAGACCTGGTTTAGTCCTGGTTTAGTCCTGGTTAAGACCTGGTTCAGACCTGGTTTAGTCCTGGTTCAGACCTGGTTAAGACCTGGTTCAGACCTGGTTTAGTCCTGGTTTAGTCCTGGTTCAGTCCTGGTTAAGACCTGGTTTAGACCTGGTTAAGTCCTGGTTCAGACCTAGTTTAGTCCTGGTTTAGTCCTGGTTCAGTCCTGGTTAAGACCTGGTTTAGACCTGGTTTAGACCTGGTTCAGACCTGATTTAGTCCTGGTTCAGACCTGGTTCAGACCTGGTTTAGTCCTGGTTCAGACCTGGTTTAGTCCTGGTTCAGACCTGGTTTAGACCTGGTTCAGACCTGGTTTAGTCCTGGTTCAGACCTGGTTTAGTCCTGGTTTAGTCCTGGTTTAGTCCTGGTTCAGACCTGGTTTAGTCCTGGTTCAGACCTGGTTTAGTCCTGGTTTAGTCCTGGTTCAGACCTGGTTCAGACCTGGTTTAGTCCTGGTTCAGACCTGGTTTAGTCCTGGTTCAGACCTGGTTAAGACCTGGTTTAGTCCTGGTTTAGTCCTGGTTCAGACCTGGTTCAGACCTGGTTAAGACCTGGTTCAGACCTGGTTTAGTCCTGGTTCAGACCTGGTTTAGTCCTGGTTCAGACCTGGTTTAGTCCTGGTTTAGTCCTGGTTCAGACCTGGTTCAGACCTGGTTTAGTCCTGGTTCAGACCTGGTTTAGTCCTGGTTTAGTCCTGGTTCAGACCTGGTTCAGACCTGGTTCAGACCTGGTTCAGACCTGGTTCAGACCTGGTCTGTGTCTCAGGTTCTGGAGGAGGAGGTTGGGTCTCTCCGTGAGCTTCTCGTCCGTCGGCTCCTTCAGATTCTGTTATTCTTCTCGTGGAACTCCAGGGGGCGCTCCGTCCCTGCTGCTGCTGCACGGCTTCTCTGCAAACAAAGACATGTGGCTCCCCGTCCTCAAGGTGAGACACAAGTCCTGGACTAGACCTGGTTTAGTCCCGGTTTAGACAGAGCGTGGGAGGGCATCTGACATGTTCTTGTCTCAGTTCTTGCCGCAGCAGTATCATGTGGTGTGTCTGGATTTACCGGGACACGACGGAACCAGCCGCTTCCAAAACGAGGACTACAGCATCAGTGGACAAGTGTCCAGGGTCCACCAGGTCAGTCTGAGGTCCCGGTCTGGTCCAGTCCTGGTCTAGTCCCGGTCCAGCCCCGGTCCAGTCCCGGTCCAGCCCCGGTCCAGTCCCGGTCCAGCCCCGGTCCAGTCCCGGTCTAGCCCCGGCCTAGTCCCGGTCCAGCCCCGGTCCAGTCCCGGTCTAGCCCCGGTCTAGTCCCGGTCCAGCCCCGGTCCAGTCCCGGTCTAGCCCCGGTCTAGTCCCGGTCTAGCCCCGGTCTAGTCCCGGTCTAGCCCCGGTCCAGTCCCGGTCTAGCCCCGGTCTAGTCCCGGTCCAGCCCCGGTCCAGTCCCGGTCTTGCCCCGGTCTAGTCCCGGTCCAGCCCCGGTCTAGTCCCGGTCTAGTCCCGGTCTAGTCCCGGTCTAGTCCCGGTCTAGTCCCGGTCTACTCCCGTCTCTCTGTAGTTCGTCCACAGCATCGGTCTGGCACAGTTCCATCTCGTTGGGACGTCGATGGGAGGAAACTTGGCTGGAGTTTATGCTGCTCGATTCCCTGAAGATCTCTGCTCCGTCTCTCTGGTCTGCCCCGCCGGTGAGTCCTGGTTTAGACCTGGTTTAGACCAGGTTTAGTCCTGGTTTAGTCCTGGTTTAGACCTGGTTTAGTCCTGGTTTAGTCCTGGTTTAGTCCTGGTTTAGACCTGGTTTAGACCTGGTTTAGTCCTGGTTTAGACCTGGTTTAGTCCTGGTTTAGACCTGGTTTAGTCCTGGTTTAGTCCTGGTTTAGACCTGGTTTAGACCTGGTTTAGTCCTGGTTTAGACCTGGTTTAGACCCGGTTTAGTCACGGTTTAGTCCCGGTTTAGTCCCGGTTTAGTCCTGGTTTAGTCCTGGTTTAGACCTGGTTTAGTCCTGGTTTAGACCTGGTTTAGTCCTGGTTTAGACCTGGTTTAGACCCGGTTTAGACCCGGTTTAGTCCTGGTTTAGTCCTGGTTTAGTCCTGGTTTAGACCTGGTTTTTCTCCTGTTTCCAGGTCTGGAACCGCCTGAGGACACAGCCTTTGTGAAGCGCCTCAGGGAGATGGAAGTCCTGAAGAGGCAGGAGCAGGACCTGAGCCAGGCGTCCATCGCTCTGATCCCGAGCTCTGTTCCTCAGCTGCAGGAGATGCTGGACCTGTGCTGCCACAAGCCCCTGAACCTGCCCAGACAGGTGAGTGTGGAGGACACGCCCCCCGGAGGACCCACCCCCTGGAGGACGCGCCCCCCAGAGGACACGCCCCCCGGAGGACGCGCCCCCGAAGGACGCGCCCCCGGAGGACGCGCCCCCCGGAGGACACGCCCCCCGGAGGACATGCCCCCCGGAGGACACACCCCCCGGAGGACATGCCCCCCGGAGGACACACCCCCCGGAGGACACACCCCCTGGAGGACACACCCCCTGGAGGACACACCCCCTGGAGGACGCTCTCAGAATCAGACGTGTTTTCTCTGTTTCAGATGATGAAAGGACTTCTACAGAACAGAGTTCCACACAATCACTTCTACAGACACTGTGAGTCCGTAACCTTTAACCCCTATAACCTTTAACCCCTTTAACCTTTAACCCCTTTAACCTTTAACCCCTATAACCTTTAACCCCTTTTACCTTTAACCCCTTTAACCTTTAACCCCTTTAACCTTTAACCCCTTTAACCTTTAACCCCTTTAAAACCCCTTAACCTTTAACCCCTTTAACCTTTAACCCCTATAACCTTTAACCCCTATAACCTTTAACCCCTTTAACCTTTAACCCCTTTAACCCCTTAACCTTTAACCCCTTTAACCTTTAACCCCTTTAACCTTTAACCCCTTTATCCTTTAACCCCTTTAACCCCTATAACCTTTAATAACCCCTTTAACCCCTATAACCTTTAACCCCTTTAACCTTTAACCCCTTTAGCCTTTAACCCCTTTAACCTTTAACCCCTATAACCTTTAACCCCTTTAACCCCTATAACCTTTAACCCCTTTAACCTTTAACCCCTTTAACCTTGTACCCCTTTAATCTTGTACCCCTTTAACCTTTAACCCCTTTAACCTTTAACCCCTATAACCTTTAACCCCTTTAACCCCTATAACCTTTAACCCCTTTAACCTTGTACCCCTTTAACCTTTAACCCCTTTAACCTTGTACCCCTTTAACCTTTAACCCCTATAACCTTTAACCCCTTTAACCCCTATAACCTTTAACCCCTTTAACCCTTAACCCCTTTAACCTTTAACCCGTTTAACCTTTAACCCCTATAACCTTTAACCCCTTTAACCTTTAACCCCTATAACCTTTAACCCCTTTATCCTTTAACCCGTTTAACCTTTAACCCCTTTAACCTTTAACCCCTATGACCTTTAACCTTTAACCCCTATAACCTTTAACCCCTATAACCTTTAACCCCTTTAACCTTTAACCCCTTTAACCTTGTACCCCTTTAACCTTTAACCCGTTTAACCTTTAACCCCTATAACCTTTAACCCCTTTAACCTTTAACCCCTATAACCTTTAACCCCTTTATCCTTTAACCCGTTTAACCTTTAACCCCTATGACCTTTAACCCCTATGACCTTTAACCCCTATAACCTTTAACCCCTTTAACCCCTTTAACTTTTAACCCCTTTAACCTTTAACCCCTATAACCTTTAACCCCTTTAACCCCTATAACCTTTAACCCCTTTAACCCCTTTAACCTTTAACCCCTTTAACCTTTAACCCCTATAACCGTTAACCCCTTTTACCTTTAACCCCTTTAACCCCTTTAACCTTTAACCCCTTTAACCCCTATAACCTTAAACCCCTTTAACCTTTAACCCCTTTAACCTTTAACCCCTATAACCTTTAACCCCTATAACCTTTAACCCCTTTAACCTTTAACCCCTTTAACCTTTAACCCCTATAACCTTTAACCCCTTTAACCTTTAACCCATTTAACCTTGTACCCCTTTAACCTTTAACCCCTATAACCTTTAACCTTTAACCCCTATAACCTTTAACCCCTATAACCTTTAACCCCTTTAACCTTTAACCCCTTTAACCTTGTACCCCTTTAACCTTTAACCCGTTTAACCTTTAACCCCTATAACCTTTAACCCCTTTATCCTTTAACCCCTTTAACCTTTAACCTCTTTAACCTTTAACCCCTATAACCTTTAACCCCTTTAACCCCTATAACCTTTAACCCCTTTTACCCTTAACCCCTTTAACCTTTAACCCCTTTAACCTTTAACCCCTTTAACCCCTTTAACCTTTAACCCCTTTAACCTTTAACCCCTATAACCTTTAACCCCTATAACCTTTAACCCCTTTAACCTTTAACCCCTATAACCTTTAACCCCTTTAACCTTTAACCCCTTTAACCCCTATAACCTTTAACCCCTTTAACCTTTAACCCCTATAACCTTTAACCCCTTTAACCTTTAACCCCTATAACCTTTAACCCCTATAACCTTTAAACGTTATAGGGGTTAAAGGTTATAGGGGTTAAAGATTAAAGGGGTTAAACCTTTTAAAGATGAGCAGCAACATGTGTTAATAAGTGGAAAACAGCTTTAATTTTTCACCATGAAATCTGGACGGTTCGTTTAACCAATGACAAAAAAAAATCACAAGTTCATTCGGCCGAACCTGAGAACGCGCCATAGCAACCGCCATAGCAACCGCCATAGCAACCGCCATAGCAACCGCCTCGGTAACCGATGCTTTAAGAGCAGTCGCAAAATCAGTGTCGTCACACGGGAACACACTGTAGCCGAGTGTCATTGTTCTCGTCTGAAATGTGCTAAACAAGAGCAGAATTTTACCTTTTACACAACGAATCTTGCACCGTATGTGTCTGTCTGACTGACGCCGTGTGATGCTGTCTGACTGACGCCGTGTGATGCTGTCTGACTGACGCCGTGTGATGCTGTCTGACTGACGCCGTGTGATGCTGTCTGACTGACGCCGTGTGATGCTGTCTGACTGACGCTGTGTGATGCTGTCTGACTGACGCCGTGTGATGCTGTCTGACTGACGCCGTGTGATGCTGTCTGACTGACGCTGTGTGATGCTGTCTGACTGACGCCGTGTGATGCTGTCTGACTGACGCCGTGTGATGCTGTCTGACTGACGCCGTGTGATGCTGTCTGACTGACGCCGTGTGATGCTGTCTGACTGACGCCGTGTGATGCTGTCTGACTGACGCTGTGTGATGCTGTCTGACTGACGCTGTGTGATGCTGTCTGACTGACGCCGTGTGATGCTGTCTGACTGACGCTGTGTGATGCTGTCTGACTGACGCCGTGTGATGCTGTCTGACTGACGCTATGTGATGCTGTCTGACTGACGCTGTGTGATGCTGTCTGACTGACGCCGTGTGATGCTGTCTGACTGACGCCGTGTGATGCTGTCTGACTGACGCCGTGTGATGCTGTCTGACTGACGCCGTGTGATGTTGTCTGACTGACGCCGTGTGATGCTGTCTGACTGACGCCGTGTGATGCTGTCTGACTGACGCCGTGTGATGCTGTCTGACTGACGCCGTGTGATGTTGTCTGACTGACGCCGTGTGATGCTGTCTGACTGACGCTGTGATGCTGTCTGACTGACGCCGTATGTGTCTGTCTGACTGACGCTGTGTGATGCTGTCTGACTGACGCTGTGTGATGCTGTCTGACTGACGCTGTGATGCTGTCTGACTGACGCTGTGATGCTGTCTGACTGACGCTGTGATGCTGTCTGACTGACGCCGTGTGATGCTGTCTGACTGACGCTGTGATGCTGTCTGACTGACGCTGTGTGATGCTGTCTGACTGACGCTGTGATGCTGTCTGACTGACGCTGTGTGATGCTGTCTGACTGACGCTGTGATGCTGTCTGACTGACGCCGTGTGATGCTGTCTGACTGACGCTGTGATGCTGTCTGACTGACGCTGTGTGATGCTGTCTGACTGACGCTGTGATGCTGTCTGACTGACGCCGTGTGATGCTGTCTGACTGACGCTGTGATGCTGTCTGACTGACGCTGTGTGATGCTGTCTGACTGACGCTGTGATGCTGTCTGACTGACGCCGTGTGATGCTGTCTGACTGACGCCGTGTGATGCTGTCTGACTGACGCTGTGATGCTGTCTGACTGACGCCGTGTGATGCTGTCTGACTGACGCCGTGTGATGCTGTCTGACTGACGCCGTGTGATGCTGTCTGACTGACGCCGTGTGATGCTGTCTGACTGACGCCGTGTGATGTTGTCTGACTGACGCCGTGTGATGCTGTCTGACTGACGCCGTGTGATGCTGTCTGACTGACGCTGTGTGATGCTGTCTGACTGACGCTGTGATGCTGTCTGACTGACGCCGTGTGATGCTGTCTGACTGACGCTGTGATGCTGTCTGACTGACGCTGTGTGATGCTGTCTGACTGACGCTGTGATGCTGTCTGACTGACGCCGTGTGATGCTGTCTGACTGACGCCGTGTGATGCTGTCTGACTGACGCTGTGATGCTGTCTGACTGACGCCGTGTGATGCTGTCTGACTGACGCTGTGATGCTGTCTGACTGACGCCGTGTGATGCTGTCTGACGCTGTGTGATGCTGTCTGACTGACGCTGTGTGATGCTGTCTGACTGACGCTGTGTGATGCTGTCTGACTGACGCCGTGTGATGCTGTCTGACTGACGCCGTGTGATGCTGTCTGACTGACGCCGTGTGATGTTGTCTGACTGACGCCGTGTGATGCTGTCTGACTGACGCCGTGTGATGCTGTCTGACTGACGCTGTGATGCTGTCTGACTGACGCCGTATGTGTCTGTCTGACTGACGCTGTGATGCTGTCTGACTGACGCCGTATGTGTCTGTCTGACTGACGCTGTGTGATGCTGTCTGACTGACGCTGTGATGCTGTCTGACTGACGCTGTGTGATGCTGTCTGACTGACGCTGTGATGCTGTCTGACTGACGCCGTGTGATGCTGTCTGACTGACGCCGTGTGATGCTGTCTGACTGACGCTGTGATGCTGTCTGACTGACGCTGTGTGATGCTGTCTGACTGACGCTGTGATGCTGTCTGACTGACGCCGTGTGATGCTGTCTGACTGACGCTGTGATGCTGTCTGACTGACGCTGTGTGATGCTGTCTGACTGACGCCGTGTGATGCTGTCTGACTGACGCCGTGTGATGCTGTCTGACTGACGCGTGTGATGCTGTCTGACTGAGGCGTGTGATGTTGTCTGACTGACGCCGTGTGATGCTGTCTGACTGACGCCGTGTGATGCTGTCTGACTGACGCCGTGTGATGCTGTCTGACTGACGCCGTGTGATGCTGTCTGACTGAGGCGTGTGATGTTGTCTGACTGACGCCGTGTGATGCTGTCTGACTGACGCTGTGATGCTGTCTGACTGACGCTGTGATGTTGTCTGACTGAGGCGTGTGATGCTGTCTGACTGACGCTGTGATGCTGCCTGACTGACGCCGTGTGATGTTGTCTGACTGAGGCGTGTGATGCTGTCTGACTGACGCTGTGATGCTGTCTGACTGACGCCATGTGATGCTGTCTGACTGACGCCGTGTGATGCTGTCTGACTGAGGCGTGTGATGCTGTCTGACTGACGCTGTGATGCTGTCTGACTGACGCCGTGTGATGCTGTCTGACTGACGCTGTGATGCTGTCTGACTGACGCCGTGTGATGCTGTCTGACTGACGCTGTGATGCTGTCTGACTGACGCTGTGATGCTGTCTGAGCTGCAGCTTCAGAGCTTTAGTCCTTTAGAGCTTTAATCGCTCGACCACAATTTCATTCATCAATGAACTATTTTGATGAGATTTAAATGTTTGACATCAGCAGAAAAGAGTAAGTTCTCTTCAGATTTGGGGGTGAAATGTGAGATCACGTGATCTCACCACGTGATCTCACCACGTGATCTCACCACGTGATCTCACCACGTGATCTCACCACGTGATCTCACCACGTGATCTCACGCGATCTCACCACGTGATCTCACGCTCTTGTCTGTGTCAGATCCAGATACTCAATAGAATCATTTGTGCTCGAGTAAAAGTCAAGGATTTTAGTTCAGTTTATTACAAAATAAAGTTAAGTTAAACCGGCCTAAGCCCCAGTTATTTTATAACTTGGTTTACGGATTTTTAAATGAAATATCTTGAACAGGCGGATGAAATATAAATATAATTTCAATTTCAAAAGATTTCCCCCCCTCACCACGGGGGAGACGCGGCGCAGGAGCGTGTGACAGTAGATATAGCATGTTTAGCATGTTTAGCATGTTTAGCCTGTTTAGCATGTGTAGCATGTGTAGCATGTGTAGCATGTTTATCATGTGTAGCATGTTTAGCCTGTTTAGCATGTGTAGCATGTTTAGCATGTTTAGCATTGATAGAACTGACACTTCTGAGTTTGCAGCTTTAGTCACGGCAAAACACGCTGGAGAAAATGTGGTAAACGGGTTTAAACTGTGTATTTGTGAAATAAAGGAGTTATCGCCGAGAGAGACGGGCGCGCGTCTTCACACGCTCTCCCGGGGCCGCACAGACCCGCCCCGTCACGGACCCGCCCCGCCACAGACCCGCCCCGCCACAGACCCACCCCGCCACCGACCCGTCACGGACCCGCCCCGTCACGGACCAGCCCCGTCACGGACCCGCCCCGTCACGGACCCGCCCCGTCACGGACTCCCGCAGGATTTTGACGAAAAATTGCTCTTCTCTTTTGACTTTATACCGCTTTTTATTTTTTCATTTGAAGCTATTTTGCGTTGTCCGCGGTACTTTATTATTATTTTTTTATAATAATTTACTTTATTTATATTGTATAAATCAATAATCTAGGTGCGGCGGATCCGTAAACCAAGTCATAAAATAACTGTGGCCTAATTTAAACAGGTGAGAATAATAATTTAAAAAATAATAATAATAATGTAAAAAGGAGCAGTTTGTCCACTAGGTGGCAGACGACTACTATTACACTAATACTACTACTATTACACTAATACTACTACTATTACACTAATACTACTACTATTACACTAATACTACTATTACACTAATACTACTACTATTACACTAATACTAGTACTACTACTATTACACTAATACTAGTACTACTACTATTACACTAATACTACTACTATTACACTAATACTAGTACTATTACACTAATACTACTACTATTACACTAATACTACTACTATTACACTAATACTACTATTACACTAATACTACTACTATTACACTAATACTAGTACTACTACTATTACACTAATACTAGTACTACTACTATTACACTAATACTAGTACTACTACTATTACACTAATACTACTACTATTACACTAATACTACTACTATTACACTAATACTACTACTATTACACTAATACTACTACTATTACACTAATACTACTATTACACTAATACTACTACTATTACACTAATACTAGTACTACTACTATTACACTAATACTAGTACTACTACTATTACACTAATACTACTACTATTACACTAATACTACTACTATTACACTAATACTACTACTATTACACTAATACTACTACTATTACACTAATACTACTATTACACTAATACTACTACTATTACACTAATACTACTACTATTACACTAATACTACTACTATTACACTAGTACTACTACTATTACACTAATACTGTCTCTAGTTCCACTTGAGTCCTGACCTTCTTCTTCATGTGTTGGTCTCAGTGTTCGAGAGCATCAGTCATGAAGAATCTAGACACTCGCTTCAGAAGAACCTGCTCCACATCACAGTCCCAGTCCATGTGGTCTGGGGCCAGCAAGACCAGGTCTGGACCGGACTATAACAGGGACCGAACCAGGACTAAACCTGGTCTAAACCTGGTCTAAACCAGGACTAAACCTGGTCTAAACCTGGTCTAAACCAGGACTAAACCTGGTCTAAACCTGGTCTAAACCAGGACTAAACCTGGTCTAAACCTGGTCTAAACCAGGACTAAACCAGGTCTAAACCAGGACTAAACCAGGACTAAACCAGGACTAAACCAGGTCTAAACCAGGTCTAAACCAGGACTAAACCAGGTCTAAACCAGGACTAAACCAGGACTAAACCAGGACTAAACCAGGTCTAAACCAGGACTAAACCAGGACTAAACCAGGACTAAACCAGGACTAAACCAGGTCTAAACCAGGACTAAACCAGGACTAAACCAGGTCTAAACCAGGACTAAACCAGGACTAAACCAGGTCTAAACCAGGTCTAAACCAGGACTAAACCAGGTCTAAACCAGGACTAAACCAGGACTAAACCAGGACTAAACCAGGTCTAAACCAGGTCTAAACCAGGACTAAACCAGGACTAAACCAGGACTAAACCAGGACTAAACCAGGTCTAAACCCGGTCTTCTTCCCTCAGGTGCTTCATGTCTCTGGGGCCTCTGTGATTGCTGCTGCTCTTCCTCACAGCCAGGTGGCGCTGCTGGAGGACTGCGGTCACTCTGTGGCTCTGGAGCGTCCTCGTAAACTCGCCACGCTCATCTGCAACTTCCTGTCTGCACAGGAAGTGACCAACGGCGACGCCCACAAGAAGAACTCCTGAGGAACGTCTTTCACAAACGCAGAAGGATCATTTTAGTGTTTTATTTTCATCTGATTTAACTGATGTAGTTCCTCATTCCTCCAGCAGGGGTCCACAGGGTTTAAAAGGTTTGACCCTTGACCTCTTGTGTCCTAGGCTCATTCTCTTTAGCGCCCTCTAGTGTAAAGAATAGTCCTGTTCTAGACCCGGAATAGTCCTGTTCTAGACCCGGAATGGTCCTGTTCTAGACCCGGAATGGTCCTGTTCTAGACCCGGAATGGTCCTGTTCTAGACCCGGAATGGTCCTGTTCTAGACCAGGAATGGTCCTGTTCTAGACCCGGAATAGTCCTGTTCTAGACCCGGAATGGTCCTGTTCTAGACCCGGAATGGTCCTGTTCTAGACCTGGAATGGTCCTGTTCTAGACCTGGAATGGTCCTGTTCCAGACCCGGAATGGTCCTGTTCTAGACCCGGAATGGTCCTGTTCTAGACCAGGAATGGTCCTGTTCTAGACCCGGAATGGTCCTGTTCTAGACCAGGAATGGTCCTGTTCCAGACCTGGAATAGTCCTGTTCTAAACCATGAATGGTCCTGTTCCAGACCTGGAATAGTCCTGTTCTAGACCCGGAATAGTCCTGTTCTAGACCAGGAATGGTCCTGTTCCAGACCCGGAATGGTCCTGTTCTAGACCAGGAATGGTCCTGTTCTAGACCAGGAATGGTCCTGTTCTAGACCTGGAATGGTCCTGTTCTAGACCCGGAATGGTCCTGTTCCAGACCAGGAATAGTCCTGTTCTAAACCATGAATGGTCCTGTTCCAGACCTGGAATAGTCCTGTTCTAGACCCGGAATAGTCCTGTTCTAGACCCGGAATGGTCCTGTTCTAGACCTGGAATGGTCCTGTTCTAGACCTGGAATGGTCCTGTTCCAGACCCGGAATGGTCCTGTTCTAGACCCGGAATGGTCCTGTTCTAGACCAGGAATGGTCCTGTTCTAGACCCGGAATGGTCCTGTTCTAGACCAGGAATGGTCCTGTTCCAGACCTGGAATAGTCCTGTTCTAAACCATGAATGGTCCTGTTCCAGACCTGGAATAGTCCTGTTCTAGACCCGGAATAGTCCTGTTCTAGACCAGGAATGGTCCTGTTCCAGACCCGGAATGGTCCTGTTCTAGACCAGGAATGGTCCTGTTCTAGACCAGGAATGGTCCTGTTCTAGACCAGGAATGGTCCTGTTCTAGACCTGGAATGGTCCTGTTCTAGACCCGGAATGGTCCTGTTCCAGACCAGGAATAGTCCTGTTCTAAACCATGAATGGTCCTGTTCCAGACCTGGAATAGTCCTGTTCTAGACCCGGAATAGTCCTGTTCTAGACCCGGAATGGTCCTGTTCTAGACCTGGAATGGTCCTGTTCTAGACCTGGAATGGTCCTGTTCCAGACCCGGAATGGTCCTGTTCTAGACCCGGAATGGTCCTGTTCTAGACCAGGAATGGTCCTGTTCTAGACCCGGAATGGTCCTGTTCTAGACCAGGAATGGTCCTGTTCCAGACCTGGAATAGTCCTGTTCTAGACCCGGAATAGTCCTGTTCTAGACCAGGAATGGTCCTGTTCCAGACCCGGAATGGTCCTGTTCTAGACCAGGAATGGTCCTGTTCTAGACCAGGAATGGTCCTGTTCTAGACCTGGAATGGTCCTGTTCTAGACCCGGAATGGTCCTGTTCCAGACCAGGAATAGTCCTGTTCTAAACCATGAATGGTCCTGTTCCAGACCTGGAATAGTCCTGTTCTAGACCCGGAATAGTCCTGTTCTAGACCAGGAATGGTCCTGTTCTAGACCCGGAATGGTCCTGTTCTAGACCCGGAATAGTCCTGTTCTAGACCAGGAATGGTCCTGTTCCAGACCTGGAATGGTGCTGTTCTAGACCAGGAATGGTCCTGTTCTAGACCCGGAATGGTCCTGTTCTAGACCCGGAATAGTCCTGTTCTAGACCCGGAATAGTCTTGTTGTAGAACCGGTTTAGGTCCGGTTCCAGACCCGGTTTGGATCCGGTTCCAGACCCGGTTTAGGTCCATTTCTAGACCCGGTCTAGATCCGGTTCTAGTCCCGGTTCAGGTCCTGTTCTAGACCCGGTCCTGTTCTAGACCCGGTCTAGAGCCGGTTCTAGACCCGGTTTAGGTCCTGTTCTAGACCCGGTTCAGGTCCTGTTCTAGACCCGGTCTAGATCCGGTTCTAGACCCGGTCTAGATCCGGTTTCTTGACCTGGTTTAGGTCCTGTTCTAGACCCGGTTCAGGTCCTGTTCTAGACCCGGTCTAGATCCGGTTCTAGACCTGGTCTTTATCCGGTTCCAGACCCGGTCTAGATCCGGTTCTACTGGGAGGAAACACTGAGTTAAAGACATTAAATTGACTGTGAGAGTCACATTCATGACTGAACATTCTTCATGGAGAGTTCAGTTTAATGTCGCACTGAATGTCTCTGCTGCTCGTGACCCCTGAACATTCCTGAACATTTGAAGCTGAATAAAACACTGAACTGTGAGATATATTTATAACTTTAATATAAATCGTTACAATAAAACAAATGATAAACTACTAAACGAAGCTCCTCTAGAATTCATCTCTTTAAAGTCGTTAAGTCGTTAATACTGGAGATCGACACGATCCGCTCCATCGTACTCCGTGACCCCGCCTCCTCTGGAAATACTCCCACATAAAACTTTAAACACACGGCCCAGAGCGTCGCCCTCATGAGGCCAGAGCAGCGTTCTCTCTGGACAGGAACCACACTTTAGGAAACTGTGAAAGCCGGAATCTCAGATCAGATCGTTCCAAACTCATCACACAAGAAAAAACCCAATTCCAAATTCAACTGGAAAAAAATGTTTTCAATTCAGCAAAAAAGAACATCATGAATATTTGGTAAATCTGCTCCAGCACAAAAAGAAACATTCTTCATTCATCAACGTATAAAGCAGAGCTGCTCACGCCCCCCAGGAAGAACCCCCCCCCACTCTGTATATCATATACATGATTATAATATCATATGATTATAATATCATATACATGATTATAATATATACATGATTATAATATCATATATATGATTATAATATCATATGATTATAATATCATATACATGATTATAATATTATATACATGATTATAATATCATATATATGATTATAATATCATATGATTATAATATCATATACATGATTATAATATTATATACATGATTATAATATCATATTTATGATTATAATATTATTATTAGTAGAGGGGGAGGATATTTAAATGGATTCTTGTTGCACAGGTGTGGTTGATTTTGATGGAGGCAAATAAAGAAGAGACACAAACGTACTTTTGGTCTGATTATTTGAACTTCTACATTGGTGACCCTGACGTGGGAATGATGTCAGTTGGGAGCTCTTCCGCGGCCGCTGTCCCGTCTGCGACAGCTATTTTTGCGGCTACTATCAAGCTCCCGGAGTTTTGGCAACACGACCCAGAGCCCTGGTTCCATCATGTTGAGGCGCAGTTCCAGTTACGAGGCATCACTGCCGACGAGACAAAGTATTTTCACGTTGTTTCGGTGTTGGATTCTGCCACTACTCGCAGGCTGATGGGACTGCTCCGGGCCCCGCCGCATGGCAACAAGAATGAGGCGCTGAAGACGCAGTTACTACGTTTGTACAGCTGTCTGACCTGGAGCGAGCCGATCGCCTGCTGTCGAGGTCTGGTTTAGGCGACAGTAAACCTTCAGAACTCATGGAGAACATGTTGGCCTTGCTGGGACCCAGTGATGCATCTTTTCTATTCACCCACCTGTTCCTGCGCCCCGCCCTGGCCTCCCGTGCGCCCCGCCCTGGCCTCCCGTGCGCCCCGCCCTGGCCTCCCGTGCGCCCCGCCCTGGCCTCCCGTGCGCCCCGCCCTGGCCTCCCGTGCGCCCCGCCCTGGCCTCCCGTGCGCCCCGCCCTGGCCTCCCGTGCGCCCCGCCCTGGCCTCCTCGGAGCTCGTGAACAGTGAGGATTACCGGGGTTTGGCGGAAGAAGCAGATAAACTCTGGCTGGCGTCCCGTCACTACTCCGCCGTGCACGCGCTGCTGCCAGGTGAGCCGATGGACCCGGGGGCTGTGGACGTCGCGGCGGTCACGGAGCGTCAGCGGAGGGAGCGCCCGCTGTGCTTCTATCATGGGCGTTTTGGAGTGAAAGCTCGGCGCTGCATTCCGCCGTGCTCCTTTCAGCAGCAGGGAAACGAGAGCCGGTGCACACTCGCAGCTTCGTGCATCGGCGCATCAGACAAGCTGCTTTTCGTTGAGGACGGCATGTCAGGGAGACGTTTCCTGGTGGATTCAGGGGCGCAGCACAGCATCGTTCTCGCCTCCTCTGCTGACACTTTGGGACCTGGACAGGGGCCTTCGTTGGATGCGGCCAACGGGACCTCCATCCGCACCTTCGGCACCAGGTTCATTTCTGTTTGTTTTAATGGACATGTGTTCAGCTGGGACTTCGTAGTTGCTTCTGTTACAGTTCCCATTATTGGTGCAGATTTTTTGTGTGCTTATAGACTTTTAGTGGATGTTGCTAATAGGTGTCTGATTGACGCTGTATCATTTAGTTCTTATCCATGTACGCTTGGGGGGGCTGGACCGCTCCTCGCTAACATGCTAGCAGCAGGGGATACATACCAGCGACTTTTAGCAGAGTTTCCTGCTCTAACTGTCCCTACATTTTCTGCTGCTGTAGCTAAACATGGGGTGGAGCATTATATTACCACAGAGGGCACGCCCGTTTTTGCTCGGGCACGCCGTTTGGATGCGGCTAAGCTCGTAATAGCCAAAAAGGAGTTTGCGAATATGGAGCGGCTCGGCATTGTGCGCCGCTCTAACAGCCCCTGGGCCTCCCCTTTGCACATGGTTCCTAAGTCCGACGGTGGGTGGCGACCATGTGGGGATTTTCTACGCCTCAACAACGCCACCACTAACGACAGATACCCAGTCCCGCACATTCAGGATTTTTCTGTGCATTTGGCGGGTGCTGTTGTTTTTTCAAAAGCAGATCTGGTGAGAGGTTATCACCAGGTCCCAGTTCATCCTCAAGATGTGCCCAAGACAGCGGTGATTATTTGAGTTTCTGAGGATGCCGTTCGGGCTGAACGGTGCTGCACAGACGTTTCAGCGGCTTATGGACTCTGTGTTACGTGAAATGCCTTTTCTGTTTGTCTATCTTGAGGACATTCTAGTAGCCAGTCCCACAGTGGAGGTGCACAGGTCACACCTCCGCCTGCTGTTTGAGCGCCTTACTGAACATGGATTGATTGTGAACCCGGCGAAATGTCAGTTTGGATTATCGGAGATTGAATTTATGGGCCACCGTGTGACGCCTCATGGGGCTGTTCCACTGCCTACTAAAACGGAAACTATCTCAGCCTTTCCGTGTCCCCGTTCAGTGAAACCCCTGCAGGAGTTTTTGGGTATGGTAAACTTTTATAACCGCTTTATTCCGCGGGCTCCACATAATGCACCCTTTGTACGAAGCACTCAGGGGCAAGAAGGGTAATCAGGAGATCGAGTGGACCCCAGAGAGGCTGCAGGCTTTTGACAGAGCTAAGACTGCACTGGCTGACGCCGCCTTGTTGGCCCATCCCGACCCAGCAGCACCCCTCGCCCTGACTACAGATGCATCGGATTATGCTGTAGGAGCGGTTTGTGAACAGTGGGTTAATGGAGCCTGGCAGCCCCTGGCCTTCTTCAGTAAGAAGCCGCGTGACTCTGAGAGGAAGTACAGTATGTTTGACAGAGAGCTCCTGGCACTTTTTCTAGCCACCCGACATTTTAGGTTCCTTTTGGAAGGTCGGGGCTTTACTGTGTTTGTGGATCACAAGCCCCTAACATTTGCCATGGCCAAGGTTTCTGAACCGTGGTCAGCGCGGCAACAGCGGCAGCTTTCCGCTATTTCGGAATTTACCACGGACATCCAACACTTGCCCGGGAAAGATCATTTTGTGGCCGACTGTCTCTCTCGAGCTCGGATTGGGGCTGTACATTTGGGGGTGGACTATGCCGCTATGGCAGCAGATCAGCTTACGGACGCAGAAATTAAAACATTGCGTACAGCTACGGAGTGTAGTTTGACTTTGGATGATGTTACTTTTCACGACAGTGGTGCAACCCTTCTCTGCGATGTGTCGACAGGCAAACCGCGGCCTTTGGTTCCTGTCAGCTGGCGTCAACGGATTTCTGATGCTGTTCATTCCTTGTCTCACCCCGGGGTTAAGGCCTCAGTGAAACTGGTGGGGGCAAAGTTTGTGTGGCCTGGCCTCCGTAAGGATGTTAAGACTTGGGCCACTACATGTGTTGCCTGCCAGCGCGCTAAGGTGCAACGCCACACCAAAGCTCCACTGGGCCCTTTCCTGATTCCTGACAGGCGGTTTGAGCATGTCCATGTGGATTTGGTTGGTCCTTTTCCTCCTTCCAGGGGATTTACACACGTATTGACTATGGTAGACCGGACTACGCGTTGGCCTGAAGCAGTTCCTCTGTCGTCTACTACTTCAGCTGAGGTGGCACGGGCATTCATTTTTTCCTGGGTCGCGCGTTTTGGGGTTCCCTTGGACATGACTTCAGATAGGGGCCCGCAGTTTACTTCCGAGCTGTGGAATACTGTGGCTGGTACTTTGGGGGTTAAACTCCACCGGACAACTGCATATCATCCACAGGCTAATGGGCTGTGTGAACGTTTTCACCGCACTTTGAAAGCTGCTCTTCGCGCCTCGCTTGTGGACAGTAGTTGGGTGGACCGGCTGCCCTGGGTCCTGTTGGGCCTGCGTTCGGCCCCCAAAGACGACCTCAATTCCTCTTCTGCGGAGTTGGTTCTCAGACAGACTTTAAGGGTCCCGGGGGAATTTCTTCCGGGCTCTTCGGGGGTAGGCCCTAGCGTGGCTAGCCGGGCAGGTTATCACAGGGAAGCTGAGGTTTTTGCTCCTGTTCCTGCTCATCATTGTCTCCCTCTGTAATATGTGCCGCAGGACCTGATGTCGACAAGGTATGTTTTCATCCGCCATGATGCACATCGTTTGCCACTACAGCCACCATACGACGGCCCCTTTCGCGTTCTGGACGCTGGGCCTAAGGCCTTCCTTGTAGAGCGGGGAACTTGTCACGAGCGGGTTTTGGTGGATCGTTTAAAACCGGCCCATGTACTTAAGGACGATGATGTGCAGTTGGCACTCCCTGCTCGCCGTGGCCGCCCCCCTGCTCGCCCTGGCCACCCCCCTGCTCGCCCTGGCCGCCCCCCTGCTCGCCCTGGCCGCCCCCCTGCCACAGTCATTACCAGGGATAGTGGGCATAGGCCAGTCTCACCCTCAGTTGTGGTCAGGTGCAGTGGTAGGGGTGGGATTATTACTGTTGACTTTTGTTTATATTTTGTTATTTTGTGTGTTCGGGGGGGGACCTGTATGGCGAACCTGCATTATGTATGTATGTATTACTATGTCTCACACACAAAAGGTGTCTTATTGTGAAAAGGGTGAAGGAAGTAGTAGAGGGGTGAGGGTATTTAAATGGATTCTTGTTGCACAGGTGTGGTTGATTTTGATGGAAGCAAATAAAGAAGAGACACAAACGTACTTTTGGTCTGATTATTTGAACTTCTACAGCAGCAGTTTCAGGAGCCGCGGTACAAAATAACATGGCTCTGTGGACACGCCCTAAATAATACATGTTTAAATAATAGTCTCGTATTTGCTCTTGAATGCGTTTTCAGCACGTGACCACACGAGGGCGCTCTGGAGCCGCACTGTAAAAAACGGATGATCTAAAAGTGTGAAACAGTCTGAGGAAAAACATGACACTGGAGATGAAACTATGAGAATATTTAATATAAGTCGAGTTTTAATTGTAAGAATCACATTTAAAGGACGTTTTTCTCCTTTAAAGAAGCTTCTACTCCAGACTCAGTGGAACATGAGATTCAGGAGGGACATTCAGACTAACACATTATATTTTACATTGTTTTTAAATGAATGTCTTATTCTTAGTTTTTCAACAGGAACATAATTTCTACATTTATTTCAGCATGAACTCTTTTCTTTTTCATATTTCCATCTGTGGATGGAACTGGTCGTTTCTTCTATTGTGCTGCAGTCGTGTTTTCTGGCTGGAAATACAAACTTTGATCAATTCCATATTTCAATCATCATCATTTTCATAAACTAGGAACAACGTAATATTTGCTATGTTAATTGAATATAAAAAAGATTAACTCTGTATACATTTAATGTTATGTCTTGCAAAATTCTTTACTCACAAATCTAAAATCCTAAAGTGTGGCCCGAGCTGAAACGAGCTGTAAAGTGCTGGATGTGTCTGAATGGAGCTGAAGCCCTTGGAGCCTCTTTGTTCTTCTTTATGTTCTTTTGTGTCTGATATGATGTGTTTCTGTTGCTGTGCTTCTTGTGTTTAAATGTCCTATTCAACCACAGCAACATTAATGCTGTCGACTTCACGGCATCACAAGTGTTACAATCCAATCCTTTAACGTTAACGGGTTATTGAACCCAATCAAACCAACAAACATTTTAACGATCGTGAAAAGAGAAAGAATAGACTTTATATATTTACAAGAGACACATTTAAACGACATAGAAAATAAAAAAAAACTGACCACATTTTCTTTATAAAAAGTACAGACTTTATTGACGTCTGAAGGGAGACGAACACTAGGGGGCGCCAGTGTGCACATTTCTCTGACCCACATACACTTATTCCAGAATAAACTACTTTTTTATTCTCAATAAAGACAGATGTAAATCTCTGAATCAGATTTAGACACAATAGAGCTGAGATCCTGCTCTACATTTGTGAAGATCTGAAGGAAAGATGTCAAACATAGTTCTTGACACACCCCGTCCCATGACACGCCCCGTCCCATGACACGCCCCGTCCCATGACACGCCCCATCCCATGATACGCCGTCCCATGACACGCCGTCCCATGACACGCCCCGTCCCATGACACGCCCCGTCCCATGACACGCCCCGTCCCATGACACGCCCCGTCCCATGACACGCCCCGTCCCATGACACGCCGTCCCATGACACGCCGTCCCATGACACGCCGTCCCATGATACGCCCCGTCCCATGACACGCCCCGTCCCATGACACGCCCCGTCCCATGACACGCCCCGTCCCATGACACGCCCCGTCCCATGACACGCCGTCCCATGACACGCCGTCCCATGATACGCCCCGTCCCATGACACGCCCCGTCCCATGACACGCCCCGTCCCATGACACGCCGTCCCATGACACGCCGTCCCATGATACGCCGTCCCATGACACGCCGTCCCATGACACGCCCCGTCCCATGACACGCCGTCCCATGACACGCCCCGTCCCATGACACGCCCCGTCCCATGACACGCCCCGTCCCATGACACGCCGTCCCATGACACGCCCCGTCCCATGACACGCCCCGTCCCATGACACGCCGTCCCATGACACGCCCCGTCCCATGACACGCCGTCCCATGACACGCCCCGTCCCATGACACGCCGTCCCATGACACGCCCCGTCCCATGACACGCCGTCCCATGACACGCCGTCCCATGACACGCCCCGTCCCATGACACGCCCCCGTCCCATGACACGCCCCGTCCCATGACACGCCGTCCCATGACACGCCCCGTCCCATGACACGCCCCGTCCCATGACACGCCGTCCCATGACACGCCCCGTCCCATGACACGCCCCGTCCCATGACACGCCCCGTCCCATGACACGCCCCGTCCCATGACACGCCGTCCCATGACACGCCCCGTCCCATGACACGCCCCGTCCCATGACGCCCCGTCCCATGACACGCCGTCCCATGACACGCCCCGTCCCATGACACGCCCCGTCCCATGACACGCCCCGTCCCATGACACGCCGTCCCATGACACGCCGTCCCATGACACGCCGTCCCATGACACGCCCCGTCCCATGACACGACGTCCCATGACACGCCCCGTCCCATGACACGCCCCGTCCCATGACACGCCCCGTCCCATGACACGCCGTCCCATGACACGCCCCGTCCCATGACACGCCCCGTCCCATGACACGCCGTCCCATGACACGCCGTCCCATGACACGCCGTCCCATGACACGCCGTCCCATGACACGCCCCGTCCCATGACACGACGTCCCATGACACGCCCCGTCCCATGACACGCCCCGTCCCATGACACGCCCCGTCCCATGACACGCCGTCCCATGACACGCCGTCCCATGATACGCCCCGTCCCATGACACGCCCCGTCCCATGACACGCCCCGTCCCATGACACGCCGTCCCATGACACGCCGTCCCATGATACGCCCCGTCCCATGACACGCCCCGTCCCATGACACGCCCCGTCCCATGACACGCCGTCCCATGACACGCCGTCCCATGACACGCCGTCCCATGACACGCCCCGTCCCATGACACGCCGTCCCATGACACGCCCCGTCCCATGACACGCCCCGTCCCATGACACGCCGTCCCATGACACGCCGTCCCATGACACGCCCCGTCCCATGACACGCCGTCCCATGACACGCCGTCCCATGACACGCCGTCCCATGACACGCCGTCCCATGACACGTCCCATGACACGCCGTCCCATGACACGCCGTCCCATGACACGCCGTCCCATGACACGCCCCGTCCCATGACACGCCGTCCCATGACACGCCGTCCCATGACACGCCCCTTCCCATGACACGCCGTCCCATGACACGCCCCGTCCCATGACACGCCCCGTCCCATGACACGCGCCGTCCCATGACACGCCCCGTCCCATGACACGCCGTCCCATGACACGCCCCGTCCCATGACACGCCCCGTCCCATGACACGCCGTCCCATGACACGCCGTCCCATGACACGCCCCGTCCCATGACACGCCCCGTCCCATGACACGACGTCCCATGACACGCCGTCCCATGACACGCCCCGTCCCATGACACGCCGTCCCATGACACGCCGTCCCATGACACGCCCCGTCCCATGACACGCCGTCCCATGACACGCCCCGTCCCATGACACGCCCCGTCCCATGACACGCGCCGTCCCATGACACGCCCCGTCCCATGACACGCCGTCCCATGACACGCCCCGTCCCATGACACGCGCCGTCCCATGACACGCCCCGTCCCATGACACGCCCCGTCCCATGACACGCCGTCCCATGACACGCCCCGTCCCATGACACGCCCCGTCCCATGACACGCCCCGTCCCATGACACGCCGTCCCATGACACGCCGTCCCATGACACGCCGTCCCATGACACGCCCCTTCCCATGACACGCCGTCCCATGACACGCCCCGTCCCATGACACGCCGTCCCATGACACGCCGTCCCATGACACGCCGTCCCATGACACGCCCCTTCCCATGACACGCCGTCCCATGACACGCCCCGTCCCATGACACGCCCCGTCCCATGACACGCGCCGTCCCATGACACGCCCCGTCCCATGACACGCCGTCCCATGACACGCCCCGTCCCATGACACGCCCCGTCCCATGACACGCCGTCCCATGACACGCCGTCCCATGACACGCCCCGTCCCATGACACGCCCCGTCCCATGACACGACGTCCCATGACACGCCGTCCCATGACACGCCCCGTCCCATGACACGCCGTCCCATGACACGCCGTCCCATGACACGCCCCGTCCCATGACACGCCGTCCCATGACACGCCCCGTCCCATGACACGCCCCGTCCCATGACACGCGCCGTCCCATGACACGCCCCGTCCCATGACACGCCGTCCCATGACACGCCCCGTCCCATGACACGCGCCGTCCCATGACACGCCCCGTCCCATGACACGCCCCGTCCCATGACACGCCGTCCCATGACACGCCCCGTCCCATGACACGCCCCGTCCCATGACACGCCCCGTCCCATGACACGCCGTCCCATGACACGCCGTCCCATGACACGCCCCGTCCCATGACACGCGCCGTCCCATGACACGCCGTCCCATGACACGCCCCGTCCCATGACACGCCGTCCCATGACACGCCGTCCCATGACACGCCGTCCCATGACACGCCCCGTCCCATGACACGCCCCGTCCCATGACACGCCGTCCCATGACACGCCCCGTCCCATGACACGCCCCGTCCCATGACACGCCCCGTCCCATGACACGCCCCGTCCCATGACACGCCGTCCCATGACACGCCCCGTCCCATGACACGCCCCGTCCCATGACGCCCCGTCCCATGACACGCCGTCCCATGACACGCCCCGTCCCATGACACGCCCCGTCCCATGACACGCCCCGTCCCATGACACGCCGTCCCATGACACGCCGTCCCATGACACGCCGTCCCATGACACGCCCCGTCCCATGACACGACGTCCCATGACACGCCGTCCCATGACACGCCCCGTCCCATGACACGCCCCGTCCCATGACACGCCCCGTCCCATGACACGCCGTCCCATGACACGCCCCGTCCCATGACACGCCCCGTCCCATGACACGCCGTCCCATGACACGCCGTCCCATGACACGCCGTCCCATGACACGCCCCGTCCCATGACACGACGTCCCATGACACGCCCCGTCCCATGACACGCCCCGTCCCATGACACGCCCCGTCCCATGACACGCCGTCCCATGACACGCCGTCCCATGATACGCCCCGTCCCATGACACGCCCCGTCCCATGACACGCCCCGTCCCATGACACGCCGTCCCATGACACGCCGTCCCATGATACGCCCCGTCCCATGACACGCCCCGTCCCATGACACGCCCCGTCCCATGACACGCCGTCCCATGACACGCCGTCCCATGACACGCCGTCCCATGACACGCCCCGTCCCATGACACGCCGTCCCATGACACGCCCCGTCCCATGACACGCCCCGTCCCATGACACGCCGTCCCATGACACGCCGTCCCATGACACGCCCCGTCCCATGACACGCCGTCCCATGACACGCCGTCCCATGACACGCCGTCCCATGACACGCCGTCCCATGACACGTCCCATGACACGCCGTCCCATGACACGCCGTCCCATGACACGCCGTCCCATGACACGCCCCGTCCCATGACACGCCGTCCCATGACACGCCGTCCCATGACACGCCCCTTCCCATGACACGCCGTCCCATGACACGCCCCGTCCCATGACACGCCCCGTCCCATGACACGCGCCGTCCCATGACACGCCCCGTCCCATGACACGCCGTCCCATGACACGCCCCGTCCCATGACACGCCCCGTCCCATGACACGCCGTCCCATGACACGCCGTCCCATGACACGCCCCGTCCCATGACACCCCCCGTCCCATGACACGACGTCCCATGACACGCCGTCCCATGACACGCCCCGTCCCATGACACGCCGTCCCATGACACGCCGTCCCATGACACGCCCCGTCCCATGACACGCCGTCCCATGACACGCCCCGTCCCATGACACGCCCCGTCCCATGACACGCGCCGTCCCATGACACGCCCCGTCCCATGACACGCCGTCCCATGACACGCCCCGTCCCATGACACGCGCCGTCCCATGACACGCCCCGTCCCATGACACGCCCCGTCCCATGACACGCCGTCCCATGACACGCCCCGTCCCATGACACGCCCCGTCCCATGACACGCCCCGTCCCATGACACGCCGTCCCATGACACGCCGTCCCATGACACGCCGTCCCATGACACGCCCCTTCCCATGACACGCCGTCCCATGACACGCCCCGTCCCATGACACGCCGTCCCATGACACGCCGTCCCATGACACGCCGTCCCATGACACGCCCCTTCCCATGACACGCCGTCCCATGACACGCCCCGTCCCATGACACGCCCCGTCCCATGACACGCGCCGTCCCATGACACGCCCCGTCCCATGACACGCCGTCCCATGACACGCCCCGTCCCATGACACGCCCCGTCCCATGACACGCCGTCCCATGACACGCCGTCCCATGACACGCCCCGTCCCATGACACGCCCCGTCCCATGACACGACGTCCCATGACACGCCGTCCCATGACACGCCCCGTCCCATGACACGCCGTCCCATGACACGCCGTCCCATGACACGCCCCGTCCCATGACACGCCGTCCCATGACACGCCCCGTCCCATGACACGCCCCGTCCCATGACACGCGCCGTCCCATGACACGCCCCGTCCCATGACACGCCGTCCCATGACACGCCCCGTCCCATGACACGCGCCGTCCCATGACACGCCCCGTCCCATGACACGCCCCGTCCCATGACACGCCGTCCCATGACACGCCCCGTCCCATGACACGCCCCGTCCCATGACACGCCCCGTCCCATGACACGCCGTCCCATGACACGCCGTCCCATGACACGCCCCGTCCCATGACACGCGCCGTCCCATGACACGCCGTCCCATGACACGCCCCGTCCCATGACACGCCGTCCCATGACACGCCGTCCCATGACACGCCGTCCCATGACACGCCCCGTCCCATGACACGCCGTCCCATGAAACGCCGTCCCATGACACGCCGTCCCATGACACGTCCCATGACACGCCGTCCCATGACACGCCGTCCCATGACACGCCGTCCCATGACACGCCCCGTCCCATGACACGCCGTCCCATGACACGCCGTCCCATGACACGCCCCGTCCCATGACACGCCGTCCCATGACACGCCCCGTCCCATGACACGCCCCGTCCCATGACACGCGCCGTCCCATGACACGCCCCGTCCCATGACACGCCGTCCCATGACACGCCCCGTCCCATGACACGCGCCGTCCCATGACACGCCGTCCCATGACACGCCGTCCCATGACACGCCCCGTCCCATGACACGCCCCGTCCCATGACACGCCGTCCCATGACACGCCGTCCCATGACACGCCCCGTCCCATGACACGCCCCGTCCCATGACACGCCCCGTCCCATGACACGCCGTCCCATGACACGCCGTCCCATGACACGCCGTCCCATGACACGCCCCGTCCCATGACACGCCGTCCCATGACACGCCGTCCCATGACACGCCGTCCCATGACACGTACCATGACACGCCGTCCCCCATGACACGCCGTCCCATGACACGCCGTCCCATGACACGCCGTCCCATGACACGCCCCGTCCCATGACACGCCGTCCCATGACACGCCGTCCCATGACACGCCCCGTCCCATGACACGCCGTCCCATGACACGCCCCGTCCCATGACACGCCCCGTCCCATGACACGCGTCCCATGACACGCCGTCCCATGACACGCCCCGTCCCATGACACGCCGTCCCATGACACGCCGTCCCATGACACGCCGTCCCATGACACGCCCCGTCCCATGACACGCCGTCCCATGACACGCCGTCCCATGACACGCCGTCCCATGACACGTCCCATGACACGCCGTCCCATGACACGCCGTCCCATGACACGCCGTCCCATGACACGCCCCGTCCCATGACACGCCGTCCCATGACACGCCGTCCCATGACACGCCCCGTCCCATGACACGCCGTCCCATGACACGCCCCGTCCCATGACACGCCCCGTCCCATGACACGCGCCGTCCCATGACACGCCCCGTCCCATGACACGCCGTCCCATGACACGCCCCGTCCCATGACACGCGCCGTCCCATGACACGCCCCGTCCCATGACACGCCTTCCCATGACACGCCGTCCCATGACACGCCGTCCCATGACACGCCCCGTCCCATGACACGCCGTCCCATGAAACGCCGTCCCATGACACGCCGTCCCATGACACGTCCCATGACACGCCGTCCCATGACACGCCGTCCCATGACACGCCGTCCCATGACACGCCCCGTCCCATGACACGCCGTCCCATGACACGCCGTCCCATGACACGCCCCGTCCCATGACACCCCGTCCCATGACACGCCCCGTCCCATGACACGCCCCGTCCCATGACACGCGCCGTCCCATGACACGCCCCGTCCCATGACACGCCGTCCCATGACACGCCCCGTCCCATGACACGCCCCGTCCCATGACACGCCGTCCCATGACACGCCCCGTCCCATGACACGCCGTCCCATGACACGCCCCGTCCCATGACACGCCGTCCCATGACACGCCGTCCAATGACACGCCGTCCCATGACACGCCGTCCAATGACACGCCGTCCCATGACACGCCGTCCAATGACACGCCGTCCCATGACACGCCCCGTCCCATGACACGCCGTCCCATGACACGCCGTCCCATGACACGCCCCGTCCCATGACACGCCGTCCCATGACACGCCCCGTCCCATGACACGCCCCGTCCCATGACACGCGCCGTCCCATGACACGCCCCGTCCCATGACACGCCGTCCCATGACACGCCCCGTCCCATGATACACGCGCCGTCCCATGACACGCCCCGTCCCATGACACGCCCCGTCCCATGACACGCCGTCCCATGACACGCCGTCCCATGACATGCCGTCCCATGACACGCCCCGTCCCATGACACGCCGTCCCATGACACGCCCCGTCCCATGACACGCCCCGTCCCATGACACGCCGTCCCATGACACGCCCTGTCCCATGACACGCCCCGTCCCATGACACGCCGTCCCATGACACGCCGTCCCATGACACGCCCCGTCCCATGACACGCCGTCCCATGACACGCCGTCCCATGACACGCCCCGTCCCATGACACGCCGTCCCATGACACGCCCCGTCCCATGACACGCCGTCCCATGACACGCCGTCCCATGACACGCCCCGTCCCATGACACGCCGTCCCATGACACGCCTTCCCATGACACGCCGTCCCATGACACGTCCCATGACACGCCGTCCCATGACACGCCGTCCCATGACACGCCGTCCCATGACACGCCCCGTCCCATGACACGCCGTCCCATGACACGCCGTCCCATGACACGCCCCGTCCCATGACACGCCGTCCCATGACACGCCCCGTCCCATGACACGCCCCGTCCCATGACACGCCCCGTCCCATGACACGCCCCGTCCCATGACACGCCGTCCCATGACACGCCCCGTCCCATGACACGCCCTGTCCCATGACACGCCGTCCCATGACACGCCCCGTCCCATGACACGCCGTCCCATGACACGCCGTCCCATGACACGCCGTCCCATGACACGCCGTCCCATGACACGCCCCGTCCCATGACACGCCGTCCCATGACACGCCGTCCCATGACACGCCGTCCCATGACACGCCCCGTCCCATGACACGCCCCGTCCCATGACACGCCGTCCCATGACACGCCCCGTCCCATGACACGCCGTCCCATGACACGCCGTCCCATGACACGCCGTCCCATGACACGCCCCGTCCCATGACACGCCCCGTCCCATGACACGCCGTCCCATGACACGCCCCGTCCCATGACACGCCGTCCCATGACACGCCGTCCCATGACACGCCGTCCCATGACACGCCCCGTCCCATGACACGCCCCGTCCCATGACACGCCGTCCCATGACACGCCGTCCCATGACACGCCCCGTCCCATGACACGCCGTCCCATGACACGCCGTCCCATGACACGCCCCGTCCCATGACACGCCCTGTCCCATGACACGCCGTCCCATGACACGCCCCGTCCCATGACACGCCGTCCCATGACACGCCGTCCCATGACACGCCCCGTCCCATGACACGCCGTCCCATGACACGCCCCGTCCCATGACACGCCGTCCCATGACACGCCGTCCCATGACACGCCGTCCCATGACACGCCCCGTCCCATGACACGCCGTCCCATGACACGCCCCGTCCCATGACACGCCGTCCCATGACACGCCGTCCCATGACACGCCGTCCCATGACACGCCGTCCCATGACACGCCCCGTCCCATGACACGCCCCGTCCCATGACACGCCGTCCCATGACACGCCGTCCCATGACACGCCGTCCCATGACACGCCCCGTCCCATGACACGCCGTCCCATGACACGCCGTCCCATGACACGCCCCGTCCCATGACACGCCCTGTCCCATGACACGCCGTCCCATGACACGCCCCGTCCCATGACACGCCGTCCCATGACACGCCGTCCCATGACACGCCCCGTCCCATGACACGCCGTCCCATGACACGCCCCGTCCCATGACACGCCGTCCCATGACACGCCGTCCCATGACACGCCCCGTCCCATGACACGCCGTCCCATGACACGCCGTCCCATGACACGCCGTCCCATGACACGCCCCGTCCCATGACACGCCGTCCCATGACACGCCCCGTCCCATGACACGCCCCGTCCCATGACACGCCGTCCCATGACACGCCGTCCCATGACACGCCCCGTCCCATGACACGCCGTCCCATGACACGCCCCGTCCCATGACACGCCGTCCCATGACACGCCGTCCCATGACACGCCGTCCCATGACGCCCCGTCCCATGACACGCCGTCCCATGACACGCCGTCCCATGACACGCCCTGTCCCATGACACGCCCCGTCCCATGACACGCCGTCCCATGACACGCCCTGTCCCATGACACGCCGTCCCATGACACGCCGTCCCATGACACGCCCCGTCCCATGACACGCCCTGTCCCATGACACGCCGTCCCATGACACGCCCCGTCCCATGACACGCCGTCCCATGACACGCCGTCCCATTACACACCCTGTCCCATGACACGCCGTCCCATGACACGCCGTCCCATGACACGCCCTGTCCCATGACACGCCCCGTCCCATGACACGCCGTCCCATGACACGCCGTCCCATGACACGCCGTCCCATGACACGCCCCGTCCCATGACACGCCCCGTCCCATGACACGCCCCGTCCCATGACACGCCGTCCCATGACACGCCCCGTCCCATGACACGCCCTGTCCCATGACACGCCGTCCCATGACACGCCCCGTCCCATGACACGCCGTCCCATGACACGCCGTCCCATGACACGCCGTCCCATGACACGCCCCGTCCCATGACACGCCGTCCCATGACACGCCGTCCCATGACACGCCGTCCCATGACACGCCCCGTCCCATGACACGCCCCGTCCCATGACACGCCGTCCCATGACACGCCGTCCCATGACACGCCCCGTCCCATGACACGCCGTCCCATGACACGCCGTCCCATGACACGCCGTCCCATGACACGCCCCGTCCCATGACACGCCCTGTCCCATGACACGCCGTCCCATGACACGCCCCGTCCCATGACACGCCGTCCCATGACACGCCGTCCCATGACACGCCGTCCCATGACACGCCGTCCCATGACACGCCCCGTCCCATGACACGCCGTCCCATGACACGCCGTCCCATGACACGCCGTCCCATGACACGCCCCGTCCCATGACACGCCCCGTCCCATGACACGCCGTCCCATGACATGCCGTCCCATGACACGCCCCGTCCCATGACACGCCGTCCCATGACACGCCGTCCCATGACACGCCCCGTCCCATGACACGCCCTGTCCCATGACACGCCGTCCCATGACACGCCCCGTCCCATGACACGCCGTCCCATGACACGCCGTCCCATGACACGCCGTCCCATGACACGCCGTCCCATGACACGCCGTCCCATGACACGCCCCGTCCCATGACACGCCCCGTCCCATGACACGCCCCGTCCCATGACACGCCGTCCCATGACACGCCGTCCCATGACACGCCGTCCCATGACACGCCCCGTCCCATGACACGCCCTGTCCCATGACACGCCGTCCCATGACACGCCCCGTCCCATGACACGCCGTCCCATGACACGCCGTCCCATGACACGCCGTCCCATGACACACGTCCCATGACACGCCGTCCCATGACACGCCGTCCCATGACACGCCGTCCCATGACACGCCCCGTCCCATGACACGCCCCGTCCCATGACACGCCGTCCCATGACACGCCCCGTCCCATGACACGCCGTCCCATGACACGCCGTCCCATGACACGCCGTCCCATGACACGCCGTCCCATGACACGCCCCGTCCCATGACACGCCGTCCCATGACACGCCCCGTCCCATGACACGCCCCGTCCCATGACACGCCGTCCCATGACACGCCGTCCCATGACACGCCCCGTCCCATGACACGCCGTCCCATGACACGCCCCGTCCCATGACACGCCGTCCCATGACACGCCGTCCCATGACACGCCGTCCCATGACGCCCCGTCCCATGACACGCCGTCCCATGACACGCCGTCCCATGACACGCCCTGTCCCATGACACGCCCCGTCCCATGACACGCCGTCCCATGACACGCCCTGTCCCATGACACGCCGTCCCATGACACGCCGTCCCATGACACGCCCCGTCCCATGACACGCCCTGTCCCATGACACACCGTCCCATGACACGCCCCGTCCCATGACACGCCGTCCCATGACACGCCGTCCCATTACACACCCTGTCCCATGACACGCCGTCCCATGACACGCCGTCCCATGACACGCCCTGTCCCATGACACGCCCCGTCCCATGACACGCCGTCCCATGACACGCCGTCCCATGACACGCCGTCCCATGACACGCCCCGTCCCATGACACGCCCCGTCCCATTACACGCCCCGTCCCATGACACGCCGTCCCATGACACGCCCCGTCCCATGACACGCCCTGTCCCATGACACGCCGTCCCATGACACGCCCCGTCCCATGACACGCCGTCCCATGACACGCCGTCCCATGACACGCCGTCCCATGACACGCCGTCCCATGACACGCCCCGTCCCATGACACGCCGTCCCATGACACGCCGTCCCATGACACGCCGTCCCATGACACGCCCTGTCCCATGACACGCCCCGTCCCATGACACGCCGTCCCATGACACGCCGTCCCATGACACGCCCCGTCCCATGACACGCCGTCCCATGACACGCCGTCCCATGACACGCCGTCCCATGACACGCCCCGTCCCATGACACGCCCTGTCCCATGACACGCCGTCCCATGACACGCCCCGTCCCATGACACGCCGTCCCATGACACGCCGTCCCATGACACGCCGTCCCATGACACGCCGTCCCATGACACGCCCCGTCCCATGACACGCCGTCCCATGACACGCCCCGTCCCATGACACGCCGTCCCATGACACGCCCCGTCCCATGACACGCCCCGTCCCATGACACGCCGTCCCATGACATGCCGTCCCATGACACGCCCCGTCCCATGACACGCCGTCCCATGACACGCCGTCCCATGACACGCCGTCCCATGACACGCCCCGTCCCATGACACGCCCCGTCCCATGACACGCCGTCCCATGACACGCCGTCCCATGACACGCCGTCCCATGACACGCCCCGTCCCATGACACGCCGTCCCATGACACGCCGTCCCATTACACACCCTGTCCCATGACACGCCGTCCCATGACACGCCGTCCCATGACACGCCCTGTCCCATGACACGCCCCGTCCCATGACACGCCGTCCCATGACACGCCGTCCCATGACACGCCGTCCCATGACACGCCCCGTCCCATGACACGCCCCGTCCCATTACACGCCCCGTCCCATGACACGCCGTCCCATGACACGCCCCGTCCCATGACACGCCCTGTCCCATGACACGCCGTCCCATGACACGCCCCGTCCCATGACACGCCGTCCCATGACACGCCGTCCCATGACACGCCGTCCCATGACACGCCGTCCCATGACACGCCCCGTCCCATGACACGCCGTCCCATGACACGCCGTCCCATGACACGCCGTCCCATGACACGCCCTGTCCCATGACACGCCCCGTCCCATGACACGCCGTCCCATGACACGCCGTCCCATGACACGCCCCGTCCCATGACACGCCGTCCCATGACACGCCGTCCCATGACACGCCGTCCCATGACACGCCCCGTCCCATGACACGCCCTGTCCCATGACACGCCGTCCCATGACACGCCCCGTCCCATGACACGCCGTCCCATGACACGCCGTCCCATGACACGCCGTCCCATGACACGCCGTCCCATGACACGCCCCGTCCCATGACACGCCGTCCCATGACACGCCCCGTCCCATGACACGCCGTCCCATGACACGCCCCGTCCCATGACACGCCCCGTCCCATGACACGCCGTCCCATGACATGCCGTCCCATGACACGCCCCGTCCCATGACACGCCGTCCCATGACACGCCGTCCCATGACACGCCGTCCCATGACACGCCCCGTCCCATGACACGCCCTGTCCCATGACACGCCGTCCCATGACACGCCCCGTCCCATGACACGCCGTCCCATGACACGCCGTCCCATGACACGCCGTCCCATGACACGCCGTCCCATGACACGCCGTCCCATGACACGCCCCGTCCCATGACACGCCCCGTCCCATGACACGCCCCGTCCCATGACACGCCGTCCCATGACACGCCGTCCCATGACACGCCGTCCCATGACACGCCGTCCCATGACACGCCCTGTCCCATGACACGCCGTCCCATGACACGCCCCGTCCCATGACACGCCGTCCCATGACACGCCGTCCCATGACACGCCGTCCCATGACACGCCGTCCCATGACACGCCGTCCCATGACACGCCCCGTCCCATGACACGCCCCGTCCCATGACACGCCCCGTCCCATGACACGCCGTCCCATGACACGCCGTCCCATGACACGCCGTCCCATGACACGCCGTCCCATGACACGCCCCGTCCCATGACACGCCCTGTCCCATGACACGCCGTCCCATGACACGCCCCGTCCCATGACACGCCGTCCCATGACACGCCGTCCCATGACACGCCGTCCCATGACACACGTCCCATGACACGCCGTCCCATGACATGCCGTCCCATGACACGCCGTCCCATGACACGCCGTCCCATGACACGCCGTCCCATGACACGCCCCGTCCCATTGCAGCCCAGTCAGTATCAACAAAACATCAAAACAGGTTAATCCAGTTGTACTTTGAGTTTCAGAATGACTCAAATACCCAAATGAGACGAGTTAATACAAGTGCAAATCAGAGCAATACAAGAAGCAGTTACTTTGATCTGACACAATAAATGATACGACTGAGAGATGACGATTCAGGAGGTTTAATGCTCAGTGATATGACTGGGGCTAAATCCTATCAAGATCTGATCAATCAATTGTAAAAAATAATAATAAAAAGAAACGTCAGTATCACCCGGGATTTACTGATTTAAATCAAGACTAATCTTTGGTTGGGATGGAGGTCTGTCTGGGAGCCACGCCTTTGGAACAAGGATCAAAATATCCACTGGTCTTCAAACATTCTTTAGTGATTTCCAGACACACAAAGCAGAACTCCACTTTGCAGCCAGGACACACCACGTTCTTACACATCTCACTGTTGTGCTGCGACAGCGTCCCACAGGTGGGACATGCGCGAGTGCAGGGACAGCCTGTCACTTCTTTTACAGACTGAAATACAATCTCAGGGCATGTTTTAAGGGCTTGTAGCTCTGTATTGACACAGCCTTCATTATCACACGTGTCAGTGCGAGAAGTAGGGCCTTTCCACTCTTTGAGACACTGCCAACAGAACATATAATCAGTCCCTTTCTGGGCTTTGCACTGGGGACAGCGCACACACAGCTTATTGTGTTTTTTTCTCATAGTAAGAGACTTGCAGCTGGGACACTGTAGAAAGAGACACACACACAGGTTATTGACAGAACGTGACGCTGTCGGAGGAAGGAAAGTTACACTCACACGTTTGGCATTCAGCCGAGTGAAGGCCAGGTTTTCAAATCGTTTGTCCTCAAAAGAGCTCTTCTCTTTGTCTGTCAGAAGAGCCATTCTACACACTTCATCAAAAGGCCACACGAGCGTGCAGACGCCACACTCAAACTGTATTTTGCCCTTTAAGTAAAGAAACATAAGCAGTGAACTAGGAGATGAGGCCTTAGGGTCCATGATACAAGCAGCTGTGAAATGTGTCTTGACTCACATCGTCCAGCTGCCGATCACACCAGTCTGTGAGAGACTGAGGGGTGACGGAGTGACCACAGGACATCGCAGCTCTTTTAGAGCTGGAGCCTTCACACAAAACTGAAACACACACAACATGGGACATGTTACATACATTCAATCCATATTAACAATGGAATGTTCTTAAGGTTAGGATCAACAGCATGTTGAAGTGACAGTCATTAAAATGGTGGTTCCAACCACATCAAATATTTTGAGGATTTAGGAATGACACGAAGAACGTGGTGGATTTGATGTAAAATAAGACATCACACATCAATAAATTGTAGTTGTACGGCGTCTTTCAAAGACATATAGTAACAAAGTGCTTCACACGGCTCCTGGACGAGCTTTAGGCTTTGATCAGGTCAGTTATTCACACGGTGCCTGTCCATGCAGCGCCCGAAGGGTCAAAACCAAGACTTTGAAGTGGACTCGACATAAAACAGTGTGATGTGGGCTCTCCTGTTTGTCCGGATCATCTTAACTTCTTTTGTAGATAACATAGATTTAAGCTTTGAGACAGTTGAGAATTGTAGCTGACGCTATTGGTCAGTTTTCTCAAACACTTTTATTTTCATGGGAGTTTTTATTTCATTATTATTTTATTTCTGGCCAAGTTGGCTCAGGCATCATTGTGGTTGTTTTCTTATTTATTTGTTTATTTATTTAATTTAATGAAACAGACGGTGAAAGAAAAGACTGACTAGAGAAAGAAAAAGACAAACCACTTCACGACCAAAGGTCACATGTTGAACACTTCTGTTTGTTTATCTCATACTGTTTGTTTATCTCATACTGTTAAAGCTGAGCTGACACAAACATGAGTCTGGAGCTGATGTTGTTCAGATACAAACAATATGTGGAGAAAAGGTCTTAAGTCACCTTTTTACTTATGTTTTAATATCTCATTTATTTCAGGGACTAAAAAACATGTGCCAGAATTATCTATTTTTCATATATAATCAGTCTAAAAACAGGGCAAAAAGAAATACAATAAAGCAATGATTTTCTCTTTGGTCCTGTTTTGTTCCATGTGTTTTGCTAAATGTTATAAGATAAAAAAAATGAAATAAAAGTATAATTTAAACCATATTAGCTTGCCTGGTCTGTCACATCCCTGGGGTCTCCTCCACATCTCACACCTGCAGCAACAAACAAATATATATTACATTTCATTCTGTACAAACTTCATTCAAAAACAAGAATAAAAAACAAGCCTTGTCCTCCAGCAAATCAATTCAAATCAAATCAATTTATTTTTGTAAGGCCCAAAATCACAACAACAGTTGCCTCTGAGGGCCACAGGGAGAAATGAATCAACAATGTCTGTGGAGGCGAGGGACGATGTCCCAGGTCCTCTGTCCTTAGCTCCTCCCTCTGTCCTTAGCTCCTCCCTCTGTCCTTAGCTCCTCCCTCTGTCCTTAGCTCCTCCTTCTGCAGGAAAAACTACAAAAAACCTCCTTGGGAAAAGTATGTCCCTGTGTTAGTTCCAGTGAAGGAGGATGTGACTCTCACAGACGTGAGGGAGACACTGGAGCTGGAGCCACTCCTCAGGCAGATGAGGGACCGTCCACACGGGGCAGGGACACTTCACCAGGAGAGGGACATCTGGGTCCACAGGTCCTCAGGAGTGAGAAAAAGAAAAAGAAGGCGGTGAACAGTTTGCAAGTGGAATTAAAAAATAAATATTGTTTGATAGAATAAGTCAGAAGAAGAGGACAGAGTTCAAGCTGTCATACTTCCCCCAGCATAGTTGCTCCTAGGGCAGCGTAGCTAAAGCTGTGGGTTTATGTTTCTGTTTAACTACTCTGACCATAAGCGATTTCGAAGAGGAACGTTTTAAGCCTGGACTTAAATGAAGAGACTGTGTCAGCATATTTAACATGGGTCGGGAGCTGATTCCATAACACAGGGGCTTGGGAGCTAAACGCTCTACCTCCTACAGTACTTTTAGAGACTCTTGGCACCACCAGAAGGCTCTACCTCCTACAGTACTTTTAGAGACTCTTGGCACCACCAGAAGGCCAGCATTCTGAGAGCGAAGAGCTCTGTTTGGATGATATGGTTCTATAGCATCTTTGAGGTAGGATGGGGCCATGTCATTTATGGCTTTGTAGGTCAAGAGTAGAATTTTGAATTTGATTCTAGACTCGACAGGAGCCAGTGAAGAGACTTCAGCACTGGTGTAATGTGCTCTCTTCTTTTTGTTCCTGTTAGTAATCTTGCTGCTGCATTTTGAACCGCAAAGCGTCCATCAAGACCACACTGGTGGGGGACGTTCCTGGTGTCACGTCTTCCACAACTGCCACCGCCTAGAAACAATTGAACATTATGAATAGGAAACAAACAGTGGCGGCTGATGGTGCAGACTATAGGGGGCGCTATTGGACATGACCCTGTTTTTGTTTTTTTTAAATGTCCAAAATTGAATCTTTAACATTGACTGTATGAATACATGTTTTAAATACACATTTACAACTGAATTAATTAAGTAAACACACTTTATTTGCACTTTTGCTAATGATGATACAATAACATCATACAATGAGTTAGAGGCAGATACAGTTTGTGAGAAAATATATTTGACATAAAATGACGTTTTACACTTTATAAAATATCAGATTGAAAAGAGCAAATCAAACATCTCAGTGTCACTGTCACTTATAGATATAAGTATAATATATAACTATAAGTATAATATATAACTATAAGTATAATATATAACTATAACTGTCACTTATAGAGCAGAGTAACAATTACTACATGAAGAGGAAATAAAAACACAAACAATTTTTGGAACGACGAAGCCTCTGGTGCGACGAAGCCTCTGGTGCGACGAAGCCTCTGGTGCAACGAAGCCTCTGGAGCCACGAAGCCTCTGGTGCAACGAAGCCTCTGGAGCCACGAAGCCTCTGGAGCGACGAAGCCTCTGGAGCGACGAAGCCTCTGGAGCCACGAAGCCTCTGGTGCGCCGAAGCCTCTGGAGCGACGAAACCTCTGGAGCGACGAAGCCTCTGGAGCGACGAAGCCTCTGGTGCGACGAAGCCTCTGGAGCCACGAAGCCTCTGGTGCGACGAAGCCTCTGGTGCGACGAAGCCTCTGGAGCGACGAAGCCTCTGGTGCGACGAAGCCTCTGGAGCGACGAAGCCTCTGGTGCGACGAAGTCTCTGGAGCGACGAAGCCTCTGGAGCCACGAAGCCTCTGGTGCGACGAAGCCTCTGGAGCGACGAAACCTCTGGAGCGACGAAGCCTCTGGAGCGACGAAGCCTCTGGTGCGACGAAGCCTCTGGAGCCACGAAGCCTCTGGTGCGACGAAGCCTCTGGTGCGACGAAGCCTCTGGAGCGACGAAGCCTCTGGTGCGACGAAGCCTCTGGAGCGACGAAGCCTCTGGTGCGACGAAGTCTCTGGAGCGACGAAGCCTCTGGAGCCACGAAGCCTCTGGTGCGACGAAGCCTCTGGTGCGACGAAGCCTCTGGAGCCACGAAGCCTCTGGTGCGACGAAGCCTCTGGTGCGACGAAGCCTCTGGAGCGACGAAGCCTCTGGAGCGACGAAGCCTCTGGTGCGACGAAGCCTCTGGAGCGACGAAGCCTCTGGTGCGACGAAGCCTCTGGAGCGACGAAGCCTCTGGAGCGACGAAACCTCTGGAGCGACGAAGCCTCTGGAGCGACGAAGCCTCTGGAGCGACGAAGCCTCTGGTGCGACGAAGCCTCTGGAGCCACGAAGCCTCTGGAGCGACGAAGCCTCTGGAGCGACGAAGCCTCTGGAGCCACGAAGCCTCTGGTGCGACGAAGCCTCTGGAGCGACGAAACCTCTGGAGCGACGAAGCCTCTGGAGCGACGAAGCCTCTGGAGCGACGAAGCCTCTGGAGCCACGAAGCCTCTGGTGCGACGAAGCCTCTGGTGCGACGAAGCCTCTGGAGCCACGAAGCCTCTGGTGCGACGAAGCCTCTGGTGCGACGAAGCCTCTGGAGCGACGAAGCCTCTGGAGCCACGAAGCCTCTGGAGCGACGAAGCCTCTGGTGCGACGAAGCCTCTGGAGCGACGAAGCCTCTGGTGCGACGAAGCCTCTGGAGCGACGAAGCCTCTGGAGCGACGAAACCTCTGGAGCGACGAAGCCTCTGGAGCGACGAAGCCTCTGGAGCGACGAAGCCTCTGGTGCGACGAAGCCTCTGGAGCGACGAAGCCTCTGGAGCGACGAAGCCTCTGGAGCGACGAAGCCTCTGGTGCGACGAAGCCTCTGGAGCGACGAAGCCTCTGGAGCAGGACCAGTGGTTCTTTATCAGACCAAAAAAGGATGAAGCCTGCGTAAGTTCACCTGGAAGACCTGACTCCACCTGCATCGACGACCACGCCTTGGCACCTCCCCCCAGCTCGACCAACGCACCCGAGCCGGGCGGCGGCCTGTGAGAGTCGGACCCCCGCTTCACACGGAGCTCCTCCAGGTTTCTACTTTTTCCTAAGGAGGTTTTTGTCGGTGTTCCTGGCCGAGAAGGAGGAGCTAAGGACAGAGGACTCATTTAAGCCCTCATGCGGTTGGCTCGGGCGGTTCAGACCGTACTGCGACCCTCCTCCTCCTCCTCTGCATCCCTCTCATCCTCCTCCTCCCCTCCTCCTCCTCTGCATCCCTCTCATCCTCCTCCTCCCCTCCTCCTCCTCTGCATCCCTCTCATCCTCCTCCTCCCCTCCTCCTCCTCTGCATCCCTCTCATCCTCCTCCTCCCCTCCTCCTCCTCTGCATCCCTCTCATCCTCCTCCTCCCCTCCTCCTCCTCTGCACCCTGAACGTGCTGTTACATTAGGTCTGGTCCAGGTCGAGGCTGAACTATTTCTGATCAATATAATGATTTACTCCATCCACACGTCTCATCTAACGAGCTCAAACTAACGAGCTCAAACTAACGAGCTCAAACTAACGAGCTCAAACTAACGAGCTCAAACTAACGAGCTCAAACTAACGAGGGGGAAATCCTTTTCTTTTTCTTCTTTTCTCTACCATTTCTTATCATTACAGTTTATGGCAAAAATCTTAAAATAATCCATTTTCTGTTGTTTTCTTTGCCTTTGTTTGAAATCCTGGAAATGTCTTTGTCGCTGGAGATGTTTGTGACACATGCACTTTATCCTAAACCCTGCAAACCGTTAACCCACGCGGGCCCCCGGACACCACGCGGGCCCCACGCGGGCCCCACGCGGGCCCCCGGACACCACGCGGGCCCCACGCGGGCCCCACGCGGGCCCCACGCGGGCCCCACGCGGGCCCCCGGACACCACACGGGCCCCCGGACACCACGCGGGCCCCCCCGGACACCACGCGGGCCCCCGGACACCACGCGGGCCCCCCCGGACACCACGCGGGCCCCCCCGGACACCACGCGGGCCCCACGCGGGCCCCACGCGGGCCCCCGGACACCACACGGGCCCCCGGACACCACGCGGGCCCCCCCGGACACCACGCGGGCCCCCGGACACCACGCGGGCCCCCCCGGACACCACGCGGGCCCCCCCGGACACCACGCGGGCCCCCGGACACCACGCGGGCCCCCGGACCGACACCACGCGGGCCCCCGGACACCACGCGGGCCCTCGGACACCACGCGGGCCCCCGGACACCACAGGATCACAGCTTCTGGCTTTGTTCGTATAAATGCACTTCACAGACTGATAATATCATCTTAGAATTAACTCTAACACACCTAGATCGATCTAGAACCATCATGTCTAGTGTTTCCATCTGTTATCAACTCATTTGCATATTCCTAATTCATATTTATCTGTTTAATTATTTGGTCATTAAATCTTCATAAACCACATTTGGTAAAGTGTTCAGTCATTTCCAGAAAAGGGCTCAATGTCACAGTTACGTTCTCACAAACCTTCAGATCAACGAGCAAATACATTTTTAATAATTTAGATCTGGATTATAGAATTGTCAAATGCTGAATATACGGCTGGTGCCCCAACTTACTCTTAAAATATGATAACAAACATACCCACGCTTATGCAGTGTGTCATGTTTTAAATCTTGAACAATTCTTTAATCGATATTGTTGTCGTGCTCGTTTATGAAAGAAAAGGCATGAATCAAAAACAGTTCAAATGAATCAAATGTTTAATCCCTGTCAGTACAATTCTAATACAGAGATAACAGAGCGCTCACCCTCTGACCCTATGGAATGTGTCGGCGTGGGTCCCTGCTCTGCTCGTACATTTATACATGTTCATGTGGGGCGTATTATGAAGGGTGACGCCTCGTTTGTTGAAGGTTGGCGTTTCTCGTCAGTACTTTTCCATTCGTCGCTGTCGCCTTATATGGAGTTGTCCTTGAGTTTGTTCTGCCAAGAAGGGGTCCTCCTGTGTCTTATCAAGAAGAGCGCAATAGAGCAAGAATGTGGAGTGTGCCAGCGTGAGATGGAACTAAACCCTTCATAGTCCAAGCATAAGTCAGTTATTATATCAAAGTACAGTTTAATACAATTTAGTAAAGTTAATATACGGCATTCCCTTCATTACAGTTTAATACAATTTAGTAAAGTTAATATATGGTATTCCCTCAACCTTGAATGCCCCGCCCTCTTTCACAAGTGGAAGGACATGAATAACCTTACAGTACTTGTACTAGTAATAATACCCTACAAAGTGTTATGTAATATAAAGTTTAACCAGGTTTTGCTAAAACATCTTGGGCAGAAAACACATGGTTATAAAATGATCCTCCACAAGAAACACAAAAATCCATATCATGAATATGTGGAAAAACTATTGCTAAGTCATGCATCATGTATTAGAGACTGAAGAATCCTGATTGGGCGATATATTGCAACAATCTGAGGAGAAAAACATCACAAATCCATATTTCTTGCAATATTGAAATATAATAATAAGATATAATGGGTATAATATTTAATGCTGTGTTATACCTCGCCACCTTCTCATCCTGTTTCTGAAAAAGTCCAATACACGTGATGATGAAGTCTGTCCACCAGATGTGCTCTGAAATCAAACTAAATCATGCATATCTCATAAGAATACACTGCTTGAATAGTCAATAAAAACACTTTTCTTACTCTTGTTGCCACTGAACATGTAGATTTGGCCTTTAATTCCTGGCGCACCTTTAAAATAACAGTAATATTAACATTTCCTTCTCTGTGAACACAGCGGCATTGCAATTCAAGAAACATGTGATCATACCTTATTGTCCAGGAGAGTTCCAAATAGCAGTAAAAACAGCCCCTTAAAAGATTTAACACATTGTTAAGTGAATACATAATATTAAAAAGTTTGACTGTGCATAACTATGGAAACATATTTCTCCCAATGGAGCATCAACACATTCTATCATCTTTCACGATCTGACATTATCATGACGACAACAATGATCACAACTTTACTTGATACGGTTGTTATGACGCGACATGAGCCACAACTGAAGTTTCAAGGATTTTTAGCACATTTAAAAGCGTAAGTTTTAGTGAATGTTACAGTTATGTTATAAATGAATAGACTCCACATCTGAGGATCAGACACCTGTACATTTTGCATAGCTGTTAGCATTAGCCTGCAACATGTTTCAACCTGTAGAAAAACATTGAGCACCTCCAGGTGAAGTCAAAGCCTTGTTAAAAGTAACTGTTGGGTGTGTAAATGTTTTGCTTCTAATAATTACCGTGTAAAATCTGAGCTAAAGGCTAACCAACTGTAAGAGGACATTATACATACATTATACATTAAACATCCTCTTTTAAGTGAGGAGACCAGATAAATGACATAAATAAGTAGCATCAGTCAAGAAATCAAGAATTTTGTGTCTATGAATGTCTGTGGGTTCACCCTCTGCTTGTCTCCATGGAGATGAGCAGATGGAGGTGCCAGAAAAGTTACGCAGTGATAGGGCTGAACAATTTACTCGCAAATTGAACTATTGAGATAAAAGAATGTCCTCTGCAAAAAGCAAAAGATCTGTCCTTTTATTATTATTTTATTGATCCTTTTATTGAAAAAGGGTTGCAGCTGTCGTCTGGTGCAGATACAGATTCTGACATATTTCAGTCTTTACTCAAATGTTTCTAAAGTTGTTTGAATTGTCTAATCCTAATTTATATATTGCAAATCTAATCGCAATGACTATATTTGTAACTTTTCCAAAATTGTGCAGGGCAAATGTAACTAAATAAAGCAGACCTCTGTTATCAAGAATGGTGGAATTAAAATGTGCACATTTTCTTAAAACACCAAAAATGTATGACAAAAAAAGTGTAAATAATGCAAATTTGTAAAAACGTTTTGTAATTGTATAGGTTCTATTGTCTTGCTTTGAAATGTCTTAAATATTGAAACTTAATAAACTGAAATGACTCTCATCTGGCTGTAATAATCGTGCATACAATTACCTGGGAGGAATTGAAGACGGCAAATGAGACACAAACACAATATCTTGTGTCGTCATCCCTTTTGTCCAGCATTACTCCCAGTCCGAGACACCATGTTAATCCAAAAAAAATGAAAGGAGCAAGGAAGGCCAGCCAGCGCATCATCTCTACAAGGACAGGTTTTTCATCAGCATTTGCTTCGTTTGTTGATTTCATACTTTGGAAAAGTTTGTAGCTGAACACACACAAGATGAAGAAGTTTATCGCCACAACTGTCAATGCCGGGAACACAAATGCCAGAACAACTTCAGACGGCAGCTTGTGAAGCAAAAAGATATAGTGTAATGTGTAATCCTCTTCTTTACCAGTGACAGCTATAGTCACAACAGCTATGATTAAAGGTGCTCCGTATCCAATGGAAAAGCCAATGGCCAACATGGTTCCTCTTCTCACCTGAACTATGCTGATGCTACGGTGGAGCAGCAGCAGGCCGGATGCTAACATCCAAAAGAAAAGAGCCAAGTAAAAGAAATGGGTGAAAAAAGTGGCTGCAGTGCACAAAGGTTTGTTTTCTAGTGCAAACATAAGAACGTCAATTAAGAGCCAGATTTCGCCACAGAGCAAGGAAACGGCGACGTTGACGATGCTAACGTGGCGCATGTAGGACATTCTTGACTTTCGGATCTTTTTCCAAACAACAGCTTCAATTATAAGGCATATCACCAAGAAAACAATCAATATCTTGTAATAATCCAACTCAGAAAGGACTGAGAATGAGGTCAGGTGGTTGCACTGGCAAACTACTGACGAGCTCGATCTATGAACCAGAGTACAGCCCTCGTCGTCCCATCCTCCAGAGTTATCCCACAGGCTGAAGTTCCAAAATACACACTGATGCCAGAAAAAAGAATTCTTTTGGAGGTCAAACTTGAAGGTCACATTGTCAACTCCCTTGGATTGGACAAGGACAACTTTAGCATTAATAGATGTATGGGTTGAGTTATATTTGTCTATTGGTGGAAGAACATTATGCAAGGATTCAAAAGTCAACACTGTCATTTCCTTGTCTTGTTGCCCAGATTCTGGTATTTGCATTGGCACTGAGCCATTGTAGTCTCCATCGAAAGAGTCACTGAAGACAGTCTTATGAAACGATATCAAATCTGTTGCGAGAAAACCAGATCGATCCACATATTTATCTGCAAACATTTCAATGTTATTTAAAAATCTGGAGCTGGCTGCAATGCGTGGATTCACCGCACTTCTTCTTGTAAACGGCTTGTATGTTTTATTGTTAAGTCTTTCCCACGATGTCTTTGTCTCATCCGTAGTTAAAATACTTGAAGTGTTTAGAATATCCTGAAGAAACAACAGACAAGTAGTGAGAATGATACCAAATATATTGATATATCAATACTTCTTCTTCCGTGGTGTTTTATGGCGGTTGGTCTCCATTAAGTCTTATTTACCGCCACCTAATGTACAAATCTACATCTTTAAGTATGTTTTATGCGATACCAAAAAAAAAGAGAAAAAAAGAGAGAACGCAAGAAAAAGAGAGAACGCTGTGTTTGGATAAAAGTGCTGTTTTTAAAATGTAATATTTACTTCTAAATTTTAATAATTTAATAATATCATTTTGTTTATATTTTTGTAATACACAGTTCATACTTTAGGTTTTCTGCAGATACATTTACTCTTCATATTAGTTCAAGCAGAGGTTGAAAGAAAATAATGATGGCCAACTTAAAATAGTTCAACACAAAACTCATGATGTGTTTCTATGACTGACCTGGTATTGGATGGATCATCATATTTCACACATATAGATTCATATTTTACATTTTGTTCTATTTAAATTGTAATATTGATCTAAAACATCCAAATGTTTCCCCTTCACACTGCGTCGCTCACACTCAAAGCACCGACACCTCCAGTTTAAAGCTTCTTGTTGTAAATGCAGATTGTAAAAGCCACATTTTTTAGCTAAACAAGATAATATATTATTTTATGTCTGGTCAACCCGAAAGTAAGAGTGGATCAGCTGTGCGTGGGTCGCCCTAGTTTCACTTTGTCATCTGAAAAAGACATTTTAAAGCTGTAAGCGCGACCAAAAGTGAACATTTGTGAACATGAACGATGTGCAAACGGGTTTTTGAGTTACACAGATTTAAAACACTACTTCTGGTTTTGCAATGTGAAAATCAGTCAATAGAGAATTACTCAAATATATAAGAAGCACTAAAAAGGCAGAGGGAAAATGCTTTTGGTTGTAAGCTCATAAAAGTGTAGCATATGTTGAACTTTATAACGTTTAACTTGAAACAAATGACTTACCTTCATTGATTTATGAGTTATTGTTTGACTTATGTGAGCCAAACCTTCCATTACGGTTACAATAGCTTCCATTGTGGCAGGTGATTCTGTAACATTATTCTGTAACTCATTTGTGACATCATTAAGCTCCTCCAGTATTTGTGGCACTTGAGCGGGGCCCTTCAGATCCTGAAACATCATGAGAAACACACAGTAGCTTAGGGGGTGCCATGGAAACGGTACAAGATACAATACAATACCATTTTCTAATGCAAATACTTTCAGTCTGAGGCACCTGTCATGATCTGTTTTGGTGTTAGATGTTTTTCTGTCTTTTTCCTCTGCTCCTCTTGCTTTCACTTCTTGTTCTTCCTCTGATTACCGCCCTTCTGTCTCTCTGCTCACTCACAGCTGGAGCTCAGTTCTAAGCACTGGGTGGTCTCTCTGCTCACTCACAGCTGGAGCTCAGTTCTAAGCACTGGGTGTAGTATATTAGTGTGTGTGTTCCTTTTGTTCTTTGCGAGTTTGTCTGTTATGGCCCCGTAGCCCCAGCTGCCTGACCTTCGTTGTTCCTGTTTGCCTTCATCGACCCTGGACCGCCTTGTGTTTCTCCTTCTGCCTGATCCCTGATCCCTGATCCCTGATCCCTGATCCCTGATCCCTGATCCCTGATCCCTGATCCCTGATATCGCCGTTAAGCCCGTGAACCGAACCTGGAAAGGATTTAGTTTACGACTCTCGCCTGCTCTCTGACCCTGCTGGATACTGGACCTGACCTTTGCCTGAAGATTTTGTATTTTTCTGTCTTATTTTTGGATTAAAGATATTAAGGTTATTAAAGTTATTAAGGTTATCTGTTTTTTGTAAAGTTTATTTGAAGAGGGGACAATGCACAATAAATACACATTCCATAAAAAGCACATTACTGGATGAAGTGCAGAGCATTCTGCAGGAGCTGAAAGCACTTTTTCTCAGAGGATCAGAAAATGATTTGAGGTGGATCTGGTGTTTCTGCTCCTTTAGTGGTGGAGGGCCAAAGCCACGGCAGGAGCTTACACGACAGGCAGCACACTGTATCCACTGTATGAAAGGGGTTTATGCATAAATGATTGGTGGTGTCGTTGGGGCCGATGGCACAGATTGACTGCCTCGCTTCCATCAGTCTGACCCAGAGTCGTTGGGTGTAGCACTATAAGCCGCTAAAGCACATGATTACTATGTAAGATGCCTGTAGTTGTAGTGTGTGTTGAAGTGTTTGTGAGGGACTGACCTGCGTCTGCCTGAGCAGCTGCAGGATTTGAGTGAGGACACAGTTGTCTTCCTCTTCCACCCATGTTTTATTCAAACAGGTGAAAACTTTCCCTCCAGTTTTACCTTCTTCACATGATCCAATAACTTGATCACCTTCATTTCCAGGGCCAAACTCCTCAGAGTCACATGCAGGCTCTGTAGCGTATACATCACAATATAGTCATTTAATGTATCATAAGCTGTAATGATGATGCATCATTTTGTTTACATACCAACAGTTAGTAATTCAAATTCTAATGTTATCTCTTTGTTAAACTGTGGATAGTCTTTGACTTCACAAGTGTAAGAATAACGGGCCGGGCACTCGGTCACTTTGACAGTGAGGCTGATTTGACCAGAGGCTGGACCTTAAAAACAAACATACGCAATCATTTCCCCCTCATTAATCAAATATATCTCACGCTTTAAACCATTTTAAAAGGTAGAAGATGTAAAGAACCAACACATGGCCTCATCAACAATCATATGCTATGTTTTTGTTATGAATCAAACAAATGTAAGAAATAGATAATTATTAAGGAATGCACTCAATACATTTCAGAAAGAGTTCGGAGGGGACAAGGCGCTAAACGCCGAACCTCAGAGCGCCGTGAGCTTCACGTCTATAATAGGTTTTCTCCCCTCAGCGATCACACGCCCGCTGAACACACGAGAGAAACTCTTGTCATCGGGAGTTCTATTGTTAGAGACGTGAAGCTGCCAGCTGCTAGCGTTAGCTGCTACCAGCTGCTAGCGTTAGGTGTTACCCGGGGGCCAGAATGGGTGACATCGAAGGAAACCTTAGGATCTTAAAGCAGAGTAGGACCCGTTTCCGGCGAGTCGTGGTTCACGCAGGCGGTAACGACGCCCGGTGGAGACAATCAGAGGTGCTCAAAGTTCAAGTAGCCGCGGTGTGTGACCTAGCGAAGTCGATGTCGGACACTGTAATATTTTCTGGTCCCCTGCCCAATCGGATCAATGCTGAATTGTACAGCCATCTCTCAGCATTCAACAACTGGTTATCCAGATGGTGCCCTCAAAACAACGTTGTCTTTATTGATAACTGGAGTGCGTTTTGGGGAAAGCCCGGGCTCATACGCAGGGATGGCATCCATCCGACTTCGGAGGGTACATCCCTATTAGTTCGGAATTTGACCGATAGTCTTAGTCGTGTTAAGTGACCATCTAGGGATGAGCCCCGGGCGCAGAGCAGCAGTTCAAGACGCTCCTCTGTCGCTGAACTCTCGCCCGTTCTGTTATATGTGAAGTGTTCAGATTCAAGACAGATAGAGACGTGTGTGTCCCTCGTGTCCCTCGTGTCCCTCGTGTCCCTCGTGTCCCTCGTACAAATAATGCCAAAAAGTCACATCTCAGAAAAAATATTTCAGGCGTCAGACCAAATAACTTAAGGAAAATAACAATCACAAATGACACAAATACACAAATGAATAAACACGTAAAATGTGGACTGCTAAACATTAGAGCAATTTCCTCCAAATCGCTCTTAGTTAATGAATTAATTAGTGACTATAACATAGATCTTCAGCTCTAACTGAAACGTGGCTTCAACAAGACGACTACGTCAGACTAAATGAGTCCACCCCCCCCACCCATGTTAACCCCACCCACCCATGTTAACCCCACCCACCCATGTTAACCCCACCCACCCATGTTAACCCCACCCACCCATGTTAACCCCACCCACTCATGTTAACCCCACCCATGTTAACCCCACCCACCCATGTTAACCCCACCCACTCATGTTAACCCCACCCATGTTAACCCCACCCACCCATGTTAACCCCACCCACTCATGTTAACCCCACCCATGTTAACCCCACCCACTCATGTTAACCCCACCCATGTTAACCCCACCCACTCATGTTAACCCCACCCATGTTAACCCCACCCACCCATGTTAACTTTCAGACTGCCAGGAGCACAGAGGTGGTGGTGTGGCAGTGATCTCACACTCAAGCGACTCATGAGCCCTAAAACTAACAATGCATTTCACTCATTTAAAGCCTCATGTGTCAATCACATGTCCAAATATGAAAAACCAAAAAGGAGTTTTGTTCATAGTTATCTACCGACCTCCTGGTCCCTACTCAGAGTTTTTAACAGAGTTTTCTGACTTTATATCAAACTTAGTGTTAGCCTGGGATAAAATAGTTATAGTTGGAGACTTTAATATCCACGTGAACATGAGTGATGACTCTCTCAGTAATGCCTTCAGCGTCTTGTTAGACAGCATTGGTTTCACTCAGAATGTAAATAAAGCGACTCACACTCACAAGAACACTCTGGATCTTGTCCTAAGGTATGGAACAGAGATTAGTGACCTCATTGTCCTCCCTCAAAACCCTATATTGTCAGATCATTTCCTAATTACCTTTCAGTTTATTCTTAAAGATCATCCAGTCCCACAAAATAAAGTTATAATGAAAAGGACAATATCTGAAAAATCTATCTCAAAATTCAAAGAAATAATAGAGCCAATATTCAGTGACATGTCATGTGATCATGTCATGTGATGTCATGTGATCATGTCATGTGATCATGTCATGTGATCATGTCATGTGATCATGTCATGTGATCCTGCTGAGAACAGCTTTAGTCCCAGTTTAAGTGATCAATGTGTCGACTTGACCATGAATTCTCTGAAGTCTGCTCTTGACGTTGTCGCGCCGTTAAAACAGAAGGTCATTAGGCCAAAGCGCGCCTCCCCATGGTACAACCAAGAACTGCGTTCACATAAACAAAAAGTTAAAAAGTTAGAGGGATTATTTCGTCGCTCTCACACCGAAGAATCCCTAAAAGCAGGAAAAGTTGCTCCTGTCCTGTCAGCAGCTCCGTGTGAGGCCCAAACCAGATATTATTCAAATCTAATAGAAGTCAACAAAAGTAACACTACATTTCTTTTCAGCACTGTAGCCATGGTAACAAACTGTCACAGTGCAGTAGAGCCCTCAATCCCAGCTACACTTAGCTCTGATGATTTCCTCCTATTTTTTAATAATAAAATAAAAACAATCAGAGATAAATTTGATGAAATTACCCCCGCTATTAGCCCTGAACTAGCCCAAGCTGTAAATCTAACGTCCCATATAAATCCACCTGTAAACTTAGAAAGGTTCACAGCTGTTGATCAAGCAGAGATAACTTCAGCCATTATGTCCTCTAAAAGCTCAACTTGTGTCCTAGACACCATTCCAAGCTCCTCAAAGACATTCTCCCCCTAATTATAGACCCTATTCTTAATATAATAAATACTTCACTCGAAAGTGGCTATGTTCCACAGTCCTTCAAACATGCAGTCATTAAACCTCTTCTGAAAAAGACTCATCTAGATCCCGACCTATTGGTAAACTACAGACCTATTTCAAATCTTCCCTTCGTCTCTAAAATCCTTGAAAAAGTTGTAGTAAAACAGCTTTGTCGCCACCTGCAGGACAATAACTTATTTGAAGTTTTCCAGTCAGGGTTCAGAGCCCACCACAGCACTGAAACTGCACTAGTTAAAGTCACAAATGATTTGTTATTAGCCGCTGACGATGGACTGGTCTCAGTCCTGGTTCTGTTGGACCTCAGCGCAGCGTTTGACACCATCGACCACAACATTCTACTGCAGAGGTTAGAATGTGATGTAGGTGTTGGAGGAACAGCCCTCAGCTGGTTTAAATCCTATCTATCTGATAGGTTCCAATTTGTTAATGTAAACCAGAGCTCCTCACCAAGCTCTAAAGTAATTTACGGTGTGCCACAGGGTTCGGTACTCGGTCCAATTCTGTTTACTCTTTATATGCTACCATTAGGCAACATTATCAGAAAGCATGACATTAACTTCCACTGCTCTGCAGATGACACTCAGCTGTATTTATCAATGAAACCTGATCAGAGCGATCAAGTAGACAGACTTAGTACTTGTGTGAAGGAGATAAAAACCTGGATGACACTAAACTACCTGCTTCTTAACCCTGAAAAAACCGAGGTCATTGTGCTGGTCCTAAGCATCTACGAGACGCTCTATCTGAGCAGATAGTCACACTGGACAATGTCAGTGTAGCCTCCAGTTCTACTGTAAGAAACCTTGGAGTCTTATTTGACCAGGAGCTCTCATTTAAAGCTCATATAAATCAAGCTTGTAAAACAGCCTATTTCCATTTGCGCAACAAGAGCCAAAATCAGAAGAATCCTGCCTAAAAGTGATGCCGAAAAACTTATCCATGCATTTGTAACGACTAGATTAGACTACTGTAACTCCCTGCTTGCAGCGTGTCCTAAAAGCTCCATAAAAAGCTTTCAACTGGTTCAAAATGCAGCAGCAAGATTACTAACAGGAACAAAAAGAAGAGAGCACATTACGCCAGTGCTGAAGTCTCTTCACTGGCTCCCCGTCGAGTCTAGAATCACATTTAAAATTCTACTCTTGACCTACAAAGCCATAAATGACATGGCCCCATCCTACCTCAAAGATGCTATAGAACCATATCATCCAAACAGAGCTCTTCGCTCTCAGAATGCTGGCCTTCTGGTGGTGCCAAGAGTCTCTAAAAGTACTGTAGGAGGTAGAGCGTTTAGCTACCAAGCCCCTGTGTTATGGAATCAGCTCCCGACCCATGTTAAATATGCTGACACAGTCTCTTCATTTAAGTCCAGGCTTAAAACGTTCCTCTTTGAAATGACTTATGGTCAGAGTAGTTAGGAACAGAAACATAAACCCACAGCTTCAGCTACGCTGCCCTAGGAGTAACTATGCTGGGGGAAGTATGACAGCTTGAGCACTATCCTCTTCTTCTTCTGACTACTTATGCTATCAAACAATATTTATTTTTTGATTCCACTTGCAAACTGTTCACCGCCTTCTTTTCTTTCTCTCACTCCTGAGGACCTGTGGACCCAGATGCCCCTCCCCTGGTGAAGTGGTCCCTGCCCTGTGTGGACGGTCCCTCATCTGCCTGAAGAGTGGCTCCAGCTCGCCCCCGACGGTCCCTCTTCTGCCTGAAGAGTGGGTCCAGCTCGCCTCCCACGGTCCCTCATCTGCCTGAAGAGTGGGTCCAGCTCGCCTCCGACGGTCCCTCATCTGCCTGAAGAGTGGCTCCAGCTCGCCCCCGACGGTCCCTCTTCTGCCTGAAGAGTGGGTCCAGCTCGCCTCCGACGGTCCCTCATCTGCCTGAAGAGTGGGTCCAGCTCGCCTCCGACGGTCCCTCATCTGCCTGAAGAGTGGGTCCAGCTCGCCTCCGACGGTCCCTCATCTGCCTGAAGAGTGGGTCCAGCTCGCCTCAGACGGTCCCTCATCTGCCTGAAGAGTGGGTCCAGCTCGCCTCCGACGGTCCCTCATCTGCCTGAAGAGTGGGTCCAGCTCGACTCAGTCGGTCCCTCATCTGCCTGAAGAGTGGGTCCAGCTCCAGTCTCCTCGTGTCCGTCTGTCCGTCTGTGAGAGTCGGATCTCTCCTTCACTGGAACTCCTCCAGGTTTCTACGCTTTTTTCCCAAAGAGGTTTTTTTTGTAGTTTTTCCGGCCGAGAAGGAGAGTCTAAGGACAGAGGACCCTGGGACATCGTCCCTCGCCACCACAGACATTGTTGATTCATTTCTCCCTGTGGCCCTCAGAGGCAACTGTTGTTGTGATTTTGGGCCTTACAAAAATAAATTGATTTGATTTGATTTGATTTGGGGGTTAGGGGGTCTATATGGGGGTTAGTGGGTCTATATGGGGATTAGTGGGTCTATCTGGGGGTTAGTGGGTCTATCTGGGGGTTAGTGGGTCTATATGGGGGTTAGTGGGTCTATCTTGGGGTTAGTGGGTCTATATGGGGGTTAGTGGGTCTATATGGGGGTTAGTGGGTCTATATGGGGGTTAGTGGGTCTATATGGGGGTTAGTGGGTCTGCTGCCCGTCTTTTAACTGGAACAAGAAAATATGAGCACATTTTGCCTCTTTTAGCTTCACTCCACTGGAGCCCGTCCATTTTAGGATTCATTTTAAAACTCATTTATTTACTTTTAAAGCCTTAATTGGTCTTGCCCCTCCTGACCTTCTGACCTCCTGACCTCTCCGAGCTGCCACACTCCCAGCCGCTCCCTCAGGTCAGCTGACCAGCTCCTTACAGTGCCACGGGCTAAAGGTCAGAGGTGAAGGAGCCTTTGCAGTGGCAGCTCCAGTGGAACAAAGTGCCACTCCTCATAAGAAAAGCCTCTTTTGAAATCGCTTCTTAAACCATCTGTTTTCTCTGGCTTTTAACACCATGTAGTGTGTTGTATGTTTTATGTTGGGAGGGCAGCACCTTTTACTTATTTTATTAGGCCTGAGCGCCACAAGCTGGCGAGAGGCCTATTAATCTCGTAAGGCCGTGCGAAGCACGGCTGCGAAAGTGCGCACGTAGTGCGCACGAAATTGAGCGCAAAGCGCTCGCCCACTTCCAAAAACTCACTAACGCACTCCTTCACTCACGCACGCCCTGTGCATACTAATTAGTAGTAGGAAAATATAACATTACCGTTTGTAAACGGGCTTCGCGGTCGTCATCCCCATATAAAGCACTCATTTGCGCTAAGTAGCTCACGAATACGTTCCCCATCTCTTGCATGTTCCGTGCATATAAGCATGTGTCAAGAAATTACACATGAATCAATGCTATTCCTTAACACATAGAGAACACAATTCAACTTAGAACATGAAACGACACAGAAATATCAGACATTTGTATGGCAAGCTTGGGAGAAAACGCGGGGCTGCGTCAGCCAGGCTGTGGTAAGCAGCCTGCGTGACCCTCCTGCGTCTCACCCCGTTTTTTCCCATGCTGGTTGGTTTTATTAGATATTCTGGAATAGGCGGGTCACATTTCTCATTGGTCAGCTTCACATCAAGGCACTTGGTATTTTTCAGTAGAGATAAAGCCTGCAAGGGGGGGTGCAACTCCCCCCCTGGGGCAACATTCTTTACGACACCTTCACAAACAAATGCTGTCACACACCCATTTTTCTCTTAGACTAATGATGCAGATAAAATATCACTATTATGCAGATAAAATACATCACAGAAATATAATCATATATTCACATTTTATCACAGCATGTAATGCAAAAATTTAACATTATAACTGTATATAGTATGTATATAGAGGGCCAAAAACACAAAGTGGGTGGAGCCCACTCAAAATTAACAAAAGTACCCGTCAGTGACCAGGGACCCACACCATGAGGTAGAAAAGCGCGAGCGCTTTCCGAAAATGTATAGTTTATGATATTTGAAAAATGGGAAACATTGTTTTCGCATCGGAATATTATTCTTTCTTTCTTTCTTTCTTCTCGGGACCAACCCCCCTATTTTTCACCCAGTGAACATTGACGAAAAGTCACAAAAAATTGCACACCTCTAAAAATCGTGCCTCTCTACATTCTGGCTATTTCCCTTTTCTAAAATAAAAAAAATTGGCGCGTCAGCGCCCCCAAATGTACCAAAAATGCATTGAGAGATAGGAAATGACCCAAAAAAAATCTGATCGTAGAATCATGAAATTTGGCGCAGAGGTAGATGGTGACAAGAGAAGTAAAAAATATTATTACGGCAACGCCGTCCGCCCAACCAAATGTCGGCCATATTGGTTCAAAAATGGCTAAACATGACTCGGAGTTTTTCCAAACGTCATACTTTTACGAACTCCTCCCAGGGCGTTGGCCCTAAAAAGCTGAAATTTGGTGAAAATGGTACTGAGAGGTGGGACATCAAAAGTTATTCAAATGACATTGACCCTGTCACGGTCTCTGAGCGGCGAAGCCGCAAACTGTTGCTAGAATTTCAGAAATCTCCCATATTTAACATTTCTGCCGTTTGCGCAGATAAAGTCCGAATTTCGTCAAATTAGAATCAGTTGTTAAACTCGTTGCCCTAAACCTACTTGAAGTGACAGAAATTAATTTGGCACCACAGTGCCCCCTACAGATTTTGTATGGAGGTTAAATGTTTAGTTTTGCGAAATTATATGAAATTTGACACACAACTCAATTTTGGCCCCATCAAAAAAGTCAATGACCCATTTCACTAGCAAGGACCACGCCACAACAATGAAATACGAAAGAATGTTTATTGATAAGTCATGATGGGTCGATGAGAGATCGATATGAGAGAGATCGATATGAGAGAGATCGATATGAGAGAGATCGATATGAGAGAGATCGATATGAGGGAGATCGATATGAGGGAGATCGATGAGGGAGATCGATGAGAGAGCTCGATGAGATGAGAGAGAGATCGATGAGATGAGAGAGAGATCGATGAGATGAGAGAGATCGATGAGATGAGAGAGAGATCGATGAGATGAGAGAGAGATCGATGAGATGGCTGGTAGAGACTCAGGATGGGGGCTCTGTCTCTGGTAATCAGCCCAGCCGATTCAGAACCCCCAAAATGATTTAAAATTAAGGAAGTTGATCTGGATCTTGACGTAAGTCTGGCTGAAAATAATGTTACGAGTGGCACGGGGGAAGAGGAGCTGGAAAGCCAAGCACTCTTGAAGAGTAGCTGGATGAAATCAAAAGCAGTCCGTCCGTTACTGAGACGAGGGTTAATTCTGGTACATTTGAACAGTGTTTAACGTTTGTGGTCGTCGACGGAAGTAGATGGAGAATAAGATGCAAGAGTAATAGGATTGGACAAGCAGTCGATAGAACTGGATTTATGGTGGAGTCACCTTGCTCTGGAGTGGAGAGCAAAATGTTTGCATGGATTTAGGAGTTGACGAGCTGCGGGTAGCAAAGAAGTCAATATGAGCGATGAATGAGGGAACTTAATTGAGATGAATGAGATTGAGAATGAGAGGAATGAAAGATATGAGGGTAGTAGTATTGAGGAGTAGGAATTGAAGTGATCGTAGAGCGTCGGATTTGGGACGGTGAATCGAGAGTAGGAGTTGGTCAATTACGGTGACTTGAGTATGAGCAATGCAGGAGACGGATTGATAGAGGGGAATAGACTGAGTATTATGAGTTGCGCATAGTAAGATGTCCCTTATTGATCTATTAGAGAGGTGTTGAATAAGCCTTCCGACTGATCAAACCCCCAAAATGTCCAGAACGATAGTGGGGTATAATTCTGGCATTATGTGAATGCCTGGTAGAGGAGACTAAGCGCCTGAGGACCGTCCAGTGCGCACGGCAGCTGGAATGGGTTGGAAGGGGCCGGAGAGCTCCGAGCGGTCTCCGATGCACCAACCGATGCGCGGTGGATGAGGTGCATGTTGAGAGATGTTTCTTCTGAAAAGAAGGAGGGAATGTGAGATGGATGAGCATCCCGGTGCCCGGTGACTGTTCCGGAGAGAGACTGCTGGTGAGATTCGTGCTTGGAGTGAACATGTTACCGGCGGGACTCTGAGAGAGTGTGTGGCTGCGGCGGGGCTCCGAGCGAGCGTGTGGCTGCGGGCGGGGCTCTGAGCGAGCGTGTGGCTGCGGGCGGGGCTTTGAGGACGCGGAAAAGCTTGAGTGGGATGTGGGATGAATGGGGAAGGGGTCGAATGGTTTGGTTGAAGGGGAGGGGGGAATAGACTGGGATGAGTGATGAAGGGAGGGATGAATGGCTGCTCTGGGGCGAGCGAGGCTGCTCTGGGGCGAGCGTGGATGCTCTGGGGCGAGCGTGGATGCTCTGGGGCGAGCGTGGATGCTCTGGGGCGAGCGTGGCTGCTGCTCTGGGGCGAGCGTGGCTGCTGCTCTGGGGCGAGCGTGGCTGCTGCTCTGGGGCGAGCGTGGCTGCTGCTCTGGGGCGAGCGTGGCTGCTCTGGGGCAAGCGTGGCTGCTCTGGGGCGAGCGTGGATGCTCTGGGGCGAGCGTGGCTGCTGCTCTGGGGCGAGCGTGGATGCTCTGGGGCGAGCGTGGCTGCTGCTCTGGGGCGAGCGTGGCTGCTGCTCTGGGGCGAGCGTGGCTGCTTCTCTGGGGCGAGCGTGGCTGCTGCTCTGGGGCGAGCGTGGCTGCTCTGAGGCAAGCGTGGCTGCTGCTCTGGGGCGAGCGTGGCTGCTGCTCTGGGGCGAGCGTGGCTGCTGCTCTGGGGCGAGCGTGGCTGCTCTTGGGCAAGCGTGGCTGCTGCTCTGGGGTGAGCGTGGCTGCTGCTCTGGGGCGAGCGTGGCTGCTCTGGGGCGAGCGTGGCTGCTCTGGGGCGAGCGTGGCTGCTCTGGGGCGAGCGTGGCTGCCGGCGGGTTCTGAGTGAGCTGTAGTTGTAACTGTGAGCTGTAAGTTGTGACATGTGGGTTGGCTGAGGGCTGTAGCTGAGAGAAGTAGCTTGGAGCTGTGACTGAGCTGTGAGCCGTAGCTGTGAGTTGAGCTTATTGAGCTGTGACTAAGTTGAGCTATTGAGCTGTGAGCTGTGCGTTGAGCTGAGAGATGCGAGTTGCGTTGAGCTGCGCATTGAGCTGCGCGTTGAGCTGCAAGGCAAACATGTAAGATGAGGTAGCATGAAAAGCAAGAGCTGGGAAAAAAATAGACTTAAGGTAATATGCGAATGAGAAGATGAGAACCTGCCGGAATGCTAGAAACAGAATCTTAGAAGACACCTGTTGCTAACATGTGGCGGCGAAGCCAGACACCTGAATGTGACATGAAAGTAATTTAGTGGAAGCATAAAGTGTGAGCCTACGAGGTGTGAAGGTTGCATGAGAAAAGAAAAGGAAGCTTGAGAGTTCACGTGAGAAGAGTAGGAACGATGAACAGCATGAACAGAGGGCGAAAGAAAGATTAGCTTAAGCCAGAATGATAGTGGATGGTAAAGAGCCAGCGCAGAGAAGATGGTACGTTGATGGTACATGCAGTAGAATGTAGGTACAGAGGAGGGATAGAGGAAAGAATGTTGAGGGAGTTGAACGGATCAGAATCTGAGGAAATGGCTCATGGTTGGTTTGAATGAACGCGCTGTACTGAGTGTCTCTCTGTCGAGAGAGCAGAGACAACAAGAGATGCTGGGATTGGCCTCTGCATATATAGGGCTTCTGGGTAATAAGAGGCGTGGTTAAAGAGTGGAGGTGTGGTTGCTGGGGAGGTAAGAGGTTGAGGCGTGGTCCTGCTCCCGAATCTAAGTTAGCGATTACATCTCCAACTACACGTCATAATTGTTATGGCGTTGCCGTAACGATGACCGAAACCTCCCATGTTATTCCAATGGGGAAATCACCAGAACATGTTTACACTTTAGACTTTCACCAACCCCTCCCAGGGCGTCAGCCCTATTAACCTGAAATTTGGTGAGACTCATCTTCAGGACCATCAAAAGTTATCCACATTTTTATTCAAAAAGTCACGGTGTCTGTGCGGCAGAGCCGCACATTTTGCCAAGAATTCAAAATAAAATAGCTTTTTGATGTAAAACAAAGGGGAGAACATGTGAGAGCGTCACAGATTCAGCAGTAGGCGTAATAAAAGGACAATTGGGGCGCGTTAGCCCCGCCCCCTCCTCTTGCGGCGTGGCGGTGGCGTGGCGAGGGCCGATCATTGCCGCTTGCGGCTATATTTTAGTTTATTTTTATTCCATTGATTTTAGTGTTTGTTTGATTTAATTTTCTATTTGATTTTGTTTTTATATCTTATTTTATAACTTTTATTCTATTTATGCCTCTGTAGTCTTTTACCTGCTGTGAAGCACTTTAGAACCCTCTGGTTGTGTAAATCGTGCTATAGAAATAAAATGGTTTGGATTGGACGTGGAGGGAGATGAACACCAGGGGGCGCCAGTGTCACATGTTTCTAAACACAATCTAGTCCAGAATAGAGTGTTTTTACATCTTTTCTCCAAATCTACACAAATGTAGAGCAGGATCTCTGAGTTCTATTGTGTCTAAATCTGCTTCAGAGATTTACATCTGTCTTTATTGAGGACGAAAAAGTAGTTTATTCTGGAATAGATTGTATGTGATTTAGAATAATGTGTACACTGCGCCCCCTAGTGTTCATCTCCCTCCACGTGTCAATCAGTCCTATACTGTATTTTTATTAAGAACATGTTTTTTTATGTTCTATGTGGCTTAAATGTGCAACTTGTAACACTTCTGATCATGGGCGGAGCCAGGCCCTGGCTTTGGGGCTTGAGCCCCGGATGTTTTAATCTTTTAAAAATGCATAATGATGTCACTAAGTGGTTGGCGCATCAGGTCGAGCGTTGGAATCCAGCAGTGGCTTCACTTTAATCATCATCATACTTCTTTTCATATTATGAACGTTTTAAAAGTGAAACGTGTCATTTGTTCAGAGCGGAGGGTCACTCTCCTCCAGCTCTGATTGGATGATTGTTCTCTTTACCGTTTCATTGGTCATTTTTGTTGAACTGGTGTATGATTGGCTGCATGTAGAAAGTGGGCGGTGTTTACAACAGACAGCGCGTCATGTGATCTGACCATGGAGCTGACAAAAAGGCCTTTTCTACATCATTTAACTGAGGTTTTACAAAAAGTGAAGGACATAAATAAGAGAAGATCGACTGGAAAAAAGAGACGTTCAGAACATGAGCTGAAAAACAAAGTTTATCTAACGTAGAAGAGACAACAACAGCACATAATGGTTCAAACCATGAAGTCATTGTGGTTGTAGCAGTGGCTCAGGTTTTATTCATCTACAAAGCTAAAGCAGAGAAAGTACAGGACAAACAGCTCATGAGGAAAGTGTCTGCTAAAGGTCAGACTGACTTTTACTTTCTACAAAAATCAGGCTAAATCTAAAATCATGATTTCAGAAACAATGTCCCACATGTGATCTGATTGGCCCAGTCTATAGAGCATGAGTCTGAGGACGTCAGGGTCGTGTGTTCGAGTCCTGCCGGGGCATGTTTCTCATATTTGTTTTGTCACTGATTGTTTGAAATCAGAACACCAAGATGTACAATTTCTTGAAAAAGTAACTGTAACTAAATGCCACCTCTGCTGTTCTGTTCAGCGAAGAGGCCATGGTCTGTCTTTACAGATTACTATAGAGAGCACTCACGTGACGTCACACGGCCGCCCCCCACGCTCCCCCACGCTCCCCCACGCTCCCCCCACGCTCCCCCACGCTCCTCCACGCTCCCCCCACGCTCCCCCCACGCTCCCCCCACGCTCCCCCCACGCTCCCCCACGCTCCCCCCACGCTCCCCCCACGCTCCCCCCACGCTCCCCCACGCTCCCCCCACGCTCCCCCCACGCTCCCCCACGCTCCCCCACGCTCCCCCCACGCTCCCCCACGCTCCCCCCACGCTCCCCCCACGCTCCCCCCACGCTCCCCCACGCTCCCCCCACGCTCCCCCCACGCTCCCCCACGCTCCCCCCACGCTCCCCCCACGCTCCCCCCACGCTCCCCCACGCTCCCCCACGCTCCCCCCACGCTCCCCCACGCTCCCCCCACGCTCCCCCCACGCTCCCCCACGCTCCCCCACGCTCCCCCCACGCTCCCCCCACGCTCCCCCACGCTCCCCCACGCTCCCCCCACGCTCCCCCACGCTCCCCCCACGCTCCCCCACGCTCCCCCCACGCTCCCCCCACGCTCCCCCACGCTCCCCCACGCTCCCCCCACGCTCCCCCACGCTCCCCCACGCTCCCCCCACGCTCCCCCACGCTCCCCCACGCTCCCCCCACGCTCCCCCCACGCTCCCCCACGCTCCCCCCACGCTCCCCCACGCTCCCCCCACGCTCCCCCCACGCTCCCCCACGCTCCCCCCACGCTCCCCCCACGCTCCCCCACGCTCCCCCCACGCTCCCCCACGCTCCCCCACGCTCCCCCACGCTCCCCCACGCTCCCCCCACGCTCCCCCCACGCTCCCCCCACGCTCCCCCACGCTCCCCCCACGCTCCCCCACGCTCCCCCCACGCTCCCCCACGCTCCCCCACGCTCCCCCCACGCTCCCCCCACGCTCCCCCACGCTCCCCCACGCTCCCCCACGCTCCCCCACGCTCCCCCCACGCTCCCCCACGCTCCCCCACGCTCCCCCCACGCTCCCCCACGCTCCCCCACGCTCCCCCACGCTCCCCCCACGCTCCCCCCACGCTCCCCCACGCTCCCCCCACGCTCCCCCCACGCTCCTCCAGGCTCTTGTCCGTCCTCAGTGCGTGTCCCCCTATACAAGCCCATTCTATACCACAGTCTGTCTGCGTCGATTTGCGACGAAACACGGTTCAAAGAGGCTCAAAACTTTATTAATGATATCGCACTCTTTACTATTATCACCATGGTGAAGGTTTATGTGGCAGTTGATGCAGCAACCGGGACAATAAACGGAGAGAAGTTCTATCCGATACCGAAAAACCAGGAAATAAGAGCGCGATGGACATAAGACTTACATATATATATATATATATATATATATATAATACCTATATATATATATATATATATATATATATATACCTATATATATATATATATATATATATAACATCAGTTTTACTTAGGCGTAGACCCTTTGTTCAAAATTGGGACTTGTGAACCATGGGACCAGTGGGCTTGTATAATGTCCGGGATACGAGATATCCAAAAGAGTCAGTGATTTAGGCATCAAATATGGATCCGAGTTGATTGATCTAAATATCGACCTCTGTGTAGCTCATCCAAGGAGTTTGTGAACTTTGGGCTAAGCCTGGATGTTTAGAATGTCTGGCTCCGCCTCCGCTTCTGATGCCGTTGAGTCGATTGTATTAATTTTGCTTGAACACGACATTCAAACACAAGAACCACAGAAACAGATGAAAATATAAAGAGTTCATAAATAAATGTAGAAATTGTTCCATTGAAATTCTTCAACAAAGATTTAGGCAATAATTTAAAAACAATTTAAAATATAATGTATTAGAGTCAATCAGATTATGAATAATATCTGAAAAAAGTGACAAATAGGATTGAAAAGATATCACAAGTACATTTAGTGTTGATTTATTTAGAATAAATATGAAATAGTGATTCACATATAAAAAAAATCACAATATAAAAAAACAGACTTTGAACAAAACTTAGATTCCAGGGTTCAGAATAAGCGGTATTGCATCGCACAATGCGACGCAATTTCTCTCAAATGCGATGCATTTGTCAGAATTTTTTATTTTTTGTATTGCAGCTATTGCGATACAAACATGTGTGTTCAATTGTATCACCAAAAGTACTGATCACTCATCAATCGATTGTCAACAACGGCATGACACATGTGGACGCTGTGTTGACATGACGAGTGCCGCTGCTGCTCAGATCACGAGTCTGAAAGTGGGAGGAGCCACGTGCGGTAAAGTTAGCATCATATTCACAGATTCAGACTTGTGAGGTAAATAGCCTCTAAACGCCAAAAGTCTTTGCAGATCATTCAAATACCAAAATACACATATTTACACAAGTGACTATAACCTCGTTTTTAACAATCATATGTGTATTTTGGGCGCAGCGAATTACACTGATCCTAATGTGCAGCCGGAGCCGAGACGAGTGCTTAGGGACCGACTTCAAATAGCAAAACGAAAAATGGAAACGTTTTATAGCTGTAACTACCGTGGTTCAACTTGGTTTAAAAGGACATCACGCTCCAGACTGATGTTGTGTCAGGTCAGGTTTAATTGTAGTCACAACTTTACACCATGACACTTTCACCTTTACACCGTGAAAACAGAAAATGCATCAGCAATAATGAATTACAAACAGTATAAAATAAACAAACACAAGCATATTTACCGCGTTCGCCAACATATGACCATTGGTAGTGAAGTGGTTTTCTGGCAGACGTTGGTCTTTCTCTAGCCAGTCTTTTCTTTTACTGTTCTGTTTCACGGCTTCTCTCTCTCCCGGTCTCTGTATTTTACTTCCGGGGCGACGCCCGTGGTCACATGATAACTTACACAGGTAAATATTAACTTAAATAAACAAATAACAAAACAATTACTATGATGCTTAAATTAATTTGGTGAGAAACTCTCATGAAAAATAAAATGTTTGAGGCGGACCCTTAGTTGCCATGGTAACAAATACTGACCAAATAGCGTCAGCTACAATAGCTGAAATGGAACATCAAATAGAGAAGTACAATTTGAATAGCACAAGAAATACAGCATGATGACCACCATAGCAACCTTTATTTTTCCTTTTTTATTTTTCAGAAGCTTAATACATATTTTTTGTGTGTGTAAAGACAATTAATATGTAAATGAGACTCCTGCAAATAATTATCTGATTGATGATATGGAAGAAAGTTGAACCTTTCCTACATGTTTTGGAGTGAGGTTTGGAATGCTGCTGCACCGAAGTAACTTTGTCACACAATAAATTTGGGTCTGAGGGTCGTTTACACGTGATATATTGATCCACAAAGTTAATGACCTCCTCGTCAGTGTTGACACCACGTTTGGGATTGTTTTCTAACCGACAGAGGGCGTGGCAATGTGGGCTGCCTCTCTGCTGGAATTCTACGCCATAGAAATAATCTATGACTTTACTGATGGGCTGAGCTGGTGACAAAATAATTTAACGCAAAAATCTGCACCAATGGGAGTCAAACATGTGAGCCGCAGTCACAGGGTGACGACGCAAAAGATCACATCTCTCAGCCCAGTCCAAATCTGCAACCCTCCGGGTACCACCTGCTTTAAGAGTGTTTTCAGGAGGCTTGGCCACCGGAGATCTGAAGAACTAAACGAACAAAACCAGTAGATGAGGTCACAGAAGGAGTACCTCCTGGGGGAGCTCTGCTCTTTAAACCCCTCACACCATCAGCAACAACATTAACACCAGTCATCTCAAACGGTTCTGGACCGTCTTTATAACATGCAGCCAACGTACAAAAATGGCTGAACACGCTTTTAAATTACACAACCACGCTCTTGCCGTCATAGTCTACCAAACCATCAGCACTGCACGAATGTGAGTCGACCACTGCATATCCACCATTTTGTTTAACAACTGCACAAGTCGTACCACAGCGTGTGAAAAGACACGTGTCATACAAGACAAACACCTGTTCTAAACCACAATGGTGTCACGCACAAGCCCATCTCTTAACGTCTTCACATTGCACAGATTGTCTCCTCAGTCCAACTGCAATACAAAGGTTTTGTTTTTGCTGCCGTAAGATTTGAATAAATGAAATAATCACATATGGACTTAATTTGCAAAATTGACACATTTGAAAGACTTTGGACCAAATGTGACTCGTATCATAAACAATATGTGGAGAAAAGATCTTAAGTCACCTTCTTACTTATGTTTTCATATCTCATTTATTTCAGGGACTAAAAAAACATTCTATTTTTCATATGTAATCAGTCTAAACAAAGGCAAGTGATTTTCTCTTTGGTCCTGTTTTGTTCCATGTGTTTTGCTAAAAGTTAAAAGATAAAAAGAATAAAAAGTATAATCAAACCATATTAACTCACCTGCTCTGTCACATCCCTGGGGTCTCCTCCACATCTCCCACCTGGAGCCACAAACAACAAATATGTATTACATTACATTCTGTACAAACTTCCTTAAAAAACAAGCGTCCATCAAGACCACACTAGTGGGGGACGTTCCTGGTGTCACGTCTTCCACAACTGCCACCACCTAGAAACAACTTAACATTATGAATAGGTAACAAAGCATAAAACATTATGAAGATCTTTAAACCCACACAAACCTGGTCCTCCTCCATCTCCGATGAGGAGCTGGCAGGTGAGCGACCTGTCACCTCCAAAACCTCCTCCAGAATCACACACATAATGAGTGAGTGGAATCTTATGACATGTAAATATATGACTGGCGCCGACCAAACTGAGACAAAGCCAAAATAAGATTTATTTTTTTCAAATTTGTGATTTTCGTTTTTTTGCAGAATGTGCAAGTTGAAGTTATGAAGGAGCCGGGAAGAATCAGTCCCTCCACATTCAAAGCTCTTTACAGGGTCATGGCCAATTAACAGAACATTTTTTGTCAACCAGGCCTCGTCAGGGACTGAGATGTTTATCAAGGTCATGACCTTTATAACCTCTGACTGAGCTGTTTATCAAGGTCATGACCTTTATAACCTCTGACTGAGCTGTTTATCAAGGTCATGACCTTTATAACCTCTGACTGAGCTGTTTATCAAGGTCATGACCTTTATAACCTCTGACTGAGATGTTTATCGAGGTCATGACCTTTATAACCTCTGACTGAGATGATTATCAAGGTCATGACCTTTATAACCCCTGACTGAGATGTTTATCGAGGTCATGACCTTTAAAACCTCAGACTGAGATGTTTATCAAGGTCATGACCTTTATAACCTCTGACTGAGCTGTTTATCAAGGTCATGACCTTTATAACCTCTGACTGAGATGTTTATCAAGGTCATGACCTTTATAACCTCTGACTGAGATGTTTATCAAGGTCATGACCTTTATAACCTCAGACTGAGATGTTAACAAGGTCATGACCTTTATAACCTCAGACTGAGATGTTAACAAGGTCATGACCTTTATAACCTCTGACTGAGATGTTTATCAAGGTCATGACCTTTATAACCTCAGACTGAGATGTTAACAAGGTCATGACCTTTATAACCTCAGACTGAGATGTTAACAAGGTCATGACCTTTATAACCTCAGACTGAGATGTTAACAAGGTCATGACCTTTATAACCTCAGACTGAGATGATTATCGAGGTCATGACCTTTATAACCTCTGACTGAGATGTTTATCAAGGTCATGACCTTTATAACCTCTGACTGAGATGTTTATCAAGGTCATGACCTTTATAACCTCAGACTGAGATGTTAACAAGGTCATGACCTTTATAACCTCAGACTGAGATGTTAACAAGGTCATGACCTTTATAACCTCAGACTGAGATGTTAACAAGGTCATGACCTTTATAACCTCAGACTGAGATGTTAACAAGGTCATGACCTTTATAACCTCTGACTGAGATGTTAACAAGGTCATGACCTTTATAACCTCAGACTGAGATGTTAACAAGGTCATGACCTTTATAACCTCTGACTGAGATGTTTATCAAGGATTATGAAGCAGAACTTTCAAGAGGAATAATGTCTAAATTATATCAATGCATTTATAATCTTGTTTTGACAAATGAAGAGTGGGAGGAGCTCAAAGTCACATGTTTGGAGAGAATTCTGTTACATAACTCCAGGTCAAAGGTCAAAGGTCTCATTCTTCACAGGGAAATGCAACTGTTGTAGAAACAGCGCCACCAGGAGGCAAACCACTGTCACATGACCTGGGACTGTCCTGTCAATCACAAATAATATTTGTGATTGACAGGACAGGAGCGTGGTGAACTTCACTCACATATTATGTGAGGGAAGTTCACCACGCTTTGATACAGCATTTACCCCTGAACTTACTACTATGAACTCCTGCCATGGAGACAAGACATGGATACTTTAGAATGTACTTTAGAATGTACTTTAGAATGTACTTTAGAATGTACTTTAGAATGAACTTTAGAATGTACTTTAGAATGTACTTTAGAATGTACTTTAGAATGTACTTTAGAATGTACTTTATAATGTACTTTAGAATGAACTTTAGAATGTACTTTAGAATGTACTTTAGAATGTACTTCAGAATGTACTTTAGAGTGTACTTTAGAATGTACTTTAGAATGTACTTTAGAATGTACTTTAGAATGTACTTTAGAATGTACTTTAGAACGTACTTTAGAATGTACTTTAGAATGTACTTAAGAATGTACTTTAGAATGAACTTTAGAATGTACTTTAGAATGTACTTTAGAATGTACTTTAGAATGTACTTTAGAACGTACTTTAGAATGTACTTTAGAATGTACTTAAGAATGTACTTTAGAATGAACTTTAGAATGTACTTTAGAAGACTGGACGGAACAGATTTGTATTCCCTTTGGAACAAATGCACTGTGATTTTCTTTCTGTAAATGTTATGCACTACTTATGTACTTTTTATTTTGTGTCTCGCGCTCTGGTCATGTTGTAAATGTTTTTTTTAAATGTTGGTGGGAGAACCCATATCTAAACTACACCCTGCCCCACCTGTGCCATGATCCTGATCTGTGAACATTGGTTCTGTTTAGCTTGATGACATTCTTTATTTTTGTAATTAATCACTGGCAATAGTGGAATATTTTTGCATTGTCATAATTCAGTCTAAATTAGTCTTTGACCTGCTCTTGTTATTTCCACGTCTTTCTGCGCGTCATTTGTCCCATATTGATCTCACACAGGAGTTCGTTTTGATCCTGAGCTTCACGTGTATCTCAGCGTGACTCACTTCCTGTTCACTTCCTGGTTTTGTTTTGCTCTCGTTAGCGTTCACAATTCAAACAAACCGCTCATGAGTTCCATTCAATTGGACTGAGACCTTATAACCGGACCAGAGTTTGAGTCTTTTGCGTTGATACAGAGTTCGATTGTACGTTCACAATCAACCAAACAAAGCAGACTAAACAGACAAACAGATCCTGGTTCTAAACAATGATCATATTGTGAATTTTGTGAAAGATTATATCTGGTGTAACTTTCTTGTAGACTTACATTGTGAACCTTTCAGCTCTTTTTTGTCACTATACTGGTTTCTGTAGAATCAATTCAGGTATCAAAGTAGTTTCTGCAGTTCAAATCTAGATTGTGGACTCACCGTTTGGAACTTGAAGATGTTGAGTGATGCTCTCAGTTCCACATTTCCCCTTCTTCATTTTGTCAAACTGATTTTTTACAGCGTAATCTGTTTCATTATCAGGATGTTCCAAAGCCTGGTGAATCTCTGGGCTCATGAACAGAACCTGCAGTACACTGTTTAGGTAACAGGTGGCGCTCTGGTTCCTCAGACCATAAGGAACTAGAAAAAAGGCATAAAAGAGACAAACTAAAAACAATTTAGATAATCAACACAAAACAAGCTCAAGTTATTTGCAAATTCGATCAAATGTGCCATTCCATCCACTCCTCCTCTACATCCACAACAGGACGAGATCGAGCATCGGGTGAAAATTACTGTGTTGCCTCACATAGTCCCATCTGTCTGTGTGGGTTTTGGACAGTCTCCTCGTTCTTTCTGTAGAACATCAAAACTGCAGTGGACGACCTGTCGAAATCAGCAGAGTTACAGTTTTGGAAATTTACAAGCAAATGTTTTCATGTTTACCTGGACCAGAAGGCAAGGCAAGGCAAGTTTATTTGTAGAGCACATTTCATACACAAGGCAATTCAAAGTGCTTCACACAGCAGGAAAAATGCATTCAAATCACAAAGAAATTACAGAAATACAATAAAATTAACTAAATTAAAAATTATCAATCCAACTGATTTTCTAAACTAATAAAATCACAAACAAAAGAGAAGAGTGCAAAGATAAAAATTAATAGAAAAAGCTTCAGTTGTTTCATCTGGACTCAGTTTGAAAAAATAGACGTTTCGACTCTCATCCAAGAGTCATTGTCAATAACAGAATTTAGGTCGAGAACTCTGATATTAATACTGTTCTGTGGTAAGACCCGCCCATGGGGAGGAGCCTTCCTGAAGTAGAAAGAGTTGTTTGTTTCAACAGAAACTCCCCCCTTGTATCTACCGAGCCTATTCAGACCTTTAATGGGCTATTAGAGTCCTCTTTGTCTTTGTGAGACCCTGGCTCAACCACCCTGAGTACCTGATTAGCATCTAAATGTCCTGGTCCTGGTCCTCTACCTTTCCAGGGGTTCAGTATTCCATTATAGATACCAGGAAGATAGAATCTGAGCCCTCCATTTCTGTTTAAAGAAGGTCTTTCTTTTTTAACAAAAATAGCTTCCTTGACTCCTCTTTCAAACCATCTTTTCTCCTGCTTAAAACCTTCACCTCACCGTCTTCAAACGAGTGATTAGAGGCTTCAAGATGCAGATGCACGGCGCTCTGAGGTCCTGAACTTGTATTTCTTCTGTGCTGATAGAGCCTCTTGTGTAGAGGCTGTTTTGTCTCACCTATGTAACGTTCTTTACAGCTTTCTTCACTGCATTGGATCGAATAAACTACATTGCTCTGTTTTTGAGTCGGCAACTTGTCCTTAGGGTGAACCAGTTTTTGTCTTAAAGTGTTTCCTGGTTTAAAATAAACAGGGACTTCGTGTTGTCTAAAAAGTCTCTGCAGTTTTTCCGAGAGGCCAGACACATAAGGGATAGAAACACCCTTCCTTCTCTGTTCAGTTTCCCTTTTGTCCTGCTTACTACAATAAAATTAACTAAATTAAAAATTATCAATCCAACTGATTTTCTAAACTAATAAAATCACAAACAAAAGAGAAGAGTGCAAAGAAAAAATCCTTTCAGTCATATGCGCAGCTAAACAAAACTGTTTTTAGCTTAGATTTGAACATTGTCAGAGTAGAACCTGTCTCACATCTTCAGGAAGACTGTTCCAGATTTTAGCTGCATAAAACTGAAACGCAGATTCCCCATGTTTTGTCCTGACTCTGGCACCAGCAGGAGGCCGGTCCCTGAGGTCCTCAGAGTCCGAGATGGTTCATATGGCATTAACATATCCAAGATGTACTTTGGTGCTAGGCCATGGAGAGACTTGTACACAAGCAGAGCTGCTTTAAAGTCTATTCTCTGAGCCACAGGGAGCCAGTGCAGAGACCTGAGAACAGGACTAATGTGATCATACTTCCTGGTTCTAGTCAGGACCCGAGCAGCAGCGTTCTGGATGTACTGCAGCTGTTTTACAGCTCGTTTGGAGAGGCCAGTGAGCAGGCCGTTACAGTCTAATCTACTGGAGACAAACGCATGGATAAGTCTCTCTAAATCTGGTTTTGACACTATATTTTTGATTTTGGCAATGTTTTTTAGATGGTAAAAAGCTGCTGATGTTATTGATTTGACGTGGCTATTAAAGTTCAAGTCTGAGTCCATTATTACCCCCAGATTTCTAATTTGGTTTGTAGGTTTTAGAGCGAGACTCTGGAGGTGACCGCTAACACTTTCTCTTTGTTTCTGTGGGCCAAAAACGATTATTTCAGTCTTGTCTGAGTTCAGCTGGAGAAAGTTGTTTTGCATCCACACACTGATCTGTTGGATGCAGTGACAGAGTGAATCTACTGGTCCATAGTCACCTGCCGACAGTGAAACATAGATCTCAGTGTCGTCTGCATAATTGTGATAGGACACATTATCACTGCGTATCAACTGACCCAACGGCAGCATGTAGAGGTTGAACAGAAGGGGACCCAGGACTGACCCTTGGGGCACTCCACAGGTCAGGGTCATGTGGTCTGAGACACAGCTACCAATTTCAACAAAGTACTTCCTGTCTTCCAGATAGGACCTTAACCAGTTTAGGGCAGTGCCAGTGATGCCCACCCAGTCCTCTAGTCTCTGTAAGAGGATCCCATGATCGACAGTGTCAAAAGCAGCACTCAGATCTAACAGAATTAAGACTGAGGCTTTGCCCGTGTCAGTGTTCAGGGGGATGTCATTTGTCACCTTGACAAGAGCAGTCTCAGTGCTGTGATGAGGTCTAAAACCTGACTGAAAAACATCAAATGAGTTGTTTATTAAGAGGAAATATGTGAGCTGTTGGTAAACAACCTTTTCAAGGACTTTGCCCCAAAATGGCAGATTAGAGATGGGCCGGTAATGACTCAGTACTGCGGCATCAAGACTGCTCTTCTTTAGGAGAGGCTTTATGACCGCAGTTTTCAAAGACATTGGGAATGTTCCAGATTGAAGCGACATGTTAACTATGTGAGTGAATGGTGCTAACAAACTGTTCAGCACAGACTTTAGAAATCTGGTGATTTAGAAATAGAAGATAGAGCACATTACGCCGGTGCTGAAGTCTCTTCACTGGCTCCCTGTCGAGTTTAGAATCAAATTTAAAATTCTACTCTTGACCTACAAAGCCATAAATGACATGGCCCCATCCTACCTCAAAGATGCTATAGAACCATATCATCCAAACAGAGCTCTTCGCTCTCAGAATGCCGGCCTTCTGGTGGTGCCAAGAGTCTCTAAAAGTACTGTAGGAGGTAGAGCGTTTAGCTACCAAGCTCCTGTGTTATGGAATCAGCTCCCGTCCCATGTTAAATATGCTGACACAGTCTCTTCATTTAAGTCCAGGCTTAAAACGTTCCTCTTTGAAATGACTTATGGTCAGACTAGTTAGGAACAGAAACATAAACCCACAGCTTTAGCTACGCTGCCCTAGGAGTAACTATGCTGGGAGAAGTATGGCGGCAGCTTGAGCACTATCCTCTTCTTCTTCTGACTACTTATGCTATCAAACAATATTTATTTTTTGATTCCACTTGCAAACTGTTCACCGCCTTCTTTTCTTTCTCTCACTCCTGAGGACCTGTGGACCCAGATGCTCCTCCCCTGGTGAAGTGGTCCCTGCCCTGTGTGGACAGTCCCTCATCTGCCTGAGGAGTGGGTCCAGCTCGCCCCCGACGGTCCCTCATCTGCCTGAAGAGTGGGTCCAGCTCGACTCCGACGGTCCCTCATCTGCCTGAAGAGTGGGTCCAGCTCGCCTCCGACGGTCCCTCATCTGCCTGAAGAGTGGGTCCAGCTCGACTCAGACGGTCCCTCATCTGCCTGAAGAGTGGGTCCAGCTCCAGTCTCCTCGTGTCCGTCTGTCCGTCTGTGAGAGTCGGATCTCTCCTTCACTGGAACTCCTCCAGGTTTCTACGCTTTTTTCCCAAAGAGGTTTTTTTGTAATTTTTCCTGGCCGAGAAGGAGAGTCTAAGGACAGAGGACCCTGGGACATCGTCCCTCGCCACCACAGACATTGTCTGACTCCATCGCCACCACAGACATTGTTGATTCATTTCTCCCTGTGGCCCTCAGAGGCAACTGTTGTTGTGATTTTGGGCCTTACAAAAATAAATTGATTTGATTTGATTTGGTGGGTAACACATCGAGGCAGCATGTAGATGAACTCAGACTGGTGATGATCTCATGGACAGTTTTGTCAGTTACTGGTGCAAAGTGAGTTAGCTCACAAGTGTCTTGGTGGTTTTAGGGTAATTTTTTGCATTGTGGGATTTATAGCATTTTTAATGCCCTGAACTTTGTCATTAAAGAATAATGCAAACTCATTACACTTGGATGTGGAAATGAGTTCTAACGGCAGCTGAGCTGGAGGGTTTGTTAATCTGTTTACTGTGGCAAACAGGACACGCGAGTTGTTACTGCAGCTTCCAATTATTTCAGAAAAATATCTTTCCCTAGTTCTACATAAAATGAGGTTGTACATGTTCAGCTTTTCTTTGTAAATCTCTTTTTGAACCTGGAGCTTTGACTTGCGCCATTTCCGTTCGGCCCTGCGGCACTTCCTTTTCTGTGCCCTGACCGAATCATCATTTCTCCACGGCGCCTTCTGCTTATTTTTAACCATTTTAGCCTTTATAGGGGCGATGGTGTCCAGAACATTCAAAACACTAGATGTAACAGAGTTCAACAAATCATTTACATTAGAACATGAGACATTTTCAAAGTTTATCATTTCCATAAACAGTGCACCTGTGCCATCACTTATGTGTCTCCGCTGAACAACTGCAGGACCAACCGGTGGTTTGGGAGAAACAGACAGGTCAAAGAAGACACAGAAATGATCAGACAGAGCAACATCGATCACATTAACATTTGAAATATTTACCCCCTTTGTAATTATGAGATCTAGAGTGTGTCTTTTGCTGTGGGTGGGGCCTCTCACATGCTGAGTAAGACTGAAGGTTTCAAGGACAGCATCAAGCTCTTTAGCGTTTCTGTCACAAATATTATCAACATGCACATTGAAATCACCTGTAATGACCAAACCATCAAAGTCTGTGCATATGACTGAAAGCATCTCAGTAAAATCATCAATAAAACTTTGGCAGTGCTGGGGAGGCTTGTATAAAACAATGAAGAGAACGGATGGAGACCGTTTTAGCTCCATTTTAAAGGATACATACTCAAATGATGAAAACACCCCAAAAGACAACCTGCGGGTAATTATTTCATCTCTAAAAACAGCACAGACTCCACCCCCTTTTTTGTTTTATCGTGTTTCAGATTCAAACTTAAAGTTGGGTGGAGCAAATTCTATCAGAACTACATTTCCTGTGTTTTTGTCAAGCCATGTTTCAGTTAAAAACATAAAATCAAGATTATAAGAAGAAATAAAATTATTAATTAAGAGAGATTTGTTACATAAGGATCTGACATTTAGCACAGCAAGTTTCAGACTAGTTTCAGTGGGACTGGGCTTTATCTTTTCACAGGGAATATGAATCACATTTCTCAGATTGGGCCTGACTCGCATTTTGTTTTTCCATCTGTGTGATGATGTGATTACAGAAATAGCACTAGGGGGGGCTCTTTTTACATAGGGCCCCGGGTTGGTTTGATTTTTATTGTGACAATAAGTCCCGGCAACGCTGAGACCCAGTGCATCCTAGCTATGGGAGATACCAGGTGAAAGGCGAGGTTGGATGGGTGGTGGGGCTTTTGTTGGTGTAGTCGGCTTGTGCAGGGAAGAGTTGATAAGTATTGACATAGCCCTTGCTATATTGGGCGTGAGTGGAGCCATCTTAATGCCTGATTTGATCAGACTTTCAAAATGGCTGGGAAGGCCCATGGGTGAGAGTGGAGATGAGAAGGAGAATGATGAATCTTTAGTGGGAGTAGATGTTGCAGGGGGAACCCAGGGCTGGTGTGAAGGCAGGGGCGATGACAGGGATGTTGTTGGGCTTGTCACAGATGGGTCCAAGGCCTTTGAAGATTGTTCTTTTGCTGGAGGCGGTTGAGGTGAATGTGGAGCAGCTGGAGCTGAATCCTTTGCTGGTGGTGGTGGAGCAGCTGCTGATGAATCCTTTGGTGGAGGCTTTGATGTTGAAACATTGGCTCGGTCTCTGGCTGATGGAGCAGGAATTCTTCTCTCATTCCTCTCTTCTCTAACTATCTGCTCAGGACCCTGTCCAGGCCCAGTCCAATGCCTCAGAGCGTGGAGCAGGTTCTCTGTCAGCACCCTCACTCCACCTCTGCATAGGTGGGGGCCATTTCTCTTAAACAGGTCCTCTCGTTTCCAGAATAGATAGAAGTTCTCAATGTAGTGTAGTCCTCTCGGGGAACACTCTTTGGACAGCCATGTGTTCAGCTGAAGAAGCCGGCTAAACTTGTTTATCCTCCTGTCGATGTTTGGAAGAGGTCCACTTATGAATGTTTTGATTTCCATTTTATCAAGCACGTCGAATAACTTCAAGAAGTCTTTTTTCAAAACTTCAGTCTGTTCCCGCCGCATGTCCACTGCACCCACGTGCACAATCAGCTGTTTAGCTCCTCCATGCTTAGCCATAATATTTGGAAGGAGTGACGTTATCTCAGAAACAGTGGCGCTTGGAAAAGAATGTGTGTTTATCTTTTCATGCGTCACAATGACTTATCGCGCCGTCCCCAACCAAAACAATCTGCGTGACCTTGGCTCCTGGCACAGATCCTCCTCGCTGTATTTTGGCCACGTCATCTTTCCTTTTTTCATTTAATTTCATCTCTGAAAGTGGTAAAAATCTGTTTGTGAGCTGTATTTTAGGTGACTTCACGTTATCTTTGTATCGTTTAGGCTTTGCTCCAAGTTTGTTCCAAGAAACAGCCTGGTCTTTCTGGTTTTTAGACAGTTTTGGAAACGACACAGAGTCACTGCGGTTTAGGTTGAAAGTAGCAGTTTTTCTTGTAAAAAGTGTGCTCTTCTTACCATCGGTTGACACAGGAATGGTATCGTGAAGAACTTTTTCAGATTCCAAAACAAATATCCGTGTTTTCAGCTCATTAATTTCTTGTTGATATTTCCGACAGCGTTCACAGTCTTTCTCCCTTCTTCTCACGGACATGTCGCTGGCGTCAGATATGTCGTTAAAACTGGGAAAATGTTCTTAAAATCCTTGGTTTACTTGAAAAAGTCTAAAGCAAAAATGTTTGGAAGACAAAAACTGATTAAAAAGCAAAATGAATAAGGAAAGCAGCGATAGCAAGCGGAGCGAGCAAAAAAGCGTGTGCACTCTTCGGAAGCAGGATAGGAGCAGGTGCATAATGCAGGTACATAATGCAGGTACATAATGCAGGTGCATAATGCAGGTACATAATGCAGGTGCATAATGCAGGTGCATAATGCAGGTGCATAACGCAGGTGCATAATGCAGGGACATAATGCAGATATGTCCATGTGTATGTGTGTGTCCATGTGTGTGTGTGTGTGTGTCCATGTGTGTGTGTGTGTGTGTCCATGTGTATGTGTGTGTCCGTGTGTGTGTGTTTGTCCATGTGTGTGTGTGTGTGTCCATGTGTGTGTGTGTGTGTGTGTGTGTGTATGTGTTTTTGTGTGTCCATGTGTGTGTGTCCATGTGTGTCCATGTGTGTGTGTCCATCTGTGTGTGTGTGTGTGTGTGTGTCCATGTGTGTGTGTGTGTGTCCATGTGTGTGTGTCCATGTGTGTGTGTGTGTGTCCATCTGTGTGTGTGTGTGTGTGTGTGTGTCCATGTGTGTGTGTGTGTGTCCATGTGTGTGTGTGTCCATGTGTGTGTGTGTGTGTGTGTGTGTGTCCATGTGTGTGTGTGTGTGTGTCCATGTGTGTGTGTGTGTGTTTGTGTGTGTGTGTGTCCATGTGTGTATGTGTGTGTGTGTCCATGTGTGTGTGTGTGTGTGTGTGTGTGTCCATGTGTGTGTGTGTGTGTTTGTGTGTGTGTGTGTGTGTGTCCATGTGTGTATGTGTGTGTGTGTCCATGTGTGTATGTGTGTGTGTATGTGTGTATGTGTGTGTGTCCATGTATGTGTGTGTGTGTTTGTGTGTGTGTGTGTGTGTGTGTCCATGTGTGTATGTTTGTGTGTGTCCATGTGTGTATGTGGGTGTGTATGTGTGTATGTGTGTGTGTCCATGTGTGTGTGTGTGTGTGTCCATGTGTGTGTGTGTGTGTGTGTCCATGTGTGTGTGTGTGTGTGTGTGTCCATGTGTTTTTGTGTGTCCATGTGTGTATGTGTGTGTGTGTGTGTGTATGTGTGTGTCCATGTGTGTGTGTGTGTCCATGTGTATGTGTGTATGTGTGTATGTGTGTGTGTGTGTGTGTGTCCATGTGTGTATGTGTGTGTCCATGTGTGTGTGTGTGTGTCCATGTGTGTGTGTGTCCATGTGTGTGTGTGTGTGTGTGTGTGTGTCCATGTGTGTGTGTGTGTGTGTGTCCATGTGTGTGTGTGTGTGTGTGTGTGTATCTACCCTCAGGTTCACATAAAGGGACTTGACCTTTAGTCCTGTTGATCACTCTTATATTTGTACCTTGTTGTTTTTTCCCTGTTTCAATCCAAAACTAACATTTCTGTGAACGTGATGAAATAAAGGAAAACTTTGGTTTTGAATCTGATTTTGGTAAATCTATACAAGATTTACCAAAATCTCATGCTCAATATGACTCAGCTGAAGGAGACGACTGCTCGAATGAAGCAGCGGTAGAACATGGTTCTGTCCATGTGGAAGGACAGTTTCCTCTTCAGCGCAAACGCTGGTTCCCCTTTTTGTCACGGCTTCACAGTTTGACTCACAGTTTAGTTTGTTATCGATGATATTTATAATGATTTACACACTCCACTGTCTGACCTTTTATGCAGGTGAGTTCCTTCGTCCTCGGGAGTTTCCTAAAATCTGCAAACACATCAGAAGGAGTAAGAGAAGATAAGAGAATCCTTTATTGTCCACACATGGGGAAAGTTCGTTGTTGCACTGCAGTAGAAACAGGAGGAAAGGACAGATTGTAGGAAGATTCTAAAAAACACTCTTAATAGAACTCTTATGAACAAAAACTCCTCTTTTCTCAATAGGGAATGGAAGGGGGGGAAATAAAATAAAATCGATAAATAAAAAATAAAAAGACAAAGATAATAATAAAATAATGATAATAGAATAAAATAAAGTAAAAATAACTAGGTAATACTCTTAGCAGGTAAGTAAACAGAATCAAAACAAAATAGAACACTCTTATTTACAGGTATTGCACATGGTTACATCAGTATTGTACATGGTTACATCAGTATTGCACATGGTTACATCAGTAGTGCACATGGTTACATCAGTATTGCACATGGTTACATCAGTATTGTACATGGTTACATCAGTATTGTACATGGTTACATCAGTATTGTACATGGTTACATCAGTATTGCACATGGTTACATCAGTATTGCACATGGTTACATCAGTATTGTACATGGTTACATCAGTATTGCACATGGTTACATCAGTATTGCACATGGTTACATCAGTAGTGCATATGGTTACATCAGTATTGTACATGGTTACATCAGTATTGCACATGGTTACATCAGTATTGCACATGGTTACATCAGTAGTGCACATGGTTACATCAGTATTGCACATGGTTACATCAGTATTGTACATGGTTACATCAGTATTGCACATGGTTACATCATGGTTACATTAGTATTGCACATGGTTACATCAGTATTGCACATGGTTACATCGGTAGTGCACATGGTTACATCGGTATTGCACATGGTTACATCGGTATTGCACATGGTTACATCAGTATTGTACATGGTTACATCAGTATTGCACATGGTTACATCAGTATTGCACATGGTTACATCAGTATTGCACATGGTTACATCAGTAGTGCACATGGTTACACCAGTAGTGCACATGGTTACATCAGTATTGTACATGGTTACATCAGTATTGCACATGGTTACATCAGTATTGCACATGGTTACATCAGTATTGTACATGGTTACATCAGTAGTGCACATGGTTACATCAGTATTGCACATGGTTACATCAGTATTGCACATGGTTACATCAGTATTGCACATGGTCACATCAGTATTGCACATGGTTACATCAGTATTGCACATGGTTACATCAGTATTGCACATGGTCACATCAGTATTGCACATGGTTACATCAGTATTGCACATGGTTACATCAGTATTGCACATGGTTACATCAGTATTGTACATGGCTACATCAGTATTGTACATGGTTACATCAGTAGTGCACATGGTTACATCAGTATTGTACATGGTTACATCAGTATTGCACATGGTTACATCAGTATTGCACATGGTTACATCAGTAGTGCACATGGTTACATCAGTATTGCACATGGTTACATCAGTATTGCACATGGTCACATCAGTATTGCACATGGTTACATCAGTATTGCACATGGTTACATCAGTATTGCACATGGTTACATCAGTATTGTACATGGCTACATCAGTATTGCACATGGTTACATCAGTAGTGCACATGGTTACATCAGTATTGTACATGGTTATATCAGTATTGCACATGGTTACATCAGTATTGCACATGGTTACATCAGTAGTGCACATGGTTACATCAGTATTGCACATGGTTACATCAGTATTGTCCGACGCCCGGCGGAGACAATCAGAGGTGCTCAAAGTTCAAGTAGCCGCGGTGTGTGACCTAGCGAAGTCGATGTCGGACACTGTAATATTTTCTGGTCCCCTGCCCAATCGGATCAATGCTGAATTGTACAGCCGTCTCTCAGCATTCAACAACTGGTTATCCAGATGGTGCCCTCAAAACAACGTTGTCTTTATTGATAACTGGAGTGCGTTTTGGGGAAAGCCCGGGCTCATACGCAGGGATGGCATCCATCCGACTTCGGAGGGTACATCCCTATTAGTTCGGAATTTGACCGATAGTCTTAGTCGTGTTAAGTGACCATCTAGGGATGAGCCCCAGGTGCAGAGCAGCAGTTCAAGACGCTCCTCTGTCGCTGAACTCTCGCCCGTTCTGTTACCTGTGAAGTGTTCAGATTCAAGACAGATAGAGACTGTGTGTGTCCCTCGTGTCCCTCGTGTCCCTCGTACAAATAATGCCAAAAAGTCACATCTCAGAAAAAATATTTCAGGCGTCAGACCAAATAACTTAAGGAAAATAACAATCACAAATACACAAATGAATAAACACGTAAAATGTGGACTGCTAAACATTAGAGCAATTTCCTCCAAATCGCTCTTAGTTAATGAATTAATTAGTGACTATAACATAGATCTTCTAGCTCTAACTGAAACGTGGCTTCAACAAGACGACTACGTCAGACTAAATGAGTCCACCCCACCCACCCATGTTAACTTTCAGACTGCCAGGAGCACAGGCCGAGGTGGTGGTGTGGCAGTGATCTCCCACTCAAGCCTACTCATGAGCCCTAAAACTAACAATGCATTTCACTCATTTGAAAGCCTTATGCTGTCAATCACATGTCCAAATATGAAAAACCAAAAAGGAGTTTTGTTCATAGTTATCTACCGACCTCCTGGTCCCTACTCAGAGTTTTTAACAGAGTTTTCTGACTTTATATCAAACTTAGTGTTAGCCTGGGATAAAATAGTTATAGTTGGAGACTTTAATATCCACGTGAACATGAGTGATGACGCTCTCAGTAATGCCTTCAGCGCCTTGTTAGACAGCATTGGTTTCACTCAGAATGTAAATAAACCGACTCACACTCACAAGAACACTCTGGATCTTGTCCTAACGTATGGAACAGAGATTAGTGACCTCATTGTCCTCCCTCAAAACCCTATATTGTCAGATCATTTCCTAATTACCTTTCAGTTTATTCTTAAAGATCATCCAGTCCCACAAAATAAAGTTATAATGAAAAGGACAATATCTGAAAAATCTATCTCAAAATTCAAAGAAATAATAGAGCCAATATTCAGTGGCATGTCATGTGATCATGTCATGTGATCCTGCTGAGAACAGCTTTAGTCCCAGTTTAAGTGATCAATGTGTCGACTTGACCATGAATTCTCTGAAGTCTGCTCTTGACGTTGTCGCGCCGTTAAAACAGAAGGTCATTAGGCCAAAGCGCGCCTCCCCATGGTACAACCAAGAACTGCGTTCACATAAACAAAGAGTTAGAAAGTTAGAGGGATTATTTCGTCGCTCTCACACCGAAGAATCCCTAAAAGCATGGAAAAGTTGCCTGCTGTCCTATAAGCAGGCTCTGCGTAAGGCCCAAACCAGATATTATTCAAATCTAATAGAAGTCAACAAAAGTAACACTAAATTCCTTTTCAGCACTGTAGCTAGGCTAACAAACTGTCACAGTGCAGTAGAGCCCTCAATCCCAGCTACACTCAGCTCTGATGATTTCCTCCTATTTTTTAATAATAAAATAAAAACAATCAGAGATAAATTAGATGAAATTACCCCCGCTATTAGCCCTGAACTAGCCCAAGCTGTAAATCTAACGTCCCATATAAATCCACCTGTAAACTTAGAAAGGTTCACAGCTGTTGATCAAGCAGAGATAACTTCAGCCATTATGTCCTCTAAAAGCTCAACTTGTGTCCTAGACCCCATTCCAAGCAGACTCCTCAAAGACATTCTTCCCCTAATTATAGACCCTATTCTTAATATAATAAATACTTCACTAGAAAGTGGCTATGTTCCACAGTCCTTCAAACATGCAGTCATTAAACCTCTTCTGAAAAAGCCTAATCTAGATCCCGACCTATTGGTAAACTACAGACCTATTTCAAATCTTCCCTTCGTCTCTAAAATCCTTGAAAAAGTTGTAGTAAAACAGCTTTGTCGCCACCTGCAGGACAATAACTTATTTGAAGTTTTCCAGTCAGGGTTCAGAGCCCACCACAGCACTGAAACTGCACTAGTTAAAGTCACAAATGATTTGTTATTAGCCGCTGACGATGGACTGGTCTCAATCCTGGTTCTGTTGGACCTCAGCGCAGCGTTTGACACCATCGACCACAACATTCTACTGCAGAGGTTAGAATGTGATGTAGGTGTTGGAGGAACAGCCCTCAGCTGGTTTAAATCCTATCTATCTGATAGGTTCCAATTTGTTAATGTAAACCAGAGCTCCTCACCAAGCTCTAAAGTAATTTACGGTGTGCCACAGGGTTCGGTACTCGGTCCAATTCTGTTTACTCTTTATATGCTACCATTAGGCAACATTATCAGAAAGCATGACATTAACTTCCACTGCTATGCAGACGACACTCAGCTGTATTTATCAATGAAACCTGATCAGAGCGATCAAGTAGACAGACTTAGTACTTGTGTGAAGGAGATAAAAACCTGGATGACACTAAACTACCTGCTTCTTAACCCTGAAAAAACCGAGGTCATTGTGCTTGGCCCTAAGCATCTACGAGACGCTCTATCTGAGCAGATAGTCACACTGGACAATGTCAGTGTAGCCTCCAGTTCTACTGTAAGAAACCTTGGAGTCTTATTTGACCAGGAGCTCTCATTTAAAGCTCATATAAATCAAGCTTGTAAAACAGCCTATTTCCATTTGCGCAACATCGCCAAAATCAGAAGAATCCTGCCTAAAAGTGATGCCGAAAAACTTATCCATGCATTTGTAACGACTAGATTAGACTACTGTAACTCCCTGCTTGCAGCGTGTCCTAAAAGCTCCATAAAAAGCTTTCAACTGGTTCAAAATGCAGCAGCAAGATTACTAACAGGAACAAAAAGAAGAGAGCACATTACGCCAGTGCTGAAGTCTCTTCACTGGCTCCCCGTCGAGTCCAGAATCAAATTCAAAATTCTACTCTTGACCTACAAAGCCATAAATGACATGGCCCCATCCTACCTCAAAGATGCTATAGAACCATATCATCCAAACAGAGCTCTTCGCTCTCAGAATGCCGGCCTTCTGGTGGTGCCAAGAGTCTCTAAAAGTACTGTAGGAGGTAGAGCGTTTAGCTCCCAAGCCCCTGTGTTATGGAATCAGCTCCCGACCCATGTTAAATATGCTGACACAGTCTCTTCATTTAAGTCCAGGCTTAAAACGTTCCTCTTCGAAATCGCTTATGGTCAGAGTAGTTAGGAACAGAAAGATAAACCCACAGCTTCAGCTACGCTGCCCTAGGAGTAACTGTGCTGGGGGAAGTATGACAGCTTGAGCACTATCCTCTTCTTCTTCTGACTACTTATGCTATCAAACAATATTTATTTTTTAATTCCACTTGCAAACTGTTCACCGCCTTCTTTTTCTTTCTCTCACTCCTGAGGACCTGTGGACCCAGATGTCCCTCTCCTGGTGAAGTGGTCCCTGCCCCATGTGGACGGTCCCTCATCTGCCTGAAGAGTGGCTCCAGTTCGCCTCAGTCGGTCCCTCATCTGCCTGAAGAGTGGGTCCAGCTCGCCTCCCACGGTCCCTCATCTGCCTGAGGAGTGGGTCCAGTTCGCCTCCGACGGTCCCTCATCTGCCTGAAGAGTGGGTCCTGCTCGACTCCGACGGTCCCTCATCTGCCTGAAGAGTGGGTCCAGTTCGCCTCAGACGGTCCCTCTTCTGCCTGAAGAGTGGGTCCAGCTCCAGTCTCCTCGTGTCCGTCTGTCCGTCTGTGAGAGTCGGATCTCTCCTTCACTGGAACTCCTCCAGGTTTCTACGCTTTTTTCCCAAAGAGGTTTTTTTTGTAGTTTTTCCTGGCCGAGAAGGAGAGTCTAAGGACAGAGGACCCTGGGACATCGTCCCTCGCCACCACAGACATTGTCTGACTTCATCGCCACCACAGACATTGTTGATTCATTTCTCCCTGTGGCCCTCAGAGGCAACTGTTGTTGTGATTTTGGGCCTTACAAAAATAAATTGATTTGATTTGATTTGATTTGGTTACATCAGTATTGCACATGGTTACATCATGGTTACATTAGTATTGCACATGGTTACATCAGTATTGCACATGGTTACATCGGTAGTGCACATGGTTACATCGGTATTGCACATGGTTACATCGGTATTGCACATGGTTACATCAGTATTGTACATGGTTACATCAGTATTGCACATGGTTACATCAGTATTGCACATGGTTACATCAGTATTGCACATGGTTACATCAGTAGTGCACATGGTTACACCAGTAGTGCACATGGTTACATCAGTATTGTACATGGTTACATCAGTATTGCACATGGTTACATCAGTATTGCACATGGTTACATCAGTATTGTACATGGTTACATCAGTAGTGCACATGGTTACATCAGTATTGTACATGGTTACATCAGTATTGCACATGGTTACATCAGTATTGCACATGGTCACATCAGTATTGCACATGGTTACATCAGTATTGCACATGGTTACATCAGTATTGCACATGGTCACATCAGTATTGCACATGGTTACATCAGTATTGCACATGGTTACATCAGTATTGCACATGGTTACATCAGTATTGTACATGGCTACATCAGTATTGTACATGGTTACATCAGTATTGCACATGGTTACATCATGGTTACATCAGTATTGCACATGGTTACATCAGTATTGTACATGGCTACATCAGTATTGCAAATGGTTACATCAGTATTGCACATGGTTACATCATGGTTACATCAGTATTGCACATGGTTACATCAGTATTGCACATGGTTACATCAGTATTGCACATGGTTACATCAGTATTGCACATGGTTACATCAGTATTGCACATGGTTATGGTTACATCAGTATTGCACATAGTTACATCAGTATTGCACATGGTTACATCAGTATTGCACATGGTTACATCAGTATTGCACATGTCCAGGGCTCAGAGTCTAACCTTTTGTGTTTTTTCCCATACAAGACATCGTTCTCAGAAAAGGACTCAGGATAAATCAAAAAATTTAAATTCTACAAAATAAAAACAAACATGTGTTTATTATTTGCAGACACTGAAGTAACAGCGATGAACAAGTTCAACTGAAATGTCATTCTGTACATCATATCTTTAGTTATGGTATATATTACAATATTACTGCCCCATAAATGTAACTGACTGACACTACTCGCGTTACTTTTAGTTACTTTGGCCATTGGATTAAGTTCGCTCCCAATCCTTTTATATTGACAAAACCTTGTTAACCATGTTTTATCGCTGTTTTAGTCATTCATTAATCCGTTTTATCCTTCTGGTGTGCTTCTGTCATGGAATCAGACATGCACCGATGCTATTCCGTAACACATCGAGAACACAATTCAACTTAGAATATGAAACGACACAGAAATAGCAGACATTTGTATGACAAGCTTGGGAGAAAACGCCGGGACTGATCACGTAGGCTGTGGTAAGCAGCCTGCGTGACCCTCCTGTGTCTCACCCCGTTTTTTCCCATGCTGGTTGGTTTTATTAGATATTCTGGAATAGGCGGGTCACATTTCTCATTGGTCAGCTTCACATCAAGGCACTTGTTTTACAGCTGGTATTTTTCCTAGAGATCAAGCCTTGGTTGCGGTATGGTTCTGGGTGATGCTGGTCTTTGTTATGACCATGGCTGGCCACAAAAGGGATACATAGGCACAACGTCCCACAAGTGTCCTCCTTCCGCAGCTCACTTTGGTCACACCTATGACACATATGAACTGGTACATTTCCCATCTCAATTCATAATCTCATTAACTTTGCATGTAGTTATGTTGTAGCAGATAAAAAATAACACTCTTAGTTAGTGTAAACAACAGTGGCTGTGGTGTAATATGCCATTGTGTTTCTTCAGCCTCTGTCATGTCAATTGTACATTATACATTTCACATTACACATTTCATAACCTTTCATGTTGATCACTTATTTTCTTCCCTCTATTTTTCCATGTCTGTGTATGTTGATCGATTGTCCCGATTGTCCCGATTGTCCGGTGCATAATACAGGTGTTCAGCACCCATATTACCGTCATCGCTGTGATGATGATAACTGTTGATTCTTTTCCACAGAGTATGGTACTCTGCGCACCGTAGCCTCTGGCTCTCGTTCATCGTAGCAGAGTATAATGCTTTGCGTACTGTAGAATCTGTCTCCTCATCCATTGTAGCAGAGTATCGTACTCTACCGTAGACTCCGGACAAAACTCATGCAAACGAAGTCCTGCGTCTTGTAGATTGCTTATGGATCTGGTGCCGCGTATGTATGTGTGTGTGTGTGTGTGTGTGTGTGTGTATGTATGTGTGTGTGTGTGTGTGTGTATGTGTGTGTGTGTGTGTGTGTATGTATGTGTGTGTGTGTGTATGTATGTGTGTGTGTGTGTGTGTGTGTGTGTATGTATGTGTGTGTGTGTGTGTATGTATGTGTGTGTGTGTGTGTGTGTGTGTGTATGTGTGTGTGTGTGTGTGTGTGTGTGTGTGTGTATGTGTGTGTGTGTGTGTGTGTGTGATTCAAATACATCAAACAATAATAATTATTGATTATAATTCCCCGTTGAGCTGGCCTTAAGGGTCAGTTCACAACTTAGACCGTCACATAATTAACATAACAGTTCACATCTCCTCTGTGGGTGTGGCCTGTATAAGGTCACACATCTAATGTAATATGTGCTAATCTTCTATATGTGCTTCAGGTGAGTTTCAAACTCAATCTCTAACACCTGCTCATGTGGTGCTTTACAAACATTGTGTATTAGTTTGTTGTAAAAAGTCTATATGTGTATAAAAAAATATCATATATCATATTCATAACTTCTATAGCGTGTAATTTTAGATGATATTGTCTTATTTAAATCTATTCAATTCTTGATTGAATCTCAACAATCCTTCAGGTATTTACTTTAGAATGTCAAATTATTTCCCTGTTAATGTTAACTTTTCCTATTACTCATCAGTCAACCCCCCCTGAGGTGGTGTTGCTGTTGGTGTCCCTGTGATCCGTAAAGATAACAACATCTGCTCCATCCTGAGTCCTCTCCCCAAATTATTTCCCAGTCAATAGCTCGTTATCTCTGACTATCTTTTATGACTTGGTGTCCTCCCACTTATGCGTCAATTGCCCTAGTTAATGACACAGTCATGTCTTTCCAAGGAGGACATTGGCACGTCACTCTTTAACTTATTCCCTCACTTACGTCTACATCGCAATACGAGGTTTCCTCATGATAATACAAATAAATAAGTTACTGATATTATCTTACTATCACTTTACTTACTGCCCGTTCTATGTCCAAAAACTTCAGTAGTCACTCATTTACCCACATTATCACTTCCAGGCCCGTGCCTGGCATTTGATCCTAAATTTAAAAACACTTCTGTCTTTTCGTCCTGTACTTTCATCTAGTCATGCATTAAGTCCAAAAAGATCATTTTCGTCAAGTCCAAAAATAAAACAAAACAAAACGTAGCTTTGTTTGGTGCACACAAAAAACACGATACCGTAAAAAAACACAACTTTTGTCTTCTATGTCGGGGACAGGAAGTGTCCTGTCTGTGATCACATTCCCCAAAAAATTGGCCATCTATAAAAATCTGAATGAATCCTCATCTCTTATCAAGTTTAATACAATCTTTATAATTGATTGTTGTCAATCAAAACAAAACCCTTAAAATTTGTTCTACAGAGATCTCAATAACTAAAATTTAAAACCATCTGGGTTTAGTTCCTAATTCATTCCCGTTCAGAGCGTCCTCTGAACTGCTTTCCCTTCTCCTGCCTTGTTGACCCCCCTTATCTCCCCCTCTCTGCCACGTCATCTGAGCACACTGGAAGTCTCCCTCCAAAATCCTCTTATGACTTTTCCTTTTACAGTTTGGGGTGATAATTCTGGCATCATGTGGTCTCGGTCGTCTGAGAGAAATGCTACTTGCTTTACAGTCACGGTCAATGTCAAGCTTCTAGAGAAAATTCCTTATTAGATTCCTCCGGACATAAACGTGGTGTTTAAGATTCACCCGTGACTGCAAATTTTAGATCTCTCAGAATAACGCCTTGTGACCCTTGTATGATTAATTATGATTCACACTTGTTAGTTAATCACTTATTAATCCTCATTCACACATTCACACTTCTCTCTTACTTACTTCGCTCGTGCACAGCGCTTACATTCACTCATCTTTATGTCAGTAACAACTCGGCATAAGGCATCATTACTTTCTTTCGGTGAGAAACTTAACTCGTGGTGAGCAATTTAACTCCTTTATGTGAGAAACTTATCTACACAAAGCCAACCAATATTTTTCCAGCAATATCAAACTCCCTGCTTATGTGAGAAACTTATCTCGTCCATAAGCCTACAATATTTCCTCAGTAATATCAAACTGGGCATAAAAGCCTACAATATTTCCTCAGTAATATTAAACTGGGCATTTCCTCAGTAATACCAAACTGGGCATTAAAGCCTACAATATTTTTCCAGTAAATATCAAACTGATGCATAAAACGTTTTATGGCTCACTCTTTTTCACACACAAAGTTTTGTCTGACCTTCTTTGTCGCCTGTGTTCTCCTGCTGCTTCGAAACGACGCGCTTTCCTCGCGGAGAATGAGGTGCGATGGGCGGCCACGGGAAAAGTGGACTTCTTTCTGCTGTGCACACAGACTTTCACCGATTCACCCGTCAATCTCCGCGAAGGGCAGCTGGTCGTCCGGCTCGATAGGACCAGAAAATGTCCAGGGATTGAGACAATACACCGATGCTATTCCGTAACACATAGAGAACACAATTCAACTTAGAATATGAAACGACACAGAAATATCAGACATTTGTATGGCAAGCTTGGGAGAAAACGCCGGGACTGAGGATCACACAGGCTGCTTACAACAGCCTGCGTGACCCTCTTGCGTCTCACCCCGTTTTTTCCCATGCTGGTTGGTTTTATTAGATATTCTGGAATAGGCGGGTCACATTTACACTTTTGGTCAGCTTCACATCAAGGCACTTGTTTTACAGCTGGTATTTTTCCTAGAGATCAAGCCTTGGGTAAACATTACCCAAACTCCTCTGGGCTGTCACACCCCCCTCGGGTAAACATCCTTTGGCCCTTTACGACCCCTTCACAAATGCAGTTTGTCACACACCCGTTCTTCTCTTAGACTAATGATGCAGATAATTTATCACTATTATGCATATAAAATACTTCACAGAAATATAATCATATATTCACATTTTATCACAGCTTCATGGTTCGACTTTATTCCTTTCTTTTAATGACAAATCTGCTCCATCAGGTCGAAGGTTTAAAGTTCCATCCTGTAAAATCAAGCGCTGCAGAAAAGCCATGAGTGCTTTGAGCAGGTGGTTCTATTTGTATTTACCTCTTGGCTCATGAACCTCTATTTTTATTATTTTCAACTGGTATTTCCTGTTTTGGCCTGTTTTAGCACTGTTGTCACATTATACAGACGTAAATGAATGTGAATGAATGCATATGGCTGACTCACAAAATGTCTCTGTTTTATACTAAATATAGCCAGAATCTTCCTCTGTTCATCACACATGGTGCTGAATCCATCTCTTCTCCTTTGCGTTACAAACAGGGGATTTATTGTTGACTTTTGGGCAAATCTTTCAGGGCAAAGACCATAGCACTTTGTGTCACAGGTTCGTTTTAACTTCCTAAAATGGAAAGGTCCATCGTATCGTTCAGATCATTGTGATAATGCAGGATGTGTCAATTCACCCTTGGTTGCTCTGCAAACGTGTAATGTCATTGAGTTTAGTGATGGGAAGGGTGTGGAAGGCTGCCCTTTGATCCGGGCGTGTCCCACCTGTGGGTTACTGGTGGAGCACATGTCCATGCAATGTAAGAATGTGGTCTGTGCAGAATGCAACGTGCAATTCTGCTTTGTGTGTCTGAAAATCACTGAAGAATGTCTGAAAACAAGTAAACATTATGGACCTTGCTCCATTGGTGTTGCCCCCAGACAAACCTCCATCCCTGTGAAGAACTAGAAGAGATCTAGAAAAGATCAAAGTCAAATGTATCAGTGGAATCACTTTAACTCTTTCTGTTTGTTTGTAATTGCATTTCTTGCTGTAATTTTGGAATTCCTTTTGCAAAGTTAATACTATTTGGACAAAGTGTTCCTGTGTTGCTTGGTGGTGGAGTGGTTAAGGCGGCAGCACATATGCCAGGCTCCATGTGCAGCCGGCCGCAGTGTTGTGAATCCTGGCTCTGACATTTACTGCATGTCCTCCCTTCTCTCTCACCCCCATTCATGCTAAGCTGTCCTGTCTAATAAAGAGCATGAGCCACATACAAAAGGCAAATGTGTTCCTTAATAAATGTATTGTAAGAGATGAAATATTAAAAAAAATAATCCACATCATTTGTCACATTTCATTATAAACTCACATTTTCACCCGACTGTCATTGCCAAACACAAGTGTGGAATCATGTTCAATCTTGTGGCAGTTCCAGATATACAGTGTCTTCAGAATGTATTCACAGCATTTTGCTTTTTCCACATTTTGTTATGTTATAGCCATATTCCAAAAAGGATTAAATTGAATATATTAAACATGAAAAACAAAAGCACTTGTACAGAAGTGTCAAAGTCTTTGCTCAACACTTTGTTGAAGCTCCTTTGGCTCTAATCACCTCAGTCTGGCCTCAGTCTGAGCTCCAGAGCCTCTGGATCAAGGACGACTCTGTAACTGCTGCATTCATCTTTCTGTCTAGTCTCCCAGGTCCTGCTGAAGAACATCTCCAGCTCCTGAGGGACAAGCTGGAGACGGCTGGTGTGGAGTACGACCTGCAGAGTGGATCCTGGACGACCCACAGACCGACCCCAGTTTGTGAGAGCCCGGGACTGTGTGTCTGACACTCGGACCTGCAGTGTGGGGGCGCCCCAGGGCACTGTCCTCGCGCCCTTTCTCTTCACCCTTTACACTGCAGACTTCAGACACGACACGGACAGCTGTGTCCTGCAGAAGTTCTGACCATTCTGCCATCATCGGACTCATCACAGACGATGATGTGGAGGACAGAGGACTGGAGCAGGACTTTGTGGAACCACCTCCTCATCAACGCGGGGAAGACCAAGGAGATGGTGGTGGACTTCCGCAGACGCCACCCCACTGCCCCCTCACCAGTGAACATCCAGGGACGGGACATTGAGAGAGTGACTCATACAAGGACCTGGTGTTCATCTGAACCACAAACTGGACTGGACTCATAACACAGACTGAACAGGAAGAGCCAGAGTCGGCTCCACCTCCTGAGGAGACTCAGGTCTTTTGGAGTGACAGGGCCACTCCTGACAGAGCCACTCCTGACAGGGCCACTCCTGACAGGGCCACTCCTGACAGGGCCCCTCCTGACAGGGCCGCTCCTGAAGACCTTCTATGACTCTGTGGTGCATCAGCTCCTGTAGGTGTGGTCTGCTGGAGCAGCAGCATCACAGAGAGGGAGAGGAAGAAGCTGGACAAAGCTCCGTCCTGGGCTGTCCTCTGGACTCGGTGCAGGAGGTGGGGGACAGAATGGTCCTGGCTAAACTCACATCTATGCTGGACCATGAGTACCACCCCCTGCAGGACACTCTGTCCCCTGCAGGACACTCTGTCCCCTGCTGGACACTCTGTCCCCTGCAGGACACTCTGTCCCCTGCAGGACACTCTGTCCACTCTGGAGAGCAGCTTCAGTGAGAGACTGATCCACCCTCGCTGTGTGAGGTAAAGGTTTCGCAGGTCTTTCCTTCTGCTGCTGTCAGACTTTATAACAAAAACTGTTAGTCCTGAACACTCGCAATACTGACCTAACCATGTGCAATTCCGTCATATGTGCAATTGCAACCCTGCTGTGGTGGGCTCTGAACCCTGCTGTGGTGGGCTCTGAACCCTGCTGTGGTGGGCTCTGAACCCTGCTGTGGTGGGCTCTGAACCCTGCTGTGGTGGGCTCTGAACCCTGCTGTGGTGGGCTCTGAACCCTGCTGTGGTGGGCTCTGAACCCTGCTGTGGTGGGCTCTGAACCCTGACTGGAAAACTTCAAATAAGTTATTGTCCTGCAGGTGGCGACAAAGCTGTTTTACTACAACTACAATCCTTACAAGGATTTTAGAGACAAAGAGAAGATTATTAATAGGTCTGTAGTTTAACAATAGGTCAGGATCTTCCTTTCACTCTCCCCATGTTGATCCGTACAGTTGAAGCCTGTGTAAATTCAGCCTGGAAGACCTAACTCCACCCATCTACGTCCACTGCTATGCCAGGGCCACCTGCTCCTCAATCTCAATCAACGCACCCAAGTCGGGCGTCCGTCTGTGAGAGTCAGACCTCCTCTTCACCTGGAACTCCTCCAGGTTTCTACTTTTTCCCAAGGAAGTTTTTTGTATTTTTTCCTGGCCGAGAAGGAGGGTCTAAGGACATAAGAATGGTCTAAGGACAGAAGGAGGGTCTAAGGACATAAGGATGGTCTAAGGACAGAAGGAGGGTCTAAGGACAGAAGGAGGGTCTAAGGACATAAGGATGGTCTAAGGACAGAAGGAGCGTCTAAGGACAGAAGGAGGTTCTAAGGACAGAAGGAGGGTCTAAGGACAGAAGGAGGGTCTAAGGACAGAAGGAGGTTCTAAGGACAGAAGGAGGGTCTAAGGACATCCCTCTCATCCTCCACCGCCCCTCCTCCTCCTCTGCATCCCTCTCACCCACCACCTCCCCTCCTCCTCCTCTGCATCCCTCTCACCCACCACCTCCCCTCCTCCTCCTCTGCATCCCTCTCATCCACCACCTCCCCTCCTCCTCCTCTGCATCCCTCTCATCCTCCACCTCCCCTCCTCCTCCTCTGCATCCCTCTCATCCTCCACCTCCCCTCCTCCTCCTCCTCTGCATCCCTCTCATCCGCCGAGGTCTGAGCACCAAATAACCCAGGTAATAAAGCTGCTAAACGGTCCTTTCTGTGTCTGAGTCTCTTCAGGGTGAAATACTTTTATCCAACTCGGAGTGACCCAGGGTTCACACTTGGTCCCGCAGAGAGCCCACTCCTCGCTCTGTCCACTTCCACATATGCTCCCTACGCTCCCATAGCTTCCATAGCTCCCATAGCTTCCATAGCTCCCATAGCTCCCATAGCTTCCATAGCTCCCATAGCTTCCATAGCTCCCATAGCTCCCATAGCTTCCATAGCTCCCATAGCTCCCATAGCTTCCATAGCTCCCATAGCTCCCATAGCTCCCATGGCTCCCATAGCTCCCATAGCTTCCATAGCTTCCATAGCTCCCATAGCTCCCATAGCTCCCATAGCTCCCATAGCTTCCATAGCTCCCATAGCTCCCATAGCTCCCATAGCTCCCATAGCTCACATAGCTCCCATAGCTTCCATTGCTCCCATAGCTCCCATAGCTTCCATAGCTCCCATAGCTCGCATTTCTTCCATAGCTCCCATAGCTCCCATAGCTCCCATAGCTCCCATAGCTCCCATAGCTCCCATGGCTCCCATAGCTCCCATAGCTTCCATAGCTCCTATAGCTCCCATAGCTCCCATAGCTTCCATAGCTCCCATAGCTCCCATAGCTTCCATAGCTCCCATAGCTCCCATTGCTTCCATAGCTCCCATAGCTCCCATGGCTCCCATAGCTCCCGCTGATTGGTCAAACAGAGGCAGGTACATTATATCGCGCCCAGGAGACATCCGGAACAGATGCCCGAGCCACCTCAGCTGGCTCCTCTCGACGTGGAGGAGCAGCGGCTCTACTCCGAGCTCCCCCCGTGTGGCCGAGCTCCTCACCTTATCTCTAAGGGAGCGCCCAGCCACACGGCGGAGGAAACTCATTTCGACCGCTTGTATCCGCGATCTTGTTCTTTCGGTCACTACCCAAAGCTCATGACCATAGGTGAGGGTAGGAACGTAGACCGACCGGTAAATAGAGAGCTTTGCCTTTCGGCTCAGCTCCCTCTTTACCACAACAGTCCGATGCAGCGACTGCATCACTGCAGCCGCTGCACCGATCCACCTGTCAATCTCACGCTCCATCCTTCCCTCACTCGTGAACAAGACCCCGAGATACTTGAACTCCTCCACTTGGGGCAAGGACACCCCACCCACCTGGAGAGGGCAAGCCACCTTTTTCCGGTCGAGAACCATGGCCTCGGATTTGGAGGTGCTGATTCTCATCCCAGCCGCTTCACACTCGGCTGCAAACCGTCCCAGTGCATGTTGCAGGTCCGGGTTTGATGGAGCCATCAGGACAACATCGTCTGCAAACAGCAGAGATGAGATCCTGTAGTCCCCAAACCGGACACCCTCCGACCCCTGACTGCGCCTAGAAATTCTGTCCATAAAAATTATGAACAGAACCGGTGACACAGGGCAGCCCTGGCGGAGTCCAACATGCACTGGGAACAGGTCTGACTTACTGCCGGCAATGCGAACACAGCTCCTGCTCCGGTCATACAGGGACCGGACAGCCCTGAGCAAAGGGCCCCGGACCCCGTACTCCCGGAGCACCCCCCAAAGGACACCCCAAGGGACACGGTCGAAAGCCTTCTCCAGATCCACAAAGCACATGTGGACTGGTTGGGCAAACTCCCATGAACCCTCGAGCACCCGATGGAGGGTATAGAGCTGGTCCAGTGTTCCACGACCGGGACGAAAACCACTCTGCTCCTCCTGAATCCGAGGTTCGACTATCGGTCAGATTCTCCTCTCCAGTACCTTGGAATAGACCTTACCCGGGAGGCTGAGGAGTGTGATCCCTCTGTAGTTGGAACACACCCTCCGGTCCCCCTTCTTGAACAGAGGGACCACCACCCCGGTCTGCCAGTCCAGAGGCACGGTCCCCGAACGCCACGCGATGTTGCAGAGACGTGTCAACCAAGACAGTCCTACAACATCCAGATACTTTAGGTACTCAGGGCGGATCACATCCACCCCCGGAGCCCTGCCACCGAGGAGTTTGCGAACAACCTCAGTGACTTCAGCTTGGGTGATGGATGAGCCAGCCTCCGAGTCCCCGGTCTCTACTTCCTCTTCGGAAGACGTGACTGAGGGATTAAGGAGATCCTCAAAGTATTCCTTCCACCGTCCGACGACATCCCCAGTCGAGGTCAGCAGGCCTCCACCCGCACAGTAAACGGTGTTGGTGAGACACTGCTTCCCCCTCCTGAGGCGCCGGACGGTTTGCCAGAATTTCTTTGGTGCCGACCGATAGTCCTCCTCCAGGGCCTCCCCAAACTCCTCCCAGGCCCGGGTTTTTGCCTCTGCGACAGCACGAGCCGCGGCTCGCTTGGCCTGCCGATACCCGTCGATGACCTCCGGAGACCTACAAGCCAGAGTGGCCTGATAGGCCTCCTTCTTTTGTAAGTTAACATTTCATTTTGTTAAACTGATCAGTTACATACATGTTCTCTTTTGTTGCTCTCGACACTAAACTTAAATAAATCCTTTCAAACATTGACTTGTGTTTTGCTTTTATCCTCATTCTAAGCCCATGTAATGGTCAGCTACATTACAAATAGTCATTGTTGTGCTTTTGTCTCTTCTGATGCTTTCCCTGCCCAGGGACGACAGGTGGACATTTACTCTTGTGTTAAAACCAGGTCAAGTGTCTCTCCTGTGAAGACAAATGTACATGATGCACTGCCCAAGTCACATAATTCATGAATAAATCAATCAAAGGTTCATCACGTACACAGCTGGTCATAAACACACTCTTGTACTTTCTGTTTGGAGATTTTACTGCATTTTATTGCAGGTATCGGTTTATTCGTGATATATTACTGAACTTTCCACAAGTTTTTATGAGTGATGTGTTTGTGGTGTCTTAGCACGGGACGATGTCAGTGACGCCTCCAGTTCTACTGTAAGAAACCTCAGAGTCTTATTAAGATAAGATAAGATATTCCTTTATTGTCCCACATGGGGAAATTTCATTGTTGCACCACAGGTAGATACAGAGGAAAAGAACAGATCACTTATAGGAAGATTAAAAAACACTCTCAGTAGAAGATCTCCTATAAAAATCTTAGGATGTCCGCCGGGATAACGTGACGATCTCCGGGTAAGACGACGGTTCTCCGCAGTTTCATGAGTTCCTCCTTTGTGGAAACGCGGGGGACCGGGGGGCCGGGGGGGCCCGGAGCCAGTGCACATCGCGACGACGCGACGAAAACACTCAATAATCCAGCCGAACAAAGTCAAAAACAAGTTAAATTAAAGCGATTCCAGCGCGTGATCGCACAAGTAAAGTAGAAAAAATATTTACAAAATACAAAAGATAAAGCACATTAAGTGTGAAAAAAGTGTGAGAAAAGAGCGAAGCGTTTACACCGGGCTGAGAGCTGGACCAGCGCCTTTGTGACGTTTGGACCTGGAGCTCTCATTTAAAGCTCATATAAATCAAACCTGTAAAACAGACTCTTTCATCTGTGTAATAAAGATCAAATCAGAAGAATCCGGCCTAAAAGCGAAGCTGAAAACTGTCTCTTGCATTTGTAACTCTAGATTAGACTGTAACTCCTGCTCACAGCAGGTCCTGAAAGCTCGCGCCCTCGTGTGGTCACGTGCTGTAAACGCGTTGAAGAGGAAATATGAGATTATTATTTAAAGATTTATTATTTTAGTATGATTGTGTTCGGACTTATCAGTGAATTAGATTATGAATAAAATAAGATAATCCTTTATTGTGTGGACAATGTCTGAAATAAAAGTGACAAATTGGTTTGAAATTAATATATCACAAGGACATTTTAGTGTAAAGTTATGTGGAATAAATATGAAATAGTGATTCACATTTAGGCTTTTAATAAATATACTTAATTAAAATATAAAAAACAGACTTTGAACAAAACAAAGATTGTAACTACAGGAGGAATAAGAATAAAAAACTAAAATAATACTTTCATCACATCAAACACACAGACAGAAATATTAAATATGATCATTCTCTTTCACAGCTACAAACGGATTATTATTATTTCTGTTCATTATGAATTATGATTAAAACGGTGATTCTGTCCGCGGTTTCCAGTCCAAGTGAGACCTCTGTTTCCTGCACTGCTCTGTGTCAAAGCGGCGCATGCGCAGTGTGAGCCGCCCGTACCGCTCAGTCATTGCGGCGCATGCGCAGTGTGAGCCGCCCGTACCGCTCAGTCATTGCGGCGCATGCGCAGTGTGAGCCGCCCGCACGTGTCCGCCGCTGAGGTCAGTTTGTTTACTTCGGATTAAAACGCGACATTTACGACAGAATCTTCCACTTTTTAAAACCTCCGCGTTTTTAAAGCGCGTTTGTTCAAAGCTGAAGCTTCAGTTTGAGCCGAACGTTTCACGGAACATTTTAAAAACCCGAAATCTGTGACTTTTGTGACGAATTTACGGGATTTGAGTCGAAAAACACAAATAACTTTATATTTCCTGTTGCGGAGCTTTAGCTTTAAACACGTGAAATATATTAAATCATAAAATAAAGACAAATGTAGCGATAAAATGTTCTTATTGAGGTAAAATATAATAATAGATATATTTTTGACCTCAAACTCTGGTCAATGTTTAGTCTTTTTATAAAACTAAACTAGGATTCAAAGGAGCCGCGCCGACTAAACCAAACCAGGTCTAAACCAGTTCTAAACCAGGACTAAACCAGGTCTAAACCAGGTCTAAACCAGGTCTAAACCAGGTCTAAACCAGGACTAAACCAGGTCTAAACCAGGACTAAACCAGGACTAAACCAGGTCTAAACCAGGTCTAAACCAGGTCTAAACCAGGTCTAAACCAGGACTAAACCAGGTCTAAACCAGGTCTAAACCAGGACTAAACCAGGACTAAACCAGGTCTAAACCAGGTCTAAACCAGGTCTAAACCAGGACTAAACCAGGACTAAACCAGGACTAAACCAGGTCTAAACCAGGTCTAAACCAGGTCTAAACCAGGTCTAAACCAGGTCTAAACCAGGACTAAACCAGGTCTAAACCAGGACTAAACCAGGACTAAACCAGGTCTAAACCAGGTCTAAACCAGGTCTAAACCAGGTCTAAACCAGGACTAAACCAGGTCTAAACCAGGTCTAAACCAGGACTAAACCAGGTCTAAACCAGGTCTAAACCAGGTCTAAACCAGGACTAAACCAGGTCTAAACCAGGTCTAAACCAGGTCTAAACCAGGACTAAACCAGGACTAAACCAGGACTAAACCAGGTCTAAACCAGGTCTAAACCAGGTCTAAACCAGGTCTAAACCAGTTCTAAACCAGTTCTAAACCAGGTCTAAACCAGGTCTAAACCAGGTCTAAACCAGGTCTAAACCAGGACTAAACCAGGTCTAAACCAGGACTAAACCAGGACTAAACCAGTTCTAAACCAGTTCTAAACCAGGACTAAACCAGGACTAAACCAGGACTAAACCAGGTCTAAACCAGGTCTAAACCAGGACTAAACCAGGTCTAAACCAGGTCTAAACCAGGTCTAAACCAGGTCTAAACCAGGTCTAAACCAGGTCTAAACCAGGTCTAAACCAGGTCTAAACCAGGACTAAACCAGGTCTAAACCAGGACTAAACCAGGTCTAAACCAGGTCTAAACCAGGTCTAAACCAGTTCTAAACCAGGACTAAACCAGTTCTAAACCAGTTCTAAACCAGGTCTAAACCAGGTCTAAACCAGGTCTAAACCAGGTCTAAACCAGGACTAAACCAGGTCTAAACCAGGACTAAACCAGTTCTAAACCAGGACTAAACCAGTTCTAAACCAGGACTAAACCAGGACTAAACCAGGACTAAACCAGGTCTAAACCAGGTCTAAACCAGGACTAAACCAGGTCTAAACCAGGTCTAAACCAGGTCTAAACCAGGTCTAAACCAGGACTAAACCAGGACTAAACCAGGTCTAAACCAGGTCTAAACCAGGTCTAAACCAGGACTAAACCAGGTCTAAACCAGGACTAAACCAGGTCTAAACCAGGTCTAAACCAGGTCTAAACCAGGTCTAAACCAGGACTAAACCAGGTCTAAACCAGGTCTAAACCAGGTCTAAACCAGGACTAAACCAGGTCTAAACCAGGTCTAAACCAGGTCTAAACCAGGTCTAAACCAGGACTAAACCAGGTCTAAACCAGGTCTAAACCAGGTCTAAACCAGGACTAAACCAGGTCTAAACCAGGACTAAACCAGGTCTAAACCAGGTCTAAACCAGGTCTAAACCAGGTCTAAACCAGGACTAAACCAGGTCTAAACCAGGTCTAAACCAGGTCTAAACCAGGTCTAAACCAGGTCTAAACCAGGACTAAAGAGGGTCTAAAGCAGGTCTAAAACTAAACTAGGATCAAAGGTGCTGCTCCGTCTCCATGGAGACGCTGGTTTGTTAGTCTTATTCTGTGCAAATGTAAATAGTAAAATGTATATTATTCATATTCATAATGATCCAGGTCCAAAGGAAGAACATCTCGGGTGACGAAGCGTCCCACTGGTGTGTTCAGAAGGTATGTAGCAGAAGATACGGTGCAGATCTGTGGAGAGGCGAGTTCACCCGGACGTGTTTTAAGACTTTTCTGTTCCTAAAATAAGAATAAACTCTAAACTTGATGTTTAAAATGTGTTTTACAGTGAGATGAGCCGTGCTGCTGATGCTCTAGGTGTCCACCAGGGGGCGCCACACAAGCACCTGTCTGCAGAGAGGTACCTGAAGATCCAACTGTGAGTGGGACTACACCAGGACTAAAGCAGGACTAAACCGGGTCCAAACCGGGTCCAAACCGGGTCTAAACCAGGTCTAAACCAGGTCTAAACCAGGTCTAAACCTGGTCTAAACCTGGTCTAAAGCGGGTCTAAAGCGGGTCTAAAGCGGGTCTAAAGCGGGTCTAAAGCGGGTCTAAAGCGGGTCTAAAGCGGGTCTAAAGCGGGTCTAAACCTGGTCTAAAGCGGGTCTAAAGCGGGTCTAAAGCGGGACTAAAGCGGGACTAAAGCGGGTCTAAAGCGGGACTAAAGCGGGACTAAAGCGGGTCCAAACCGGGTCCAAACCGGGTCTAAACCAGGTCTAAACCAGGTCTAAACCAGGTCTAAACCTGGTCTAAACCTGGTCTAAAGCGGGTCTAAAGCGGGTCTAAAGCGGGTCTAAAGCGGGTCTAAAGCGGGTCTAAAGCGGGTCTAAAGCGGGTCTAAAGCGGGTCTAAAGCGGGACTAAAGCGGGACTAAAGCGGGTCTAAAGCGGGTCTAAAGCGGGTCTAAAGCGGGTCTAAAGCGGGTCTAAAGCGGGTCTAAAGCGGGTCTAAAGCGGGACTAAAGCGGGTCTAAAGCGGGTCTAAAGCGGGTCTAAAGCGGGACTAAAGCGGGACTAAAGCGGGTCTAAAGCGGGTCTAAAGCGGGTCTAAAGCGGGTCTAAAGCGGGACTAAAGCGGGTCTAAAGCGGGTCTAAAGCGGGTCTAAAGCGGGTCTAAACCAGGTCTAAACCAGGTCTAAACCAGGTCTAAACCAGGTCTAAACCTGGTCTAAAGCGGGTCTAAAGCGGGTCTAAAGCGGGTCTAAAGCGGGTCTAAAGCGGGTCTTGTGTTTCAGAGAGCTGGAGGATGAGGCTGTGAGTGTGACTGAAGTGGAGCTGAGGTTCTTCATCGTCTCTGGGCTCAGGAGTCTTCATGGAGAGGTGCCTCTTCTCTCACATGTCCTCGGGGTTCTCGTCTCTAGGGTCTCGAGGGTCTTATAAGATTTTTCGAATAATAAGTTTGATCCATCAAACACACAGAGCTGGTGCCCTCATGTGGCCGCTACCATGAACTACACTTACACTTCACCTGTCAAATGGATTTAAACTTAAAGGCGCAATGGACGATTTTTCGGCGATTTGAGAAAGCAGGCGGAAGTGCTCAGGCCCCTCCCCCGTGCACAGGCCACTCCCCCGTGCACATGCCACTCCCCCGTGCACATGCCACTCCCCCGTGCACATGCCACTCCCCCGTGCACATGCCACTCCCCCCTGCACATGCCACTCCCCCCTGCACATGCCACTCCCCCGTGCTCAGGCCACGCCCCCGTGCACATGCCACTCCCCCGTGCACATGCCACTCCCCCCTGCACATGCCACTCCCCCCTGCACATGCCACTCCCCCGTGCTCAGGCCACGCCCCCGTGCACATGCCACTCCCCCGTGCACATGCCACTCCCCCGTGCACATGCCACTCCCCCGTGCTCATGCCACTCCCCCGTGCTCATGCCACTCCCCCGTGCTCAGGCCACTCCCCCGTGCACATGCCACTCCCCCGTGCACATGCCACTCCCCCGTGCTCATGCCACTCCCCTGTGCTCAGGCCACTCCCCCGTGCACAGGCCACTCCCCCGTGCACAGGCCACTCCCCCGTGCACAGGCCACTCCCCCGTGCACATGCCACTCCCCCGTGCACATGCCACTCCCCCGTGTGGACTGATACAACACACGTGTGTTTGTTTATTAGCACGATGGATCACATCACATCTCTCGTCTCCCGTAGATTTCTGTCCACTTCTGCGTCAGCTCCAACTGTCTTTCTCCGTCTTCATTTTGCCCCGTACACTGAGGGAACTATATTATGATAGATCCATGCGCTTAGGCACGCGGAAACGTGAGGACGAGCCTGACGCGGCTGCAGGTGAGCGGTAGGTGTGTTTTATGATTGACACGTGGCAGGACGAATCGGCCGTCCACACCGCGAGGAAATAAGACTTAGATTTGTACCAAAAAAATCATCCATTCAACCTTTAATGAATAACGAGGACTAAAATCCATGTTAATAATCGTTGGATTTATTGTGTTATTTTACAAACATTATCACTATTGTGAGTGTTGTAGTGAGTGAAGTGAACGGGGGTTTCACTCTTACATTTACAGTGTTCTAGCTCAGCCAAACTGAGGCTGCGGCGGCCATCTTGGCGGCCATCTTGGGAAGCTTTTTGGTTGCTCCTGACGACACTTCATGGGCGTGTCTCTGGGTCAAAGCAGCGACACAGGGAGAAGATGCAAACGCTTCTGCTCTTTGTCTTTTGTAAAGTGTGTGTTGTTGTGTCTGAAGGTCGGAGCGGCGCTGAACTTTGACCTTCTGGACCACGATGACGTCTCGAATGTGGCTGTGCTCAAAGTGTCCAAAGAGTGAGTCACCAGTGTGTCCTGCTGTTGTGCCTTTGGGCCAAACACGGCCTCGTTAGAACTCTGAGGTAACGAGTGTCTAATGTTTTATTTTGACAGTGGTTTGGTGAAACTCTGGAGCGCTCTGACTTTACTGGGATATTACAACAATCACCGCTGCGCCTTCAGAGTCCTACAGGTACTGTCCTACTGTCCTACAGCTACTGTCCTACTGTCCTACAGCTACTGTCCTACAGCTACTGTCCTACTGTCCTACAGCTACTGTCCTACAGCTACTGTTCTACTGTCCTACAGCTACTGTCCTACTGTCCTACAGCTACTGTCCTACTGTCCTACAGCTACTGTCCTACAGCTACTGTTCTATTGTCCTACAGCTACTGTCCTACTGTCCTACAGCTACTGTTCTACTGTCCTACAGCTACTGTCCTACAGCTACTGTCCTACTGTCCTACAGCTACTGTCCTACAGCTACTGTCCTACAGCTACTGTCCTACTGTCCTACAGCTACTGTCCTACAGGTACTGTCCTACAGGTACTGTCCTACTGTCCTACAGCTACTGTCCTACTGTCCTACAGCTACTGTCCTACAGGTACTGTCCTACAGGTACTGTCCTACTGTCCTACAGCTACTGTCCTACTGTCCTACAGCTACTGTTCTACTGTCCTACAGCTACTGTCCTACAGCTACTGTCCTACTGTCCTACAGCTACTGTCCTACTGTCCTACAGCTACTGTCCTACAGGTACTGTCCTACAGCTACTGTCCTACAGCTACTGTCCTACTGTCCTACAGCTACTGTCCTACAGCTACTGTCCTACAGCTACTGTCCTCCTGTCCTACAGCTACTGTCCTACTGTCCTACAGCTACTGTCCTACAGCTACTGTCCTACTGTCCTACAGCTACTGTCCTACAGTCCTACAGCTACTGTCCTACAGCTGCTGTCCTACTGTCCTACAGCTACTGTTCTACTGTCCTACAGCTACTGTCCTACTGTCCTACAGCTACTGTCCTACAGGTACTGTCCTACTGTCCTACAGGTACTGTCCTACTGTCCTACAGCTACTGTCCTACAGCTACTGTCCTACTGTCCTACAGCTACTGTCCTACAGCTACTGTCCTACAGCTACTGTTCTACTGTCCTACAGCTACTGTCCTACTGTCCTACAGCTACTGTCCTACTGTCCTACAGCTACTGTCCTACAGCTACTGTTCTATTGTCCTACAGCTACTGTCCTACTGTCCTACAGCTACTGTTCTACTGTCCTACAGCTACTGTCCTACAGCTACTGTCCTACTGTCCTACAGCTACTGTCCTACAGCTACTGTCCTACTGTCCTACAGCTACTGTCCTACAGGTACTGTCCTACAGGTACTGTCCTACTGTCCTACAGCTACTGTCCTACTGTCCTACAGCTACTGTCCTACAGGTACTGTCCTACAGGTACTGTCCTACTGTCCTACAGCTACTGTCCTACTGTCCTACAGCTACTGTTCTACTGTCCTACAGCTACTGTCCTACAGCTACTGTCCTACTGTCCTACAGCTACTGTCCTACTGTCCTACAGCTACTGTCCTACAGGTACTGTCCTACAGCTACTGTCCTACAGCTACTGTCCTACTGTCCTACAGCTACTGTCCTACAGCTACTGTCCTACAGCTACTGTCCTCCTGTCCTACAGCTACTGTCCTACTGTCCTACAGCTACTGTCCTACAGCTACTGTCCTACTGTCCTACAGCTACTGTCCTACAGTCCTACAGCTACTGTCCTACAGCTGCTGTCCTACTGTCCTACAGCTACTGTTCTACTGTCCTACAGCTACTGTCCTACTGTCCTACAGCTACTGTCCTACAGGTACTGTCCTACTGTCCTACAGGTACTGTCCTACTGTCCTACAGCTACTGTCCTACAGCTACTGTCCTACTGTCCTACAGCTACTGTCCTACAGCTACTGTCCTACAGCTACTGTCCTACTGTCCTACAGCTACTGTGCTACTGTCCTACAGGTACTGTCCTACTGTCCTACAGCTACTGTTCTACTGTCCTACAGCTACTGTCCTACAGCTACTGTTCTACTGTCCTACAGGTACTGTCCTACTGTCCTACAGCTACTGTCCTACAGGTACTGTTCTACTGTCCTACAGCTACTGTTCTACTGTCCTACAGCTACTGTTCTACTGTCCTACAGCTACTGTCCTACAGCTACTGTCCTACAGCTACTGTTCTACTGTCCTACAGCTACTGTCCTACAGCTACTGTCCTACTGTCCTACAGCTACTGTCCTACAGCTACTGTTCTACTGTCCTACAGCTACTGTCCTGCTGTCCTACAGCTACTGTTCTGTCCTACAGCTACTGTCCTACAGGTACTACTGTCCTACTGTCCTACAGGTACTGGGCCTTCAGAGTCCTACAGGTACTACTGTCCTACAGGAACTGTCCTACAGGTACTGTCCTACAGGTACTCTCCTACAGGTGCTACTGTCCTACAGGTACTGGGCCTTCAGAGTCCTACAGGTACTGTCCTACAGGTACTACTGTCCTACAGGTACTGGGCCTTCAGAGTCCTACAGGTACTACTGTCCTACAGGTACTGTCCTACAGGTACTGGGCCTTCAGAGTCCTACAGGTACTACTGTCCTACAGGTACTGTCCTACATGTACTGGGCCTTCAGAGTCCTACAGGTACTACTGTCCTACAGGTACTGGGCCTTCAGAGTCCTACGGGTACTGTCCTACAGGTACTGTCCTACAGGTACTACTGTCCTACAGGTACTGGGCCTTCAGAGTCCTACAGGTACTACTGTCCTACGGGTACTGTTGTCCTACATGTACAACTGTCCTACGGGTATTGTCCTACGGGTACTGTCCTACAGGTACTACTGTCCTACGGGTACTGTCCTACAGGTACTACTGTCCTACGGGTACTGTCCTACGGGTACTGTCCTACGGGTACTGTCCTACAGGTACTACTGTCCTACAGGTACTGTGCCTTCAGAGTCCTACAGATAAAGATTCGATGGGCAGTTCCAGTTAGAGCCGAGCATCAGCTCAACAAGATCGTTAATATGAATAGAGAATAGAATAGGGCCTAAGATGGAGCCCTGAGGAACTCCTTTGGACACATTAAAAAAAGAAGTCAAGACTTGATCGCTTCAGTCGCCTTCAGTCGGACTAAACCCGGTCTTTGGTCTTTGGTCAGGTCTCTTCAAACCCTCCGGAGAGTTGAGTTCCACCGGGCCTGACTCAGGATGTGGCTCTGGTCCCGGACTCGCCTGGTCCTCCCCCGCTCCGGTCTCGGCTCCGGTCCCGGCCTGGCCCTGCCCCGGTCCGGATCCGGTCTTCGGTCTCTTCACGTGGGCCAGGTTTTCACTCTGTCCAGGGCTTTCTCCGAGCAGGACCTGGTTCAGTTCTCGGCTCTGACCGGGGACTCGAACCCTCTCCATCTGGACCGGGACTTTGCCAGGACCACGGCCTTCTCCAGACCTTTAGTCCACGGCGTCCTGGTGAGTCCCGACCTGGAAAGTCAGGTTTATTTCAAATGTCTAAATTACACTGGACTCGATTGTTGTTAATGGCGTTTTAATGAACTGATGATGTCATACGCTCAGATGGAGGCGGGGCTAACTCCTCGCCGTCCTGAGTTTGGTCTTGGCTCCTCATGACTAAATCATGTGACTTCAGTTTATTTGTGCAGAGAAGACGTAACCTGACCTCTGACCTTTGACCTCTGACCCCTGTGGAACTGACTTTTACAGTGAACTTAAACGTGGACTGACCAGAGTGGGACAGACATTCAGGTGGATTCTTGCTCTTGGTCTCCGTTTTCTCTTTTGGATTTTGTCTTTAAACCTGGTGTTATGCTTTATCTTGTCGCCTCAGGTAAACGCTCTGATCGCTCTGGTTAAACCCGGTGTTATGCTTTATCTTGTCGCCTCAGGTAAACGCTCTGATCGCTCTGGTTAAACCCGGTGTTATGCTTTATCTTGTCGCCTCAGGTAAACGCTCTGATCGCTCTGGTTAAACCCGGTGTTGTGCTTTGTCTTGTCGCCTCAGGTAAACGCTCTGATCGCTCTGGTTAAACCCGGTGTTGTGCTTTGTCTTGTCGCCTCAGGTAAACGCTCTGATCGCTCTGGTTAAACCCGGTGTTGTGCTTTGTCTTGTCGCCTCAGGTAAACGCTCTGATCGCTCTGGTTAAACCCGGTGTTGTGCTTTGTCTTGTCGCCTCAGGTAAACGCTCTGATCGCTCTGGTTAAACCCGGTGTTGTGCTTTGTCTTGTCGCCTCAGGTAAACGCTCTGATCGCTCTGGTTAAACCCGGTGTTGTACTTTGTCTTGTCGCCTCAGGTAAACGCTCTGATCGCTCTGGTTAAACCCGGTGTTGTGCTTTGTCTTGTCGCCTCAGGTAAACGCTCTGATCGCTCTGGTTAAACCCGGTGTTGTACTTTGTCTTGTCGCCTCAGGTAAACGCTCTGATCGCTCTGGTTAAACCCGGTGTTATGCTTTATCTTGTCGCCTCAGGTAAACGCTCTGATCGCTCTGGTTAAACCCGGTGTTGTGCTTTGTCTTGTCGCCTCAGGTAAACGCTCTGATCGCTCTGGTTAAACCCGGTGTTGTGCTTTGTCTTGTCGCCTCAGGTAAACGCTCTGATCGCTCTGGTTAAACCCGGTGTTGTGCTTTGTCTTGTCGCCTCAGGTAAACGCTCTGATCGCTCTGGTTAAACCCGGTGTTGTGCTTTGTCTTGTCGCCTCAGGTAAACGCTCTGATCGCTCTGGTTAAACCCGGTGTTGTGCTTTGTCTTGTCGCCTCAGGTAAACGCTCTGATCGCTCTGGTTAAACCCGGTGTTGTACTTTGTCTTGTCGCCTCAGGTAAACGCTCTGATCGCTCTGGTTAAACCCGGTGTTGTGCTTTGTCTTGTCGCCTCAGGTAAACGCTCTGATCGCTCTGGTTAAACCCGGTGTTGTACTTTGTCTTGTCGCCTCAGGTAAACGCTCTGATCGCTCTGGTTAAACCCGGTGTTATGCTTTATCTTGTCGCCTCAGGTAAACGCTCTGATCGCTCTGGTTAAACCCGGTGTTGTGCTTTGTCTTGTCGCCTCAGGTAAACGCTCTGATCGCTCTGGTTAAACCCGGTGTTGTGCTTTGTCTTGTCGCCTCAGGTAAACGCTCTGATCGCTCTGGTTAAACCCGGTGTTGTGCTTTGTCTTGTCGCCTCAGGTAAACGCTCTGATCGCTCTGGTTAAACCCGGTGTTGTGCTTTGTCTTGTCGCCTCAGGTAAACGCTCTGATCGCTCTGGTTAAACCCGGTGTTGTGCTTTGTCTTGTCGCCTCAGGTAAACGCTCTGATCGCTCTGGTTAAACCAGGTGTTGTGCTTTGTCTTGTCGCCTCAGGTAAACGCTCTGATCGCTCTGGTTAAACCCGGTGTTGTACTTTGTCTTGTCGCCTCAGGTAAACGCTCTGATCGCTCTGGTTAAACCCGGTGTTGTGCTTTGTCTTGTCGCCTCAGGTAAACGCTCTGATCTCGGCTCTGCTCGGCTCTAACGCTCCCGGTTGCGTCCTTCTGAAGCAGGAGATCCGATTCCCCGCGCCGCTCTTTGTGGACGAGCTGGTTCTGGCCCGGGTCGAGGTCCAGCGGATCCGACTCTCTGTGGCGCTGGTCTCCGTCCGGGTCCAGACCCAAGACCAGACCCAAGACCCAAAAGTGGTTCTAGAGGGAACTGTGACCGTGAAGATTCACCGAGACAAACAGCAAACTCAAACCTGACATTAAAGGACATGTTTTTTTTCTTTTTTTTAATGAGGAAAATGCATTATTATTTCTGTTAATAAAAAAAATATCATAAAGTGTCATTTTATCATTAGGCAGAGCAAAATAATATCTGTTTGCTGTAACCCGACCGAGCCGTCAAAATTATAGCCGACTGAAAAAGAGATCAGCATTTTGTCAAAATCATGCCAAATTCTTTTATTTTTCTTATATTTCGCCTACTCACCGACCGTTTTTTCAAAAAAGCGCCGTGTTGAATAATTTTGTATCACTTGAACTCGCTAAAAATATTACGAAGCCGAAAAAAGAAATAAAAATGAAACTTAACACGAGCGGAGAACGTTCAACTCATTGTCTGTTGAAGCCTGACCCCTGGTGGTCACTGCGTGTCACTGGCAGAATATAAAAAATGGCGACGGCAACATGTGTGTTCAGTGTGTCAGTGTCAGACCGGACTAAGTGAGCGAAAAGAGGACGTCATCAATTCGACGACATGAAAATGGCCAAAAAATAAAATAATTTGTCCTGTACAAAAATTGTTTATTGGCTGGACTTATTATTATTTTTGTTTTGTACATTTAAGCATCTCTTTTGATAAATATAATTTTAACTTAATTTCATAGGCAAATTATCATTAAATTCTATATACAAATTTTGATTTTTTTTTTATTCTTTAAAGTAAAAAAATTAATAAAAATTACCCTCCTACCTACACACTTGAAAAATGGGTAGGTAGGTGGGTCGGGTTACAGCAAACAGACAATTTATTTGGGGCAGCCTTATTTGTGTTTGTTGGAGTTTTGTCATGTTTGTGTTTTATTTCAATCTATTCATGGGTTTCAGATTCTTTTCACTGTTAAAAATATTTTTGTTTAAAATTATTGTTTGCAAAGTAAAAACAGTTAAAAGATGAAAAAATCTTAATAATCCTGTTTTCTATTTCCTCAACAATTGCTTGCTCATTTCTCCCTGTGGCCCTCAGAGGCAACTGTTGTTGTGATTTTGGCCGTTACAAAAATAAATTGATTTGTATTTGTATTTGCCACAAGATGTAAAGAAGGAAGTTTAAGAAGAATATTAACTGCAAGAACATTTATATTCATAGTATGACATTATTAAACGTGTCAATTCTGTAAAATAATAAAAACACTTAAATAGATGTTCAACAATTTGGTGCTTTTTGGAAAATTTTACAAACACAAATGTAAATTCTTGAATGTAAAATGTGGTTTTCACTGTCGAGACGTCTGCTGGTTCTGAAGGTTATTTCGTGTTTTTATGATTTAATTTTTTTACATCGAATTTAAAAAAAAAATGTAATGGTATTTGTATACAATGACTATTTTTTACAAGATTCAATGTAAAAAAAAAAACTCGATAATAAAAACGCAAAAATAACCTTCAAAGTTTTGGCCGTTACAAAAATAAATTGAAATGAAATAATGTATATTTCTGTCAAGAATAAACCTCATCATATTTATTAAATGTGATCTTAATATTACACTTAATATTTGCAGTTCAAATATCTATAAGAACGTACTCATATTTGTTCTTTTATTCTTTATATTTTGGCCGTTTGACTGAGCCGTGGGCGTGTCTCCCGTACCAACATGGCGGCTGCGTCACGACGTCATCACGCATACACGGGCGGCTGCGTCACGACGTCATCACGCATGTTTACGTCGCTCTCCTTCCGTGTTCCCGTGACGTCAGGCTCCAGCAGCAGACAGCGGCTCTTCTGCCTCTTCCACCCGGGCTCTCACGCTCCGTCCGCCCGCCGCACTCACCCGGGCTCCCGTCGCTCTCTTCCCCCCCGGGACGTGCCCTCGGGGGCCGGGATGTCTTCTTACCTGGAGACGCCGAGCCCTGGCCGGCAGCAGCAGCTCCTGGATGACACGGTCCCGCTCACCGCGACCATCGAAGCCAGCCAGAACCTGCAGTCTCACACGGTACTGTCGGTAGTCTCACGCGCGACACGCACCGGGACACGTCACCGCGCGGTCCCCGTTTGACCCACGTCCACGTGCGTCTTATTAATGACGTTTAATTTGCGTCAGAATCCGCGTTCGCGCCGCTAGCTGCGTCGGTAGTTCCATTCTCGGACGCAGCGTTGGCCCCCGGGGGCTTTGGGGGACACGTTTGTCTCGTTTCTCGCGTGTTTGCAGAAGGTTTTTTGGGGGGGGTCAAGTCCCCACTCGTGACACTGTCCGCGGGGGACGCAAACACCGGGGACGCGTTCATCTGGACACGGGACCAGCTGACCGCAGCACAAGCGCCTCCGGTGAAGCAATTTCCTGCTTTGCTCATCAAATTCACTGGCAAAGCATTTACAAGGAGCCAAAATGTCCCTAAATGTCCCATCATGTGCCGAAATGTCCTTAAATGTCCCATCATGTGCCAAAATGTCCTTAAATGTCCCTCCAATGTGCCAAAAATGTCCTTAAATGTCCCTCAATGTGCCAAAAATGTCCCTCAATGTGCCAAAAATGTCCCTTTATGTCCCATCATGTGTCTTAATATGCCCACAATGTCCCAAAATGACCCTCTATGTCCCACAATCTTCTATAATGTCCCTAATTGTCTATAAATGTGCACATAATGTCCCAAAATGACCCCTAAATGACCCTCAATGTCCCTAAATGACCCTAAAGATAAGATAAGCCTTTATTTGTCCACACAATGGGGACATTTCGGTGTTGCAACACAAGTAGATACAGAAGAAAAGAACAGATAACTTACAGGAAGTTTGTTTTAAAAAAAAGTGTAAAAAACACAATAGAAAAACTCCTATGAAACAGAACCTCATGTTCTTAATGAGGAGGAGAAATGTCCCATAGTGTGACTTTAAGAAGATGTGTCAGAGAGAGTGACTTTAAGAAGATGTGTCAGGAGAGAGTGACTTTAAGAAGATGTGTCAGGAGAGAGTGACTTTAAGAAGATGTGTCAGGAGAGTGTGACTTTAAGAAGATGTGTCAGGAGAGAGTGACTTTAAGAAGATGTGTCAGGAGAGAGAGTGACTTTAAGAAGATGTGTCAGGAGAGAGAGTGACTTTAAGAAGATGTGTCAGGAGAGTGTGACTTTAAGAAGATGTGTCAGGAGAGAGTGACTTTAAGAAGATGTGTCAGGAGAGATGCATTTGGTTCTTTCTTTGGTCAGAAATGGATTATTACTGTTCAAACACAACATGTCATTTCACTTTATGATTTGGTTTCAGATAAATCGATTAAATAATTTATTCATTCTCAATAAATGTATAAATGTGTCTCATACATTTACAATACAGTGGACACGAGCTGCTTTACACACATTTAACACACACTTAACACACACGAGCTGCTTTACACACATTTAACACACACGAGCTGCTTTACACACATTTAACACACACTTAACACACACGAGCTGCTTTACACACATTTAACACACACTTAACACACACGAGCTGCTTTACACACATTTAACACACACTTAACACACACGAGCTGCTTTACACACATTTAACACACACTTAACACACACGAGCTGCTTTACACACATTTAACACACACTTAACACACACGAGCTGCTTTACACACATTTAACACACACTTAACACACACGAGCTGCTTTACACATATTTAACACACACTTAACACACACGAGCTGCTTTACACACATTTAACACACACTTAACACACACGAGCTGCTTTACACACATTTAACACACACTTAACACACACGAGCTGCTTTACACACATTTAACACACACTTAACACACACGAGCTGCTTTACACACATTTAACACACACTTAACACACACGAGCTGCTTTACACACATTTAACACACACTTAACACACACGAGCTGCTTTACACACATTTAACACACACTTAACACACACGAGCTGCTTTACACACATTTAACACACACTTAACACACACGAGCTGCTTTACACACATTTAACACACACTTAACACACACGAGCTGCTTTACACACATTTAACACACACTTAACACACACGAGCTGCTTTACACACATTTAACACACACTTAACACACACGAGCTGCTTTACACACATTTAACACACACTTAACACACACGAGCTGCTTTACACACATTTAACACACACTTAACACACACGAGCTGCTTTACACACATTTAACACACACTTAACACACACGAGCTGCTTTACACACATTTAACACACACTTAACACACACGAGCTGCTTTACACACATTTAACACACACTTAACACACACGAGCTGCTTTACACACATTTAACACACACTTAACACACACGAGCTGCTTTACACATATTTAACACACACTTAACACACACGAGCTGCTTTACACACATTTAACACACACTTAACACACACGAGCTGCTTTACACACATTTAACACACACTTAACACACACGAGCTGCTTTACACACATTTAACACACACTTAACACACACGAGCTGCTTTACACACATTTAACACACACTTAACACACACGAGCTGCTTTACACACATTTAACACACACTTAACACACACGAGCTGCTTTACACACATTTAACACACACTTAACACACACGAGCTGCTTTACACACATTTAACACACACTTAACACACACGAGCTGCTTTACACACATTTAACACACACTTAACACACACGAGCTGCTTTACACACATTTAACACACACTTAACACACACGAGCTGCTTTACACACTTAACACACACTTAACACACACGAGCTGCTTTACACACTTAACACACACTTAACACACACGAGCTGCTTTACACATTTAACACACACTCGACGCACACTCGACGCACACTCGACGCACACTCGACACACACTCGACACACACTCGACACACACTCGACACACACTCGACGCACACTCGACGCACACTCGACACACACTCGACGCACACTCGACGCACACTCGACACACACTCGACGCACACTCGACACACACTCGACACACACTCGACACACACTCGACACACACTCGACGCACACTCGACACACACTCGACGCACACTCGACGCACACTCGACGCACACTCGACACACACTCGACACACACTCGACGCACACTCGACGCACACTCGACGCACACTCGACGCACACTCGACGCACACTCGACGCACACTCGACGCACACTCGACGCACACTCGACGCACACTCGACGCACACTCGACGCACACTCGACGCACACTCGACGCACACTCGACGCACACTCGACGCACACTCGACGCACACTCGACACACACTCGACACACACTCGACGCACACTCGACGCACACTCGACACACACTCGACACACACTCGACACACACTCGACACACACTCGACGCACACTCGACACACACTCGACGCACACTCGACGCACACTCGACGCACACTCGACACACACTCGACGCACACTCGACGCACACTCGACGCACACTCGACGCACACTCGACGCACACTCGACGCACACTCGACGCACACTCGACGCACACTCGACGCACACTCGACGCACACTCGACGCACACTCGACGCACACTCGACGCACACTCGACGCACACTCGACGCACACTCGACACACACTCGACACACACTCGACACACACTCGACGCACACTCGACGCACACTCGACACACACTCGACACACACTCGACACACACTCGACACACACTCGACGCACACTCGACACACACTCGACGCACACTCGACGCACACTCGACGCACACTCGACACACACTCGACGCACACTCGACGCACACTCGACGCACACTCGACGCACACTCGACGCACACTCGACGCACACTCGACGCACACTCGACGCACACTCGACGCACACTCGACGCACACTCGACGCACACTCGACGCACACTCGACGCACACTCGACACACACTCGACGCACACTCGACGCACACTCGACGCACACTCGACACACACTCGACACACACTCGACACACACTCGACACACACTCGACGCACACTCGACACACACTCGACGCACACTCGACGCACACTCGACGCACACTCGACACACACTCGACGCACACTCGACGCACACTCGACGCACACTCGACGCACACTCGACGCACACTCGACGCACACTCGACGCACACTTGACGCACACTCGACACACACTCGACACACACTCGACGCACACTCGACGCACACTCGACGCACACTTGACGCACACTGATTAGTCAAATCCCTGTAATTAAAAACGACCTTTGAAACCACCAAAAGCAACAACACATTGAGCAACATGAACAAACTCCCTTTAATTAGACGTGACTTTAAGAACAGAATGAGGATTGTAACGACTATATTTCATTCCAAACATGAATTTAAAACATATTTAGAGTCATTAAATTATCTACAATAATTCGGTTGAAGTAGAATCGATGAAATGCTGTAATATTTCTCATTTGAGACATTTAAAGTTTGCGTGTTTTGCTCCGGTTTTTAACGTTTGTTTTTGTCTGTTTTTATTGCTTGATTTGGACGTGTTTGTTACTAGATCATGAGGAAGAGGAGGAGGATGATGATGAGGAGGAAGAGGATAATGAGGAGGAGTAGGAGGAAGATGGTGAGGAGGAAGATAATGAGGAGGAGGAGGAGGAGGAGGAGGAGGAGGAGGAGGAGGAGGAGGAGGAGGAGATAATCTGCCTTTCTGACTTATTTCTCATGAATACTTTGGATTGTAAGTGAAGACGACACGGTTAAACCTTTTATTCATTCCCCTCTTCGTGTCTTCATTTACTTTGTACTCGGGGGGGGGGGGGGGTATTTTGTGGCACAATTAGACTTTATTAAGTATAATTAATCATAAAAGTCACACATTTCTTCAGATTGTGACCCTGCAGTTAAATCCGTGTCTGAATAATCTCAGATATTACGGCACAAGTTGTTTTCGTCGGAGTCATTGGCGTGGATCGTCCGTTCGCCTGTCGAGCGGCGCCTGTCGAGTCACGTTTCAGACGGAAAGCGAGCGTTTGCTCTGTGGCCACGCCCTGGAAACGACCTGTCGCCCTGATCTCGGTCTGTGGCGAAAGCTCTGTCAAGTTTGTTCCCGTGTGCGTTTGCTAAACATGTTCATCCGGCCCCTCCCACCATCCCACACAAAGGATGACAACGTTGCATGAATTCACAGAAAAGTACAAAGAAGCCGTCGAAACAGGATGAAATAAACGACTTGAAAATGTGAAAAGTAGTTGATTTGAAACATTCTTTATCGCTCACTTCCCTAATGCGTCCTGAGCCTCTTTAACGAGCTCTAAATTAACTTTATAACATCATAACTTTACCACCTGTTGTTTTTCAGGAGTACATCATCCGAGTGCAGAGGGGCTTGTCCTCGGAGAACTGCTGGCAGGTAATCTGCCAATCACAGCCTCTGTCTGAAGTCCTGTTTAGTCCTGCTTTCAGCCCAGTATTGGACCAATCAGTGCGCAGGTAATGGTCTCGTTTTGTGTTCTTGCAGGTGATTCGTCGATACAGCGACTTTGATGCGCTAAACTCCGCCCTCATGGTGAGTCCTTTTATTTAAAACCGTTACTGTCTCCAGAACACAAGACCTGCTTTAGTCCTGCTTTGGACCTGCTTTAGTCCTGCTTTAGTCCTGCTTTAGACCTGCTTTAGTCCTGCTTTAGTCCTGTTTTAGTCCTGCTTTAGACCTGCTTTAGTCCTGCTTTAGTCCTGCTTTAGTCCTGCTTTAGACCTGCTTTAGTCCTGCTTTAGTCCTGCTTTAGTCCTGCTTTGGACCTGCTTTGGACCTGTTTTAGACCTGCTTTAGACCTGCTTTAGTCCTGCTTTAGTCCTGCTTTGGACCTGCTTTAGACCTGCTTTAGTCCTGGTTTAGTCCTGCTTTAGTCCTGCTTTAGACCTGCTTTAGACCTGCTTTGGACCTGCTTTAGTCCTGCTTTAGTCCTGCTTTAGTCCTGCTTTAGACCTGCTTTAGACCTGCTTTAGTCCTGCTTTAGTCCTGCTTTAGACCTGCTTTAGACCTGCTTTAGTCCTGCTTTAGTCCTGCTTTAGACCTGCTTTAGTCCTGCTTTAGTCCTGCTTTAGTCCTGCTTTAGTCCTGCTTTAGACCTGCTTTAGTCCTGTTTTAGTCCTGTTTTAGACCTGCTTTAGACCTGCTTTGGACCTGCTTTAGTCCTGCTTTAGACCTGCTTTAGTCCTGCTTTAGTCCCGCTTTAGTCCTGTTTTAGTCCTGCTTTAGTCCTGCTTTAGACCTGCTTTAGTCCTGCTTTAGTCCTGCTTTAGACCTGCTTTAGTCCTGCTTTGGACCTGCTTTAGTCCTGCTTTAGTCCTGCTTTAGTCCTGCTTTAGTCCTGCTTTAGACCTGCTTTAGTCCTGCTTTGGACCTGCTTTAGTCCTGCTTTAGTCCTGCTTTAGTCCTGCTTTAGACCTGCTTTAGTCCTGCTTTAGTCCTGCTTTAGTCCTGCTTTAGTCCTGCTTTAGACCTGCTTTAGTCCTGTTTTAGACCTGCTTTAGACCTGCTTTAGACCTGCTTTAGTCCTGCTTTAGTCCTGCTTTAGTCCTGCTTTAGTCCTGCTTTGGACCTGCTTTAGTCCTGCTTTAGACCTGCTTTAGTCCTGCTTTAGTCCTGCTTTAGACCTGCTTTAGTCCCGCTTTAGTCCCGTTTTAGTCCTGCTTTAGTCCTGCTTTGGACCTGCTTTAGTCCTGCTTTAGTCCTGCTTTAGTCCTGCTTTAGTCCTGCTTTAGACCTGCTTTAGTCCTGCTTTAGTCCTGCTTTAGTCCTGCTTTAGACCTGCTTTAGTCCTGCTTTAGTCCTGCTTTAGTCCTGCTTTAGTCCTGCTTTGGACCTGCTTTAGTCCTGCTTTAGTCCTGCTTTAGTCCTGCTTTAGACCTGCTTTAGTCCTGCTTTGGACCTGCTTTAGTCCTGCTTTGGTCCTGCTTTAGTCCTGCTTTGGACCTGCTTTAGTCCCGCTTTAGACCCGCTTTAGTCCCGCTTTAGTCCTGTTTTAGTCCTGCTTTAGTCCTGCTTTAGACCTGCTTTAGTCCTGCTTTAGTCCTGCTTTAGACCTGCTTTAGTCCTGCTTTGGACCTGCTTTAGTCCCGCTTTGGACCTGCTTTAGTCCCGCTTTAGTCCTGCTTTGGACCTGCTTTAGTCCTGCTTTAGTCCTGCTTTAGTCCTGCTTTAGACCTGCTTTAGTCCTGCTTTAGTCCTGCTTTAGTCCTGCTTTAGACCTGCTTTAGACCTGCTTTAGTCCTGCTTTAGACCTGCTTTAGACCTGCTTTAGTCCTGCTTTAGACCTGCTTTAGTCCTGCTTTAGACCTGCTTTAGACCTGCTTTAGACCTGCTTTAGTCCTGCTTTAGTCCTGCTTTAGACCTGCTTTAGACCTGCTTTAGACCTGCTTTAGTCCTGCTTTAGTCCTGCTTTAGTCCTGCTTTAGACCTGCTTTAGTCCTGCTTTAGTCCTGCTTTAGTCCTGCTTTAGACCTGCTTTAGTCCTGCTTTGGACCTGCTTTAGTCCTGCTTTAGTCCTGCTTTAGTCCTGCTTTAGACCTGCTTTAGTCCTGCTTTAGTCCTGCTTTAGTCCTGCTTTAGTCCTGTTTTAGTCCTGCTTTGGTCCTGCTTTAGTCCTGCTTTAGTCCTGCTTTAGTCCTGCTTTAGACCTGCTTTAGTCCTGCTTTGGACCTGCTTTAGTCCTGCTTTGGTCCTGCTTTAGTCCTGCTTTGGACCTGCTTTAGTCCCGCTTTAGACCTGCTTTAGTCCCGCTTTAGTCCTGTTTTAGTCCTGCTTTAGTCCTGCTTTGGACCTGCTTTAGTCCTGCTTTAGTCCTGCTTTAGTCCTGCTTTAGACCTGCTTTAGTCCTGCTTTAGTCCTGCTTTAGTCCTGCTTTAGTCCTGCTTTAGACCTGCTTTAGACCTGCTTTAGTCCTGCTTTAGACCTGCTTTAGTCCTGCTTTAGACCTGCTTTAGACCTGCTTTAGACCTGCTTTAGTCCTGCTTTAGTCCTGCTTTAGACCTGCTTTAGACCTGCTTTAGTCCTGCTTTAGTCCTGCTTTAGTCCAGCTTTAGTCCTGCTTTAGTCCTGCTTTAGACCTGCTTTAGACCTGCTTTAGTCCTGCTTTAGACCTGCTTTAGACCTGCTTTAGACCTGCTTTAGTCCTGCTTTAGACCTGCTTTAGTCCTGCTTTAGACCTGTTTTAGTCCTGCTTTAGTCCTGCTTTAGTCCTGTTTTAGACCTGCTTTAGTCCTGCTTCAGACCTGCTTTAGTCCTGCTTTAGTCCTGCTTTAGACCTGCTTTAGACCTGCTTTAGTCCTGCTTTAGACCTGCTTTAGTCCTGCTTTAGACCTGTTTTAGTCCTGCTTTAGTCCTGCTTTAGTCCTGTTTTAGACCTGCTTTAGTCCTGCTTCAGACCTGCTTTAGTCCTGCTTTAGTCCTGCTTTAGTCCTGTTTTAGACCTGCTTTAGTCCTGCTTTAGACCTGCTTTAGTCCTGCTTTAGTCCTGCTTTAGTCCTGCTTTAGACCTGCTTTAGACCTGCTTTAGACCTGCTTTAGTCTAGTTGCTGTGAATTCTTCAGGAAAATGTTTTTTTTCTGACTTAGAGTTAGTCTCTTCCTGTTTCTTTGACCTTTTGACCTCAGTCACAAATCTGCTCCGAGAATTCTGGTTTAGACCTGGTTCTTGGCCGGATTTTTCTCTTTAGATCTCACGTGTTGAACCTCAATGGCTTGAAATGCATGAACATAAACTTCTTGTGATGTGTTCTCGTCGTCTCGGCTCCGCCTCTGTCACGAGCGCGAGAATAAACACCTTTGAGTCTTTTGGATAAAACTACAACATTCTCTTTATTATTTAGTCTCACTTGTGCAGCAGGAGGCGCTCTAACAGGAAGAATCACACTTTTATTCACATGGATTGTAAATAAAAGTGGTCCAAGGACTGACCCTTGTGGAACCCCTTTGTTATTAAAATAAGAACATTCACCTTGTTTTTCACTGGATTTCTAACGTGTCTGGTCTGGTCAGGTTTGTGGGATCTCGCTGCCGCTGCCGCCCAAGAAACTGATTGGGAACATGGACCGAGAGTTCATCGCAGAGAGACAGAGAGGACTACAGGCTTATCTGGACCGCATTACCCAGCATCCTCTGCTCTGCTCCTGCCTCAGCGTCAAGAGGTTCCTCGACCCCAACAACTACGCCACAAACTACACAGGTCTGAGCTGAAACCACACACACTACACAGGTCTGAGCTGAAACCACACACACTACACAGGTCTGAGCTGAAACCACACACACTACACAGGTCTGAGCTGAAACCACACACACTACACAGGTCTGAGCTGAAACCACACACACTACACAGGTCTGAGCTGAAACCACACACACTACACAGGTCTGAGCTGAAACCACACACACTACACAGGTCTGAGCTGAAACCACACACTACACAGGTCTGAGCTGAAACCACACACACTACACAGGTCTGAGCTGAAACCACACACTACACAGGTCTGAGCTGAAACCACACACACTACACAGGTCTGAGCTGAAACCACACACACTACACAGGTCTGAGCTGAAACCACACACACTACACAGGTCTGAGCTGAAACCACACACACTACACAGGTCTGAGCTGAAACCACACACACTACACAGGTCTGAGCTGAAACCACACACTACACAGGTCTGAGCTGAAACCACACACTACACAGGTCTGAGCTGAAACCACACACACTACACAGGTCTGAGCTGAAACCACACACTACACAGGTCTGAGCTGAAACCACACACACTACACAGGTCTGAGCTGAAACCACACACTACACAGGTCTGAGCTGAAACCACACACACTACACAGGTCTGAGCTGAAACCACACACACTACACAGGTCTGAGCTGAAACCACACACACTACACAGGTCTGAGCTGAAACCACACACACTACACAGGTCTGAGCTGAAACCACACACTACACAGGTCTGAGCTGAAACCACACACACTACACAGGTCTGAGCTGAAACCACACACACTACACAGGTCTGAGCTGAAACCACACACACTACACAGGTCTGAGCTGAAACCACACACACTACACAGGTCTGAGCTGAAACCACACACACTACACAGGTCTGAGCTGAAACCACACACTACACAGGTCTGAGCTGAAACCACACACACTACACAGGTCTGAGCTGAAACCACACACACTACACAGGTCTGAGCTGAAACCACACACAGAGCGCGTGTGTGCCCCGCCCACCCGTGACGTAGTCTCAGAGTGCGTTTGCCCCGCCCACCCGTGACGTAGTCTCAGAGTGCGTTTGCCCCGCCCACCCGTGACGTAGTCTCAGAGTGCGTTTGCCCCGCCCACCCCGTGACGTAGTCTCAGAGTGCGTTTGCCCCGCCCACCCGTGACGTAGTCTGAGTGCGTTTGCCCCGCCCACCCGTGACGTAGCCCCACAGCTGTCTGCTCCGCGCTGCGCCGCTCCTGCTGCGCGAGTCAGTGAGAAACGATAGAACTTCAGATCAACACTACTTTGAGCCTAAATAAATCTGGTGTTTATTCTACAGCGTGCGCAGAATAGATATCATAAGACGTCTTATGTCCATCGCGCTCTTATTTCCTGGTTTTTCGGTATCGGATAGAACTTCTCTCCGTTTATTGTCCCGGTTGCTGCATCAACTGCCACATAAACCTTCACCATTGTGATAATAGTAAAGAGTGCGATATCATTAATGACGTTTTGGGCCTCTTTGAACCGTGTTTCCTCGTAAATCGAAGCAGAAAAACTCCGGAATGGGCTTGTAGGGAGACAGCAGCGCGGAGCCGGGGGGAAGGGGGCGGGAGGGGGGGGTGAGGGGGGGATGGTGACGCGGTCTTGCCCCACCGCCCGTCAGTTTGGAGATTGGAGGAAAGGAGATAGTCTGTACTAAAGCTAAACACTGCGGGAATCAATCAAAAAAACACTCTGGACATATAAGAAGCACAAATAGCAATGTAAGAAGGTTAAAAGCTCTGAAAAGTCGATTTTGCATGTTATGGGACCTTAAAGAGTGAGAGAGAGCAGGGGGAGGAGCCAGGGGGAGAAGCCAGGGGGAGGAGCCAGGGGGAGGAGCCAGGGGGAGGAGCCAGGCCGCGCCACAGCTCTGTGTTTGAGGAGGAAGCACAAGACTTTAAAGACACAGACACAGGTTTATCATTCTTATTATTACTGCCTCACCAAAGTAACATTACTTTAGGATTATTTTATTAATATTGTACAAATAATGACTATGTGCTGCTTCCAAATAGAAGTAAACCATAGATAAGTAGTTTAAATGTCTGGAGGGCCTGACACAGTAGAAACATGTCCTCAGTTTCATCTCTTTCTCTGAGGCCTTTACCTGACAGTAAAAGTCATGTCTTAGTTCTTTGAGCCGTCACATCTGCTGCAGAGGAACATTTTGCTCTTTGACCAAACATATTCATAAAAACAGTCATTTAATCACAGTAACTAAGTATTAGTAACCAAGTTAAACCCCCAGTGGTGATGGCTGTACACACCTCCCTCTGCATAAGACTCACCACTGTCTCTGATCCAGATGAATCATGTTTATGAGTCTCAACTGACACAAGGGAGTAACAAATATGTCCCAAACTACAACTTGTCTCATTAGTCCTGCTTTAGTCCTGCTTTAGTCCTGCTTTAGTCCTGCTTTAGTCCTGCTTTAGTCCTGCTTTAGTCCTGCTTTAGTCCTGCTTTAGTCCTGCTTTAGTCCTGTTTTAGACCTGCTTTAGTCCTGCTTTAGTCCTGCTTTAGTCCTGCTTTAGTCCTGTTTTAGACCTGCTTTAGTCCTGCTTTAGACCTGCTTTAGTCCTGCTTTAGACCTGCTTTAGTCCTGCTTTAGTCCTGCTTTAGACCTGCTTTAGACCTGCTTTAGTCCTGCTTTAGACCTGCTTTAGTCCTGCTTTAGTCCTGCTTTAGTCCTGCTTTAGTCCTGCTTTAGTCCTGCTTTAGACCTGCTTTAGTCCTGCTTTAGTCCTGCTTTAGTCCTGCTTTAGTCCTGCTTTAGTCCTGCTTTAGTCCTGCTTTAGTCCTGTTTTAGACCTGCTTTAGTCCTGCTTTAGTCCTGCTTTAGTCCTGCTTTAGTCCTGTTTTAGTCCTGCTTTAGTCCTGCTTTAGTCCTGCTTTAGACCTGCTTTAGTCCTGCTTTAGTCCTGCTTTAGACCTGCTTTAGTCCTGCTTTAGTCCTGCTTTAGTCCCGCTTTAGACCCGCTTTAGTCCCGCTTTAGTCCCGCTTTAGACCTGCTTTAGTCCTGCTTTAGACCCGCTTTAGTCCCGCTTTAGTCCCGCTTTAGTCCCGCTTTAGTCCCGCTTTAGTCCCGCTTTAGTCCCGCTTTAGTCCCGCTTTAGTCCCGCTTTAGTCCCGCTTTAGTCCCGCTTTAGTCCCGCTTTAGTCCTGCTTTAGTCCTGCTTTAGACCTGCTTTAGACCTGCTTTAGACCTGCTTTAGACCCGCTTTAGACCCGCTTTAGACCTGCTTTAGTCCTGCTTTAGACCTGCTTTAGACCTGCTTTAGACCTGCTTTAGACCTGCTTTAGACCTGCTTTAGACCTGCTTTAGACCTGCTTTAGTCCTGCTTTAATAATAATAATAATAATAATAATAATAATAACTTTTATTTATATAGTGCTTTTCAGTGACCCAAAGACGCTGAACATAATAAAAAAGGGGGGGGTATTTACAGACAGGGGGGACAACACGTACAGAACACATTAATATACAGATAAAATGAACAAGACAGAAGAAGTAGAGAGAAAAAGATGGGGATGTAACAGGGGGTAGAAGTGTAGGCAATGGGGTAGAGGAGGCTAGGGGTAGGGGAGGTCATAGGCTTGGGTGAAGAGGTATGTTTTTAGGCGGGATTTGAATGTTGTGAGTGAGGGAGAGTGGGGGACAGGTTGGGGGAGGGAGTTCCAGAGTCGGGGTGCTGTTCGGGAGAATGCTCTGTCGCCAAAAGTTTTGAGTCGGGATGTTGGTGCAGTCAGGGTGAGAGAGGGGGAGGATCGGAGAGCTCGGGTGGGGCGGTGGGGGATGAGGAGGTCAGACAGGTAGGGGGGGGCAAGGTGGTGAAGAGCTTTGAAGGTGAGGAGGAGTATTTTAGTCCTGCTTTAGTCCTGCTTTAGACCTGCTTTAGACCCGCTTTAGTCCTGCTTTAGTCCCGCTTTAGTCCCGCTTTAGTCCTGCTTTAGACCTGCTTTAGACCCGCTTTAGTCCCGCTTTAGTCCCGCTTTAGACCTGCTTTAGTCCTGCTTTAGACCTGCTTTAGACCCGCTTTAGTCCCGCTTTAGTCCCGCTTTAGACCTGCTTTAGTCCTGCTTTAGACCCGCTTTAGACCCGCTTTAGTCCTGCTTTAGTCCCGCTTTAGTCCTGCTTTAGTCCCGCTTTAGTCCCGCTTTAGTCCTGCTTTAGACCTGCTTTAGACCCGCTTTAGTCCCGCTTTAGTCCCGCTTTAGACCTGCTTTAGTCCTGCTTTAGACCCGCTTTAGTCCTGCTTTAGTCCCGCTTTAGACCTGCTTTAGTCCCGCTTTAGACCTGCTTTAGACCCGCTTTAGTCCCGCTTTAGTCCCGCTTTAGACCTGCTTTAGTCCTGCTTTAGACCCGCTTTAGTCCTGCTTTAGTCCCGCTTTAGTCCTGCTTTAGTCCTGCTTTAGTCCTGCTTTAGTCCTGCTTTAGTCCTGCTTTAGACCTGCTTTAGACCCGCTTTAGACCTGCTTTAGACCCGCTTTAGACCCGCTTTAGACCTCCTTTAGTCCTGCTTTAGTCCTGCTTTAGTCCCGCTTTAGACCAGCTTTAGTCCCGCTTTAGACCCGCTTTAGACCCGCTTTAGTCCTGCTTTAGTCCTGCTTTAGTCCCGCTTTAGTCCCGCTTTAGTCCTGCTTTAGTCCTGCTTTAGTCCTGCTTTAGTCCCGCTTTAGACCCGCTTTAGTCCTGCTTTAGTCCCGCTTTAGTCCCGCTTTAGTCCTGCTTTAGTCCTGCTTTAGTCCTGCTTTAGACCCGCTTTAGTCCCGCTTTAGTCCCGCTTTAGACCCGCTTTAGACCTGCTTTAGACCCGCTTTAGTCCCGCTTTAGTCCCGCTTTAGTCCTGCTTTAGTCCCGCTTTAGACCCGCTTTAGACCTGCTTTAGTCCCGCTTTAGTCCCGCTTTAGACCCGCTTTAGACCTCCTTTAGTCCTGCTTTAGTCCTGCTTTAGTCCCGCTTTAGACCAGCTTTAGTCCCGCTTTAGACCCGCTTTAGACCCGCTTTAGACCCGCTTTAGTCCTGCTTTAGTCCTGCTTTAGTCCCGCTTTAGTCCCGCTTTAGTCCCGCTTTAGTCCTGCTTTAGTCCTGCTTTAGTCCTGCTTTAGTCCCGCTTTAGACCTGCTTTAGACCTGCTTTAGTCCTGCTTTAGACCTGCTTTAGTCCTGCTTTAGACCCGCTTTAGTCCTGCTTTAGTCCTGCTTTAGTCCCGCTTTAGTCCTGCTTTAGTCCCGCTTTAGTCCCGCTTTAGTCCTGCTTTAGTCCTGCTTTAGTCCTGCTTTAGTCCTGCTTTAGTCCCGCTTTAGACCCGCTTTAGTCCTGCTTTAGACCCGCTTTAGACCTGCTTTAGACCCGCTTTAGTCCTGCTTTAGTCCTGCTTTAGTCCCGCTTTAGTCCCGCTTTAGTCCTGCTTTAGTCCTGCTTTAGTCCTGCTTTAGTCCTGCTTTAGTCCCGCTTTAGACCCGCTTTAGTCCTGCTTTAGACCCGCTTTAGTCCCGCTTTAGTCCTGCTTTAGTCCCGCTTTAGTCCTGCTTTAGTCCTGCTTTAGACCTGCTTTAGTCCCGCTTTAGTCCCGCTCTAGACCCGCTTTAGACCTGCTTTAGACCCGCTTTAGTCCCGCTTTAGACCTGCTTTAGTCCCGCTTTAGTCCCGCTTTAGACCCGCTTTAGACCCGCTTTAGACCCGCTTTAGACCCGCTTTAGACCCGCTTTAGTCCCGCTTTAGTCCCGCTTTAGTCCCGCTTTAGTCCCGCTTTAGTCCCGCTTTAGTCCCGCTTTAGTCCCGCTTTAGACCCGCTTTAGACCCGCTTTAGACCCGCTTTAGACCCGCTTTAGCCCCGCTTTAGTCCCGCTTTAGTCCCGCTTTAGTCCCGCTTTAGTCCCGCTTTAGTCCTGCTTTAGTCCTTACTGTACATCCAGCAGCTCTCTGGCGCCTCCTTCTGGCAGCAGCGAAAAAGGCTCTTACAAAAAAATAACACAAAACACACCAACAACACAAGGACTGGACTGACATTAAACTGGGTGTGTGTGTGTGTGTGTGTGTGTGTGTGTGTGTGTGTGTGTGTGTGTGTGTGTGTGTGTGTGTGTGTGTGTGTGTGTGTGTGTGTGTGTGTGTGTGTGTGTGTGTGTGTGTGTGTGTGTGTGTGTGTGTGTGTGTGTGTGTGTGTGTGTGTGTGTGTGTGTGTGTGTGTGTGTGTGTGTGTGTGTGTGTGTGTGTGTGTGTGTGTGTGTGTGTGTGTGTGTGTGTGTGTGTGTGTGTGTGTGTGTGTGTGTGTGTGTGTGTGTGTGTGTGTGTGTGTGTGTGTGTGTGTGTGTGTGTGTGTGTGTGTGTGTGTGTGTGTGTGTGTGTGTGTGTGTGTGTGTGTGTGTGTGTGTGTGTGTGTGTGTGTGTGTGGGGGTGTGTGTGTGTGGGTGTGGGTGTGGGTGTGGGTGTGGGTGTGGGTGTGGGGGTGTGTGTTTATGGTTGTGGGGGTGTGTGTGTGTGGGTGTGGTGGTGTGTGTTTATGGTTGTGTGGTGGTGTGTGTTTATGGTTGTGTGGTGGTGTGTGTGTGTGTGTTTATGGTTGTGTGGTGGTGTGTGTGTGTGTGTTTATGGTTGTGTTCCACAGAGATCGCGCTGCAGCAGGTGTCGATGTTCTTCAGGTCTGATCCTAAGTGGGAGGTTCAGGAGCCGCTCAAAGACATGGGTAAAACCACCATCCAAACATTAGACATGTAAAACTAACTCTGACCTCTGACCCAGTAATCTTGTTTTACTACATTTGTGTTGTGTCCTGAATAAATGATACAAAAACAAAATATAATTTCATAGATATTCGGACGTTTGTTTCTGTTTCAGGCTCGAGAATTAGGAAGAAATACTTTGTGATTAAAAACAAGGAAGAGCCAAAAGAGAGATACATCCTGAGCTGGGTAAGTCCTGCTTTAGTCCCGCTTTAGTCCCGCTTTAGTCCTGCTTTAGTCCCGCTTTAGTCCTGCTTTAGTCCTGCTTTAGTCCCGCTTTAGTCCCGCTTTAGTCCCGCTTTAGTCCTGCTTTAGTCCTGCTTTAGTCCTGCTTTAGTCCTGCTTTAGTCCTGCTTTAGTCCTGCTTTAGTTATGCTTTAGTCCTGCTTTAGTCCTGCTTTAGTCCTGCTTTAGTCCTGCTTTAGTCCTGCTTTAGTCCTGCTTTAGTCCCGCTTTAGTCCCGCTTTAGTCCTGCTTTAGTCCTGCTTTAGTCCTGCTTTAGTCCTGCTTTAGTCCCGCTTTAGTCCTGCTTTAGTCCTGCTTTAGTCCTGCTTTAGTCCCGCTTTAGTCCTGCTTTAGTCCTGCTTTAGTCCTGCTTTAGACCTGCTTTAGTCCTGCTTTAGTCCCGCTTTAGTCCTGCTTTAGTCCTGCTTTAGACCTGCTTTAGTCCAGCTTTACACCCGCTTTAGACCCGCTTTAGTCCCGCTTTAGTCCCGCTTTACACCCGCTTTAGTCCAGCTTTAGACCCGCTTTAGTCCTGCTTTAGTCCAGCTTTAGTCCAGCTTTAGACCCGCTTTAGTCCCGCTTTAGTCCCGCTTTAGTCCAGCTTTAGACCCGCTTTAGTCCCGCTTTAGTCCAGCTTTAGACCCGCTTTAGACCCGCTTTAGTCCAGCTTTACACCCGCTTTAGTCCCGCTTTAGTCCAGCTTTAGACCCGCTTTAGTCCAGCTTTAGACCCGCTTTAGTCCAGCTTTAGACCCACTTTAGTCCCGCTTTAGTCCAGCTTTACACCCGCTTTAGCCCCGCTTTAGTCCCGCTTTAGTCCAGCTTTAGACCCGCTTTAGTCCAGCTTTAGACCCACTTTAGTCCCGCTTTAGACCCGCTTTAGTCCAGCTTTACACCCGCTTTACACCCGCTTTAGCCCCGCTTTAGTCCAGCTTTAGACCCGCTTTAGTCCCGCTTTAGCCCCGCTTTAGACCCGCTTTAGTCCCGCTTTAGTCCAGCTTTACACCCGCTTTACACCCGCTTTAGTCCCGCTTTAGTCCAGCTTTAGACCCGCTTTAGACCCGCTTTAGTCCCGCTTTAGTCCAGCTTTACACCCGCTTTACACCCGCTTTAGTCCCGCTTTAGTCCAGCTTTACACCCGCTTTAGTCCCGCTTTACACCCGCTTTAGTCCCGCTTTAGTCCAGCTTTACACCCGCTTTAGCCCTGCTTTAGTCCAGCTTTAGTCCCGCTTTAGACCCGCTTTAGACCCGCTTTAGACCCGCTTTAGTCCCGCTTTAGTCCAGCTTTAGTCCAGCTTTAGTCCCGCTTTAGACCCGCTTTAGACCCGCTTTAGTCCCGCTTTACACCCGCTTTACACCCGCTTTAGACCCGCTTTAGTCCCGCTTTAGTCCCGCTTTAGACCCGCTTTAGTCCCGCTTTAGTCCAGCTTTACACCCGCTTTAGACCCGCTTTAGTCCCGCTTTAGTCCCGCTATAGTCCAGCTTTAGACCCGCTTTAGTCCTGCTTTAGACCCACTTTAGTCCCGCTTTAGTCCCGCTATAGTCCAGCTTTACACCCGCTTTAGTCCCGCTTTAGTCCAGCTTTAGACCCACTTTAGTCCCGCTTTAGACCCGCTTTAGTCCTGCTTTACACCCGCTTTACACCCGCTTTAGCCCCGCTTTAGTCCAGCTTTAGACCCGCTTTAGTCCCGCTTTAGCCCCGCTTTAGACCCGCTTTAGTCCCGCTTTAGTCCAGCTTTACACCCGCTTTACACCCGCTTTAGTCCCGCTTTAGTCCAGCTTTAGACCCGCTTTAGACCCGCTTTAGTCCCGCTTTGGTCCAGCTTTACACCCGCTTTACACCCGCTTTAGTCCTGCTTTAGTCCAGCTTTACACCCGCTTTAGTCCCGCTTTACACCCGCTTTAGACCCGCTTTAGTCCCGCTTTAGTCCAGCTTTACACCCGCTTTAGCCCTGCTTTAGTCCAGCTTTACACCCGCTTTAGACCCGCTTTAGTCCCGCTTTACACCCGCTTTACACCCGCTTTAGCCCCGCTTTAGTCCAGCTTTACACCCGCTTTAGACCCGCTTTAGTCCTGCTTTACATCCGCTTTAGACCCGCTTTAGTCCCGCTTTAGTCCTGCTTTACACCCGCTTTACACCCGCTTTAGCCCCGCTTTAGCCCCGCTTTAGTCCAGCTTTACACCCGCTTTACACCCGCTTTAGTCCTGCTTTAGTCCATCTTTACACCCGCTTTAGTCCCGCTTTAGTCCCGCCTTAGTCCCGCCTTAGTCCCGCTTTAGTCCAGCTTTAGACCCGCTTTAGACCCGCTTTAGTCCCGCTTTGGTCCAGCTTTACACCCGCTTTACACCCGCTTTAGTCCTGCTTTAGTCCAGCTTTACACCCGCTTTAGTCCCGCTTTACACCCGCTTTAGACCCGCTTTAGTCCCGCTTTAGTCCAGCTTTACACCCGCTTTAGCCCTGCTTTAGTCCAGCTTTACACCCGCTTTAGACCCGCTTTAGTCCCGCTTTACACCCGCTTTACACCCGCTTTAGCCCCGCTTTAGTCCAGCTTTACACCCGCTTTAGACCCGCTTTAGTCCTGCTTTACATCCGCTTTAGACCCGCTTTAGTCCCGCTTTAGTCCTGCTTTACACCCGCTTTACACCCGCTTTAGCCCCGCTTTAGCCCCGCTTTAGTCCAGCTTTACACCCGCTTTACACCCGCTTTAGTCCTGCTTTAGTCCATCTTTACACCCGCTTTAGTCCCGCTTTAGTCCCGCCTTAGACCCGCCTTAGACCCGCCTTAGTCCCGCCTTAGTCCCGCCTTAGTCCCGCTTTAGTCCCGCTTTAGACCCGCTTTAGACCCGGTTTGTTACCTTAAATTGTTGCGTTGTCTTCAGGTGGATCTGGGCCCAGACAAGTTCCTCTCAGACAAAGACCTTCAGTCGGCCGTCAAACTGATCTCGACACTTTCTGTAAGACACAACCACACGCTCACTGTTCACCTTAAAGATGTGTATGTATATATATGTATATATGTATATATATATATATATATATATATATATGTATATATGTGTATATATATATATGTATATATGTATATGTATATATGTATATATATGTATATATATATATATATATATATATATATATATATATATATATATATATATATATATATATATATATATATATATATATATATATATATATATATATATATATATATATATATATATATATATATATATATATATATATATATATATATATATATATATATGGTAGTTTGGGAGGGCATCTGGAGTAATCTGTTGTTGTGTCTCAGAGGTCGTTGGTGGTTCCGTTGGTTTTCTCCAGCGTCAGTGAATCTTCTGCTCTGCTCATCAGACCCTTCAGTGAGAGAGGCTCCTTAAGAGACCACATCTGTAAGGTACTGTCTGCTACTACTGCTACTGCTATTGCTACAATACTGTCTACTACTGCTACTGCAGTACTGTGTACTACTACTACTCGTACTACTACTTCTGCAGTACTATAGTACTACTATAAATACAGCTACTTCAGTTACGACTAAAGACACGTTTCCACTGGTTCAGTCCTGAAGTGTCTCAGTCTGAAGTAGCTAACCTCTCAGCCTGAGAGGTTCTGGCCCCTGAGAGTGTCTGGCTCTTATCTCAGGGGGAGGAGCCTCCACAGCACAGCCAGATGATTGGACGAGAGAGAGAACACAGACTCAGGCCAAAACAAGAGGCAAAAGAATCATTTGTCTCAAACTCTGACTTGTTTCCACTGATGCTAACGACTATGTGGAGCCTTAGCAACACAGAGCTAGCAAAACACGTTAGCAAAACAAAGCTAGCAAAGCATGCTAGCAACACAAATCTAGCAAAGCACATTAGCAACACAAAGTTAGCAAAGCACTTTAGCAACACAAAGCTAGCAAAGCACGTTAGCAACACAAAGCTACCTCACACACCCTAGCTTTAGCCACGCCCCTCACACACGTTAGCTTTAGCCACGCCCCTCACACACGTTAGCTTTAGCCACGCCCCTCACACACACTAGCTTTAGCCACGCCCCTCACACACGCTAGCTTTAGCCACGCCCCTCACACACGCTAGCTTTAGCCACGCCCCTCACACACGCTAACTTTAGCCACGCCCCTCACACACACTAGCTTTAGCCACGCCCCTCACACACACTAGCTTTAGCCACGCCCCTCACACACACTAGCTTTAGCCACGCCCCTCACACAGACTAGCTTTAGCCACGCCCCTCACACACGCTAGCTTTAGCCACGCCCCTCACACACGCTAGCTTTAGCCACGCCCCTCACACACGCTAGCTTTAGCCACGCCCCTCACACACGCTAGCTTTAGCCACGCCCTTCACACACACTAGCTTTAGCCACGCCCCTCACACACACTAGCTTTAGCCACGCCCCTCACACACACTAGCTTTAGCCACGCCCCTCACACACACTAGCTTTAGCCACGCCCCTCACACACTAGCTTTAGCCACGCCCCTCACACACACTAGCTTTAGCCACGCCCTTCACACACGCTAGCTTTAGCCACGCCCCTCACACACACACGCTAGCTTTAGCCACGCCCTTCACACACACTAGCTTTAGCCACGCCCCTCACACACACTAGCTTTAGCCACGCCCCTCACACACACTAGCTTTAGCCACGCCCCTCACACACACTAGCTTTAGCCACGCCCCTCACACACACTAGCTTTAGCCACGCCCCTCACACACACTAGCTTTAGCCACGCCCCTCACACACACTAGCTTTAGCCACGCCCCTCACACACATACTAAACGTCTTTTTGTGACTCGCTCAGATCGAGCTCAGGAGTAAAAAGTGTCAGGAGGATTTAGGGACCAGGACCAGGACCAGGACCAGGACCAGGACCAGGACCAGGACCAGGACCAGGACCAGTGACATGTTTTAAATACATTGGTGTTTGTTGCAGGTGAAGCCGAGGGAAACGTATCTGAAGAAATATTGTAATCCCAAAAAGAGCCAAGGCCTGGACCTGCCCTGCATCAAACTGTACGGACGCACCATCCTCCAGGTGAGAGCCCGGTCCAGACCCGGTCCAGACCCGGTCCAGACCCGGTCCTGACCCTGGTTCTCTCTCCAGGCCCTGGCACTGCTCCACGACTCGGGGCTGTTCTTCGGACATCTTCACTCGTGTAACGTTCTTCTGGACGGAGCTTCAGTTCGACTCGTGGACCTGGAGAACGGACTTCTGGGAGCTTCATCCTCGCTCAGACCCATGTTCACCCAGTTCAGGAAGATCAACGTAAGAAACACCTGCCTCTGCTCATGTTCTCCTCATGTTCTCCTGGTTCTTCTCCTGGTCCTCCTCTGGTCACGGCTCTCCTCATGTTCTCCTGGTTCTCCTCATGTTCTCTTGTTCTTGTGGTTCTCATGTTCTCCTGGTTCTCCTCATGTTCTCTTGTTCTTGTGGTTCTCATGTTCTCCTGGTTCTCCTCATGTTCTCCTCAGGTTCTCCTCTTGTTCTCTTGTTCTTGTGGTTCTCCTCATGTTCTCCTGGTTCTCATGTTCTCCTGGTTCTCATGTTTTCCTGGTTCTCCTCATGTTTTCCTGGTTCTCCTCATGTTTTCCTGGTTCTCCTCATGTTTTCCTGGTTCTCCTCATGTTTTCCTGGTTCTCCTCATGTTTTCCTGGTTCTCCTCATGTTCTTCTGGTTCTCCCCATGTTCTTCTGGTTCTCATGTTCTCCATGTTCTCCTGGTTCTCCTCATGTTCTCCTGGTTCTCCTCATGTTCTCCTGGTTCTCCTCATGTTCTCCTGTTCTCCTGGTTCTCCTCATGTTCTCCGTGTTCTCCTGGTTCTCCTCATGTTCTCCTGGTTCTCCTCGTGTTCTCCTCGTCCTCATGTTCTCCTGGTTCTCCTCATGTTCTCCTGGTTCTCGTGTTCTCCTGGTTCTTCTCGTGTTCTCCTGGTTCTCCTCATGTTCTCCTGGTTCTCCTCATGTTCTCCTGGTTCTCATGTTCTCCTGGTTCTCCTCATGTTCTCCTGGTTCTCCTCATGTTCTCCTGGTTCTCGTGTTCTCCTGGTTCTCCTCATGTTCTCCTGGTTCTCCTCATGTTCTCCTGGTTCTCCTCATGTTCTCCTGGTTCTCCTCATGTTCTCCTGGTTCTCCTCATGTTCTCCTGGTTCTCCTCATGTTCTCCTGGTTCTCCTCATGTTCTCCTGGTTCTCCTCATGTTCTCCTGGTTCCCCTCATGTTTTCCTGGTTCTCCTCATGTTTTCCTGGTTCTCCTCATGTTCTTCTGGTTCTCCCCATGTTCTTCTGGTTCTCATGTTCTCCATGTTCTCCTGGTTCTCCTCATGTTCTCCTGGTTCTCCTCATGTTCTCCTGTTCTCCTGGTTCTCCTGGTTCTCCGTGTTCTCCTGGTTCTCCTGGTTCTCCTCATGTTCTCCTGGTTCTCCTCATGTTCTCCTGGTTCTCGTGTTCTCCTGGTTCTCCTCGTGTTCTCCTCGTCCTCATGTTCTCCTGGTTCTCCTCGTGTTCTCCTCGTCCTCATGTTCTCCTGGTTCTCCTCATGTTCTCCTGGTTCTCGTGTTCTCCTGGTTCTCCTCATGTTCTCCTGGTTCTCCTCATGTTCTCCTGGTTCTCCTCATGTTCTCATGTTCTCATGTTCTCATGTTCTCATGTTCTCCTGGTTCTCCTCATGTTCTCCTGGTTCTCCTCATGTTCTCCTGGTTCTCATGCAGACCACAGAGAGCGTGGACATCTTCTCTTTCGGGCTGGTTCTGTTTGAGATGACGTACGGTCGTCCTCCAGACTCTGTCCCCGTGGACCAGTTTCCGGACGTCCCACACACCACAGTCGGTCAGTGAACGCACCACAGTCTGAACTACAGGGGGCGTGTCCTCCAGGGGGCGTGTCACATGAGAGTGTCCTCCAGGGGGCGTGTCATCCAGGGGGCGTGTCACATGAGAGCGTCCTCCAGAGGGCGTGTCACATGAGAGTGTCCTCCAGGCGTGTCACATGAGAGCGTCCTCCAGGGGGCGTGTCACATGAGAGCGTCCTCCAGGGGGCGTGTCACATGAGAGCGTCCTCCAGGGGGCGTGTCACATGAGAGCGTCCTCCAGGGGGCGTGTCACATGAGAGCGTCCTCCAGGGGGCGTGTCACATGAGAGCGTCCTCCAGGGGGCGTGTCACATGAGAGCGTCCTCCAGGGGGCGTGTCACATGAGAGCGTCCTCCAGGGGGCGTGTCACATGAGAGCGTCCTCCAGGGGGCGTGTCACATGAGAGCGTCCTCCAGGGGGCGTGTCACATGAGAGCGTCCTCCAGGGGGCGTGTCACATGAGAGCGTCCTCCAGGGGGCGTGTCACATGAGAGCGTCCTCCAGGGGGCGTGTCACATGTGAGAGCGTCCTCCAGGGGGCGTGTCACCTGGAGGCGTGTCACATGAGAGCGTCCTCCAGGGGGCGTGTCTCATGAGAGAGCGTCCTCCAGGGGGCGTGTCTCATGAGAGAGCGTCCTCCAGGGGGCGTGTCACATGAGAGAGCGTCCTCCAGGGGGCGTGTCACATGAGAGAGCGTCCTCCAGGGGGCGTGTCACATGAGAGAGCGTCCTCCAGGGGGCGTGTCACATGAGAGAGCGTCCTCCAGGGGGCGTGTCACATGAGAGAGCGTCCTCCAGGGGGCGTGTCTGACTCCTCGTCCCCTTGTCTGACTCCTCGTCCCCTTGTCTGACTCCTCGTCCCCTTGTCTGACTCCTCGTCCCCTTGTCTGACTCCTCGTCCCCTTGTCTGACTCGTCCCCTTGTCTGACTCCTCGTCCCCTTGTCTGACTCGTCCCCTTGTCTGACTCCTCGTCTCCTTGTCTGACTCTTTGCCTCCTCGTCTCCTTGTCTGACTCTTTGCCTCCTCGTCTCCTTGTCTGACTCTTTGCCTCCTCGTCTCCTTGTCTGACTCCTCGTCCCCTTGTCTGACTCCTCGTCCCCTTGTCTGACTCCTCGTCCCCTTGTCTGACTCGTCCCCTTGTCTGACTCCTTGTCTGACTCCTCGTCCCCTTGTCTGACTCCTCGTCCCCTTGTCTGACTCCTCGTCCCCTTGTCTGACTCCTCGACCCCTTGTCTGACTCCTCGTCCCCTTGTCTGACTCCTCGTCTCCTTGTCTGACTCTTTGCCTCCTCGTCTCCTTGTCTGACTCTTTGCCTCCTCGTCTCTTTGCCTCCTCGTCTCCTTGTCTGACTCTTTGCCTCCTCGTCTCCTTGTCTGACTCTTTGCCTCCTCGTCTCCTTGTCTGACTCTTTGCCTCCTCGTCTCCTTGTCTGACTCTTTGCCTCCTCGTCTCCTTGTCTGACTCTTTGCCTCCTCGTCTCCTTGTCTGACTCCTTGCCGCCTCGTCTCCTTGTCTGACTCTTTGCCTCCTCGTCTCCTTGTCTGACTCTTTGCCTCCTCGTCTCCTTGTCTGACTCTTTGCCTCCTCGTCTCTTTGCCTCCTCGTCTCCTTGTCTGACTCCTTGCCTCCTCGTCTCCTTGTCTGACTCCTTGCCTCCTCGTCTCTTTGCCTCCTCGTCTCCTTGTCTGACTCTTTGCCTCCTCGTCTCCTTGTCTGACTCTTTGCCTCCTCGTCTCCTTGTCTGACTCTTTGCCTCCTCGTCTCCTTGTCTGACTCTTTGCCTCCTCGTCTCCTTGTCTGACTCTTTGCCTCCTCGTCTCCTTGTCTGACTCTTTGCCTCCTCGTCTCCTTGTCTGACTCCTTGCCTCCTCGTCTCCTTGTCTGACTCTTTGTCTCCTTGTCTGACTCCTTGCCTCCTCGTCTCCTTGTCTGACTCCTTGCTTCCTCGTCTCCTTGTCTGACTCCTTGCCTCCTCGTCTCCTTGTCTGACTCCTTGCCTCCTCGTCTCCTTGTCTGACTCCTTGCCTCCTCGTCTCCTTGTCTGACTCCTTGCCTCCTCGTCTCCTTGTCTGACTCCTTGCCTCCTCGTCTCCTTGTCTGACTCCTTGCCTCCTCGTCTCCTTGTCTGACTCCTTGCCTCCTCGTCTCCTTGTCTGACTCCTTGTCTCCTCGTCTCCTCAGGTTCCGTGCTGCAGTCGCTCTTGTCGACAGAAGCTCTTAAATCTGGACTTCCTTCAGTGTCTGCGCTCATACAAACACCGTACGTATTTATTTATATATTATATATAATATATACATCTCTCTCGTATTGTCTGCAGGTTGTCTAATATATATATATATATATATATATATATATATATATATATATATATATATATATATATATATATATATATATATATATATATATATATATATATATATATATATATATATATATATAACATAATATTGTATTGTGCAGGTTGTTCAGTGACGTGCAGCTTCAGCTTTCAGAGAAGACTCAGTTTAAGGTAAAACCAGAGCGTTCATGTTCTGATCATAAAGTACTTCATGAATCAAATACTGCAGTATTATTATTCCAGACATGAAAGTTGAAGCATAAATGTTTGTTGTAGGTTTCCAGTCGATTAAAAGAAGCTCTGAAATCTGCCAAAGAGAGTTTAGAACGAAGACTGCAAGAAGAACAGAGACAGGTCTGAACCTGAAGCCGCTCTGAAGCCGCTTCACAGCCGCTCTACAGCCGCTCTGAAGCCGCTTCACAGCCGCTCTACAGCCGCTCTGAAGCCGCTTCACAGCCGCTCTGAAGCCGCTTCACAGCCGCTCTGAAGCCGCTTCACAGCCGCTCTACAGCCGCTCTGAAGCCGCTTCACAGCCGCTCTACAGCCGCTCTGAAGCCGCTTCACAGCCGCTCTACAGCCGCTCTGAAGCCGCTTCACAGCCGCTCTGAAGCCGCTTCACAGCCGCTCTACAGCCGCTCTGAAGCCGCTTCACAGCCGCTCTGAAGCCGCTTTACAGCCGCTCTGAAGCCGCTTCACAGCCGCTCTACAGCCGCTCTGAAGCCGCTTCACAGCCGCTCTACAGCCGCTCTGAAGCCGCTTCACAGCCGCTCTACAGCCGCTCTGAAGCCGCTTCACAGCCGCTCTACAGCTGCTCTAAAGCCGGTGTGTTTGTTTCAGCTGCATCAGCACAGACGTCTGACCAGAGCTCAGTCTCATCACTGCTCAGACGAGGAGAGGAAGAGGAGGAAGCTGCTCGCACGCAAAGTAAAGCTCAAAGTGCATTATGTGTTTCAGAAGCTCAAAGTGTATTATGTGTTTCAGAAGCTCAAAGTGTATTATGTGTTTCAGAAGCTCAAAGTGTATTATGTGTTTCAGAAGCTCAAAGTGTATTATGTGTTTCAGAAGCGCAAAGTGCATTATGTGTTTCAGAAGCTCAAAGTGTATTATGTGTTTCAGAAGCTCAAAGTGTATTATGTGTTTCAGAAGCTCAAAGTGCATTATGTGTTTCAGAAGCTCAAAGTGTATTATGTGTTTCAGAAGCTCAAAGTGTATTATGTGTTTCAGAAGCTCAAAGTGTATTATGTGTTTCAGAAGCTCAAAGTGTATTATGTGTTTCAGAAGCTCAAAGTGCATTATGTGTTTCAGAAGCTCAAAGTGTATTATGTGTTTCAGAAGCTCAAAGTGTATTATGTGTTTCAGAAGCTCAAAGTGTATTATGTGTTTCAGAAGCTCAAAGTGTATTATGTGTTTCAGAAGCTCAAAGTGTATTATGTGTTTCAGAAGCTCAAAGTGTATTATGTGTTTCAGAAGCTCAAAGTGTATTATGTGTTTCAGAAGCTCAAAGTGTATTATGTGTTTCAGAAGCTCAAAGTGTATTATGTGTTTCAGAAGCGCAAAGTGCATTATGTGTTTCAGAAGCTCAAAGTGTATTATGTGTTTCAGAAGCTCAAAGTGTATTATGTGTTTCAGAAGCGCAAAGTGCATTATGTGTTTCAGAAGCTCAAAGTGTATTATGTGTTTCAGAAGCTCAAAGTGTATTATGTGTTTCAGAAGCTCAAAGTGTATTATGTGTTTCAGAAGCTCAAAGTGTATTATGTGTTTCAGAAGCTCAAAGTGTATTATGTGTTTCAGAAGCTCAAAGTGTATTATGTGTTTCAGAAGCGCAAAGTGCATTATGTGTTTCAGAAGCTCAAAGTGTATTATGTGTTTCAGAAGCTCAAAGTGTATTATGTGTTTCAGAAGCGCAAAGTGCATTATGTGTTTCAGAAGCTCAAAGTGTATTATGTGTTTCAGAAGCTCAAAGTGTATTATGTGTTTCAGAAGCTCAAAGTGTATTATGTGTTTCAGAAGCTCAAAGTGCATTATGTGTTTCAGAAGCTCAAAGTGTATTATGTGTTTCAGAAGCTCAAAGTGTATTATGTGTTTCAGAAGCTCAAAGTGTATTATGTGTTTCAGAAGCTCAAAGTGTATTATGTGTTTCAGAAGCTCAAAGTGTATTATGTGTTTCAGAAGCTCAAAGTGTATTATGTGTTTCAGAAGCTCAAAGTGTATTATGTGTTTCAGAAGCTCAAAGTGTATTATGTGTTTCAGAAGCTCAAAGTGCATTATGTGTTTCAGAAGCTCAAAGTGTATTATGTGTTTCAGAAGCTCTTAGTGTATTATGTGTTTCAGAAGCTCTTAGTGTATTATGTGTTTCAGAAGCTCTTAGTGTATTATGTGTTTCAGAAGCTCAAAGTGCATTATGTGTTTCAGAAGCTCAAAGTGTATTATGTGTTTCAGAAGCTCAAAGTGTATTATGTGTTTCAGAAGCGCAAAGTGCATTATGTGTTTCAGAAGCTCAAAGTGTATTATGTGTTTCAGAAGCTCAAAGTGTATTATGTGTTTCAGAAGCTCAAAGTGCATTATGTGTTTCAGAAGCTCAAAGTGCATTATGTGTTTCAGAAGCTCAAAGTGTATTATGTGTTTCAGAAGCTCTTAGTGTATTATGTGTTTCAGAAGCTCTTAGTGTATTATGTGTTTCAGAAGCTCTTAGTGTATTATGTGTTTCAGAAGCTCTTAGTGTATTATGTGTTTCAGAAGCTCAAAGTGCATTATGTGTTTCAGAAGCTCAAAGTGTATTATGTGTTTCAGAAGCTCAAAGTGTATTATGTGTTTCAGAAGCGCAAAGTGCATTATGTGTTTCAGAAGCTCAAAGTGCATTATGTGTTTCAGAAGCTCAAAGTGCATCATGTGTTTCAGAAGCTCAAAGTGCATCATGTGTTTCAGAAGCTCAAAGTGCATCATGTGTTTCAGAAGCTCAAAGTGCATCATGTGTTTCAGAAGCTCAAAGTGCATCATGTGTTTCAGAAGCTCAAAGTGCATCATGTGTTTCAGAAGCTCAAAGTGCATCATGTGTTTCAGAAGCTCAAAGTGCATCATGTGTTTCAGAAGCTCAAAGTGCATCATGTGTTTCAGAAGCTCAAAGTGCATCATGTGTTTCAGAAGCTCAAAGTGTATTATGTGTTTCAGAAGTCTCGACAGTCTGCGTTCGAGAACGAGGAGGAACTTTCTGCACCAAACAACAACAACTCTGGTCAGTCTCATTTCAGATTCAAAACGGAAAAATTCAATGGCTCAGTTCACCAGGTCCATCTGAAGGTTCTCATGTTCCTCTCGTGTTCCTCTCATGTTCCTCTCGTGTTCCTCTCATGTTCCTCTCGTGTTCCCCTCGTGTTCCTCTCGTGTTCCTCTCGTGTTCCTCATGTTCCTCTCGTGTTCCTCTCGTGTTCCTCTCGTGTTCCTCTCGTGTTCCTCTCGTGTTCCTCATGTTCCTCTCGTGTTCCTCTCATGTTCCTCTCGTGTTCCCCTCGTGTTCCTCTCGTGTTCCTCTCGTGTTCCTCATGTTCCTCTCGTGTTCCTCGTGTTCCTCTCGTTCCTCATGTTCCTCTCGTGTTCCTCGTGTTCCTCTCGTTCCTCATGTTCCTCTCGTGTTCCTCGTGTTCCTCTCGTGTTCCTCGTGTTCCTCTCGTGTTCCTCTCGTGTTCCTCTCGTGTTCCTCTCGTGTTCCCCTCGTGTTCCTCTCGTGTTCCTCTCGTGTTCCTCTCGTGTTCCCCTCGTGTTCCTCTCGTGTTCCTCGTGTTCCTCTCGTGTTCCTCGTGTTCCTCTCGTGTTCCTCTCGTGTTCCTCGTGTTCCTCTCGTGTTCCTCTCGTGTTCCTCTCATGTTCCTCTCGTGTTCCTCTCGTGTTCCTCTCGTGTTCCCCTCGTGTTCCTCTCGTGTTCCTCTCGTGTTCCTCATGTTCCTCTCGTGTTCCTCGTGTTCCTCTCGTTCCTCATGTTCCTCTCGTGTTCCTCGTGTTCCTCTCGTGTTCCTCTCGTGTTCCTCGTGTTCCTCTCGTGTTCCTCTCGTGTTCCTCTCGTGTTCCCCTCGTGTTCCTCTCGTGTTCCTCGTGTTCCTCTCGTGTTCCTCGTGTTCCTCTCGTGTTCCTCGTGTTCCTCTCGTGTTCCTCGTGTTCCTCTCGTGTTCCTCGTGTTCCTCTCGTGTTCCTCGTGTTCCTCTCGTGTTCCTCTCGTGTTCCTCTCGTGTTCCTCATGTTCCTCTCGTGTTCCTCTCGTGTTCCTCTCGTGTTCCTCTCGTGTTCCTCGTGTTCCTCTCGTGTTCCTCTCGTGTTCCTCGTGTTCCTCTCGTGTTCCTCTCGTGTTCCTCTCGTGTTCCTCGTGTTCCTCTCGTGTTCCTCTCGTGTTCCTCTCGTGTTCCCCTCGTGTTCCTCTCGTGTTCCTCGTGTTCCTCTCGTGTTCCTCGTGTTCCTCTCGTGTTCCTCGTGTTCCTCTCGTGTTCCTCGTGTTCCTCTCGTGTTCCTCGTGTTCCTCTCGTGTTCCTCATGTTCCTCTCGTGTTCCTCTCGTGTTCCTCTCGTGTTCCTCTCGTGTTCCTCATGTTCCTCTCGTGTTCCTCATGTTCCTCTCATGTTCCTCTCGTGTTCCTCTCGTGTTCCTCATGTTCCTCTCGTGTTCCTCTCGTGTTCCTCTCGTGTTCCTCTCGTGTTCCTCTCGTGTTCCCCTCTGCAGTGGCCTCTTGTGGACACTGGAGGAACAGCAGTGCATTTTAAAGCCTCTTCTTCTTCTTCAGGTTCTGGAGCGAGTTCTCCTCCCACGTGTCCCTCGTCTCCTACGCCGCCCCCTACAGGTCAGTGCAGGAGCCTGAGAAACATCTGACCTCACCATGTTCTCACGGTCTGATGTGTAATGTGTTGTGATTGGCTGCCGTCAGTCATGTGACGCTTCCACTGGGACAGACGTCTTATGCTCCTCCCACCACAGTGTCATCAGCCCAGACATCACACTCTAATTAAGACTAACTCTGAAAATCAAACTAATTGAGATTTCTTCAAACTTGATTTGACACAAGAATCTAAAGTGAGAGAACAGCTGATTCCTCCCTCCTTCTCTCCTCCTCTCCTCCCTCCTCGTCTCCTCCTCGTCTCCTCTCCTCATCTCCTACACTCGTGTCCTAAACTCTGGGGTTAACTCTTTGTTGTCTCTGTCGTTTCTCCCGTTAGAGCATGTTCAGTTCTGACGTGTTTCTGGGTAAAGTACTTTTACTTCTTGTTCTCAGCACGTCCCAAACTTCTGTCCTTCTCCAGACGGCCACAGGGAGGTGCTATTCCACACGCAGCCACAGGGAGGTGCTATTCCACACACAGCCACAGGGAGGTGCTATTCCACACGCAGCCACAGGGAGGTGCTATTCCACACGCAGCCACAGGGAGGTGCTATTCCACACGCAGCCACAGGGAGGTGCTATTCCACACGCAGCCACAGGGAGGTGCTATTCCACACGCAGCCACAGGGAGGTGCTATTCCACACGCAGCCACAGGGAGGTGCTATTCCACACGCAGCCACAGGGAGGTGCTATTCCACACGCAGCCACAGGGAGGTGCTATTCCACACGCAGCCACAGGGAGGCGCTGTTTCACACACAGCCACAGGGAGGCGCTGTTTCACACACAGCCACAGGGAGGTGCTATTCCACACGCAGCCACAGGGAGGTGCTATTCCACACGCAGCCACAGGGAGGCGCTGTTTCACACACAGCCACAGGGAGGCGCTCTAAAGTGTGTCACTTCCCACTGTCTTTCTGTGAAGGACAGAGGTTCAGGACTTTGTGGATAATAAATATTAAAAGGCGGCGGCCGTACTCCAGATTCTGTCCGGGACTAAGGCGGGACTAAGGCGGGACTAAGGCGGGACTAAGGCGGGACTAAGGCGGGACTAAGGCGGGACTAAGGCGGGACTAAAAGTGTGTGACGTGGATCTGGAGTACGACCTCTCACCTTTTATCTGTCGTCCATGTTTGAGTCTCTGCCTGATCCGTGTCACAGTCCGCACACGCTCGGACCCTGCACACGCTCGGACCCTGTCACGGTCCGCACACGCTCGGACCCTGTCACGGTCCGCACACGCTCGGACCCTGTCACGGTCCGCACACGCTCGGACCCTGTCACGGTCCGCACACGCTCGGACCCTGTCACGGTGATACTTGCTACATCACGAGTGACACAGATCTGGTAGAGACTTTATGCACGATCCCTGTGTTTGTGGGCGAGTCACGTCACTGTGGAAATACTGGTGAAGGGGTGAGCGCGGGTGAAGGGGTGAGCGCGGGTGAGCGCGGGTGAAGGGGTGAGCGCGGGTGAAGGGGTGAGCGCGGGTGAAGGGGTGAGCGCGGGTGAA
>JAPEHP010000008.1:1071067-1081067 GCA_026437355.1 Eucyclogobius newberryi | reverse complement strand
AATCAATAACATCAGCAGCTTTTTACCATCTAAAAAACATTGCCAAAATCAAAAATATAGTGTCAAAACCAGATTTAGAGAGACTTATCCACGCGTTTGTCTCCAGTAGATTAGACTACTGTAACGGCCTGCTCACTGGCCTCTCCAAACGAGCTGTAAAACAGCTGCAGTACATCCAGAACGCTGCTGCTCGGGTCCTGACTAGAACCAGGAAGTATGAGCACATTAGTCCTGTTCTCAGGTCTCTGCACTGGCTCCTGTGGCTCAGAGAAGAGACTTTAAAGCAGCTCTGCTTGTGTACAAGTCTCTCCATGGCCTAGCACCAAAGTACATCTTGGATATGTTAGTGCCATATGAACCATCTCGGACTCTGAGGACCTCAGGGACCGGCCTCCTGCTGGTGCCAGAGTCAGGACAAAACATGGGGAATCTGCATTTCAGTTTTATGCAGCTAAAATCTGGAACAGTCTTCCTGAAGATGTGAGACAGGTTCTACTCTGACAATGTTCAAATCTAAGATAAAAACAGTTTTGTTTAGCTGCGCATATGACTGAAAGGACTTTTTCTTTGCACTCTTCTCTTTTGTTTGTGATTTTATTAGTTTAGAAAATCAGTTGGATTGATAATTTTTAATTTAGTTAATTTTATTGTATTTCTGTTTCTGTAATTTCTTTGTGATTTGATGCATTTTTCCTGCTGTGAAGCTTTGAATTGCCTTGTGCATGAAATGTGCTCTACAAATAAACTTGCCTTGCCTTACATTTATATATATGTTATATATGTACATTTATATACACATATATATAATGTTATATATATGTACATTTATATACACATGTATATATAATATATACGTACATTTATATATACATATATATATATTGTTATATATGTGTAAATTTATATATATGTTATATATGTACATTTATATACACATATATATGTACATTTATATACACATGTATATATGTTATATATGTACATTTATATAAGCATATGTTATATATGTACATTTATATATACACACATATATATATATAAAATGTTATATGTGTACATTTATATACACATATATGATGTTATATATATGTACATTTATATACACATATATATTATGTTATATATGTACATTTATATAAACATATATAATGTTATATATGTACATTTATATACACATATATATAATGTTATATATGTACATTTATATACACATATATATATATATAATGTTATATATGTACATTTATATACACATATATAATGTTATATATATGTACATTTATATACACATATATAATGTTATATATATGTACATTTATATACACATGTATACAATGTTATATATGTACATTTACATACACATATATATAATGTTGTATATGTACATTTATATACACATGTATATATATAATATATACGTACATTTATATACACATATATATAATGTTATATATGTACACTTATATACACATGTATATAATGTTATATATGTACATTTATATACACATATATATACACATATATATAATGTTATATATGTACATTTATATACACATATATAATGTTATATATATATATATATATATATACATTTATATACACATGTATACAATGTTATATATGTACATTTATATACACATATATATAATGTTATATATATGTTGTATATGTACATTTATATACACACATATATATATAATGTTATATATATGTACATTTATATACACACATATATATAATGTTATATATATGTTGTATATGTACATTTATATACACATATATATAATGTCTTTCCTTCCGGCTGCGGTCAGACTTTATAACAAACACTGTTAGTCCTGAACATGTGCAATTACTGTCGTGATCACATGCAATGGTATTTATGTATTTATTTATTTGTCTATGGGAGTTTTTGTTTATAGGAGATCTTCTACTGAAAGTGTTTTTCAGACTTCCTATAAGTGATCTGTTCTTTTCTTCTGTATCTTCCTGCGTTGCAACAATGCAATTTCCCCATGTGGGACAATAAAGGAATATCTTATCTTAATGTTATATATATGTACATTTATATACACATGTATATAATGTTATATATGTACATTTATATACACATGTATATAATGTTATATATGTACATTTATATACACATGTATATAATGTTATATATATGTACATTTATACACACATGTATATAATGTTATATATGTACATTTATATACACACATGTATATATAATGTTATATATATGTACATTTATACACACATGTATATAATGTTATATATGTACATTTATATACACACATGTATATATAATGTTATATATATGTACATTTATATACACATGTATATAATGTTATATATATATATGTACATTTATACACACATGTATATATAATGTTATATATATGTACATTTATATACACACATGTATATATAATGTTATATATATGTACATTTATATACGAGTAGGTTTCCTCTGGGTACACTGGTTTCTCCGCCCACTAAACACATATACAGTAGGCCACGCCCACTAAACACACACATGTACAATAGGCCCCACCCACTAAACACATGTACAATAGGCTCCACCCACTAAACGCATATACAATAGGTCCCGCCCACTAAATACGTGTACAATAAGCCCCACCCACTAAACATACAATAGGCCCTTCCTACTAAACACATACAATAGGCCCCACCCACTAAACACACATGTACAATAGGCCCCGCCCACAAAACACGTGTACAATAGGCCCCGCCCACAAAACACGTGTACAATAGGCCCCGCCCACAAAACACGTGTACAATAGGCCCCGCCCACAAAATACATATACAATAGGCCCTGCCCACTAAACACATATATTAGGCCACGCCCACTAAACACACACATGTACAATAGGCCACGCCCACTAAACACATACAATAGGCCCCGCCCACTAAACTCATGCACAATGGCCCCGCCCACTAAACACGCGTACAATAGGCCCCGCCCACATGTACAATAGTATGTGGAGTATGAAAGAGTTTGTTGTGAGCGCGTGTACTGAGCGTGTGCTTAGCGTGTTCTTTAACACAAACACGTCAGTTATAAAAACAACTCTTCTGCTCCCCGAAACCGCTCGATGAGCTGAGCGTAACCGTGGGCAACGGTCGTTTAGTCGTATCTGACGCTCGGTTTCGTCGTGTTTCTGTCTTAAAACATTGTGCGCTTCAAAGTAAATCGTAACGTTTTTCAGTCCAGACACAGAAGGGACGGAGCCCACATGGTTCTGTTTCCTGTGTCTGACATTGTTCGGAGCCCACATGGTTCTGTTTCCTGTGTCTGACATTGTTCGGAGCCCACATGGTTCTGTTTCCTGTGTCTGACGTTGTTCGGAGCCCACATGGTTCTGTTTCCTGTGTCTAACGTTGTTCGGAGCCCAAAGAGCATTATTTAAGCAAGTTCAAGCTCCTCCCCCTTTAAAGCAGGACTGAACTCGGTGTCGGCGCTCGTTTCTCCCCCTCCTGGACGAATGAGGGATTTCACCCACTTATTTCTGCGACAAAAATGATTTGAAAAACTCTTTATGGGAGTGGCACTGACCGGCACGCAGGCCCCGCCCCCTTCTGGCATGCAGAGCTTCAGGTCACAGTGGAGGGAGATGTCGCTCGTTTTTCCAACAAACTGAAACATCCGGAACATAAACTCTGCGTCTGTGTTCACGCCACTGGACACCAGCGCCACCCAGGGGTCGGAGGGGCACCTGCGGGTTAGACCGGGTTAGACCGGGTTCAGTCCTGTCTAGTCATGGTCCAGACCGGGTTCAGACCTTTTCTGGATGAGGTAGTACTTCTGAGAGTGGGCGGGGTTCTGGGCGCTCGTGGCCCAGCAGGAGTCCAGGACCAGGGCCGGGTTCAGAGCCTCCAGTCCGTGGGTCTGGATCCTGAAGTAGACCGGAGTGTCCAGTTTGATCCGAGTGTGAGTGTCGATGGGTCGAGTGTGGTCCTTGTCCAGGAAAGCAGCGAAAAGGACGCTGTAGTTCCCCAGAGCCGCAGACGTGTACTCCACCGCCCCCCTGTGGAGAGAGGATGCATTACAACCAGCAGGAGACGAGGCGGAAAGAGCATTTTGATTCTCCACGCTCGGTGGTGTTGTCACAGCTGCCCTGGGGCTGACTGGTGTACGCACTAAACTCTGCTTTATCTCTAGTTTAATCTGCAAACTTATAAACACAGTAGTAGAAGTAACAGTGGCAGTACTGTCCGTACCCTCCGGGGGCACTGGGGTCCTCCACCACAGTCACGGCCATGTCGAAGTCCACACTGATCTCTGGGATTGCAAAAGGGCACGACATGTCGGCCACGCCCTCCAGACTTGGCTCCACCACCACCGTGTTCTTGTACATCATGGACCCTGTATGGGTCTGGAACAGAGACCTGCTTTAGACCTGGTTTAGACCTGGTTTAGTCCTGGTTTAGACCTGGTTTAGTCCTGGTTTAGACCTGGTTTAGACCTGGTTTAGACCTGGTTTAGTCCTGGTTTAGGCCTGGTTTATACCCAGTTTAGTCCTGGTTTGCACCAGGTTTAGTCCTGGTTTAGTCCTGGTTTAGTCCTGGTTTAGACCAGGTTTAGACCTGGTTTAGTCCTGGTTTAGACCTGGTTTAGTCCTGGTTTAGACCTGGTTTAGACCTGGTTTGGTCCTGGTTTAGACCTGGTTTAGTCCTGGTTTAGACCAGGTTTAGACCTGGTTTAGTCCTGGTTTAGACCTGGTTTAGTCCTGGTTTAGACCTGGTTTAGACCTGGTTTAGACCTGGTTTAGTCCTGGTTTAGGCCTGGTTTAGTCCTGGTTTAGACCTGGTTTAGACCTGGTTTAGTCCTGGTTTAGACCTGGTTTGGTCCTGGTTTAGGCCTGGTTTATACCCAGTTTAGTCCTGGTTTAGACCTGGTTTAGGCCTGATTTAGTCATGGTTTAGGCCTGGTTTAAACCTGGTTTAGTCCTGGTTTAGACCTGGTTTAAACCTGGTTTAGATCTGCTTTAGACCTGGTTTAGACCTGGTTTAGACCTGGTTTAGTCCTGGTTTAGACCTGGTTTAGACCTGGTTTAGACCTGGTTTAGTCCTGGTTTAGACCTGGTTTAGATCTGCTTTAGACCTGGTTTAGACCTGGTTTAGACCTGGTTTAGTCCTGGTTTAGTCCTGGTTTAGACCTGGTTTAGGCCTGGTTTAGACCTGGTTTATACCCAGTTTAGTCCTGGTTTAGACCTGGTTTAGGCCTGGTTTAAACCTGGTTTAGTCCTGGTTTAGACCTGGTTTAAACCTGGTTTAGTCCTGGTTTAGTCCTGGTTTAGACCTGGTTTAGTCCTGGTTTAGTCCTGGTTTAGTCCTGGTTTAGACCTGGTTTAGTCCTGGTTTAGTCCTGGTTTAGACCTGGTTTAGTCCTGGTTTAGACCAGGTTTAGACCTGGTTTAGTCCTGGTTTAGACCTGGTTTAGTCCTGGTTTAGACCTGGTTTAGACCTGGTTTAGACCTGGTTTAGTCCTGGTTTAGGCCTGGTTTAGTCCTGGTTTAGACCTGGTTTGGTCCTGGTTTAGACCTGGTTTAGTCCTGGTTTAGACCAGGTTTAGACCTGGTTTAGTCCTGGTTTAGACCTGGTTTAGTCCTGGTTTAGACCTGGTTTAGACCTGGTTTAGACCTGGTTTAGTCCTGGTTTAGGCCTGGTTTAGTCCTGGTTTAGACCTGGTTTAGACCTGGTTTAGTCCTGGTTTAGACCTGGTTTGGTCCTGGTTTAGGCCTGGTTTATACCCAGTTTAGTCCTGGTTTAGACCTGGTTTAGGCCTGATTTAGTCATGGTTTAGGCCTGGTTTAAACCTGGTTTAGTCCTGGTTTAGACCTGGTTTAAACCTGGTTTAGATCTGCTTTAGACCTGGTTTAGACCTGGTTTAGACCTGGTTTAGTCCTGGTTTAGACCTGGTTTAGACCTGGTTTAGACCTGGTTTAGTCCTGGTTTAGACCTGGTTTAGATCTGCTTTAGACCTGGTTTAGACCTGGTTTAGACCTGGTTTAGTCCTGGTTTAGTCCTGGTTTAGGCCTGGTTTAGGCCTGGTTTAGGCCTGGTTTAGACCTGGTTTAGACCTGGTTTAAACCTGGTTTAGTCCTGGTTTAGTCCTGGTTTAGACCTGGTTTAGTCCTGGTTTAGACCTGGTTTAGTCCTGGTTTAGTCCTGGTTTAGACCTGGTTTAGTCCTGGTTTAGTCCTGGTTTAGACCTGGTTTAGTCCTGGTTTAGGCCTCACCTTGAGCATGGCTCCACACATGTTGTCCTTGGTGCTGTGGAACACCACCTTCTGGCTCTGTGGGTGGAGTTGGCCCTTGCAGCTGGCGTCCGTCAGGTGGAGCCGGGTGTAGTTCAGGCCCTTCTCGCTCAGGTAACAGTTTGGAATGGTCAGCGTGGCATTGGACACAACGCACTCTAGCACCCCTGTGTGGACAGAGAACGCACTGCAGCACACATACAACTGAGGTGATGCTGAAGGCAGCAGTACTACAGCGGGACTACAGCAGGACTACAGCGGGACTACAGCAGGACTACAGCGGGACTACAGCAGGACTACAGCGGGACTACAGCAGGACAACAGCAGGACTACAGCAGGACTACAGCGGGACTACAGCAGGACTACAGCGGGACTACAGCAGGACTACAGCGGGACTACAGCAGGACAACAGCAGGACTACAGCAGGACTACAGCGGAACTACAGCAGGACAACAGCAGGACTACAGCAGGACTACAGCGGAACTACAGCAGGACAACAGCAGGACTACAGCAGGACTACAGCAGGACTACAGCGGGACTACGGCGGGACTACAGCGGGACTACAGCAGGACAACAGCAGGACTACAGCAGGACTACAGCGGGACTACAGCAGGACTACAGCAGGACTACAGCAGGACTACAGCGGAACTACAGCGGGACTACAGCAGGACTACAGCGGGACTACAGCAGGACAACAGCAGGACTACAGCAGGACTACAGCGGGACTACGGCGGGACTACAGCGGGACTACAGCAGGACAACAGCAGGACTACAGCAGGACTACAGCAGGACTACAGCAGGACTACAGCAGGACTACAGCGGAACTACAGCGGGACTACAGCAGGACTACAGCGGGACTACAGCAGGACTACAGCAGGACTACAGCGGGACTACGGCAGGACTACAGCGGGACTACAGCAGGATAACAGCAGGACTACAGCAGGACTACAGCAGGACTACAGCGGGACGACAGCGGGACTACAGCAGGACTAAAACAGGACTAAATCAGGACTACAGCGGGACTACAGCAGGACTACAGCAGGACTAAAGCAGGACTACAGCAGGGCTAAAGCAGGACATCAACAGGACTAAAGCAGGACTGAAGCAGGACTACAGCGGGACTACAGCAGGACTAGAGTATGACTAAAGCAGGACTACAGCAGGACTACAGCGGGACTACAGCAGGACTACAGCAGGACTACAGTAGGACTAAAGCAGGACTAAAGCAGGACTACAGCAGGACTACAGCGGGACTACAGCAGGACTACAGCAGGACTACAGTAGGACTAAAGCAGGACTAAAGCAGGACTACAGCAGGACTACAGTAGGACTACAGTAGGACTACAGCAGGACTACAGTAGGACTAAAGCAGGACTACAGCAGGACTAAAGCAGGACTACAGCAGGACATCAACAGGACTAAAGCAGGACTGAAGCAGGACTACAGCGGGACTACAGCAGGACTACAGCGGGACTACAGCGGGACTACAGCAGGACTACAGCGGGACTACAGCGGGACTACAGCGGGACTACAGCGGGACTACAGCGGGACTACAGCGGGACTACAGCGGGACTACAGCAGGACAACAGCAGGACTACAGCAGGACTACAGCGGAACTACAGCGGGACAACAGCGGGACTACAGCGGGACTACAGCGGGACTACAGCGGGACAACAGCGGGACTACAGCGGGACTACAGCGGGACTACAGCGGGACTACAGCAGGACTACAGCAGGACTACAGCGGGACTACAGCGGGACTACAGCAGGACTACAGCAGGACTACAGCAGGACTACAGCGGAACTACAGCGGGACTACAGCGGGACAACAGCGGGACTACGGCGGGACTACGGCGGGACTACGGCAGGACTACAGCGGGACTACAGCAGGACAACAGCAGGACTACAGCAGGACTACAGCGGAACTACAGCAGGACAACAGCAGGACTACAGCATGACTACAGCGGAACTACAGCAGGACAACAGCAGGACTACAGCAGGACTACAGCAGGACTACAGCAGGACTACAGCGGGACTACGGCAGGACTACAGCGGGACTACAGCAGGACAACAGCGGGACTACAGCGGGACTACAGCGGGACTACAGCGGGACTACAGCGGGACTACAGCGGGACTACAGCGGGACTACAACAGGACTACAGCAGGACTACAGCAGGACTACAGCGGAACTACAGCGGGACTAAAGCGGGACTACAGCGGGACTACAGCAGGACAACAGCAGGACTACAGCAGGACTACAGCAGGACTACAGCAGGACTAAAGCGGGACTACAGCAGGACTAAAGCAGGACATCAACAGGACTAAAGCAGGACTGAAGCAGGACTACAGCGGGTCTACAGCAGGACTACAGTAGGACTAAAGCAGGACTACAGCAGGACTAAAGCAGGACTAAAACAGAACTAAAGCAGGACTACAGCAGGACAACAGCAGGACTAAAGCAGGACTACAGCAGGACAACAGCAGGACTACAGCAGGACTACAGAAGGACTAAAGCAGGACTAAAACAGAACTAAAGCAGGACTACAGCAGGACAACAGCAGGACTACAGCAGGACTACAGTAGGACTAAAGCAGGACTACAGCAGGACTAAAGCAGGACTACAGCAGGACAACAGCAGGACTACAGTAGGACTAAAGCAGGACAACAGCAGGACTACAGCAGGACTCACCCACTCGGCCGGTCTCATTGATCTGGGCGTAGACGCTGGAGTGGCAGAAGCAGCCGACGTGATTTTGGGAAGTTGTTCCACAAAACTCTGACTCTCCACAAACACGACTGAGACAAGACTCCAGCTCCTGCAGGTCTGAACCAGAGACCCAGATGTGAGGATCAGGAGCAGCAGGAGCAGTAATAGTAGTAGTAGTAGTAGTAGTGGTAGTAATATTAGTAGTAGTAGTAGTAGTAGTAGTAGTAGTAGTAGTAGTAGTAGTAGTAGTAGTAGTAGTAGTAGTAGTGGTAGTAATAGTAGTAGTAGTAGTAGTAGTAGAAGTAGTGGTAGTAATAGTAGTAGTAGTAGTAGTAGTAGTAGTGGTAGTAATAGTAGTTATAGTAGTAGTAGTAGTAGTAGTAGTAGTAGTAGTAGTAGTAGTAGTGGTAGTAATAGTAGTAGTAGTAGTAGTAGTAGTAGTAGTAGTAGTAGTAGTAGTAGTAGTGGTAGTAATATTAGTTATAGTAGTAGTAGTAGTAGTAGTAGTAATAGTAGTGGTAGTAATAGTAGTAGTAGTAGTAGTAGTAGTAGTAGTAGTAGTAGTGGTAGTAATATTAGTAGTAGTAGTAGTAGTAGTAGTAGTAGTAGTAGTAGTAGTGGTAGTAATAGTAGTAGTAGTAGTAGTAGTAGAAGTAGTGGTAGTAATAGTAGTAGTAGTAGTAGTAGTAGTAGTGGTAGTAATAGTAGTTATAGTAGTAGTAGTAGTAGTAGTAGTAGTAGTGGTAGTAATAGTAGTAGTAGTAGTAGTAGTAGTAGTAGTAGTAGTGGTAGTAATATTAGTTATAGTAGTAGTAGTAGTAGTAGTAGTAATAGTAGTGGTAGTAATATTAGTAGTAGTAGTAGTAGTAGTAGTAGTAGTAGTAGTAGTAGTAGTAGTAGTAGTAGTAGTAGTGGTAGTAATATTAGTTATAGTAGTAGTAGTAGTAGTAGTAGTAATAGTAGTGGTAGTAATATTAGTAGTAGTAGTAGTAGTAGTAGTAGTAGTAGTA
>JAPEHP010000008.1:746067-1068567 GCA_026437355.1 Eucyclogobius newberryi | reverse complement strand
TGGGCTCTGGGAAAACAAAAAGATTCATGTCAGGACTGAGTCTCGGTCACGGGGGGGCCGGTTGCGGGGCGGGGCCGGTCGCGGGGCCGGTCGCGGCGCGGGGTCAGTACCTATGAGCCAGATGTGCGTGGACACCTGGTTGTGGAGCAGTCTCAGGGCGAAGTCTCCGTGTTGAAGGTCGATTCTGGTGAACATCTGGTCGCGGGTCACGTTCAACCCCTGAGCCACCGTCACAGGCCCCGACTTTAGCTCCAGAGAGATGTCACCTCCAGGGCCCTGAACCACAGAGGAAGAGGGGACTAAACCAGGACTAAACCAGATCTAAACCAGGTCTAAACCAGGTCCAAACCAGGACTAAACCAGGTCTAAACCAGGTCTAAACCAGATCCAAACCAGGACTAAACCAGGTCTAAACCAGGTCTAAACCAGGTCTAAACCAAGTCCAAACCAGGACTAAACCAGATCTAAACCAGGTCTAAACCAGGTCCAAACCAGGACTAAACCAGGTCTAAACCAGGTCTAAACCAGGTCTAAACCAAGTCCAAACCAGGACTAAACCAGATCTAAACCAGGTCTAAACCAGGACTAAACCAGGACTAAACCAGATCTAAACCAGGACTAAACCAGGACTAAACCAGATCTAAACCAGGACTAAACCGGTTCTAAACCAGGTCTAAACCAGGTCCAAACCAGGACTAAACCAGGACTAAACCAGATCTAAACCAGGTCTAAACCAGGACTAAACCAGGACTAAACCAGGACTAAACCAGGACTAAACCAGGACTAAACCAGATCTAAACCAGGTCTAAACCAGGTCCAAACCAGGACTAAACCAGATCTAAACCAGGTCTAAACCAGGACTAAACCAGGACTAAACCAGATCTAAACCAGGACTAAACCAGGACTAAACCAGATCTAAACCAGGACTAAACCAGTTCTAAACCAGGTCTAAACCAGGTCCAAACCAGGACTAAACCAGGACTAAACCAGATCTAAACCAGATCTAAACCAGGTCTAAACCAGGTCCAAACCAGGTCCAAACCAGGACTAAACCAGGACTAAACCAGATCTAAACCAGATCTAAACCAGGTCTAAACCAGGTCTAAACCAGGTCCAAACCAGGACTAAACCAGGACTAAACCAGGACTAAACCAGGACTAAACCAGGTCTAAACCAGATCTAAACCAGGACTAAACCAGGTCTAAACCAGATCTAAACCAGGTCTAAACCAGGTCCAAACCAGGACTAAACCAGGACTAAACCAGGTCTAAACCAGGTCTAAACCAGGTCCAAACCAGGTCCAAACTAGGACTAAACCAGGACTAAACCAGATCTAAACCAGGTCTAAACCAGGTCTAAACCAGGTCTAAACCAGGTCCAAACCAGGACTAAACCAGATCTAAACCAGGTCTAAACCAGGACTAAACCAGGTCTAAACCAGATCTAAACCAGGTCTAAACCAGGACTAAACCAGGACTAAACCAGATCTAAACCAGGTCTAAACCAGGACTAAACCAGGTCCAAACCAGGACTAAACCAGGACTAAACCAGGACTAAACCAGGTCTAAACCAGGACTAAACCAGGTCTAAACCAGATCTAAACCAGGACTAAACCAGGTCTAAACCAGATCTAAACCAGGTCTAAACCAGGTCCAAACCAGGTCCAAACTAGGACTAAACCAGGACTAAACCAGGTCCAAACCAGGACTAAACCAGGACTAAACCAGGTCTAAACCAGGTCTAAACCAGGTCCAAACCAGGTCCAAACTAGGACTAAACCAGGACTAAACCAGATCTAAACCAGGTCTAAACCAGGTCTAAACCAGGTCTAAACCAGGTCTAAACCAGGTCCAAACCAGGACTAAACCAGATCTAAACCAGGTCTAAACCAGGACTAAACCAGGACTAAACCAGATCTAAACCAGGACTAAACCAGGACTAAACCAGATCTAAACCAGGACTAAAGCAGGTCTAAACCAGGTCCAAACCAGGTCCAAACTAGGACTAAACCAGGACTAAACCAGATCTAAACCAGGTCTAAACCAGGACTAAACCAGGACTAAACCAGATCTAAACCAGGACTAAACCAGGACTAAACCAGGACTAAACCAGATCTAAACCAGGACTAAACCAGGACTAAACCAGATCTAAACCAGGACTAAACCAGTTCTAAACCAGGTCTAAACCAGGTCCAAACCAGGACTAAACCAGGACTAAACCAGATCTAAACCAGATCTAAACCAGGTCTAAACCAGGTCTAAACCAGGTCCAAACCAGGACTAAACCAGGACTAAACCAGGACTAAACCAGGACTAAACCAGGTCTAAACCAGATCTAAACCAGGACTAAACCAGGTCTAAACCAGATCTAAACCAGGTCTAAACCAGGTCCAAACCAGGACTAAACCAGGACTAAACCAGGTCTAAACCAGGTCTAAACCAGGTCCAAACCAGGTCCAAACTAGGACTAAACCAGGACTAAACCAGGTCCAAACCAGGACTAAACCAGGACTAAACCAGGTCTAAACCAGGTCTAAACCAGGTCCAAACCAGGTCCAAACTAGGACTAAACCAGGACTAAACCAGATCTAAACCAGGTCTAAACCAGGTCTAAACCAGGTCTAAACCAGGTCCAAACCAGGACTAAACCAGATCTAAACCAGGTCTAAACCAGGACTAAACCAGGACTAAACCAGATCTAAACCAGGTCTAAACCAGGACTAAACCAGGTCTGAACCAGGTCTAAACCAGGACTAAACCAGGTCTAAACCAGGTCTAAACCAGGTCCAAACCAGGACTAAACCAGGACTAAACCAGGTCTAAACCAGGACTAAACCAGGTCTAAACCAGGACTAAACCAGGTCTAAACCAGATCTAAACCAGGTCTAAACCAGGTCCAAACCAGGTCCAAACTAGGACTAAACCAGGACTAAACCAGGTCCAAACCAGGACTAAACCAGGACTAAACCAGGTCTAAACCAGGACTAAACCAGATCTAAACCAGGTCTAAACCAGGTCTAAACCAGGTCTAAACCAGGTCCAAACCAGGACTAAACCAGATCTAAACCAGGTCTAAACCAGGACTAAACCAGGACTAAACCAGATCTAAACCAGGACTAAACCAGGACTAAACCAGATCTAAACCAGGACTAAAGCAGGTCTAAACCAGGTCCAAACCAGGTCCAAACTAGGACTAAACCAGGACTAAACCAGATCTAAACCAGGTCTAAACCAGGACTAAACCAGGACTAAACCAGATCTAAACCAGGACTAAACCAGGACTAAACCACGACTAAACCAGGACTAAACCAGGTCTAAACCAGGTCTAAACCAGGTCCAAACCAGGACTAAACCAGGACTAAACCAGGTCTAAACCGGTCTAAACCAGGTCCAAACCAGGTCCAAACCAGGACTAAACCAGGACTAAACCAGGTCTAAACCGGTCTAAACCAGGTCCAAACCAGGTCCAAACTAGAACTAAACCAGGACTAAACCAGGTCTAAACCAGGTCTAAACCAGGTCTAAACCAGGTCCAAAGCAGGACTAAACCAGATCTAAACCAGGACTAAACCAGGACTAAACCAGGACTAAACCAGATCTAAACCAGGACTAAACCAGGTCTAAACCAGGTCTAAACCAGGTCTAAACCAGGTCCAAACCAGGACTAAACCAGGACTAAACCAGGTCTAAACCAGGTCTAAACCAGGTCCAAACCAGGTCCAAACTAGGACTAAACCAGGACTAAACCAGGTCCAAACCAGGACTAAACCAGGACTAAACCAGGTCTAAACCAGGTCTAAACCAGGTCCAAACCAGGTCCAAACTAGGACTAAACCAGGACTAAACCAGATCTAAACCAGGTCTAAACCAGGTCTAAACCAGGTCTAAACCAGGTCCAAACCAGGACTAAACCAGATCTAAACCAGGTCTAAACCAGGACTAAACCAGGACTAAACCAGATCTAAACCAGGTCTAAACCAGGACTAAACCAGGACTAAACCAGATCTAAACCAGGTCCAAACTAGGACTAAACCAGGACTAAACCAGGTCCAAACCAGGACTAAACCAGGACTAAACCAGGTCTAAACCAGGTCCAAACCAGGTCCAAACTAGGACTAAACCAGGACTAAACCAGATCTAAACCAGGTCTAAACCAGGTCTAAACCAGGTCTAAACCAGGTCCAAACCAGGACTAAACCAGATCTAAACCAGGTCTAAACCAGGACTAAACCAGGACTAAACCAGATCTAAACCAGGACTAAACCAGGACTAAACCAGATCTAAACCAGGACTAAAGCAGGTCTAAACCAGGTCCAAACCAGGTCCAAACTAGGACTAAACCAGGACTAAACCAGATCTAAACCAGGTCTAAACCAGGACTAAACCAGGACTAAACCAGATCTAAACCAGGACTAAACCAGGACTAAACCACGACTAAACCAGGACTAAACCAGGTCTAAACCAGGTCTAAACCAGGTCCAAACCAGGACTAAACCAGGACTAAACCAGGTCTAAACCGGTCTAAACCAGGTCCAAACCAGGTCCAAACCAGGACTAAACCAGGACTAAACCAGGTCTAAACCGGTCTAAACCAGGTCCAAACCAGGTCCAAACTAGAACTAAACCAGGACTAAACCAGGTCTAAACCAGGTCTAAACCAGGTCTAAACCAGGACTAAACCAGGACTAAACCAGGACTAAACCAGATCTAAACCAGGACTAAACCAGGTCTAAACCAGGTCTAAACCAGGTCTAAACCAGGTCCAAAGCAGGACTAAACCAGGTCTAAACCAGGTCCAAACCAGGACTAAACCAGGACTAAACCAGGTCTAAACCAGGTCTAAACCAGGTCCAAACCAGGTCCAAACTAGGACTAAACCAGGACTAAACCAGGTCCAAACCAGGACTAAACCAGGACTAAACCAGGTCTAAACCAGGTCTAAACCAGGTCCAAACCAGGTCCAAACTAGGACTAAACCAGGACTAAACCAGATCTAAACCAGGTCTAAACCAGGTCTAAACCAGGTCTAAACCAGGTCCAAACCAGGACTAAACCAGATCTAAACCAGGTCTAAACCAGGACTAAACCAGGACTAAACCAGATCTAAACCAGGTCTAAACCAGGACTAAACCAGGACTAAACCAGATCTAAACCAGGTCTAAACCAGGACTAAACCAGGTCTAAACCAGATCTAAACCAGGACTAAACCAGGTCTAAACCAGATCTAAACCAGGTCTAAACCAGGTCCAAACCAGGTCCAAACTAGGACTAAACCAGGACTAAACCAGGTCCAAACCAGGACTAAACCAGGACTAAACCAGGTCTAAACCAGGTCTAAACCAGGTCCAAACCAGGTCCAAACTAGGACTAAACCAGGACTAAACCAGATCTAAACCAGGTCTAAACCAGGTCTAAACCAGGTCTAAACCAGGTCCAAACCAGGACTAAACCAGATCTAAACCAGGTCTAAACCAGGACTAAACCAGGACTAAACCAGATCTAAACCAGGACTAAACCAGGACTAAACCAGATCTAAACCAGGACTAAAGCAGGTCTAAACCAGGTCCAAACCAGGTCCAAACTAGGACTAAACCAGGACTAAACCAGATCTAAACCAGGACTAAACCAGGACTAAACCACGACTAAACCAGGACTAAACCAGGTCTAAACCAGGTCTAAACCAGGTCCAAACCAGGACTAAACCAGGACTAAACCAGGTCTAAACCGGTCTAAACCAGGTCCAAACCAGGTCCAAACCAGGACTAAACCAGGACTAAACCAGGTCTAAACCGGTCTAAACCAGGTCCAAACCAGGTCCAAACTAGAACTAAACCAGGACTAAACCAGGTCTAAACCAGGTCTAAACCAGGTCTAAACCAGGTCTAAACCAGGTCTAAACCAGGTCCAAAGCAGGACTAAACCAGATCTAAACCAGGACTAAACCAGGACTAAACCAGGTCCAAACCAGGACTAAACCAGGACTAAACCAGGTCTAAACCAGGTCTAAACCAGGTCTAAACCAGGTCCAAACCAGGACTAAACCAGGACTAAACCAGGTCTAAACCAGGTCTAAACCAGGTCCAAACCAGGTCCAAACTAGGACTAAACCAGGACTAAACCAGGTCCAAACCAGGTCCAAACTAGGACTAAACCAGGACTAAACCAGGTCCAAACCAGGTCCAAACTAGGACTAAACCAGGACTAAACCAGATCTAAACCAGGTCTAAACCAGGTCTAAACCAGGTCTAAACCAGGTCCAAACCAGGACTAAACCAGATCTAAACCAGGTCTAAACCAGGACTAAACCAGGACTAAACCAGATCTAAACCAGGTCTAAACCAGGACTAAACCAGGACTAAACCAGATCTAAACCAGGTCTAAACCAGGACTAAACCAGGTCTAAACCAGATCTAAACCAGGTCTAAACCAGGACTAAACCAGGTCTAAACCAGATCTAAACCAGGACTAAACCAGGTCTAAACCAGATCTAAACCAGGTCTAAACCAGGTCTAAACCAGATCTAAACCAGGTCTAAACCAGGTCCAAACCAGGTCCAAACTAGGACTAAACCAGGACTAAACCAGGTCCAAACCAGGACTAAACCAGGACTAAACCAGGTCTAAACCAGGTCTAAACCAGGTCCAAACCAGGTCCAAACTAGGACTAAACCAGGACTAAACCAGATCTAAACCAGGTCTAAACCAGGTCCAAACCAGGACTAAACCAGATCTAAACCAGGTCTAAACCAGGACTAAACCAGGACTAAACCAGATCTAAACCAGGACTAAACCAGGACTAAACCAGATCTAAACCAGGACTAAAGCAGGTCTAAACCAGGTCCAAACCAGGTCCAAACTAGGACTAAACCAGGACTAAACCAGATCCAAACCAGGTCTAAACCAGGACTAAACCAGGACTAAACCAGATCTAATCCAGGACTAAACCAGGACTAAACCACGACTAAACCAGGACTAAACCAGGTCTAAACCGGTCTAAACCAGGTCCAAACCAGGTCCAAACCAGGACTAAACCAGGACTAAACCAGGTCTAAACCGGTCTAAACCAGGTCCAAACCAGGTCCAAACTAGAACTAAACCAGGACTAAACCAGGTCTAAACCAGGTCTAAACCAGGTCTAAACCAGGTCCAAAGCAGGACTAAACCAGATCTAAACCAGGACTAAACCAGGACTAAACCAGGACTAAACCAGATCTAAACCAGGACTAAACCAGGTCTAAACCAGGACTAAACCAGGACTAAACCAGGTCTAAACCAGGTCTAAACCAGATCTAAACCAGGTCTAAACCAGGTCCAAACCAGGTCCAAACTAGGACTAAACCAGGACTAAACCAGGTCCAAACCAGGACTAAACCAGGACTAAACCAGGTCTAAACCAGGTCTAAACCAGGTCCAAACCAGGTCCAAACTAGGACTAAACCAGGACTAAACCAGATCTAAACCAGGTCTAAACCAGGTCTAAACCAGGTCTAAACCAGGTCCAAACCAGGACTAAACCAGATCTAAACCAGGTCTAAACCAGGACTAAACCAGGACTAAACCAGATCTAAACCAGGACTAAAGCAGGTCTAAACCAGGTCCAAACCAGGTCCAAACTAGGACTAAACCAGGACTAAACCAGATCTAAACCAGGTCTAAACCAGGACTAAACCAGGACTAAACCAGATCTAAACCAGGACTAAACCAGGACTAAACCACGACTAAACCAGGACTAAACCAGGTCCAAACCAGGACTAAACCAGGACTAAACCAGGTCTAAACCGGTCTAAACCAGGTCCAAACCAGGTCCAAACTAGGACTAAACCAGGACTAAACCAGATCTAAACCAGGTCCAAACCAGGACTAAACCAGGACTAAACCAGGTCTAAACCGGTCTAAACCAGGTCCAAACCAGGTCCAAACTAGAACTAAACCAGGACTAAACCAGATCTAAACCAGGTCTAAACCAGGACTAAACCAGGACTAAACCAGGACTAAACCAGATCTAAACCAGGACTAAACCAGGTCTAAACCAGGTCCAAACCAGGTCCAAACTAGGATTAAACCAGGACTAAACCAGATCTAAACCAGGTCTAAACCAGGTCTAAACCAGGTCTAAACCAGGTCCAAACCAGGTCCAAACTAGGACTAAACATGGACTAAACCAGATCTAAACCAGGTCTAAACCAGGTCTAAACCAGGTCCAAACCAGGACTAAACCAGATCTAAACCAGGTCTAAACCAGGACTAAACCAGATCTAAACCAGGACTAAACAAGGACTAAACCAGATCTAAACCAGGACTAAACCAGGTCTAAACCAGGACTAAACCAGGTCTAAACCAGGTCTAAACCAGGTCTAAACCAGGTCCAAACCAGGTCCAAACTAGGACTAAACCAGGACTAAACCAGATCTAAACCAGGTCTAAACCAGGTCTAAACCAGGTCCAAACCAGGACTAAACCAGGACTAAACCAGGTCTAAACCAGGTCTAAACCAGGTCCAAACCATGTCCAAACTAGGACTAAACCAGGATTAAACCAGATCTAAACCAGGTCTAAACCAGGTCTAAACCAGGTCCAAACCAGGTCCAAACTAGGACTAAACCAGGACTAAACCAGATCTAAACCAGGTCTAAACCAGGTCTAAACCAGGTCTAAACCAGGTCTAAACCAGGTCCAAACTAGGACTAAACCAGGATTAAACCAGATCTAAACCAGGTCTAAACCAGGTCTAAACCAGGTCCAAACCAGGTCCAAACTAGGACTAAACCAGATCTAAACCAGGTCTAAACCAGGTCTAAACCAGGACTAAACCAGATCTAAACCAGGTCTAAACCAGGTCTAAACCAGGTCCAAACCAGGACTAAACCAGGACTAAACCAGGACTAAACCAGGACTAAACCAGGTCTAAACCAGGTCTAAACCAGGACTAAACCAGATCTAAACCAGGTCTAAACCAGGTCTAAACCAGGTCTAAACCAGGTCCAAACCAGGACTAAACCAGGACTAAACCAGGACTAAACCAGGTCTAAACCAGATCTAAACCAGGACTAAACCAGGTCTAAACCAGGTCTAAACCAGGACTAAACCAGATCTAAACCAGGTCTAAACCAGGACTAAACCAGATCTAAACCAGGTCTAAACCAGGTCTAAACCAGGTCTAAACCAGGTCTAAACCAGGTCTAAACCAGGACTAAACCAGGTCCAAACCAGGTCCAAACTAGGACTAAACCAGGTCTAAACCAGGTCTAAACCAGGTCTAAACCAGGTCCAAACCAGGACTAAACCAGATCTAAACCAGGTCTAAACCAGGTCTAAACCAGGACTAAACCAGATCTAAACCAGGTCTAAACCAGGTCTAAACCAGGTCCAAACCAGGACTAAACCAGGACTAAACCAGGACTAAACCAGGACTAAACCAGGTCTAAACCAGGTCTAAACCAGGACTAAACCAGATCTAAACCAGGTCTAAACCAGGTCTAAACCAGGTCCAAACCAGGACTAAACCAGGACTAAACCAGGTCTAAACCAGGTCTAAACCAGGTCCAAACCATGTCCAAACTAGGACTAAACCAGGATTAAACCAGATCTAAACCAGGTCTAAACCAGGTCTAAACCAGGTCCAAACCAGGTCCAAACTAGGACTAAACCAGGACTAAACCAGATCTAAACCAGGTCTAAACCAGGTCTAAACCAGGTCTAAACCAGGTCTAAACCAGGTCCAAACTAGGACTAAACCAGGATTAAACCAGATCTAAACCAGGTCTAAACCAGGTCTAAACCAGGTCCAAACCAGGTCCAAACTAGGACTAAACCAGATCTAAACCAGGTCTAAACCAGGTCTAAACCAGGACTAAACCAGATCTAAACCAGGTCTAAACCAGGTCTAAACCAGGTCTAAACCAGGTCCAAACCAGGACTAAACCAGGACTAAACCAGGACTAAACCAGGTCTAAACCAGATCTAAACCAGGACTAAACCAGGTCTAAACCAGGTCTAAACCAGGACTAAACCAGATCTAAACCAGGTCTAAACCAGGACTAAACCAGATCTAAACCAGGTCTAAACCAGGTCTAAACCAGGTCTAAACCAGGTCTAAACCAGGTCTAAACCAGGACTAAACCAGGTCCAAACCAGGTCCAAACTAGGACTAAACCAGGTCTAAACCAGGTCTAAACCAGGTCTAAACCAGGTCCAAACCAGGACTAAACCAGATCTAAACCAGGTCTAAACCAGGTCTAAACCAGGACTAAACCAGATCTAAACCAGTTCTAAACCAGGTCTAAACCAGGTCCAAACCAGGACTAAACCAGGACTAAACCAGGACTAAACCAGGACTAAACCAGGTCTAAACCAGGTCTAAACCAGGACTAAACCAGATCTAAACCAGGTCTAAACCAGGTCTAAACCAGGTCTAAACCAGGTCCAAACCAGGACTAAACCAGGACTAAACCAGGACTAAACCAGGTCTAAACCAGATCTAAACCAGGACTAAACCAGGTCTAAACCAGGTCTAAACCAGGACTAAACCAGATCTAAACCAGGTCTAAACCAGGACTAAACCAGATCTAAACCAGGTCTAAACCAGGTCTAAACCAGGTCTAAACCAGGTCTAAACCAGGTCTAAACCAGGACTGGGTCGTACCCGAGCCTCGCCTCCTCTCAGGGCGATGGAGATGTTTCCGTAAATCAGAGTCACTTTGTCCAGAAACGTCACGTTTAAATGAGCATGTGTTTTAAGCACTCCCAGCACCTGAAAGAAGCGGAACAAACAAGTGTAAACCAGTTCCAAACCAGGTCTAAACCAGGTCTAAACCAGGTCTGAACCAGGTCTAAATATATGTATAAAAAGTATATATTCAGTCCACTTCGACTCGTTTCTAAGGTGTTTCCAGGGGCCATTGTCTGGGGGCCACACTGGTAATGTTCATCAGAAATCTGCTGTTTCGCTGAAGTAAACAACAATAAAAAATAAAAACAGACCAAGAGCAGAATGTGCAGTACCTGGAGGCCAGGAATGGGGGCGCTGGAGATCAGGCTGTACCTGCAGGCGTCCAGCTGAGTCGGAGGCTCCTTTGCGAAGTTCAACATGTGACCAGCAACCACCGAACAGAAGGAACAGCTGCAAGAGAAGCACAAGCAGGTCTGAACAGCTGCAAGAGAAGCACAAGCAGGTCTGAACAGCTGCAAGAGAAGCACAAGCAGGTCTGAACAGCTGCAAGAGAAGCACAAGCAGGTCTGAACAGCTGCAAGAGAAGTAAAACCAGGTCTGAACAGCTGCAAGAGAAGCAGATAACAGTTTAAATGATGTTTAAGGTTTGTAACTCCTCCCTCTCCAGACCGGAGGGCCCGCCTCCTGGACCCTGAAGAATGTCAGACGTTTCACACGCTTTGTTTGTGTCAGAACTGCCACGGCAATTATATTTAACCTTTCTGGATCCAAAGTGGCCCCTGAGAGATTCTGGCCCCGGAGAGGTTCTGGCCCCTGAGAGGTTCTGGCCCCTGACAGTAGAGTATTGTACAGTAAAGTATTGTACTGTAGAGTATTGTACAGTAAAGTATTGTACAGTAAAGTATTGTTCAGTAAAGTATTGTACTGTAGAGTATTGTACAGTAAAGTATTGTTCAGTAAAGTATTGTTCAGTAAAGTATTGTACTGTAGAGTATTGTACAGTAAAGTATTGTACTGTAGAGTATTGTTCAGTAGAGTATTGTTCAGTAGAGTAATGAAGCTTGCGTAAATTCACCTGGAAGACTTAACTTAAATCGGCGTCGGCCCCATGGAAGGACCCGTCTCCCCAGCGCCATCATCGCACTCAAGCGGGCGTGGCCTGTCCGTCTGTGAAAGTCAGATCCCTCACTTCACCATGGACTCTTCCAGGTTTCTGCTTTTATCCCAAAGAGGTTATGCAGTTTTTCCCGGCCAAGAAGGAGGGTGGAAGGACAGAAGGAAGGTGGAAGGACATAAGGAGGGTGTAAGGACAGAAGGAGGTTGAAAGAACAGAAGGAGGGTGTAAGGACAGAAGGAAGGTGGAAGGACAGAAGGAGGGTGGAAGGACAGAAGGAAGGTGGAAGGACATAAGGAGGGTGTAAGGACAGAAGGAGGTTGAAAGAACAGAAGGAGGGTGTAAGGACAGAAGGAAGGTGGAAGGACAGAAGGAGGGTGGAAGGACAGAAGGAAGGTGGAAGAACAGAAGGAGGGTGTAAGGACAGAAGGAGGGTGTAAGGACAGAAGGAAGGTGGAAGGACAGAAGGAGGGTGGAAGGACCGAAGGAGGGTGTAAAGAGAGAAGGAGGGTGGAAGGACAGAAGGAGCCTGGAAGGACAGAAGGAGGGTGGAAGGACAGAAGGAGGGTGGAAGGAGAGAAGGAGGGTGGAAGGACGGAAGGAGGATGGAAGGACAGAAGGAGGGTGGAAGGACAGAAGGAGGGTGGAATGACGGAAGGAGGATGGAAGGACAGAAGGAGGGTGGAAGGACAGAAGGAGGGTGGAAGGACAGAAGTAGGGTGGAAGGACAGAAGGAGGGTGGAAGGACGGAAGGAGGATGGAAGGACAGAAGGAGTGTGGAAGGACAGAAGGAGGGTGGAATGACTGAAGGAGGGTGGAAGGACAGAAGGAGGGTGGAAGGACAGAAGGAGGGTGTAAGGACAGAAGGAGGGTGTAAGGACTGAAGGAGGGTGTAAGGACAGAAGGAGGGTGTAAGGACTGAAGGAGGGTGTAAGGACAGAAGGAGGGTGTAAGGACTGAAGGAGGGTGTAAGGACTGAAGGAGGGTGTAAGGACAGAAGGAGGGTGTAAGGACTGAAGGAGGGTGGAAGGACAGAAGGAGGGTGTAAGGACTGAAGGAGGGTGTAAGGACAGAAGGAGGGTGGAAGGACAGAAGGAGGGTGTAAGGACTGAAGGAGGGTGGAAGGACAGAAGGAGGGTGTAAGGACTGAAGGAGGGTGTAAGGACAGAAGGAGGGTGGAAGGACAGAAGGAGGGTGTAAGGACTGAAGGAGGGTGTAAGGACAGAAGGAGGGTGTAAGGACTGAAGGAGGGTGTAAGGACAGAAGGAGGGTGGAAGGACAGAAGGAGGGTGTAAGGACAGAAGGAGGGTGGAAGGACAGAAGGAGGGTGTAAGGACTGAAGGAGGGTGTAAGGACAGAAGGAGGGTGTAAGGACTGAAGGAGGGTGTAAGGACAGAAGGAGGGTGGAAGGACAGAAGGAGGGTGTAAGGACTGAAGGAGGGTGTAAGGACAGAAGGAGGGTGTAAGGACAGGGGACTTCTGCATCATTGCCCCCGCACCTGCTCCTCATCCCCAATCAACGCTCTCAAGTCACTCTTCCCCGCTCCGGCCCAGGCGGTCGCATTTAAGCCTCAGGTAGATGGCTCGGCCGCTTTAAACTGTACTGCGACCCACCACCTCCCCTGTTCCTCCTCTGCACCTCCCCTGCTCCTCCTCTGCACCTCCCCTCCTCCTTTACCTTCTCTTCACATCTACCACCACCAGTCTCCAGGCTCCGGGGGACACGTCTAATACATTAGATTATGGAGTGCCCACGATCACTGTCTTCCACCGGGGTCTGAGCGCCAAATAAACTCCGTAATAAAGCTCCCTAATCATTCTCTTCTGTGTCCGAGTCTCTCCAGGGTGAATTGTACAGTAAAGTATTGTACAGTAAAGTATTGTTCAGTAAAGTATTGTTCAGTAAAGTATTGTTCAGTAAAGTATTGTACAGTAAAGTATTGTTCAGTAAAGTATTGTTCAGTAAAGTATTGTTCAGTAGAGTATTGTTCAGTAGAGTATTGTTCAGTAAAGTATTGTTCAGTAAAGTATTGTACAGTAAAGTATTGTTCAGTAAAGTATTGTTCAGTAAAGTATTGTTCAGTAGAGTATTGTTCAGTAGAGTATTGTTCAGTAGAGTATTTGTGATAAAATGTGAATATATGATTATATTTCTGTGATGTATTTTATCTGCATAATAGTGATATTTTATCTGCATCATTAGTCTAAGAGAAGAACGGGTGTGTGACAAACTGCATTTGTGAAGGGGTCGTAAAGGGCCAAAGGATGTTTACCCTAGGGGGTGTGACAGCCCAGAGGAGTTTGGGTAATGTTTACCCAAGGCTTGATCTCTAGGAAAAATACCAGCTGTAAAACAAGTGCCTTGATGTGAGGCTGACCAATGAGAAATGTGACCCGCCTATTCCAGAATATCTAATAAAACCAACCAGCATGGGAAAAAACGGGGTGAGACACAGGAGGGTCACGCAGGCTGCGTACCACAGCTTGCGTGATCAGTCCCGGCGTTTTCTCCCAAGCTTGTCATACAAATGTCTGATATTTCTGTGTCGTTTCATATTCTAAGTTGAATTATGTTCTCTATGTGTTAAGGAAAAGTCAGAGGTGTATTGTCTGATTCCATGACAGTATTGTACAGTAAAGTATTGTACAGTAAAGTATTGTACAGTAAAGTATTGTACTGTAGAGTATTGTACAGTAAAGTATTGTTCAATAAAGTATTGTACTGTAGAGTATTGTACAGTAAAGTATTGTACAGTAAAGTATTGTACAGTAAAGTATTGTACAGTAAAGTATTGTACTGTAGAGTATTGTACAGTAAAGTATTGTTCAATAAAGTATTGTACTGTAGAGTATTGTACAGTAAAGTATTGTACAGTAAAGTATTGTTCAATAAAGTATTGTACAGTAAAGTATTGTACAGTAAAGTATTGTACTGTAAAGTATTGTACAGTAAAGTATTGTACTGTAAAGTATTGTACAGTAAAGTATTGTACTGTAAAGTATTGTACAGTAAAGTATTGTACTGTAAAGTATTGTTGACTGTAAATTATCTGAATCCTTCAGATCTGCTTTTTGGTAATCTCCTTTTGTGCTTTATTTAAACCGTGCAAAAAGTGTAACGTGTAGCACGTAGCGTTAGCTTGTAGCATGAAGCTTGTAGCATGTATCATGTAGCGTGTAGCGTGTAGCGTGTAGCGTGTAGTGTGATACTCACAGCAGCAGCAGCAGCAGAGGATCTTCTGCTGCGTCTCTGCATTTGGGGCCAAACAAGCTCTTTCAGCTCCTCCTCCTCCAGAACGTCAGCTTCTCCTCCTCCAGAACGTCAGCTTCTCCTCCTCCAGAACGTCAGCTTCTCCTCCTCCAGAACGTCAGCTTCTCCTCCTCCAGAACGTCAGCTTCTCCTCCAGAACGTCAGCTCCTCCTCCAGAACGTCACTTCAGTCAGAAATGTGAGAAGTGTTTGTGTCGGTAGAGCCTGAACGTAACTATTAAAGGGTCACCAGAGCCTGAAACCGGACTATTAAAGGGTCACCAGAGCCTGAACCGGACTATTAAGGGGTCACCAGAGCCTGAACGTTACTATTAAAGGGTCACCAGAGCCTTAACCGGACTATTAAGGGGTCACCAGAGCCTGAACGTTACTATTAAAGGGTCACCAGAGCCTGAACGTTACTATTAAGGGGTCACCAGAGCCTGATAAGGACTATTAAGGGGTCACCAGAGCCTGAACGTTACTATTAAGGGGTCACCAGAGCCTGAACAGGACTATTAAGGGGTCACCAGAGCATGTGATCCCAGTTTGTCACTTTTTCGGTTTATAACTTCACTTCCTGAGGGGTCACAGTGACATCACAGTGGGAAACCCCTTTATGTGAATGAGGTTCATGTTCACAGTGTTTGTCCTGAAGGTTCTGCTGAGTTTCCAGTCTAATGTGTTTGTTTTGCTTCTGAAGCCGGAGGGACCACATACTAAGGTTTGTGGGCCACATTCTGCCCCCAGGCCGTCCAAGTGCAGGGTCATGTGACACTAAGAGACCAAAAAGCACTTTAAGGTTTGTTTTTTAGAGTGAAGAGAAGTCCAGTTATAGGTCAAAGTTCATCCTTCATTTCAGACGTGTATCAGACGTGTATCAGACGTGTTACAGACGTGTTTCAGACATGTTTCAGACGTGTTTCAGACATGTTACAGACGTGTTTCAGACGTGTTACAGACGTGTTTCAGACGTGTTTCAGACGTGTTTCAGACGTGTATCAGACATGTTTCAGACGTGTTTCAGACGTGTTACAGAAGTGTTTCAGACATGTTTCAGACGTGTTTCAGACGTGTTTCAGACGTGTTTCAGACGTGTTTCAGACGTGTATCAGACTTGTTTCAGACGTGTATCAGACGTGTTTCAGACGTGTTTCAGACGTGTTTCAGACGTGTATCAGACTTGTTTCAGACGTGTATCAGACGTGTTTCAGACGTGTTTCAGACGTGTATCAGACGTGTATCAGACGTGTTTCAGACGTGTTTCAGACGTGTATCAGACGTGTTTCAGATGTGTTACAGACGTGTTTCAGACGTGTTTCAGACGTGTTTCAGACGTGTATCAGACGTGTTACAGACGTGTTTCAGATGTGTTACAGACGTGTTTCAGACGTGTTTCAGACGTGTATCAGACGTGTTTCAGACGTGTATCAGACGTGTTTCAGACGTGTTTCAGACGTGTATCAGACGTGTTTCAGACATGTATCAGACGTGTTTCAGACGTGTTACAGACGTGTTTCAGACGTGTATCAGATGTGTATCACACGTGTATCAGACGTGTATCAGACGTGTAAGAGACGTGTTTCAGACGTGTTTCAGACGTGTTACAGACGTGTTTCAGACGTGTATCAGACGTGTTTCAGACGTGTATCAGACATGTTTCAGACGTGTTACAGACGTGTTACAGACGTGTTTCAGACGTGTATCAGACGTGTTTCAGACGTGTTACAGACGTGTTTCAGACGTGTTACAGACGTGTTTCAGACGTGTATCAGACGTGTTTCAGATGTGTTACAGACGTGTTTCAGACGTGTATCAGACGTGTTTCAGACGTGTATCAGACATGTTTCAGACGTGTATCAGACGTGTTTCAGACGTGTTTCAGACGTGTATCAGACGTGTTTCAGACGTGTTACAGACGTGTTTCAGACGTGTTTCAGACGTGTTTCAGACGTGTTTCAGACGTGTATCAGACGTGTTTCAGACGTGTATCAGACGTGTTTCAGACGTGTTTCAGACGTGTATCAGACGTGTTTCAGACGTGTTACAGACGTGTTTCAGACGTGTATCAGACGTGTTTCAGACGTGTATCAGACGTGTTTCAGACGTGTTAGAGACGTGTTTCAGACGTGTATCAGACGTGTTTCAGACGTGTATCAGACGTGTTTCAGACGTGTTACAGACGTGTTTCAGACGTGTTACAGACGTGTTTCAGACGTGTTTCAGACGTGTTTCAGACATGTATCAGACGTGTTTCAGACGTGTTACAGACGTGTTTCAGACGTGTATCAGATGTGTATCACACGTGTATCAGACGTGTATCAGACGTGTATCAGACGTGTTTCAGACGTGTTTCAGACGTGTTACAGACGTGTTTCAGACGTGTATCAGACGTGTTTCAGACGTGTATCAGACGTGTTACAGACGTGTTTCAGACGTGTTACAGACGTGTTTCAGACGTGTATCAGACGTGTTTCAGATGTGTTACAGACGTGTTTCAGACGTGTATCAGACTGTTTCAGACGTGTTACAGACGTGTTTCAGACGTGTTAGAGACGTGTTTCAGACGTGTATCAGACGTGTTTCAGACGTGTTACAGACGTGTTTCAGACGTGTTAGAGACGTGTTTCAGACGTGTATCAGACGTGTTTCAGACGTGTTTCAGACGTGTTTCAGAGGTGTATCAGACGTGTTTCAGACGTGTATCAGACGTGTTTCAGATATGTATCAGACGTGTATCAGACGTGTATCAGACGTGTTACAGACGTGTATCAGACGTGTTTCAGACGTGTATCAGACGTGTTTCAGACGTGTTACAGACGTGTTTCAGACGTGTATCAGACGTGTTTAAGACGTGTATCAGACGTGTTTCAGATGTGTTTCAGACGTGTTTCAGACGTGTATCAGACGTGTTTCAGACGTGTATCACACGTGTATCAAACGTGTTTCAGACGTGTATCAGACGTGTTTCAGGCGTGTTTCAGACGTGTTTCAGGCGTGTTTCAGGCGTGTTTCACACGTGTATTAGACGTGTATCAGACGTATTTAAGACGTGATACAGACGTGTTTCAGACGTGTTTCAGACGTGTTACAGACGTGTTTAAGACTTGTTTCAGACGTGTTTTAGACGTGTATCATACGTGTATCACACGTGTATCACAAGTGTATCAGACGTGTTTCAGACATGTATCAGACGTGTTTCAGATGTGTTTCAGACGTGTTTCAGACGTGTATCAGACGTGTTTCAGGCGTGTTTCAGACTTGTTTCAGGCGTGTTTCAGGCGTGTTTCAGACGTGTTTAAGACTTGTTTCAGACGTGTTTCAGACGTGTATCAGACGTGTATCAGACGTGTATCACACGTGTATCAGACGTGTATCAGAAGTGTTACAGACGTGTTACAGACGTGTTTCAGACGTGTTACAGACGTGTATCACACCTGTATCAGACATGTTTCAGACGTGTGTCACACGTGTATTAGACGTGTATCAGACGTGTTTAAGACGTGATACAGACGTGTTACAGACGTGTTTCAGACGTGTTTCAGACGTGTTACAGACGTGTTTAAGACTTGTTTCAGACGTGTTTCAGACGTGTATCACACGTGTATCACAAGTGTTTCAGACGTGTTTCAGACGTGTATCACACGTGTATCACACGTGTATCACACGTGTATCACACGTGCATTACAAGTGTTTCAGACGTGTATCAGACGTGTATCACAAGTGTATCAGACGTGTTTCCGACGTGTATCACAAATGTATCAGACGTGTTTCAGACGTGTATCAGACGTGTATCAGACGTGTTTCAGACGTGTATCAGACGTGTATCAGACGTGTATCAGACGTGTTTCGGACGTGTATCAGACGTGTTTCAGACGTGTTTCAGACGTGTATCAGACGTGTATCAGACGTGTTTCAGACGTGTATCAGACGTGTATCACAAGTGTATCAGACGTGTTTCAGACGTGTATCAGACGTGTATCAGACGTGTTTCAGACGTGTATCAGACGTGTTTCGGACGTGTATCAGACGTGTTTCAGACGTGTATCAGACGTGTATCAGACGTGTATCACAAGTGTATCAGACGTGTTTCAGACGTGTATCAGACGTGTATCAGACGTGTATCAGACGTGTTTCAGACGTGTATCAGACGTGTTTCAGGCGTGTTTCAGGCGTGTTTCAGGCTTGTTTCAGGCGTGTTTCACATGTGTATTAGACGTGTATCAGACGTGTATCAGACGTGTATCAGACGTGTATCAGACGTGTTTCAGACGTGTATCAGACGTGTATCAGACGTGTTTCAGACGTGTATCAGACGTGTTTCAGGCGTGTTTCAGGCTTGTTTCAGGCGTGTTTCACACGTGTATTAGACGTGTATCAGACGTGTATCAGACGTGTTTCAGACGTGTATCAGACGTGTATCACACGTGTATCAGACGTGTATCAGACGTGTTTCAGACGTGTATCACACGTGTATCAGACGTGTTTCAGACGTGTTTCAGACGTGTATCAGACGTGTATCACACCTGTATCACAAGTGTATCAGACGTGTTTCAGACGTGTATCAGACGTGTATCAGACGTGTTTCAGACGTGTATCAGACGTGTTTCAGACGTGTATCAGACGTGTATCAGACGTGTATCAGACGTGTATCACACGTGTATCAGACGTGTATCAGAAGTGTTACAGACGTGTTACAGACGTGTTTCAGACGTGTATCGGACGTGTTTCGGACGTGTATCACACGTGTATCAGACGTGTATCAGACGTGTTTCAGAAGTGTTACAGACGTGTTACAGACGTGTTTCAGACGTGTATCGGACGTGTTTCGGACGTGTATCACACCTGTATCACAAGTGTATCAGACGTGTTTCAGACGTGTATCAGACGTGTATCAGACGTGTTTCAGACGTGTATCAGACGTGTTTCAGACGTGTGTCATACGTGTATTAGACGTGTATCAGACGTGTTTAAGACGTGATACAGACGTGTTATAGACGTGTTTCAGACGTGTTTCAGACGTGTTACAGACGTGTTTAAGACTTGTTTCAGACGTGTATCAGACGTGTATCACACGTGTATCACACGTGTATCAGACGTGTATCAGACGTGTTTCAGACGTGTTTCAGACGTGTTTCAGACGTGTATCAGACGTGTATCAGACGTGTATCAGACGTGTTTCAGGCGTGTATCACACGTGTATCACAAGTGTTTCAGACGTGTTTCAGACGTGTATCAGACGTGTATCACACGTGTATCATAAATGTATCAGACGTGTTTCAGACGTGTATCAGACGTGTATCAGACGTGTTTCAGACGTGTATCAGACGTGTATCAGACGTGTATCAGACGTGTTTCGGACGTGTATCAGACGTGTTTCAGACGTGTATCAGACGTGTATCAGACGTGTATCAGACGTGTATCAGACGTGTTTCAGACGTGTATCAGACGTGTATCAGACGTGTTTCAGACGTGTATCAGACGTGTTTCACACGTGTATCAGACGTGTATCAGACGTGTTTCAGACGTGTATCAGACGTGTTTCGGACGTGTATCAGACGTGTTTCAGACGTGTATCAGACGTGTATCAGACGTGTATCACAAGTGTATCAGACGTGTTTCAGACGTGTATCAGACGTGTATCAGACGTGTATCAGACGTGTTTCAGACGTGTATCAGACGTGTTTCAGGCGTGTTTCAGACGTGTTTCAGGCTTGTTTCAGGCGTGTTTCACATGTGTATTAGACGTGTATCAGACGTGTATCAGACGTGTATCAGACGTGTTTCAGACGTGTATCAGATGTGTTTCAGGCGTGTTTCAGGCTTGTTTCAGGCGTGTTTCACATGTGTATTAGACGTGTATCAGACGTGTATCAGACGTGTATCAGACGTGTTTCAGACGTGTTTCAGACGTGTTTCAGACGTGTATCAGACGTGTATCACACGTGTATCACAAGTGTATCAGACGTGTTTCAGACGTGTATCAGACGAGTATCACACGTGTATCACAAGTGTATCAGACGTGTATCAGACGTGTATCACACGTGTATCACAAGTGTATCAGACGTGTATCAGACGTGTTTCAGACATGTATCAGACGTGTATCACATGTGTATCAGACGTGTATCAGACGTGTTTCAGACGTGTATCACACGTGTATCAGACGTGTTTCAGACGTGTTTCAGACGTGTATCACACGTGTATCAGACGTGTTTCAGACGTGTTTCAGACGTGTATCAGACGTGTATCACACGTGTATCAGACGTGTATCACATGTGTATCAGACGTGTATCAGACGTGTTTCAGACGTGTATCAGACGTGTATCACACGTGTATCACAAGTGTATCAGACGTGTATCACAAGTGTATCAGACGTGTATCACATGTGTATCAGACGTGTATCAGACGTGTTTCATACGTGTATCAGACGTGTATCAGACGTGTTTCAGACGTGTTTCAGACGTGTTTCAGACGTGTATCACACGTGTATCAGACGTGTTTCAGACGTGTTTCAGACGTGTTTCAGACGTGTATCAGACGTGTATCACACGTGTATCAGACGTGTATCACAAGTGTATCAGACGTGTTTCAGACGTGTATCAGACGTGTATCAGACGTGTATCAGACGTGTTTCAGACGTGTATCAGACGTGTATCACAAGTGTATCAGACGTGTTTCAGACGTGTATCAGACGTGTATCACACGTGTATCAGACGTGTATCAGACGTGTTTCAGACGTGTATCACACGTGTATCAGACGTGTTTCAGACGTGTTTCAGACGTGTATCAGACGTGTTTCAGACGTGTTACAGACGTGTTTCAGACGTGTATCAGACGTGTTTCAGACGTGTATCAGGCGTGTTTCGGACGTGTTTCAGGCGTGTTTCAGGCGTGTTTAAGACTTGTTTCAAACGTGTATCAGACGTGTATCAGACGTGTATCAGACGTGTTTCAGACGTGCATCAGACGTGTTTCAGACGTGCATCAGACGTGTTTCAGACGTGTATCAGACATGTTTCGGACGTGTATCAGACGTGTTTCAGACGTGTATCAGACGTGTATCAGACGTGTATCAGACGCGTTTCAGACGTGTATCAGACGTGTTTCAGGCGTGTTTCAGGCTTGTTTCAGGCGTGTTTCACACGTGTATTAGACGTGTATCAGGCATGTTTCAGACGTGTATCAGACATGTTTCGGACGTGTATCAGACGTGTTTCAGACGTGTATCAGACGTTTATCAGACGTGTATCAGACGTGTATCAGACGTGTTTCAGACGTGTATCAGACGTGTATCAGACGTGTATCACAAGTGTATCAGACGTGTTTCAGACGTGTATCAGACGTGTATCAGACGTGTATCAGACGTGTTTCAGACGTGTATCAGACGTGTTTCAGACGTGTATCAGACGTTTATCACAAGTGTATCAGACGTGTTTCAGACGTGTATCAGACGTGTTTCAGACGTGTATCAGACGTGTTTCAGACGTGTATCAGACGTGTTTCAGACGTGTATCAGAAGTGTATCAGACGTGTTTCAGACGTGTTTCAGACGTGTTTCAGACGTGTATCAGACGTTTATCACAAGTGTATCAGACGTGTTTCAGACGTGTATCAGACGTGTTTCAGACGTGTATCAGACGTGTTTCAGACGTGTATCAGACGTGTTTCAGACGTGTATCAGACGTGTTTCAGACGTGTTTCAGACGTGTATCAGAAGTGTATCAGACGTGTATCAGACGTGTATCAGACGTGTTTCAGACGTGTATCAGACGTGTTTCAGACGTGTATCAGACGTTTATCACAAGTGTATCAGACGTGTTTCAGACGTGTATCAGACGTGTTTCAGACGTGTATCAGACGTGTTTCAGACGTGTATCAGACGTGTTTCAGACGTGTATCAGACGTGTTTCAGACGTGTTTCAGACGTGTATCAGACGTGTTTCACACGTGTATTAGACGTGTATTGGACGTGTATCAGACGTGTATCAGACGTGTTTCAGACGTGTATCAGACGAGTATCACACGTGTATCACAAGTGTATCAGACGTGTATCAGACGTGTTTCAGACATGTATCAGACGTGTATCACATGTGTATCAGACGTGTATCAGACGTGTTTCAGACGTGTATCACACGTGTATCAGATGTGTTTCAGACGTGTTTCAGACGTGTATCACACGTGTATCAGACGTGTTTCAGACGTGTTTCAGACGTGTATCAGACGTGTATCACACGTGTATCAGACGTGTATCACATGTGTATCAGACGTGTATCAGACGTGTTTCAGACGTGTATCAGACGTGTTTCAGACGTGTATCAGACGTGTATCACACGTGTATCACAAGTGTATCAGACGTGTATCACATGTGTATCAGACGTGTATCAGACGTGTTTCATACGTGTATCAGACGTGTATCAGACGTGTTTCAGACGTGTTTCAGACGTGTTTCAGACGTGTATCACACGTGTATCAGACGTGTTTCAGACGTGTTTCAGACGTGTATCAGACGTGTATCACACGTGTATCAGACGTGTATCAGACGTGTTTCAGACGTGTATCAGACGTGTATCAGACGTGTTTCAGACGTGTATCAGACGTGTTTCAGACGTGTATCAGACGTGTATCAGACGTGTATCACACATGTATCACAAGTGTATCAGACGTGTTTCAGACGTGTATCAGACGTGTATCAGACGTGTATCAGACGTGTTTCAGACGTGTATCAGACGTGTATCACAAGTGTATCAGACGTGTTTCAGACGTGTATCAGACGTGTATCACACGAGTATCAGACGTGTATCAGACGTGTTTCAGACGTGTATCACACGTGTATCAGACGTGTTTCAGACGTGTTTCAGACGTGTATCAGACGTGTTTCAGACGTGTATCAGACGTGTTTCAGGCGTGTTTCGGACGTGTTTCAGGCGTGTTTCAGGCGTGTTTAAGACTTGTTTCAAACGTGTATCAGACGTGTATCAGACGTGTATCAGACGTGTTTCAGACGTGCATCAGACGTGTTTCAGACGTGCATCAGACGTGTTTCAGACGTGTATCAGACATGTTTCGGACGTGTATCAGACGTGTTTCAGACGTGTATCAGACGTTTATCAGACGTGTATCAGACGTGTATCAGACGTGTTTCAGACGTGTATCAGACGTGTATCAGACGTGTATCACAAGTGTATCAGACGCGTTTCAGACGTGTATCAGACGTGTTTCAGGGGTGTTTCAGGCTTGTTTCAGGCGTGTTTCACACGTGTATTAGACGTGTATCAGGCATGTTTCAGACGTGTATCAGACATGTTTCGGACGTGTATCAGACGTGTTTCAGACGTGTATCAGACGTTTATCAGACGTGTATCAGACGTGTATCAGACGTGTTTCAGACGTGTATCAGACGTGTATCAGACGTGTATCACAAGTGTATCAGACGTGTTTCAGACGTGTATCAGACGTGTATCAGACGTGTATCAGACGTGTTTCAGACGTGTATCAGACGTGTTTCAGGCGTGTTTCAGACGTGTTTCAGACGTGTATCAGACGTTTATCACAAGTGTATCAGACGTGTTTCAGACGTGTATCAGACGTGTTTCAGACGTGTTACAGACGTGTTTCAGACGTGTATCAGACGTGTTTCAGACGTGTATCAGACGTGTTTAAGACTTGTTTCAAACGTGTATCAGACGTGTATCAGACGTGTTTCACACGTGCATCAGACGTGTTTCAGACGTGCATCAGACGTGTTTCAGACGTGTATCAGACATGTTTCGGACGTGTATCAGACTTTTATCAGACGTGTTTCAGACGTGTATCAGACGTGTTTCAGACGTGTATCAGACGTGTATCAGACGTGTATCACAAGTGTATCAGACGTGTTTCAGACGTGTATCAGACGTGTATCAGACGTGTATCAGACGCGTTTCAGACGTGTATCAGACGTGTTTCAGGCGTGTTTCAGGCTTGTTTCAGGCGTGTTTCACACGTGTATTAGACGTGTATCAGGCATGTTTCAGACGTGTATCAGACATGTTTCGGACGTGTATCAGACGTGTTTCAGACGTGTATCAGACGTTTATCAGACGTGTATCAGACGTGTATCAGACGTGTTTCAGACGTGTATCAGACGTGTATCAGACGTGTATCACAAGTGTATCAGACGTGTTTCAGACGTGTATCAGACGTGTATCAGACGTGTATCAGACGTGTTTCAGACGTGTATCAGACGTGTTTCAGGCGTGTTTCAGACGTGTTTCAGACGTGTATCAGACGTTTATCACAAGTGTATCAGACGTGTTTCAGACGTGTATCAGACGTGTTTCAGACGTGTATCAGACGTGTTTCAGACGTGTATCAGACGTGTTTCAGACGTGTATCAGACGTGTTTCAGACGTGTATCAGACGTGTATCACACGTGTATCAGACGTGTATCAGACGTGTTTCAGACGTGTTACAGACGTGTTTCACACGTGTATTAGACGTGTATTGGACGTGTATCAGACGTGTATCAGACGTTTATCAGACGTGTATCACACGTGTATCACAAGTGTATCAGACGTGTATCAGACGTGTTTCAGACATGTATCAGACGTGTATCACATGTGTATCAGACGTGTATCAGACGTGTTTCAGACGTGTATCACACGTGTATCAGACGTGTTTCAGACGTGTTTCAGACGTGTATCACACGTGTATCAGACGTGTTTCAGACGTGTTTCAGACGTGTATCAGACGTGTATCACACGTGTATCACAAGTGTATCAGACGTGTATCAGACGTGTTTCAGACATGTATCAGACGTGTATCACATGTGTATCAGACGTGTATCAGACGTGTTTCAGACGTGTATCACACGTGTATCAGACGTGTTTCAGACGTGTTTCAGACGTGTATCACACGTGTATCAGACGTGTTTCAGACGTGTTTCAGACGTGTATCAGACGTGTATCACACGTGTATCAGACGTGTATCACATGTGTATCAGACGTGTATCAGACGTGTTTCAGACGTGTATCAGACGTGTATCACAAGTGTATCAGACGTGTTTCAGACATGTATCAGACGTGTATCACATGTGTATCAGACGTGTATCAGACGTGTTTCATACGTGTATCAGACGTGTATCAGACGTGTTTCAGACGTGTTTCAGACGTGTTTCAGACGTGTATCACACGTGTATCAGACGTGTTTCAGACGTGTTTCAGACGTGTATCAGACGTGTATCACACGTGTATCAGACGTGTATCAGACGTGTTTCAGACGTGTATCAGACGTGTATCAGACGTGTATCAGACGTGTTTCAGACGTGTATCAGACGTGTTTCAGACGTGTATCAGACGTGTATCAGACGTGTATCACACATGTATCACAAGTGTATCAGACGTGTTTCAGACGTGTATCAGACGTGTATCAGACGTGTATCAGACGTGTTTCAGACGTGTATCAGACGTGTATCACAAGTGTATCAGACGTGTTTCAGACGTGTATCAGACGTGTATCACACGTGTATCAGACGTGTTTCAGACGTGTATCAGACGTGTTTCAGACGTGTTACAGACGTGTTTCAGACGTGTATCAGACGTGTTTCAGACGTGTATCAGACGTGTTTCAGGCGTGTTTCGGACGTGTTTCAGGCGTGTTTCAGGCGTGTTTAAGACTTGTTTCAAACGTGTATCAGACGTGTATCAGACGTGTATCAGACGTGTTTCAGACGTGCATCAGACGTGTTTCAGACGTGTATCAGACATGTTTCGGACGTGTATCAGACGTGTTTCAGACGTGTATCAGACGTGTATCAGACGTGTATCAGACGTGTTTCAGGCGTGTTTCAGGCTTGTTTCAGGCGTGTTTCACACGTGTATTAGACGTGTATCAGGCATGTTTCAGACGTGTATCAGACATGTTTCGGACGTGTATCAGACGTGTTTCAGACGTGTATCAGACGTTTATCAGACGTGTATCAGACGTGTATCAGACGTGTTTCAGACGTGTATCAGACGTGTATCAGACGTGTATCACAAGTGTATCAGACGTGTTTCAGACGTGTATCAGACGTGTATCAGACGTGTTTCAGACGTGTATCAGACGTGTTTCAGGCGTGTTTCAGACGTGTTTCAGACGTGTATCAGACGTTTATCACAAGTGTATCAGACGTGTTTCAGACGTGTATCAGACGTGTTTCAGACGTGTATCAGACGTGTTTCAGACGTGTATCAGACGTGTTTCAGACGTGTATCAGACGTGTATCACACGTGTATCAGACGTGTATCAGACGTGTTTCAGACGTGTTACAGACGTGTTTAAGACTTGTTTCAGACGTGTTTCAGACGTGTTTCACACGTGTATTAGACGTGTATTGGACGTGTATCAGACGTGTATCAGACGTGTTTCAGACGTGTATCAGACGTGTTTCAGACGTGTATCAGAGGTGTTTCAGACGTGTATCAGACGTGTTTCAGGCGTGTTTCGGACGTGTATCACACGTGTATCAGACGTGTATCAGACGTGTTTCAGACGTGTATCGGACGTGTTTCGGACGTGTATCAGACGTGTATCACACGTGTATCAGACGTGTATCAGACGTGTTTCAGACGTGTTTCAGACGTGTTACAGACGTGTATCACACATGTATCAGACGTGTGTCACACGTGTATTAGACGTGTATCAGACGTGTTTAAGACGTGATACAGACGTGTTACAGACGTGTTTCAGACGTGTTTCAGACGTGTTACAGACGTGTTTAAGACTTGTTTCAGATGTGTATCAGACGTGTATCACACGTGTATCACAAGTGTTTCAGACGTGTTTCAGACGTATATCACACGTGTATCACACGTGTATCAGACGTGTTTCAGACGTGTTTCAGACGTGTTTCAGACGTGTATCAGACGTGTATCAGACGTGTATCAGACGTGTTTCAGGCGTGTATCACACGTGTATCACAAGTGTTTCAGACGTGTTTCAGACGTGTTTCAGACGTGTATCAGACGTGTATCACACGTGTATCAGACGTGTATCAGACGTGTTTCAGACGTGTTTCAGACGTGTTTCAGACGTGTATCAGACGTGTATCACACGTGTATCACAAATGTATCAGACGTGTTTCAGACGTGTATCAGACGTGTATCAGACGTGTTTCAGACGTGTATCAGACGTGTATCAGACGTGTATCAGACGTGTTTCGGACGTGTATCAGACGTGTTTCAGACGTGTATCAGACGTGTATCAGACGTGTTTCAGACGTGTTTCAGACGTGTATCAGACGTGTTTCAGACGTGTATCAGACGTGTATCACAAATGTATCAGACGTGTTTCAGACGTGTATCAGACGTGTTTCAGACGTGTATCAGACGTGTATCAGACGTGTTTCAGACGTGTATCAGACGTGTATCACAAGTGTATCAGACGTGTTTCAGACGTGTATCAGACGTGTATCAGACGTGTTTCAGACGTGTATCAGACGTGTTTCGGACGTGTATCAGACGTGTTTCAGACGTGTATCAGACGTGTATCAGACGTGTATCACAAGTGTATCAGACGTGTTTCAGACGTGTATCAGACGTGTATCAGACGTGTATCAGACGTGTTTCAGACGTGTATCAGACGTGTTTCAGGCGTGTTTCAGACGTGTTTCAGGCTTGTTTCAGGCGTGTTTCACACGTGTATTAGACGTGTATCAGACGTGTATCAGACGTGTATCAGACGTGTTTCAGACGTGTATCAGATGTGTTTCAGGCGTGTTTAAGACGTGTTTCAGACGTGTATCACACGTGTATCAGACGTGTATCAGACGTGTTTCAGACGTGTATCACACGTGTATCAGACGTGTTTCAGACGTGTTTCAGACGTGTATCAGACGTGTATCACAAGTGTATCACAAGTGTATCAGACGTGTTTCAGACTTGTATCAGACGTGTATCAGACGTGTTTCAGACGTGTATCAGACGTGTATCAGACGTGTTTCAGACGTGTATCAGACGTGTATCACAAATGTATCAGACGTGTTTCAGACGTGTATCAGACGTGTTTCAGACGTGTATCAGACGTGTATCAGACGTGTTTCAGACGTGTATCAGACGTGTATCACAAGTGTATCAGACGTGTTTCAGACGTGTATCAGACGTGTATCAGACGTGTTTCAGACGTGTATCAGACGTGTTTCGGACGTGTATCAGACGTGTTTCAGACGTGTATCAGACGTGTATCGGACGTGTATCACAAGTGTATCAGACGTGTTTCAGACGTGTATCAGACGTGTATCAGACGTGTATCAGACGTGTTTCAGACGTGTATCAGACGTGTTTCAGGCGTGTTTCAGACGTGTTTCAGGCTTGTTTCAGGCGTGTTTCACACGTGTATTAGACGTGTATCAGACGTGTATCAGACGTGTATCAGACGTGTTTCAGACGTGTATCAGATGTGTTTCAGGCGTGTTTCAGACGTGTTTCAGACGTGTATCACACGTGTATCAGACGTGTATCAGACGTGTTTCAGACGTGTATCACACGTGTATCAGACGTGTTTCAGACGTGTTTCAGACGTGTATCAGACGTGTATCACACGTGTATCACAAGTGTATCAGACGTGTTTCAGACTTGTATCAGACGTGTTTCAGACGTGTATCAGACGTGTATCAGACGTGTTTCAGACGTGTATCAGACGTGTATCAGACGTGTTTCAGACGTGTATCAGACGTGTATCACAAATGTATCAGACGTGTTTCAAACGTGTATCAGACGTGTTTCAGACGTGTATCAGACGTGTATCAGACGTGTTTCAGACGTGTATCAGACGTGTATCACAAGTGTATCAGACGTGTTTCAGACGTGTATCAGACGTGTATCAGACGTGTTTCAGACGTGTATCAGACGTGTTTCGGACGTGTATCAGACGTGTTTCAGACGTGTATCAGACGTGTATCAGACGTGTATCACAAGTGTATCAGACGTGTTTCAGACGTGTATCAGACGTGTATCACACGTGTATCAGACGTGTTTCAGACGTGTATCAGACGTGTTTCAGGCGTGTTTCAGACGTGTTTCAGGCTTGTTTCAGGCGTGTTTCACACGTGTATTAGACGTGTATCAGACATGTATCAGACGTGTATCAGACGTGTTTCAGGCGTGTTTCAGACGTGTTTCAGGCTTGTTTCAGGCGTGTTTCACACGTGTATTAGACGTGTATCAGACGTGTATCAGACGTGTATCAGACGTGTTTCAGACGTGTATCAGATGTGTTTCAGGCGTGTTTCAGACGTGTTTCAGACGTGTATCACACGTGTATCAGACGTGTATCAGACGTGTTTCAGACGTGTATCACACGTGTATCAGACGTGTTTCAGACGTGTTTCAGACGTGTATCAGACGTGTATCACACGTGTATCACAAGTGTATCAGACGTGTTTCAGACTTGTATCAGACGTGTTTCAGACGTGTATCAGACGTGTTTCAGACATGTATTAGACGTGTATCACATGTGTATCAGACGTGTATCAGACGTGTTTCAGACGTGTATCACACGTGTATCAGACGTGTTTCAGACGTGTTTCAGACGTGTATCAGACGTGTATCACACGTGTATCACAAGTGTATCAGACGTGTTTCAGACGTCTATCAGACGTGTATCAGACGTGTTTCAGACGTGTATCAGACGTGTTTCAGACGTGTATCAGACATGTATCACACGTGTATCACAAGTGTATCAGACGTGTATCACAAGTGTATCAGACGTGTTTCAGACATGTATCAGACGTGTATCACATGTGTATCAGACGTGTATCAGACGTGTTTCATACGTGTATCACACGTGTATCAGACGTGTTTCAGACGTGTTTCAGACGTGTTTCAGACGTGTTTCAGACGTGTATCACACGTGTATCAGACGTGTTTCAGACGTGTTTCAGACGTGTATCAGACGTGTATCACACGTGTATCACAAGTGTATCAGACGTGTTTCAGACGTGTATCAGACGTGTATCACAAGTGTATCAGACGTGTTTCAGACGTGTATCAGACGTGTATCACACGTGTATCAAACGTGTATCAGACGTGTTTCAGACGTGTATCACACGTGTATCAGACGTGTATCAGACGTGTTTCAGACGTGTATCACACGTGTATCAGACGTGTTTCAGACGTGTTTCAGACGTGTATCAGACGTGTTTCAGACGTGTTACAGACGTGTTTCAGACGTGTTACAGACGTGTTTCAGACGTGTATCAGACGTGTATCACAAGTGTATCAGACGTGTTTCAGACGTGTATCAGACGTGTATCACAAGTGTATCAGACGTGTTTCAGACGTGTATCAGACGTGTATCACACGTGTATCAGACGTGTATCAGACGTGTTTCAGACGTGTATCACACGTGTATCAGACGTGTTTCAGACGTGTTTCAGACGTGTATCAGACGTGTTTCAGACGTGTTACAGACGTGTTTCAGACGTGTTACAGACGTGTTTCAGACGTGTATCAGACGTGTTTCAGACGTGTATCAGACGTGTTTCAGGCGTTTTTCGGACGTTTTTTAGACATGTTTCGGACGTGTATCAGACGTGTTTCAGACGTGTATCAGACGTGTTTCAGACGTGTTACAGACGTGTATCATACGTGTATCACACGTGTATCAGACGTGTATCAGACGTGTTTCAGACGTGTTTCAGACGTGCTTCAGACGTGTATCAGACGTGTCTCAGACGTGTTTCAGACGTGTTTCAGAGGTGTATCAGACGTGTTTCAGACGTGTATTAGACGTGTTTCAGATGTGTATCAGACGTGTATCAGACGTGTATCAGACGTGTTACAGACGTGTTTCAGACGTGTATCAGACGTGTTTCAGACGTGTTTCAGACGTGTTTCAGATGTGTATCAGACGTGTTTCAGACGTGTATAAGACGTGTTACAGACGTGTATCAGACGTGTTTCAGACGTGTATCAGACGTGTTTCAGACGTGTTACAGACGTGTTTCAGACGTGTATCAGACGTGTTTCAGACATGTATCAGACGTGTTTCAGACGTGTTTCAGACGTGTTTCAGATGTGTATCAGACGTGTTTCAGACGTGTATAAGACGTGTTTCAGATGTGTTTCAGACGTGTTTCAGACGTGTATCAGACGTGTTTCAGACGTGTATCACACGTGTATCAGACGTGTTTCAGACGTGTATCAGACGTTTTTCAGGCGTGTTTCAGACGTGTTTCAGGCATGTTTCAGGCGTGTTTAACACGTGTATTAGACGTGTATCAGACGTGTTTAAGACGTGATACAGACGTGTTACAGACGTGTTTCAGACGTGTTTCAGACGTGTTACAGACGTGTTTAAGACGTGTTTCAGACGTGTTTCAGACGTGTATCAGACGTGTATCAGACGTGTATCAGAAGTGTTACAGACGTGTTACAGACGTGTTTCAGACGTGTATCAGAAGTGTTACAGACGTGTTACAGACGTGTTTCAGACGTGTTTCAGACGTGTTTCGGACGTGTATCAGACGTGTATCACACGTGTATCAGACGTGTATCAGACGTGTTACAGACGTGTTTCAGACGTGTATCAGACGTGTTTCAGACGTGTATCAGACGTGTTTCAGACGTGTTTCAGACGTGTTTCAGACGTGTATCAGACGTGTTTCAGACGTGTATAAGACGTGTTTCAGACGTGTTTCAGACGTGTTTCAGACGTGTATCAGACGTGTTTCAGACGTGTATCACATGTGTATCAGACGTGTTTCAGACGTGTATCAGACGTGTTTCAGGCGTGTTTCAGACGTGTTTCAGGCGTGTTTAACACGTGTATTAGACGTGTATCAGACGTGTTTAAGACGTGATACAGACGTGTTACAGACGTGTTTCAGACGTGTTACAGACGTGTTTAAGACGTGTTTAAGACTTGTTTCAGACGTGTTTCAGACGTGTATCAGACGTGTATCAGACGTGTATCAGATGTGTATCACACATGTATCACACGTGTATCACACGTGTAACACAAGTGTATCAGACGTGTTTCAGACGTGTATCAGACGTGTTTCAGACGTGTATCAGACGTGTTTCAGACATGTATCAGACGTGTTTCAGATGTGTTTCAGACGTGTTTCAGACGTGTATCAGACGTGTTTCAGACGTGTATCACACGTGTATCAGACGTGTATCACACGTGTTTCAGGCGTGTTTCAGACGTGTTTCAGATGTGTATCAGACGTGTTTCAGGCGTGTTTCAGACGTGTTTCAGGCGTGTTTCAGACGTGTTACAGACGTGTTTAAGACTTGTTTCAGACGTGTTTCAGACGTGTATCAGACGTGTATCAGACGTGTATCAGATGTGTATCACACGTGTATGACACGTGTAACACAAGTGTATCAGACGTGTTTCAGACGTGTATCAGACGTGTTTCAGACGTGTATCAGACGTGTTTCGGACGTGTATCAGACGTGTTTCAGACGTGTATCAGACGTGTATCAGACGTGTATCACAAGTGTATCAGACGTGTTTCAGACGTGTATCAGACGTGTATCAGACGTGTATCAGACGTGTTTCAGACGTGTATCAGACATGTATCACAAATGTATCAGACGTGTTTCAGACGTGTATCAGACGTGTATCACAAGTGTATCAGACGTGTTTCAGACGTGTATCAGACGTGTATCGGACGTGTATCAGACGTGTTTCAGACGTGTATCAGACGTGTATCACAAGTGTATCAGACGTGTTTCAGACGTGTATCAGACGTGTTTCAGGCGTGTTTCAGACGTGTTTCAGGCTTGTTTCAGGCGTGTTTCACACGTGTATTAGACGTGTATCAGACGTGTATCAGACGTGTATCAGACGTGTTTCAGACGTGTATCAGATGTGTTTCAGGCGTGTTTCAGACGTGTTTCAGACGTGTATCACACGTGTATCAGACGTGTATCAGACGTGTTTCAGACGTGTATCACACGTGTATCAGACGTGTTTCAGACGTGTTTCAGACGTGTATCAGACGTGTATCACAAGTGTATCAGACGTGTTTCAGACGTGTATCAGACGTTTATCACACGTGTATCACAAGTGTATCAGACGTGTATCACATGTGTATCAGACGTGTTTCAGACGTGTATCACACGTGTATCAGACGTGTTTCAGACGTGTTTCAGACGTGTATCAGACGTGTATCACACGTGTATCACAAGTGTATCAGACGTGTTTCAGACGTCTATCAGACGTGTATCAGACGTGTTTCAGACGTGTATCAGACGTGTTTCAGACGTGTATCAGACGTGTATCACACGTGTATCACAAGTGTATCAGACGTGTTTCAGACGTGTTTCATACGTGTATCACACGTGTATCAGACGTGTTTCAGACGTGTTTCAGACGTGTTTCAGACGTGTATCAGACGTGTATCACAAATGTATCAGACGTGTTTCAGACGTGTATCAGACGTGTTTCAGACGTGTATCAGACGTGTATCAGACGTGTTTCAGACGTGTATCAGACGTGTATCACAAATGTATCAGACGTGTTTCAGACGTGTATCAGACGTGTTTCAGACGTGTATCACACGTGTATCAGACGTGTTTCAGACGTGTATCAGACGTGTATCACAAGTGTATCAGACGTGTTTCAGACGTGTTTCAGGCGTGTATCACACGTGTATCACAAGTGTATCAGACGTGTTTCAGACTTGTATCAGACGTGTTTCAGACGTGTATCAGACGTGTTTCAGACATGTATTAGACGTGTATCACATGTGTATCAGACGTGTATCAGACGTGTTTCAGACGTGTATCACACGTGTATCAGACGTGTTTCAGACGTGTTTCAGACGTGTATCAGACGTGTATCACACGTGTATCACAAGTGTATCAGACGTGTTTCAGACGTCTATCAGACGTGTATCAGACGTGTTTCAGACGTGTATCAGACGTGTTTCAGACGTGTATCAGACATGTATCACACGTGTATCACAAGTGTATCAGACGTGTATCACAAGTGTATCAGACGTTTATCACACGTGTATCACAAGTGTATCAGACGTGTATCACACGTGTTTCAGGCGTGTATCAGATGTGTATCACACATGTATCACACGTGTATCACACGTGTAACACAAGTGTATCAGACGTGTTTCAGACGTGTATCAGACGTGTTTCAGACGTGTATCAGACGTGTTTCAGACATGTATCAGACGTGTTTCAGATGTGTTTCAGACGTGTTTCAGACGTGTATCAGACGTGTTTCAGACGTGTATCACACGTGTATCAGACGTGTATCACACGTGTTTCAGGCGTGTTTCAGACGTGTTTCAGATGTGTATCAGACGTGTTTCAGGCGTGTTTCAGACGTGTTTCAGGCGTGTTTCAGACGTGTTACAGACGTGTTTAAGACTTGTTTCAGACGTGTTTCAGACGTGTATCAGACGTGTATCAGACGTGTATCAGATGTGTATCACACGTGTATGACACGTGTAACACAAGTGTATCAGACGTGTTTCAGACGTGTATCAGACGTGTTTCAGACGTGTATCAGACGTGTTTCGGACGTGTATCAGACGTGTTTCAGACGTGTATCAGACGTGTATCAGACGTGTATCACAAGTGTATCAGACGTGTTTCAGACGTGTATCAGACGTGTATCAGACGTGTATCAGACGTGTTTCAGACGTGTATCAGACATGTATCACAAATGTATCAGACGTGTTTCAGACGTGTATCAGACGTGTATCACAAGTGTATCAGACGTGTTTCAGACGTGTATCAGACGTGTATCGGACGTGTATCAGACGTGTTTCAGACGTGTATCAGACGTGTATCACAAGTGTATCAGACGTGTTTCAGACGTGTATCAGACGTGTTTCAGGCGTGTTTCAGACGTGTTTCAGGCTTGTTTCAGGCGTGTTTCACACGTGTATTAGACGTGTATCAGACGTGTATCAGACGTGTATCAGACGTGTTTCAGACGTGTATCAGATGTGTTTCAGGCGTGTTTCAGACGTGTTTCAGACGTGTATCACACGTGTATCAGACGTGTATCAGACGTGTTTCAGACGTGTATCACACGTGTATCAGACGTGTTTCAGACGTGTTTCAGACGTGTATCAGACGTGTATCACAAGTGTATCAGACGTGTTTCAGACGTGTATCAGACGTTTATCACACGTGTATCACAAGTGTATCAGACGTGTATCACATGTGTATCAGACGTGTTTCAGACGTGTATCACACGTGTATCAGACGTGTTTCAGACGTGTTTCAGACGTGTATCAGACGTGTATCACACGTGTATCACAAGTGTATCAGACGTGTTTCAGACGTCTATCAGACGTGTATCAGACGTGTTTCAGACGTGTATCAGACGTGTTTCAGACGTGTATCAGACGTGTATCACACGTGTATCACAAGTGTATCAGACGTGTTTCAGACGTGTTTCATACGTGTATCACACGTGTATCAGACGTGTTTCAGACGTGTTTCAGACGTGTTTCAGACGTGTATCAGACGTGTATCACAAATGTATCAGACGTGTTTCAGACGTGTATCAGACGTGTTTCAGACGTGTATCAGACGTGTATCAGACGTGTTTCAGACGTGTATCAGACGTGTATCACAAATGTATCAGACGTGTTTCAGACGTGTATCAGACGTGTTTCAGACGTGTATCACACGTGTATCAGACGTGTTTCAGACGTGTATCAGACGTGTATCACAAGTGTATCAGACGTGTTTCAGACGTGTTTCAGGCGTGTATCACACGTGTATCACAAGTGTATCAGACGTGTTTCAGACTTGTATCAGACGTGTTTCAGACGTGTATCAGACGTGTTTCAGACATGTATTAGACGTGTATCACATGTGTATCAGACGTGTATCAGACGTGTTTCAGACGTGTATCACACGTGTATCAGACGTGTTTCAGACGTGTTTCAGACGTGTATCAGACGTGTATCACACGTGTATCACAAGTGTATCAGACGTGTTTCAGACGTCTATCAGACGTGTATCAGACGTGTTTCAGACGTGTATCAGACGTGTTTCAGACGTGTATCAGACATGTATCACACGTGTATCACAAGTGTATCAGACGTGTATCACAAGTGTATCAGACGTTTATCACACGTGTATCACAAGTGTATCAGACGTGTATCACATGTGTATCAGACGTGTTTCAGACGTGTATCACACGTGTATCAGACGTGTTTCAGACGTGTTTCAGACGTGTATCAGACGTGTATCACACGTGTATCACAAGTGTATCAGACGTGTTTCAGACGTCTATCAGACGTGTATCAGACGTGTTTCAGACGTGTATCAGACGTGTTTCAGACGTGTATCAGACGTGTATCACACGTGTATCACAAGTGTATCAGACGTGTTTCAGACGTGTTTCATACGTGTATCACACGTGTATCAGACGTGTTTCAGACGTGTTTCAGACGTGTTTCAGACGTGTATCAGACGTGTATCACAAATGTATCAGACGTGTTTCAGACGTGTATCAGACGTGTTTCAGACGTGTATCAGACGTGTATCAGACGTGTTTCAGACGTGTATCAGACGTGTATCACAAATGTATCAGACGTGTTTCAGACGTGTATCAGACGTGTTTCAGACGTGTATCAGACGTGTATCAGACGTGTTTCAGACGTGTATCAGACGTGTATCACAAGTGTATCAGACGTGTTTCAGACGTGTTTCAGGCGTGTATCACACGTGTATCACAAGTGTATCAGACGTGTTTCAGACTTGTATCAGACGTGTTTCAGACGTGTATCAGACGTGTTTCAGACATGTATTAGACGTGTATCACATGTGTATCAGACGTGTATCAGACGTGTTTCAGACGTGTATCACACGTGTATCAGACGTGTTTCAGACGTGTTTCAGACGTGTATCAGACGTGTATCACACGTGTATCACAAGTGTATCAGACGTGTTTCAGACGTCTATCAGACGTGTATCAGACGTGTTTCAGACGTGTATCAGACGTGTTTCAGACGTGTATCAGACATGTATCACACGTGTATCACAAGTGTATCAGACGTGTATCACAAGTGTATCAGACGTGTTTCAGACATGTATCAGACGTGTATCACATGTGTATCAGACGTGTATCAGACGTGTTTCATACGTGTATCACACGTGTATCAGACGTGTTTCAGACGTGTTTCAGACGTGTTTCAGACGTGTTTCAGACGTGTATCACACGTGTATCAGACGTGTTTCAGACGTGTTTCAGACGTGTATCAGACGTGTATCACACGTGTATCACAAGTGTATCAGACGTGTTTCAGACGTGTATCAGACGTGTATCACAAGTGTATCAGACGTGTTTCAGACGTGTATCAGACGTGTTTCAGACGTGTATCAGACGTGTATCAGACGTGTATCAGACGTGTTTCAGACGTGTATCAGACATGTATCACAAATGTATCAGACGTGTTTCAGACGTGTATCAGACGTGTATCAGACGTGTTTCAGACGTGTATCAGACGTGTATCGGACGTGTATCAGACGTGTTTCAGACGTGTATCAGACGTGTATCACAAGTGTATCAGACGTGTTTCAGACGTGTATCAGACGTGTTTCAGGCGTGTTTCAGACGTGTTTCAGGCTTGTTTCAGGCGTGTTTCACACGTGTATTAGACGTGTATCAGACGTGTATCAGACGTGTATCAGACGTGTTTCAGACGTGTATCAGATGTGTTTCAGGCGTGTTTCAGACGTGTTTCAGACGTGTATCACACGTGTATCAGACGTGTATCAGACGTGTTTCAGACGTGTATCACACGTGTATCAGACGTGTTTCAGACGTGTTTCAGACGTGTATCAGACGTGTATCACAAGTGTATCAGACGTGTTTCAGACGTGTATCAGACGTTTATCACACGTGTATCACAAGTGTATCAGACGTGTATCACATGTGTATCAGACGTGTTTCAGACGTGTATCACACGTGTATCAGACGTGTTTCAGACGTGTTTCAGACGTGTATCAGACGTGTATCACACGTGTATCACAAGTGTATCAGACGTGTTTCAGACGTCTATCAGACGTGTATCAGACGTGTTTCAGACGTGTATCAGACGTGTTTCAGACGTGTATCAGACGTGTATCACACGTGTATCACAAGTGTATCAGACGTGTTTCAGACGTGTTTCATACGTGTATCACACGTGTATCAGACGTGTTTCAGACGTGTTTCAGACGTGTTTCAGACGTGTATCAGACGTGTATCACAAATGTATCAGACGTGTTTCAGACGTGTATCAGACGTGTTTCAGACGTGTATCAGACGTGTATCAGACGTGTTTCAGACGTGTATCAGACGTGTATCACAAATGTATCAGACGTGTTTCAGACGTGTATCAGACGTGTTTCAGACGTGTATCAGACGTGTATCAGACGTGTTTCAGACGTGTATCAGAAGTGTATCACAAGTGTATCAGACGTGTTTCAGACGTGTTTCAGACGTGTATCAGACGTGTATCACACGTGTATCACAAGTGTATCAGACGTGTTTCAGACTTGTATCAGACGTGTTTCAGACGTGTATCAGACGTGTTTCAGACATGTATTAGACGTGTATCACATGTGTATCAGACGTGTATCAGACGTGTTTCAGACGTGTATCACACGTGTATCAGACGTGTTTCAGACGTGTTTCAGACGTGTATCAGACGTGTATCACACGTGTATCACAAGTGTATCAGACGTGTTTCAGACGTCTATCAGACGTGTATCAGACGTGTTTCAGACGTGTATCAGACGTGTTTCAGACGTGTATCAGACATGTATCACACGTGTATCACAAGTGTATCAGACGTGTATCACAAGTGTATCAGACGTGTTTCAGACATGTATCAGACGTGTATCACATGTGTATCAGACGTGTATCAGACGTGTTTCATACGTGTATCACACGTGTATCAGACGTGTTTCAGACGTGTTTCAGACGTGTTTCAGACGTGTTTCAGACGTGTATCACACGTGTATCAGACGTGTTTCAGACGTGTTTCAGACGTGTATCAGACGTGTATCACACGTGTATCAGACGTGTTTCAGACGTGTATCAGACGTGTATCACAAGTGTATCAGACGTGTTTCAGACGTGTATCAGACGTGTATCACACGTGTATCAGACGTGTATCAGACGTGTTTCAGACGTGTATCACACGTGTATCAGACGTGTATCAGACGTGTTTCAGACGTGTATCACACGTGTATCAGACGTGTTTCAGACGTGTTTCAGACGTGTATCAGACGTGTTTCAGACGTGTTACAGACGTGTTTCAGACGTGTTACAGACGTGTTTCAGACGTGTATCAGACGTGTATCACAAGTGTATCAGACGTGTTTCAGACGTGTATCAGACGTGTATCACAAGTGTATCAGACGTGTTTCAGACGTGTATCAGACGTGTATCACACGTGTATCAGACGTGTATCAGACGTGTTACAGACGTGTTTCAGACGTGTATCAGACGTGTTTCAGACGTGTATCAGACGTGTTTCAGACGTGTTTCAGACGTGTTTCAGACGTGTATCAGACGTGTTTCAGACGTGTATAAGACGTGTTTCAGACGTGTTTCAGACGTGTTTCAGACGTGTATCAGACGTGTTTCAGACGTGTATCACATGTGTATCAGACGTGTTTCAGACGTGTATCAGACGTGTTTCAGGCGTGTTTCAGACGTGTTTCAGGCGTGTTTAACACGTGTATTAGACGTGTATCAGACGTGTTTAAGACGTGATACAGACGTGTTACAGACGTGTTTCAGACGTGTTTCAGACGTGTTACAGACGTGTTTAAGACTTGTTTCAGACGTGTTTCAGACGTGTATCAGACGTGTATCAGACGTGTATCAGATGTGTATCACACATGTATCACACGTGTATCACACGTGTAACACAAGTGTATCAGACGTGTTTCAGACGTGTATCAGACATGTTTCAGACGTGTATCAGACGTGTTTCAGACATGTATCAGACGTGTTTCAGATGTGTTTCAGACGTGTTTCAGACGTGTATCAGACGTGTTTCAGACGTGTATCACACGTGTATCAGACGTGTATCACACGTGTTTCAGGCGTGTTTCAGACGCGTTTCAGATGTGTATCAGACGTGTTTCAGGCGTGTTTCAGACGTGTTTCAGGCGTGTTTCAGACGTGTTACAGACGTGTTTAAGACTTGTTTCAGACGTGTTTCAGACGTGTATCAGACGTGTATCAGACGTGTATCAGATGTGTATCACACGTGTATGACACGTGTAACACAAGTGTATCAGACGTGTTTCAGACGTGTATCAGACGTGTTTCAGACGTGTATCAGACGTGTTTCGGACGTGTATCAGACGTGTTTCAGACGTGTATCAGACGTGTATCAGACGTGTATCACAAGTGTATCAGACGTGTTTCAGACGTGTATCAGACGTGTATCAGACGTGTATCAGACGTGTTTCAGACGTGTATCAGACATGTATCACAAATGTATCAGACGTGTTTCAGACGTGTATCAGACGTGTATCACAAGTGTATCAGACGTGTTTCAGACGTGTATCAGACGTGTATCGGACGTGTATCAGACGTGTTTCAGACGTGTATCAGACGTGTATCAGACGTGTATCACAAGTGTATCAGACGTGTTTCAGACGTGTATCAGACGTGTATCAGATGTGTTTCAGACGTGTATCAGACGTGTTTCAGGCGTGTTTCAGACGTGTTTCAGGCTTGTTTCAGGCGTGTTTCACACGTGTATTAGACGTGTATCAGACGTGTATCAGACGTGTATCAGACGTGTTTCAGACGTGTATCAGATGTGTTTCAGGCGTGTTTCAGACGTGTTTCAGACGTGTATCACACGTGTATCAGACGTGTATCAGACGTGTTTCAGACGTGTTTCAGACGTGTATCAGACGTGTATCACAAGTGTATCAGACGTGTTTCAGACGTGTATCAGACGTGTATCACACGTGTATCACAAGTGTATCAGACGTGTATCACATGTGTATCAGACGTGTTTCAGACGTGTATCACACGTGTATCAGACGTGTTTCAGACGTCTATCAGACGTGTATCAGACGTGTTTCAGACGTGTATCAGACGTGTTTCAGACGTGTATCAGACGTGTATCACACGTGTATCACAAGTGTATCAGACGTGTTTCAGACGTGTTTCATACGTGTATCACACGTGTATCAGACGTGTTTCAGACGTGTTTCAGACGTGTTTCAGACGTGTATCAGACGTGTATCACAAATGTATCAGACGTGTTTCAGACGTGTATCAGACGTGTTTCAGACGTGTATCAGACGTGTATCACAAATGTATCAGACGTGTTTCAGACGTGTATCAGACGTGTTTCAGACGTGTATCAGACGTGTATCAGACGTGTTTCAGACGTGTATCAGACGTGTATCACAAGTGTATCAGACGTGTTTCAGACGTGTATCAGACGTGTATCAGACGTATTTCAGACGTGTATCAGACGTGTTTCGGACGTGTATCAGACGTGTATCAGACGTGTTTCAGACGTGTATCAGACGTGTTTCAGGCGTGTTTCAGACGTGTTTCAGGCTTGTTTCAGGCGTGTTTCACACGTGTATTAGACGTGTATCAGACGTGTATCAGACGTGTTTCAGACGTGTATCAGATGTTTTTCAGGCGTGTTTCAGACGTGTTTCAGACGTGTATCACACGTGTATCAGACGTGTATCAGACGTGTTTCAGACGTGTATCACACGTGTCTCAGACGTGTTTCAGACGTGTTTCAGACGTGTATCAGACGTGTATCACAAGTGTATCAGACGTGTTTCAGACGTGTATCAGACGTTTATCACACGTGTATCACAAGTGTATCAGACGTGTATCACATGTGTATCAGACGTGTTTCAGACGTGTATCACACGTGTATCAGACGTGTTTCAGACGTGTTTCAGACGTGTATCAGACGTGTATCACACGTGTATCACAAGTGTATCAGACGTGTTTCAGACGTCTATCAGACGTGTATCAGACGTGTTTCAGACGTGTATCAGACGTGTTTCAGACGTGTATCAGACGTGTATCACACGTGTATCACAAGTGTATCAGACGTGTTTCAGACGTGTTTCATACGTGTATCACACGTGTATCAGACGTGTTTCAGACGTGTTTCAGACGTGTTTCAGACGTGTATCAGACGTGTATCACAAATGTATCAGACGTGTTTCAGACGTGTATCAGACGTGTTTCAGACGTGTATCAGACGTGTATCAGACGTGTTTCAGACGTGTATCAGACGTGTATCACAAATGTATCAGACGTGTTTCAGACGTGTATCAGACGTGTTTCAGACGTGTATCAGACGTGTATCAGACGTGTTTCAGACGTGTATCAGAAGTGTATCACAAGTGTATCAGACGTGTTTCAGACGTGTTTCAGACGTGTATCAGACGTGTATCACACGTGTATCACAAGTGTATCAGACGTGTTTCAGACTTGTATCAGACGTGTTTCAGACGTGTATCAGACGTGTTTCAGACATGTATTAGACGTGTATCACATGTGTATCAGACGTGTATCAGACGTGTTTCAGACGTGTATCACACGTGTATCAGACGTGTTTCAGACGTGTTTCAGACGTGTATCAGACGTGTATCACACGTGTATCACAAGTGTATCAGACGTGTTTCAGACGTCTATCAGACGTGTATCAGACGTGTTTCAGACGTGTATCAGACGTGTTTCAGACGTGTATCAGACATGTATCACACGTGTATCACAAGTGTATCAGACGTGTATCACAAGTGTATCAGACGTGTTTCAGACATGTATCAGACGTGTATCACATGTGTATCAGACGTGTATCAGACGTGTTTCATACGTGTATCACACGTGTATCAGACGTGTTTCAGACGTGTTTCAGACGTGTTTCAGACGTGTTTCAGACGTGTATCACACGTGTATCAGACGTGTTTCAGACGTGTTTCAGACGTGTATCAGACGTGTATCACACGTGTATCAGACGTGTTTCAGACGTGTATCAGACGTGTATCACAAGTGTATCAGACGTGTTTCAGACGTGTATCAGACGTGTATCAGACGTGTATCAGACGTGTATCACACGTGTATCAGACGTGTATCAGACGTGTTTCAGACGTGTATCACACGTGTATCAGACGTGTTTCAGACGTGTTTCAGACGTGTATCAGACGTGTTTCAGACGTGTTACAGACGTGTTTCAGACGTGTTACAGACGTGTTTCAGACGTGTATCAGACGTGTATCACAAGTGTATCAGACGTGTTTCAGACGTGTATCAGACGTGTATCACAAGTGTATCAGACGTGTTTCAGACGTGTATCAGACGTGTATCACACGTGTATCAGACGTGTATCAGACGTGTTACAGACGTGTTTCAGACGTGTATCAGACGTGTTTCAGACGTGTATCAGACGTGTTTCAGACGTGTTTCAGACGTGTTTCAGACGTGTATCAGACGTGTTTCAGACGTGTATAAGACGTGTTTCAGACGTGTTTCAGACGTGTTTCAGACGTGTATCAGACGTGTTTCAGACGTGTATCACATGTGTATCAGACGTGTTTCAGACGTGTATCAGACGTGTTTCAGGCGTGTTTCAGACGTGTTTCAGGCGTGTTTAACACGTGTATTAGACGTGTATCAGACGTGTTTAAGACGTGATACAGACGTGTTACAGACGTGTTTCAGACGTGTTTCAGACGTGTTACAGACGTGTTTAAGACTTGTTTCAGACGTGTTTCAGACGTGTATCAGACGTGTATCAGACGTGTATCAGATGTGTATCACACATGTATCACACGTGTATCACACGTGTAACACAAGTGTATCAGACGTGTTTCAGACGTGTATCAGACATGTTTCAGACGTGTATCAGACGTGTTTCAGACATGTATCAGACGTGTTTCAGATGTGTTTCAGACGTGTTTCAGACGTGTATCAGACGTGTTTCAGACGTGTATCACACGTGTATCAGACGTGTATCACACGTGTTTCAGGCGTGTTTCAGACGTGTTTCAGATGTGTATCAGACGTGTTTCAGGCGTGTTTCAGACGTGTTTCAGGCGTGTTTCAGACGTGTTACAGACGTGTTTAAGACTTGTTTCAGACGTGTTTCAGACGTGTATCAGACGTGTATCAGACGTGTATCAGATGTGTATCACACGTGTATGACACGTGTAACACAAGTGTATCAGACGTGTTTCAGACGTGTATCAGACGTGTTTCAGACGTGTATCAGACGTGTTTCGGACGTGTATCAGACGTGTTTCAGACGTGTATCAGACGTGTATCAGACGTGTATCACAAGTGTATCAGACGTGTTTCAGACGTGTATCAGACGTGTATCAGACGTGTATCAGACGTGTTTCAGACGTGTATCAGACGTGTATCACAAGTGTATCAGACGTGTTTCAGACGTGTATCAGACGTGTATCGGACGTGTATCAGACGTGTTTCAGACGTGTATCAGACGTGTATCAGACGTGTATCACAAGTGTATCAGACGTGTTTCAGACGTGTATCAGACGTGTATCAGATGTGTTTCAGACGTGTATCAGACGTGTTTCAGGCGTGTTTCAGACGTGTTTCAGGCTTGTTTCAGGCGTGTTTCACACGTGTATTAGACGTGTATCAGACGTGTATCAGACGTGTATCAGACGTGTTTCAGACGTGTATCAGATGTGTTTCAGGCGTGTTTCAGACGTGTTTCAGACGTGTATCACACGTGTATCAGACGTGTATCAGACGTGTTTCAGACGTGTTTCAGACGTGTATCAGACGTGTATCACAAGTGTATCAGACGTGTTTCAGACGTGTATCAGACGTGTATCACACGTGTATCACAAGTGTATCAGACGTGTATCACATGTGTATCAGACGTGTTTCAGACGTGTATCACACGTGTATCAGACGTGTTTCAGACGTCTATCAGACGTGTATCAGACGTGTTTCAGACGTGTATCAGACGTGTTTCAGACGTGTATCAGACGTGTATCACACGTGTATCACAAGTGTATCAGACGTGTTTCAGACGTGTTTCATACGTGTATCACACGTGTATCAGACGTGTTTCAGACGTGTTTCAGACGTGTTTCAGACGTGTATCAGACGTGTATCACAAATGTATCAGACGTGTTTCAGACGTGTATCAGACGTGTTTCAGACGTGTATCAGACGTGTATCACAAATGTATCAGACGTGTTTCAGACGTGTATCAGACGTGTTTCAGACGTGTATCAGACGTGTATCAGACGTGTTTCAGACGTGTATCAGACGTGTATCACAAGTGTATCAGACGTGTTTCAGACGTGTATCAGACGTGTATCAGACGTGTTTCAGACGTGTATCAGACGTGTTTCGGACGTGTATCAGACGTGTATCAGACGTGTATCAGACGTGTATCACAAGTGTATCAGACGTGTTTCAGACGTGTATCAGACGTGTATCAGACGTGTATCAGACGTGTTTCAGACGTGTATCAGACGTGTTTCAGGCGTGTTTCAGACGTGTTTCAGGCTTGTTTCAGGCGTGTTTCACACGTGTATTAGACGTGTATCAGACGTGTATCAGACGTGTTTCAGACGTGTATCAGATGTTTTTCAGGCGTGTTTCAGACGTGTTTCAGACGTGTATCACACGTGTATCAGACGTGTATCAGACGTGTTTCAGACGTGTATCACACGTGTATCAGACGTGTTTCAGACGTGTTTCAGACGTGTATCAGACGTGTATCACACGTGTATCACAAGTGTATCAGACGTGTTTCAGACGTCTATCAGACGTGTATCAGACGTGTTTCAGACGTGTATCAGACGTGTTTCAGACGTGTATCAGACGTGTATCACACGTGTATCACAAGTGTATCAGACGTGTATCACAAGTGTATCAGACGTGTTTCAGACATGCATCAGACGTGTATCACATGTGTATCAGACGTGTATCAGACGTGTTTCATACGTGTATCACACGTGTATCAGACGTGTTTCAGACGTGTTTCAGACGTGTTTCAGACGTGTATCACACGTGTATCAGACGTGTTTCAGACGTGTATCAGACGTGTTTCAGACGTGTATCAGACGTGTATCAGACGTGTATCACACATGTATCACAAGTGTATCAGACGTGTTTCAGACGTGTATCAGACGTGTATCAGACGTGTATCAGACGTGTTTCAGACGTGTATCAGACGTGTATCACACGTGTATCAGACGTGTATCAGACGTGTTTCAGACGTGTATCACACGTGTATCAGACGTGTTTCAGACGTGTATCAGACGTGTATCAGACGTGTATCAGACGTGTTTCAGACGTGTATCAGACGTGTATCACACGTGTATCAGACGTGTATCAGACGTGTTTCAGACGTCTATCAGACGTGTATCAGACGTGTTTCAGACGTGTATCAGACGTGTTTCAGACGTGTATCAGACGTGTATCACACGTGTATCACAAGTGTATCAGACGTGTTTCAGACGTGTTTCATACGTGTATCACACGTGTATCAGACGTGTTTCAGACGTGTTTCAGACGTGTTTCAGACGTGTATCAGACGTGTATCACAAATGTATCAGACGTGTTTCAGACGTGTATCAGACGTGTTTCAGACGTGTATCAGACGTGTATCAGACGTGTTTCAGACGTGTATCAGACGTGTATCACAAATGTATCAGACGTGTTTCAGACGTGTATCAGACGTGTTTCAGACGTGTATCAGACGTGTATCAGACGTGTTTCAGACGTGTATCAGACGTGTATCACAAGTGTATCAGACGTGTTTCAGACGTGTATCAGACGTGTATCAGACGTGTTTCAGACGTGTATCAGACGTGTATCAGACGTGTATCAGACGTGTATCACAAGTGTATCAGACGTGTTTCAGACGTGTATCAGACGTGTATCAGACGTGTATCAGACGTGTTTCAGACGTGTATCAGACGTGTTTCAGGCGTGTTTCAGACGTGTTTCAGGCTTGTTTCAGGCGTGTTTCACACGTGTATTAGACGTGTATCAGACGTGTATCAGACGTGTTTCAGACGTGTATCAGATGTTTTTCAGGCGTGTTTCAGACGTGTTTCAGACGTGTATCACACGTGTATCAGACGTGTATCAGACGTGTTTCAGACGTGTATCACACGTGTATCAGACGTGTTTCAGACGTGTATCAGACGTGTTTCAGACGTGTATCAGACGTGTATCAGACGTGTATCACACATGTATCACAAGTGTATCAGACGTGTTTCAGACGTGTATCAGACGTGTATCAGACGTGTATCAGACGTGTTTCAGACGTGTATCAGACGTGTATCACACGTGTATCAGACGTGTATCAGACGTGTTTCAGACGTGTATCACACGTGTATCAGACGTGTTTCAGACGTGTTTCAGACGTGTATCAGACGTGTTTCAGACGTGTTACAGACGTGTTTCAGACGTGTTACAGACGTGTTTCAGACGTGTATCAGACGTGTTTCAGACGTGTATCAGACGTGTTTCAGGCGTGTTTCGGACGTGTTTCAGACATGTTTCGGACGTGTATCAGACGTGTTTCAGACGTGTATCAGACGTGTATCAGACGTGTATCAGACGTGTTTCAGACGTGTATCAGACGTGTTTCAGACGTGTTTCAGACGTGTTTCAGACGTGTTACAGACGTGTATCACACGTGTATCAGACGTGTTTCAGACGTGCTTCAGACGTGTATCAGACGTGTTTCAGACGTGTTTCAGACGTGTATCAGACGTGTTTCAGACGTGTTTCAGACGTGCTTCAGACGTGTATCAGACGTGTCTCAGACGTGTTTCAGACGTGTTTCAGAGGTGTATCAGACGTGTTTCAGAGGTGTATCAGACGTGTTACAGACGTGTATCAGACGTGTTTCAGACGTGTATCAGACGTGTTTCAGACGTGTTACAGACGTGTTTCAGACGTGTATCAGACGTGTATCAGACGTGTTTCAGACATGTATCAGACGTGTTTCAGACGTGTTTCAGACGTGTTTCAGATGTGTATCAGACGTGTTTCAGACGTGTATAAGACGTGTTTCAGATGTGTTTCAGACGTGTTTCAGACGTGTATCAGACGTGTTTCAGACGTGTATCACACGTGTATCAGACGTGTTTCAGACGTGTATCAGACGTGTTTCAGGCGTGTTTCAGACGTGTTTCAGGCATGTTTCAGGCGTGTTTAACACGTGTATTAGACGTGTATCAGACGTGTTTAAGACGTGATACAGACGTGTTACAGACGTGTTTCAGACGTGTTTCAGACGTGTTACAGACGTGTTTAAGACTTGTTTCAGACGTGTTTCAGACGTGTATCAGACGTGTATCAGACGTGTATCAGATGTGTATCACACGTGTATCACAAGTGTATCAGACGTGTTTCAGACGTGTATCAGACGTGTTTCAGACGTGTATCAGACGTGTTTCAGACATGTATCAGACGTGTTTCAGATGTGTTTCAGACGTGTTTCAGACGTGTATCAGACGTGTTTCAGACGTGTATCACACGTGTATCAGACGTGTATCACACGTGTATCAGACGTGTTTCAGACGTGTATCAGACGTGTTTCAGGCGTGTTTCAGACGTGTTTCAGGCGTGTATCACATGTGTATCAGAAGTGTTACAGACGTGTTACAGACGTGTTTCAGACGTGTTTCAGACGTGTTTCGGACGTGTATCAGACGTGTATCAGACGTGTATCACATGTGTATCAGACGTGTATCAGACGTGTTACAGACGTGTTTCAGACGTGTATCAGACGTGTTTCAGACGTGTATCAGACGTGTTTCAGACGTGTATAAGACGTGTTTCAGACGTGTTTCAGACGTGTTTCAGACGTGTATCAGACGTGTTTCAGACGTGTATCACATGTGTATCAGACGTGTTTCAGACGTGTATCAGACGTGTTTCAGGCGTGTTTCAGACGTGTTTCAGGCGTGTTTAACACGTGTATTAGACGTGTATCAGACGTGTTTAAGACGTGATACAGACGTGTTACAGACGTGTTTCAGACGTGTTTCAGACGTGTTACAGACGTGTTTAAGACTTGTTTCAGACGTGTTTCAGACGTGTATCAGACGTGTATCAGACGTGTATCAGATGTGTATCACACGTGTATCACACGTGTAATACAAGTGTATCAGACGTGTTTCAGACGTGTATCAGACGTGTTTCAGACGTGTATCAGACGTGTTTCAGACATGTATCAGACGTGTTTCAGATGTGTTTCAGACGTGTTTCAGACGTGTATCAGACGTGTTTCAGACGTGTATCACACGTGTATCAGACGTGTATCACACGTGTTTCAGGCGTGTTTCAGACGTGTTTCAGATGTGTATCAGACGTGTTTCAGGCGTGTTTCAGACGTGTTTCAGGCGTGTTTCAGGCGTGTTTCAGACGTGTATCAGACGTGTTTCAGACGTGTATCAGACTTGTATCACAAGTGTATCAGACGTGTTTCAGACGTGTATCAGACGTGTATCAGACGTGTATCAGACGTGTTTCAGACGTGTATCAGACGTGTATCGGACGTGTATCAGACGTGTTTCAGACGTGTATCAGACGTGTATCAGACGTGTATCACAAGTGTATCAGACGTGTATCAGATGTGTTTCAGACGTGTATCGGACGTGTATCAGACGTGTTTCAGACGTGTATCAGACGTGTATCAGACGTGTATCACAAGTGTATCAGACGTGTATCAGATGTGTTTCAGACGTGTATCAGACGTGTATCACCAGTGTATCAGACGTGTTTCAGACGTGTATCAGACGTGTATCGGACGTGTATCAGACGTGTTTCAGACGTGTATCAGACGTGTATCAGACGTGTATCACAAGTGTATCAGACGTGTATCAGATGTGTTTCAGACGTGTATCAGACGTGTTTCAGGCGTGTTTCAGACGTGTTTCAGGCTTGTTTCAGGCGTGTTTCACACGTGTATTAGACGTGTATCAGACGTGTATCAGACGTGTATCAGACGTGTTTCAGACGTGTATCAGATGTGTTTCAGGCGTGTTTCAGACGTGTTTCAGACGTGTATCACACGTGTATCACAAGTGTATCAGACGTGTTTCAGACGTGTATCAGACGTGTATCACACGTGTATCACAAGTGTATCAGACGTGTATCACATGTGTATCAGACGTGTATCAGACGTGTTTCAGACGTGTATCACACGTGTATCAGATGTGTTTCAGACGTGTTTCAGACGTGTATCACACGTGTATCAGACGTGTTTCAGACGTGTTTCAGACGTGTATCAGACGTGTATCACACGTGTATCACAAGTGTATCAGACGTGTTTCAGACGTCTATCAGACGTGTATCAGACGTGTTTCAGACGTGTATCAGACGTGTTTCAGACATGTATCACACGTGTATCACATGTGTATCAGACGTGTATCAGACGTGTTTCAGACGTGTATCAGACGTTTTTCAGGCGTGTTTCAGACGTGTTTCAGGCATGTTTCAGGCGTGTTTAACACGTGTATTAGACGTGTATCAGACGTGTTTAAGACGTGATACAGACGTGTTACAGACGTGTTTCAGACGTGTTTCAGACGTGTTACAGACGTGTTTAAGACGTGTTTCAGACGTGTTTCAGACGTGTATCAGACGTGTATCAGACGTGTATCACATGTGTATCAGAAGTGTTACAGACGTGTTACAGACGTGTTTCAGACGTGTTTCAGACGTGTTTCGGACGTGTATCAGACGTGTATCACACGTGTATCAGACGTGTATCAGACGTGTTACAGACGTGTTTCAGACGTGTATCAGACGTGTTTCAGACGTGTATCAGACGTGTTTCAGACGTGTTTCAGACGTGTTTCAGACGTGTATCAGACGTGTTTCAGACGTGTATAAGACGTGTTTCAGACGTGTTTCAGACGTGTTTCAGACGTGTATCAGACGTGTTTCAGACGTGTATCACATGTGTATCAGACGTGTTTCAGACGTGTATCAGACGTGTTTCAGGCGTGTTTCAGACGTGTTTCAGGCGTGTTTAACACGTGTATTAGACGTGTATCAGACGTGTTTAAGACGTGATACAGACGTGTTACAGACGTGTTTCAGACGTGTTTCAGACGTGTTACAGACGTGTTTAAGACTTGTTTCAGACGTGTTTCAGACGTGTATCAGACGTGTATCAGACGTGTATCAGATGTGTATCACACATGTATCACGCGTGTATCACACGTGTAACACAAGTGTATCAGACGTGTTTCAGACGTGTATCAGACGTGTTTCAGACGTGTATCAGACGTGTTTCAGACATGTATCAGACGTGTTTCAGATGTGTTTCAGACGTGTTTCAGACGTGTATCAGACGTGTTTCAGACGTGTATCACACGTGTATCAGACGTGTATCACACGTGTTTCAGGCGTGTTTCAGACGTGTTTCAGATGTGTATCAGACGTGTTTCAGGCGTGTTTCAGACGTGTTTCAGACGTGTTACAGACGTGTTTAAGACGTGTTTCAGACGTGTATCACACGTGTATCAGACGTGTTTCAGACGTGTATCAGACGTGTTTCAGGCGTGTTTCAGACGTGTTTCAGGCGTGTTTCAGGCGTGTTTAACACATGTATTAGACGTGTATCAGACGTGTTTAAGACGTGATACAGACGTGTTACAGACGTGTTTCAGACGTGTTTCAGACGTGTTACAGACGTGTTTAAGACTTGTTTCAGACGTGTTTCAGACGTGTATCAGACGTGTATCAGACGTGTATCAGATGTGTATCACACGTGTATGACACGTGTAACACAAGTGTATCAGACGTGTTTCAGACGTGTATCAGACGTGTTTCAGACGTGTATCAGACGTGTTTCGGACGTGTATCAGACGTGTTTCAGACGTGTATCAGACGTGTATCAGACGTGTATCACAAGTGTATCAGACGTGTTTCAGACGTGTATCAGACGTGTATCAGACGTGTATCAGACGTGTTTCAGACGTGTATCAGACATGTATCACAAATGTATCAGACGTGTTTCAGACGTGTATCAGACGTGTATCACAAGTGTATCAGACGTGTTTCAGACGTGTATCAGACGTGTATCGGACGTGTATCAGACGTGTTTCAGACGTGTATCAGACGTGTATCAGACGTGTATCACACGTGTATCAGACGTGTTTCAGACGTGTATCAGACGTGTATCAGATGTGTTTCAGACGTGTATCAGACGTGTTTCAGGCGTGTTTCAGACGTGTTTCAGGCTTGTTTCAGGCGTGTTTCACACGTGTATTAGACGTGTATCAGACGTGTATCAGACGTGTATCAGACGTGTTTCAGACGTGTATCAGATGTGTTTCAGGCGTGTTTCAGACGTGTTTCAGACGTGTATCACACGTGTATCAGACGTGTATCAGACGTGTTTCAGACGTGTATCACACGTGTATCAGACGTGTTTCAGACGTGTTTCAGACGTGTATCAGACGTGTATCACAAGTGTATCAGACGTGTTTCAGACGTGTATCAGACGTGTATCACACGTGTATCACAAGTGTATCAGACGTGTATCACATGTGTATCAGACGTGTTTCAGACGTGTATCACACGTGTATCAGACGTGTTTCAGACGTGTTTCAGACGTGTATCAGACGTGTATCACACATGTATCACAAGTGTATCAGACGTGTTTCAGACGTCTATCAGACGTGTATCAGACGTGTTTCAGATGTGTATCAGACGTGTTTCAGACGTGTATCAGACGTGTATCACACGTGTATCACAAGTGTATCAGACGTGTTTCAGACGTGTTTCATACGTGTATCACACGTGTATCAGACGTGTTTCAGACGTGTTTCAGACGTGTTTCAGACGTGTATCAGACGTGTATCACAAATGTATCAGACGTGTTTCAGACGTGTATCAGACGTGTTTCAGACGTGTATCAGACGTGTATCAGACGTGTTTCAGACGTGTATCAGACGTGTATCACAAGTGTATCAGACGTGTTTCAGACGTGTATCAGACGTGTATCAGACGTGTTTCAGACGTGTATCAGACGTGTTTCGGACGTGTATCAGACGTGTATCAGACGTGTATCAGACGTGTATCACAAGTGTATCAGACGTGTTTCAGACGTGTATCAGACGTGTATCAGACGTGTATCAGACGTGTTTCAGACGTGTATCAGACGTGTTTCAGGCGTGTTTCAGACGTGTTTCAGGCTTGTTTCAGGCGTGTTTCACACGTGTATTAGACGTGTATCAGACGTGTATCAGACGTGTTTCAGACGTGTATCAGATGTTTTTCAGGCGTGTTTCAGACGTGTTTCAGACGTGTATCACACGTGTATCAGACGTGTATCAGACGTGTTTCAGACGTGTATCACACGTGTATCAGACGTGTTTCAGACGTGTTTCAGACGTGTATCAGACGTGTATCACACGTGTATCACAAGTGTATCAGACGTGTTTCAGACGTCTATCAGACGTGTATCAGACGTGTTTCAGACGTGTATCAGACGTGTTTCAGACGTGTATCAGACGTGTATCACACGTGTATCACAAGTGTATCAGACGTGTATCACAAGTGTATCAGACGTGTTTCAGACATGCATCAGACGTGTATCACATGTGTATCAGATGTGTATCAGACGTGTTTCATACGTGTATCACACGTGTATCAGACGTGTTTCAGACGTGTTTCAGACGTGTATCACACGTGTATCAGACGTGTTTCAGACGTGTATCAGACGTGTTTCAGACGTGTATCAGACGTGTATCAGATGTGTATCACACGTGTATCACAAGTGTATCAGACGTGTATCACAAGTGTATCAGACGTGTTTCAGACATGCATCAGACGTGTATCACATGTGTATCAGACGTGTATCAGACGTGTTTCATACGTGTATCACACGTGTATCAGACGTGTTTCAGACGTGTTTCAGACGTGTATCACACGTGTATCAGACGTGTTTCAGACGTGTATCAGACGTGTTTCAGACGTGTATCAGACGTGTATCAGACGTGTATCACACGTGTATCAGACGTGTATCAGACGTGTTTCAGACGTGTATCACACGTGTATCAGACGTGTTTCAGACGTGTTTCAGACGTGTATCAGACGTGTTTCAGACGTGTTACAGACGTGTTTCAGACGTGTTACAGACGTGTTTCAGACGTGTATCAGACGTGTTTCAGACGTGTATCAGACGTGTTTCAGGCGTGTTTCGGACGTGTTTCAGACATGTTTCGGACGTGTATCAGACGTGTTTCAGACGTGTATCAGACGTGTATCAGACGTGTATCAGACGTGTATCAGACGTGTTTCAGACGTGTATCAGACGTGTTTCAGACGTGTTTCAGACGTGTTTCAGACGTGTTACAGACGTGTATCACACGTGTATCAGACGTGTTTCAGACGTGCTTCAGACGTGTATCAGACGTGTTTCAGACGTGTTTCAGACGTGTATCAGACGTGTTTCAGACGTGTTTCAGACGTGCTTCAGACGTGTATCAGACGTGTCTCAGACGTGTTTCAGACGTGTTTCAGAGGTGTATCAGACGTGTTTCAGAGGTGTATCAGACGTGTTACAGACGTGTATCAGACGTGTTTCAGACGTGTATCAGACGTGTTTCAGACGTGTTACAGACGTGTTTCAGACGTGTATCAGACGTGTATCAGACGTGTTTCAGACATGTATCAGACGTGTTTCAGACGTGTTTCAGACGTGTTTCAGATGTGTATCAGACGTGTTTCAGACGTGTATAAGACGTGTTTCAGATGTGTTTCAGACGTGTTTCAGACGTGTATCAGACGTGTTTCAGACGTGTATCACACGTGTATCAGACGTGTTTCAGACGTGTATCAGACGTGTTTCAGGCGTGTTTCAGACGTGTTTCAGGCATGTTTCAGGCGTGTTTAACACGTGTATTAGACGTGTATCAGACGTGTTTAAGACGTGATACAGACGTGTTACAGACGTGTTTCAGACGTGTTTCAGACGTGTTACAGACGTGTTTAAGACTTGTTTCAGACGTGTTTCAGACGTGTATCAGACGTGTATCAGACGTGTATCAGATGTGTATCACACGTGTATGACACGTGTAACACAAGTGTATCAGACGTGTTTCAGACGTGTATCAGACGTGTTTCAGACGTGTATCAGACGTGTTTCGGACGTGTATCAGACGTGTTTCAGACGTGTATCAGACGTGTATCAGACGTGTATCACAAGTGTATCAGACGTGTTTCAGACGTGTATCAGACGTGTATCAGACGTGTATCAGACGTGTTTCAGACGTGTATCAGACATGTATCACAAATGTATCAGACGTGTTTCAGACGTGTATCAGACGTGTATCACAAGTGTATCAGACGTGTTTCAGACGTGTATCAGACGTGTATCGGACGTGTATCAGACGTGTTTCAGACGTGTATCAGACGTGTATCAGACGTGTATCACACGTGTATCAGACGTGTTTCAGACGTGTATCAGACGTGTATCAGATGTGTTTCAGACGTGTATCAGACGTGTTTCAGGCGTGTTTCAGACGTGTTTCAGGCTTGTTTCAGGCGTGTTTCACACGTGTATTAGACGTGTATCAGACGTGTATCAGACGTGTATCAGACGTGTTTCAGACGTGTATCAGATGTGTTTCAGGCGTGTTTCAGACGTGTTTCAGACGTGTATCACACGTGTATCAGACGTGTATCAGACGTGTTTCAGACGTGTATCACACGTGTATCAGACGTGTTTCAGACGTGTTTCAGACGTGTATCAGACGTGTATCACAAGTGTATCAGACGTGTTTCAGACGTGTATCAGACGTGTATCACACGTGTATCACAAGTGTATCAGACGTGTATCACATGTGTATCAGACGTGTTTCAGACGTGTATCACACGTGTATCAGACGTGTTTCAGACGTGTTTCAGACGTGTATCAGACGTGTATCACACATGTATCACAAGTGTATCAGACGTGTTTCAGACGTCTATCAGACGTGTATCAGACGTGTTTCAGACGTGTATCAGACGTGTTTCAGACGTGTATCAGACGTGTATCACACGTGTATCACAAGTGTATCAGACGTGTTTCAGACGTGTTTCATACGTGTATCACACGTGTATCAGACGTGTTTCAGACGTGTTTCAGACGTGTTTCAGACGTGTATCAGACGTGTATCACAAATGTATCAGACGTGTTTCAGACGTGTATCAGACGTGTTTCAGACGTGTATCAGACGTGTATCAGACGTGTTTCAGACGTGTATCAGACGTGTATCACAAGTGTATCAGACGTGTTTCAGACGTGTATCAGACGTGTATCAGACGTGTTTCAGACGTGTATCAGACGTGTTTCGGACGTGTATCAGACGTGTATCAGACGTGTATCAGACGTGTATCACAAGTGTATCAGACGTGTTTCAGACGTGTATCAGACGTGTATCAGACGTGTATCAGACGTGTTTCAGACGTGTATCAGACGTGTTTCAGGCGTGTTTCAGACGTGTTTCAGGCTTGTTTCAGGCGTGTTTCACACGTGTATTAGACGTGTATCAGACGTGTATCAGACGTGTTTCAGACGTGTATCAGATGTTTTTCAGGCGTGTTTCAGACGTGTTTCAGACGTGTATCACACGTGTATCAGACGTGTATCAGACGTGTTTCAGACGTGTATCACACGTGTATCAGACGTGTTTCAGACGTGTTTCAGACGTGTATCAGACGTGTATCACACGTGTATCACAAGTGTATCAGACGTGTTTCAGACGTCTATCAGACGTGTATCAGACGTGTTTCAGACGTGTATCAGACGTGTTTCAGACGTGTATCAGACGTGTATCACACGTGTATCACAAGTGTATCAGACGTGTATCACAAGTGTATCAGACGTGTTTCAGACATGCATCAGACGTGTATCACATGTGTATCAGATGTGTATCAGACGTGTTTCATACGTGTATCACACGTGTATCAGACGTGTTTCAGACGTGTTTCAGACGTGTATCACACGTGTATCAGACGTGTTTCAGACGTGTATCAGACGTGTTTCAGACGTGTATCAGACGTGTATCAGATGTGTATCACACGTGTATCACAAGTGTATCAGACGTGTATCACAAGTGTATCAGACGTGTTTCAGACATGCATCAGACGTGTATCACATGTGTATCAGACGTGTATCAGACGTGTTTCATACGTGTATCACACGTGTATCAGACGTGTTTCAGACGTGTTTCAGACGTGTATCACACGTGTATCAGACGTGTTTCAGACGTGTATCAGACGTGTTTCAGACGTGTATCAGACGTGTATCAGACGTGTATCACACGTGTATCAGACGTGTATCAGACGTGTTTCAGACGTGTATCACACGTGTATCAGACGTGTTTCAGACGTGTTTCAGACGTGTATCAGACGTGTTTCAGACGTGTTACAGACGTGTTTCAGACGTGTTACAGACGTGTTTCAGACGTGTATCAGACGTGTTTCAGACGTGTATCAGACGTGTTTCAGGCGTGTTTCGGACGTGTTTCAGACATGTTTCGGACGTGTATCAGACGTGTTTCAGACGTGTATCAGACGTGTATCAGACGTGTATCAGACGTGTATCAGACGTGTTTCAGACGTGTATCAGACGTGTTTCAGACGTGTTTCAGACGTGTTTCAGACGTGTTACAGACGTGTATCACACGTGTATCAGACGTGTTTCAGACGTGCTTCAGACGTGTATCAGACGTGTTTCAGACGTGTTTCAGACGTGTATCAGACGTGTTTCAGACGTGTTTCAGACGTGCTTCAGACGTGTATCAGACGTGTCTCAGACGTGTTTCAGACGTGTTTCAGAGGTGTATCAGACGTGTTTCAGAGGTGTATCAGACGTGTTACAGACGTGTATCAGACGTGTTTCAGACGTGTATCAGACGTGTTTCAGACGTGTTACAGACGTGTTTCAGACGTGTATCAGACGTGTATCAGACGTGTTTCAGACATGTATCAGACGTGTTTCAGACGTGTTTCAGACGTGTTTCAGATGTGTATCAGACGTGTTTCAGACGTGTATAAGACGTGTTTCAGATGTGTTTCAGACGTGTTTCAGACGTGTATCAGACGTGTTTCAGACGTGTATCACACGTGTATCAGACGTGTTTCAGACGTGTATCAGACGTGTTTCAGGCGTGTTTCAGACGTGTTTCAGGCATGTTTCAGGCGTGTTTAACACGTGTATTAGACGTGTATCAGACGTGTTTAAGACGTGATACAGACGTGTTACAGACGTGTTTCAGACGTGTTTCAGACGTGTTACAGACGTGTTTAAGACTTGTTTCAGACGTGTTTCAGACGTGTATCAGACGTGTATCAGATGTGTATCACACGTGTATCACAAGTGTATCAGACGTGTTTCAGACGTGTATCAGACGTGTTTCAGACGTGTATCAGACGTGTTTCAGACATGTATCAGACGTGTTTCAGATGTGTTTCAGACGTGTTTCAGACGTGTATCAGACGTGTTTCAGACGTGTATCACACGTGTATCAGACGTGTATCACACGTGTATCAGACGTGTTTCAGACGTGTATCAGACGTGTTTCAGGCGTGTTTCAGACGTGTTTCAGGCGTGTTTCAGGCGTGTTTCAGACGTGTATCAGACGTGTTACAGACGTGTTTAAGACGTGTTTCAGACGTGTTTCAGACGTGTATCAGACGTGTATCAGACGTGTATCACATGTGTATCAGAAGTGTTACAGACGTGTTACAGACGTGTTTCAGACGTGTTTCAGACGTGTTTCGGACGTGTATCAGACGTGTATCACACGTGTATCAGACGTGTATCAGACGTGTATCACATGTGTATCAGACGTGTATCAGACGTGTTACAGACGTGTTTCAGACGTGTATCAGACGTGTTTCAGACGTGTATCAGACGTGTTTCAGACGTGTTTCAGACGTGGTTCAGACGTGTTTCAGACGTGTATAAGACGTGTTTCAGACGTGTTTCAGACGTGTATCAGACGTGTTTCAGACGTGTATCACATGTGTATCAGACGTGTTTCAGACGTGTATCAGACGTGTTTCAGGCGTGTTTCAGACGTGTTTCAGGCGTGTTTAACACGTGTATTAGACGTGTATCAGACGTGTTTAAGACGTGATACAGACGTGTTACAGACGTGTTTCAGACGTGTTTCAGACGTGTTACAGACGTGTTTAAGACTTGTTTCAGATGTGTTTCAGACGTGTATCAGACGTGTATCAGACGTGTATCAGATGTGTATCACACGTGTATCACACGTGTAACACAAGTGTATCAGACGTGTTTCAGACGTGTATCAGACGTGTTTCAGACGTGTATCAGACGTGTTTCAGACATGTATCAGACGTGTTTCAGATGTGTTTCAGACGTGTTTCAGACGTGTATCAGACGTGTTTCAGACGTGTATCACACGTGTATCAGACGTGTATCACACGTGTTTCAGGCGTGTTTCAGACGTGTTTCAGATGTGTATCAGACGTGTTTCAGGCGTGTTTCAGACGTGTTTCAGGCGTGTTTCAGGCGTGTTTCAGACGTGTATCAGACGTGTTTCAGACGTGTATCAGACTTGTATCACAAGTGTATCAGACGTGTTTCAGACGTGTATCAGACGTGTATCAGACGTGTATCAGACGTGTTTCAGACGTGTATCAGACATGTATCACAAATGTATCAGACGTGTTTCAGACGTGTATCAGACGTGTATCACCAGTGTATCAGACGTGTTTCAGACGTGTATCAGACGTGTATCGGACGTGTATCAGACGTGTTTCAGACGTGTATCAGACGTGTATCAGACGTGTATCACAAGTGTATCAGACGTGTATCAGATGTGTTTCAGACGTGTATCAGACGTGTTTCAGGCGTGTTTCAGACGTGTTTCAGGCTTGTTTCAGGCGTGTTTCACACGTGTATTAGACGTGTATCAGACGTGTATCAGACGTGTATCAGACGTGTTTCAGACGTGTATCAGATGTGTTTCAGGCGTGTTTCAGACGTGTTTCAGACGTGTATCACACGTGTATCACAAGTGTATCAGACGTGTTTCAGACGTGTATCAGACGTGTATCACACGTGTATCACAAGTGTATCAGACGTGTATCACATGTGTATCAGACGTGTATCAGACGTGTTTCAGACGTGTATCACACGTGTATCAGATGTGTTTCAGACGTGTTTCAGACGTGTATCACACGTGTATCAGACGTGTTTCAGACGTGTTTCAGACGTGTATCAGACGTGTATCACACGTGTATCACAAGTGTATCAGACGTGTTTCAGACGTCTATCAGACGTGTATCAGACGTGTTTCAGACGTGTATCAGACGTGTTTCAGACATGTATCAGACGTGTATCACATGTGTATCAGACGTGTATCAGACGTGTTTCATACGTGTATCACACGTGTATCAGACGTGTTTCAGACGTGTTTCAGACGTGTTTCAGACGTGTATCACACGTGTATCAGACGTGTTTCAGACTTGTTTCAGACGTGTATCAGACGTGTATCACACGTGTATCACAAGTGTATCAGACGTGTTTCAGACGTGTATCAGACGTGTATCAGACGTGTATCAGACGTGTTTCAGACGTGTATCAGACGTGTTTCAGACGTGTATCAGACGTGTATCAGACGTGTATCACACATGTATCACAAGTGTATCAGACGTGTTTCAGACGTGTATCAGACGTGTATCAGACGTGTTTCAGACGTGTATCAGACGTGTATCACAAGTGTATCAGACGTGTTTCAGACGTGTATCAGACGTGTATCACACGTGTATCAGACGTGTTTCGGACGTGTTTCAGACGTGTATCAGACGTGTTTCAGACGTGTTACAGACGTGTTTCAGACGTGTATCAGACGTGTTTCAGACGTGTATCAGACGTGTTTCAGGCGTGTTTCAGACGTGTTTCAGGCGTGTTTCAGGCGTGTTTAAGACTTGTTTCAAACGTGTATCAGACGTGTATCAAACGTGTTTCAGACGTGCATCAGACGTGTTTCAGGCATGTTTCAGACGTGTATCAGACATGTTTCAGACTTGTTTCAGACGTGTTTCAGACGTGTATCAGACGTGTATCAGACGTGTTTCAGACGTGTTTCAGACTTGTATCAGACGTGTATCAGACGTGTTTCAGACGTGTTTCAGACGTGTTTCAGATGTGTATAGGACGTGTTTCAGACGTGTATAAGACGTGTTTCAGACGTGTTTCAGACGTGTTTCAGATGTGTTTCAGACGTGTTTCAGACGTGTATCAGACGTGTTTCAGACGTGTATCACACGTGTATCAGACGTGTTTCAGACGTGTATCAGACGTGTTTCAGGCGTGTTTCAGACGTGTTTCAGGCGTGTTTCAGGCGTGTTTAACACGTGTATTAGACGTGTATCAGACGTGTTTAAGACGTGATACAGACGTGTTACAGACGTGTTTCAGACGTGTTTCAGACGTGTTACAGACGTGTTTAAGACTTGTTTCAGACGTGTTTCAGACGTGTATCAGACGTGTATCAGACGTGTATCAGATGTGTATCAGATGTGTATCACAAGTGTATCACACGTGTATCACAAGTGTATCAGACGTGTTTCAGACGTGTATCAGACGTGTTTCAGACGTGTATCAGACGTGTTTCAGACGTGTATCACACGTGTATCAGCCGTGTATCACACGTGTATCAGACGTGTTTCAGACGTGTATAAGACGTGTTTCAGACGTGTTTCAGACGTGTTTCAGGCGTGTTTCAGGCGTGTTTCAGACGTGTATCACATGTGTATCAGTCGTGTTTCAGACGTGTATCAGACGTGTTTCAGGCGTGTTTCAGACGTGTTTCAGGCGTGTTTCAGGCGTGTTTAACACGTGTATTAGACGTGTATCAGACGTGTTTAAGACGTGATACAGACGTGTTACAGACGTGTTTCAGACGTGTTTCAGACGTGTTACAGACGTATTTAAGACTTGTTTCAGACGTGTTTCAGACGTGTATCAGACGTGTATCAGACGTGTATCAGATGTGTATCACACGTGTATCACACGTGTAACACAAGTGTATCAGACGTGTTTCAGACGTGTATCAGACGTGTTTCAGACGTGTATCAGACGTGTTTCAGACATGTATCAGACGTGTTTCAGATGTGTTTCAGACGTGTTTCAGACGTGTATCAGACGTGTTTCAGACGTGTATCAGACGTGTATCAGACGTGTATCACACGTGTTTCAGGCGTGTTTCAGACGTGTTTCAGACGTGTATCAGACGTGTTTCAGGCGTGTTTCAGACGTGTTTCAGGCGTGTTTCAGGCGTGTTTCAGACGTGTATCAAACGTGTTACAGACGTGTTTAAGACGTGTTTCAGACGTGTTTCAGACGTGTATCAAACGTGTTACAGACGTGTTTAAGACGTGTTACATACGTGTTTCAGACGTGTGTCAGACGTGTTTCGGACGTGTATCAGACGTGTATCACACGTGTATCAGACGTGTATCAGACGTGTATCACATGTGTATCAGACGTGTATCAGACGTGTTTCAGACGTGTTTCAGACGTGTATCAGACATGTATCACACGTGTTTCGGACGTGTATCAGACATGTATCACACGTGTATCAGACGTGTATCACATGTGTATCAGACGTGTATCAGACGTGTTACAGACGTGTTTCAGACGTGTATCAGACGTGTTTCAGACGTGTATCAGACGTGTTTCAGACGTGTTTCAGACGTGTTTCAGACGTGTATCAGACGTGTTTCAGACGTGTATCAGACGTGTATCAGACGTGTTTCAGACGTGTTTCAGACGTGTATCAGACATGTATCACACGTGTATCAGATGTGTATCACACGTGTATTAGACGTGTATCAGATGTGTTTAAGACGTGATACAGACGTGTTACAGACGTGTTTCAGACGTGTTTCAGACGTGTTACAGACGTGTTTAAGACTTGTTTCAGACGTGTTTCAGACGTGTATCAGACGTGTATCACAAGTGTATCACAAGTGTATCACAAGTGTATCAGACGTGTTTCAGACGTATATCAGACGTGTATCAGACGTGTATCAGACGTGTATCAGACGTGTATCAGACGTGTATCAGACTTGTATCAGACGTGTTTCAGACGTGTTTCAGACGTGTATCAGACGTGTATCACACGTGTATCACACGTGCATTACAAGTGTATCAGACGTGTTTCAGACGTGTATCAGACGTGTATCAGACGTGTATCAGACGTGTTTCAGACGTGTTTCAGACGTGTATCAGACGTGTATCAGACGTGTTTCAGACGTGTTTCAGACGTGTATCAGACGTGTATCACACGTGTATCACAAGTGTATCAGACGTGTTTCAGATGTGTATCAGACGTGTATCAGACGTGTATCAGACGTGTTTCAGACGTGTATCAGACGTGTTTCAGACGTGTATCGGATGTGTTTCGGACGTGTATCAGACGTGTTTCAGACGTGTATCAGACGTGTATCAGACGTGTATCAGACGTGTATCAGACGTGTTTCAGACGTGTATCAGACGTGTTTCAGGCGTGTTTCAGACGTGTTTCAGGCGTGTTTCAGGCGTGTTTCAGTCGTGTATCAGACGTGTATCAGACGTGTATCAGACGTGTATCAGACGTGTTTCAGACGTGTTTCAGACGTGTATCAGACGTGTATCACACGTGTATCACACGTGTATCACACGTGCATTACAAGTGTATCAGACGTGTATCAGACGTGTATCAGACGTGTTTCAGACGTGTATCAGACGTGTTTCAGGCGTGTTTCAGACGTGTTTCAGGCGTGTTTCAGGCGTGTTTCAGACGTGTAACAGACGTGTTTCAGACGTGTATCACACGTGTATCAGACGTGTTTCAGACGTGTTTCAGACGTGTATCAGACGTGTATCACACGTGTATCACAAGTGTATCAGACGTGTTTCAGACGTGTATCAGACGTGTATCAGACATGTATCAGACGTGTTTCAGACGTGTATCAGACGTGTTTCAGACGTGTATCAGATGTGTTTCGGACGTGTATCAGACGTGTTTCAGACGTGTTTCAGACGTGTTTCAGACATATATCAGACGTGTATCAGACGTTTATCAGACGTGTATCAGACGTGTTTCAGACGTGTAACAGAGGTGTTTCAGGCGTGTTTCAGACGTGTTTCAGGCGTGTTTCACACGTGTATTAGACGTGTATCAGACGTGTTTAAGATGTGATACAGACGTGTTACAGACGTGTTTCAGACGTGTTTCAGACGTGTTACAGACGTGTTTAAGACTTGTTTCAGACGTGTTTCAGAGGTGTATCAGACGTGTATCAGACGTGTTACAGACGTGTATCAGAAGTGTATCAGACGTGTATCAGACGTGTTTCAGACGTGTATCAGACGTGTTTCAGACGTGTATCACACGTGTATCAGACGTGTGTCACACGTGTATCAGACGTGTTTCAGACGTGTATCAGACGTGTTTCAGGCGTGTTTCAGGCGTGTTTCAGACGTGTTTCAGGCGTGTTTCAGACGTGTATCAGACGTGTTACAGACATGTTTAAGACTTGTTTCAGACGTGTTTCAGACGTGTATCAGACGTGTATCACACGTGTATCACACGTGTATCAGACGTGTATCAGAAGTGTTACAGACGTGTTACAGACGTGTTTCAGACGTGTATCAGACGTGTTTCGGACGTGTATCAGACGTGTATCACACGTGTATCAGACGTGTATCAGATGGTTTCAGACGTGTTTCAGACGTGTATCAGACAAGTATCAGACGTGTATCACACCTGTATTAGACGTGTATCAGACGTGTTTCAGACGTGTTACAGACGTGTTTAAGACTTGTTTCAGACGTGTTTCAGACGTGTATCAGACGTGTATCACACGTGTATCACAAGTGTTTCAGACGTGTTTCAGACGTGTATCAGACGTGTATCACACGTGTATCACACGTGCATTACAAGTGTATCAGACGTGTTTCAGACTTGTATCACACGTGTATCAGACGTGTTTCAGACGTGTATCACACGTGTATCAGACGTGTTTCAGACGTGTTTCAGACGTGTATCAGACGTGTATCACAAGTGTATCACACGTGTTTCAGACGTGTATCACACGTGTTTCAGACGTGTTTCAGACGTGTATCAGACGTGTATCACAAGTGTATCAGACGTGTTTCAGACGTGTTTCAGACGTGTATCAGACGTGTTTCAGACGTGTATCAGACGTGTATCACACGTGTATCAGACGTGTTTCAGACGTGTATCACACGTGTATCAGACGTGTTTCAGACGTGTTTCAGACGTGTATCAGACGTGTATCACAAGTGTATCAGACGTGTTTCAGACGTGTATCAGACGTGTTTCAGACGTGTATCAGACGTGTTTCGGAAGTGTATCAGACGTGTTTCAGACGTGTATCAGACGTGTATCACAAGTGTATCAGACGTGTTTCAGACGTGTTACTGACGTGTTTCAGACGTGTTTCAGACGTGTATCAGACGTGTATCAGACGTGTATCAGACGTGTTTCAGGCGTGTTTCAGACGTGTTTCAGGCGTGTTTCAGGCGTGTTTAAGACTTGTTTCAAACGTGTATCAGACGTGTATCAGACGTGTTTCAGACGTGCATCAGACGTGTTTCAGGCGTGTTTCAGACGTGTATCAGACATGTTTCAGACTTGTTTCAGACGTGTTTCAGACGTGTATCAGACGTTTATCAGACGTGTATCAGACGTGTTTCAGACGTGTATCAGACGTGTTTCAGGCGTGTTTCAGACGTGTTTCAGACGTGTTACAGACGTGTATCATACGTGTATCACACGTGTATCAGACGTGTTTCAGACGTGTATCAAACGTGTATCAGACGTGTTTCAGACGTGTTTCAGACGTGTTTCAGACGTGTCTCAGACGTGTTTCAGACGTGTTTCAGACGTGTATTAGAAGTGTTTCAGACGTGTATCAGACGTGTATCACAAGTGTATCAGACGTGTTTCAGACGTGTTTCAGACGTGTATCAGACGTGTTTCAGACGTGTATCAGACGTGTATCAGACGTGTTTCAGACGTGTTTCAGACGTGTTTCAGAGGTGTATCAGACGTGTTTCAGACGTGTATCAGACGTGTTTCAGATATGTATCAGACGTGTTTCAGACGTGTATCAAACGTGTATCAGACGTGTTTCAGACGTGTTTCAGACGTGTTTCAGACGTGTCTCAGACGTGTATCAGACGTGTTTCAGACGTGTATCAGACGTGTTTCAGACGTGTTACAGACGTGTTTCAGACGTGTATCAGACGTGTTTAAGACGTGTATCAGACGTGTTTCAGATGTGTTTCAGACGTGTTTCAGACGTGTATCAGACGTGTTTCAGACGTGTATCACACGTGTATCAAACGTGTTTCAGACGTGTATCAGACGTGTTTCAGGCGTGTTTCAGACGTGTTTCAGGCGTGTTTCAGGCGTGTTTCACACGTGTATTAGACGTGTATCAGACGTATTTAAGACGTGATACAGACGTGTTTCAGACGTGTTTCAGACGTGTTACAGACGTGTTTAAGACTTGTTTCAGACGTGTTTTAGACGTGTATCATACGTGTATCACACGTGTATCACAAGTGTATCAGACGTGTTTCAGACATGTATCAGACGTGTTTCAGATGTGTTTCAGACGTGTTTCAGACGTGTATCAGACGTGTTTCAGGCGTGTTTCAGACTTGTTTCAGGCGTGTTTCAGGCGTGTTTCAGACGTGTTTAAGACTTGTTTCAGACGTGTTTCAGACGTGTATCAGACGTGTATCAGACGTGTATCACACGTGTATCAGACGTGTATCAGAAGTGTTACAGACGTGTTACGGACGTGTTTCAGACGTGTTACAGACGTGTATCACACCTGTATCAGACATGTTTCAGACGTGTGTCACACGTGTATTAGACGTGTATCAGACGTGTTTAAGACGTGATACAGACGTGTTACAGACGTGTTTCAGACGTGTTTCAGACGTGTTACAGACGTGTTTAAGACTTGTTTCAGACGTGTTTCAGACGTGTATCACACGTGTATCACAAGTGTTTCAGACGTGTTTCAGACGTGTATCACACGTGTATCACACGTGTATCACACGTGTATCACACGTGCATTACAAGTGTTTCAGACGTGTATCAGACGTGTATCACAAGTGTATCAGACGTGTTTCCGACGTGTATCAGACGTGTATCACACGTGTATCAGACGTGTATCAGACGTGTTTCAGACGTGTTTCAGACGTGTATCAGACGTGTATCACACGTGTATCACAAATGTATCAGACGTGTTTCAGACGTGTATCAGACGTGTATCAGACGTGTTTCAGACGTGTATCAGACGTGTTTCAGGCGTGTTTCAGGCTTGTTTCAGGCGTGTTTCACACGTGTATTAGACGTGTATCAGACGTGTATCAGACGTGTTTCAGACGTGTATCAGACGTGTATCACACGTGTATCAGACGTGTATCAGACGTGTTTCAGACGTGTATCAGACGTTTATCACAAGTGTATCAGACGTGTTTCAGACGTGTATCAGACGTGTATCACACGTGTATCAGACGTGTATCAGACGTGTTTCAGACGTGTATCACACGTGTATCAGACGTGTTTCAGACGTGTATCAGACGTGTATCACACCTGTATCACAAGTGTATCAGACGTGTTTCAGACGTGTATCAGACGTGTATCAGACGTGTTTCAGACGTGTATCAGACGTGTTTCAGACGTGTATCAGACGTGTATCAGACGTGTATCAGACGTGTATCACACGTGTATCACATGTGTATCAGACGTGTATCAGAAGTGTTACAGACGTGTTACAGACGTGTTTCAGACGTGTATCGGACGTGTTTCGGACGTGTATCAGACGTGTATCACACGTGTATCAGACGTGTATCAGACGTGTTTCAGACGTGTTTCAGACGTGTATCAGACGTGTTACAGACGTGTATCACACCTATATCAGACATGTATCAGACGTGTGTCATACGTGTATTAGACGTGTATCAGACGTGTTTAAGACGTGATACAGACGTGTTATAGACGTGTTTCAGACGTGTTTCAGACGTGTTACAGACGTGTTTAAGACCTGTTTCAGACGTGTATCAGACGTGTATCACAAGTGTATCACAAGTTTTTCAGACGTGTTTCAGACGTGTATCACACGTGTATCACACGTGTATCAGACGTGTATCAGACGTGTTTCAGACGTGTTTCAGACGTGTTTCAGACGTGTATCAGACGTGTATCAGACGTGTATCACACGTGTATCACAAGTGTTTCAGACGTGTTTCAGACGTGTTTCAGACGTGTATCAGACGTGTATCACACGTGTATCACAAATGTATCAGACGTGTTTCAGACGTGTATCAGACGTGTATCAGACGTGTTTCAGACGTGTATCAGACGTGTATCAGACGTGTATCAGACGTGTTTCGGACGTGTATCAGACGTGTTTCAGACGTGTATCAGACGTGTATCAGACGTGTATCAGACGTGTATCAGACGTGTTTCAGACGTGTATCAGACGTGTATCAGACGTGTTTCAGACGTGTATCAGACGTGTATCACAAGTGTATCAGACGTGTTTCAGACGTGTATCAGACGTGTATCAGACGTGTTTCAGACGTGTATCAGACGTGTTTCGGACGTGTATCAGACGTGTTTCAGACGTGTATCAGACGTGTATCAGACGTGTATCACAAGTGTATCAGACGTGTTTCAGACGTGTATCAGACGTGTATCAGACGTGTATCAGACGTGTTTCAGACGTGTATCAGACGTGTTTCAGGCGTGTTTCAGACGTGTTTCAGGCTTGTTTCAGGCGTGTTTCACATGTGTATTAGACGTGTATCAGACGTGTATCAGACGTGTATCAGACGTGTTTCAGACGTGTATCAGATGTGTTTCAGGCGTGTTTCAGGCTTGTTTCAGGCGTGTTTCACATGTGTATTAGACGTGTATCAGACGTGTATCAGACGTGTATCAGACGTGTATCAGACGTGTTTCAGACGTGTATCAGACGTGTATCAGACGTGTTTCAGACGTGTATCAGACGTGTTTCAGGCGTGTTTCAGGCTTGTTTCAGGCGTGTTTCACACGTGTATTAGACGTGTATCAGACGTGTATCAGACGTGTTTCAGACGTGTATCAGACGTGTATCACACGTGTATCAGACGTGTATCAGACGTGTTTCAGACGTGTATCAGACGTTTATCACAAGTGTATCAGACGTGTTTCAGACGTGTATCAGACGTGTATCACACGTGTATCAGACGTGTATCAGACGTGTTTCAGACGTGTATCACACGTGTATCAGACGTGTTTCAGACGTGTTTCAGACGTGTATCAGACGTGTATCACACCTGTATCACAAGTGTATCAGACGTGTTTCAGACGTGTATCAGACGTGTATCAGACGTGTTTCAGACGTGTATCAGACGTGTTTCAGACGTGTATCAGACGTGTATCAGACGTGTATCAGACGTGTATCACACGTGTATCAGACGTGTATCAGAAGTGTTACAGACGTGTTACAGACGTGTTTCAGACGTGTATCGGACGTGTTTCGGACGTGTATCAGACGTGTATCACACGTGTATCAGACGTGTATCAGACGTGTTTCAGACGTGTTTCAGACGTGTATCAGACGTGTTACAGACGTGTATCACACCTATATCAGACATGTATCAGACGTGTGTCATACGTGTATTAGACGTGTATCAGACGTGTTTAAGACGTGATACAGACGTGTTATAGACGTGTTTCAGACGTGTTTCAGACGTGTTACAGACGTGTTTAAGACTTGTTTCAGACGTGTATCAGACGTGTATCACAAGTGTATCACAAGTTTTTCAGACGTGTTTCAGACGTGTATCACACGTGTATCACACGTGTATCAGACGTGTATCAGACGTGTTTCAGACGTGTTTCAGACGTGTTTCAGACGTGTATCAGACGTGTATCAGACGTGTATCAGACGTGTTTCAGGCGTGTATCACACGTGTATCACAAGTGTTTCAGACGTGTTTCAGACGTGTTTCAGACGTGTATCAGACGTGTATCACACGTGTATCACAAATGTATCAGACGTGTTTCAGACGTGTATCAGACGTGTATCAGACGTGTTTCAGACGTGTATCAGACGTGTATCAGACGTGTATCAGACGTGTTTCGGACGTGTATCAGACGTGTTTCAGACGTGTATCAGACGTGTATCAGACGTGTTTCAGACGTGTATCAGACGTGTTTCAGACGTGTATCAGACGTGTATCAGACGTGTTTCAGACGTGTATCAGACGTGTATCACAAGTGTATCAGACGTGTTTCAGACGTGTATCAGACGTGTTTCAGACGTGTATCAGACGTGTTTCGGACGTGTATCAGACGTGTTTCAGACGTGTATCAGACGTGTATCAGACGTGTATCACAAGTGTATCAGACGTGTTTCAGACGTGTATCAGACGTGTATCAGACGTGTATCAGACGTGTTTCAGACGTGTATCAGACGTGTTTCAGGCGTGTTTCAGACGTGTTTCAGGCGTGTTTCACATGTGTATTAGACGTGTATCAGACGTGTATCAGACGTGTATCAGACGTGTTTCAGACGTGTATCAGATGTGTTTCAGGCGTGTTTCAGGCTTGTTTCAGGCGTGTTTCACATGTGTATTAGACGTGTATCAGACGTGTATCAGAGGTGTATCAGACGTGTTTCAGACGTGTTTCAGACGTGTTTCAGACGTGTATCAGACGTGTATCACACGTGTATCACAAGTGTATCAGACGTGTTTCAGACGTGTATCAGACGAGTATCACACGTGTATCACAAGTGTTTCAGACGTGTATCAGACGTGTATCAGACGTGTATCAGACGTGTTTCGGACGTGTATCAGACGTGTTTCAGACGTGTATCAGACGTGTATCAGACGTGTATCAGACGTGTATCAGACGTGTTTCAGACGTGTATCAGACGTGTATCAGACGTGTTTCAGACGTGTATCAGACGTGTATCACAAGTGTATCAGACGTGTTTCAGACGTGTATCAGACGTGTATCAGACGTGTTTCAGACGTGTATCAGACGTGTTTCGGACGTGTATCAGACGTGTTTCAGACGTGTATCAGACGTGTATCAGACGTGTATCACAAGTGTATCAGACGTGTTTCAGACGTGTATCAGACGTGTATCAGACGTGTATCAGACGTGTTTCAGACGTGTATCAGACGTGTTTCAGGCGTGTTTCAGACGTGTTTCAGGCTTGTTTCAGGCGTGTTTCACATGTGTATTAGACGTGTATCAGACGTGTATCAGACGTGTATCAGACGTGTTTCAGACGTGTATCAGACGTGTATCACACGTGTATCACAAATGTATCAGACGTGTTTCAGACGTGTATCAGACGTGTATCAGACGTGTTTCAGACGTGTATCAGACGTGTATCAGACGTGTTTCGGACGTGTATCAGACGTGTATCAGACGTGTTTCAGACGTGTATCAGACGTGTATCAGACGTGTTTCGGACGTGTATCAGACGTGTTTCAGACGTGTATCAGACGTGTATCAGACGTGTATCAGACGTGTATCAGACGTGTTTCAGACGTGTATCAGACGTGTATCAGACGTGTTTCAGACGTGTATCAGACGTGTATCACAAGTGTATCAGACGTGTTTCAGACGTGTATCAGACGTGTTTCAGACGTGTATCAGACGTGTTTCGGACGTGTATCAGACGTGTTTCAGACGTGTATCAGACGTGTATCAGACGTGTATCACAAGTGTATCAGACGTGTTTCAGACGTGTATCAGACGTGTATCAGACGTGTATCAGACGTGTTTCAGACGTGTATCAGACGTGTTTCAGGCGTGTTTCAGACGTGTTTCAGGCTTGTTTCAGGCGTGTTTCACATGTGTATTAGACGTGTATCAGACGTGTATCAGACGTGTATCAGACGTGTTTCAGACATGTATCAGATGTGTTTCAGGCGTGTTTCAGGCTTGTTTCAGGCGTGTTTCACATGTGTATTAGACGTGTATCAGACGTGTATCAGAGGTGTATCAGACGTGTTTCAGACGTGTTTCAGACGTGTTTCAGACGTGTATCAGACGTGTATCACACGTGTATCACAAGTGTATCAGACGTGTTTCAGACGTGTATCAGACGAGTATCACACGTGTATCACAAGTGTATCAGACGTGTATCAGACGTGTTTCAGACATGTATCAGACGTGTATCACATGTGTATCAGACGTGTATCAGACGTGTTTCAGACGTGTATCACACGTGTATCAGACGTGTTTCAGACGTGTTTCAGACGTGTATCACACGTGTATCAGACGTGTTTCAGACGTGTTTCAGACGTGTATCAGACGTGTATCACACGTGTATCAGACGTGTATCACATGTGTATCAGACGTGTATCAGACGTGTTTCAGACGTGTATCAGACGTGTATCACACGTGTATCACAAGTGTATCAGACGTGTATCACAAGTGTATCAGACGTGTTTCAGACATGTATCAGACGTGTATCACATGTGTATCAGACGTGTATCAGACGTGTTTCATACGTGTATCAGACGTGTATCAGACGTGTTTCAGACGTGTTTCAGACGTGTTTCAGACGTGTATCACACGTGTATCAGACGTGTTTCAGACGTGTTTCAGACGTGTTTCAGACGTGTATCAGACGTGTATCACACGTGTATCAGACGTGTATCAGACGTGTTTCAGACGTGTATCAGACGTGTTTCAGACGTGTATCAGACGTGTATCAGACGTGTATCACACATGTATCACAAGTGTATCAGACGTGTTTCAGACGTGTATCAGACGTGTATCAGACGTGTATCAGACGTGTTTCAGACGTGTATCAGACGTGTATCACAAGTGTATCAGACGTGTTTCAGACGTGTATCAGACGTGTATCACACGTGTATCAGACGTGTATCAGACGTGTTTCAGACGTGTATCACACGTGTATCAGACGTGTTTCAGACGTGTTTCAGACGTGTATCAGACGTGTTTCAGACGTGTTACAGACGTGTTTCAGACGTGTATCAGACGTGTTTCAGACGTGTATCAGACGTGTTTCAGGCGTGTTTCGGACGTGTTTCAGGCGTGTTTCAGGCGTGTTTAAGACTTGTTTCAAACGTGTATCAGACGTGTATCAGACGTGTATCAGACGTGTTTCAGACGTGCATCAGACGTGTTTCAGACGTGCATCAGACGTGTTTCAGACGTGTATCAGACATGTTTCGGACGTGTATCAGACGTGTTTCAGACGTGTATCAGACGTTTATCAGACGTGTATCAGACGTGTATCAGACGTGTTTCAGACGTGTATCAGACGTGTATCAGACGTGTATCAGACGCGTTTCAGACGTGTATCAGACGTGTTTCAGGCGTGTTTCAGGCTTGTTTCAGGCGTGTTTCACACGTGTATTAGACGTGTATCAGGCATGTTTCAGACGTGTATCAGACATGTTTCGGACGTGTATCAGACGTGTTTCAGACGTGTATCAGACGTTTATCAGACGTGTATCAGACGTGTATCAGACGTGTTTCAGACGTGTATCAGACGTGTATCAGACGTGTATCACAAGTGTATCAGACGTGTTTCAGACGTGTATCAGACGTGTATCAGACGTGTATCAGACGTGTTTCAGACGTGTATCAGACGTGTTTCAGACGTGTATCAGACGTTTATCACAAGTGTATCAGACGTGTTTCAGACGTGTATCAGACGTGTATCACAAGTGTATCAGACGTGTTTCAGACGTGTATCAGACGTGTTTCAGACGTGTATCAGACGTGTTTCAGACGTGTATCAGACGTGTTTCAGACGTGTATCAGACGTGTTTCAGACGTGTATCAGACGTGTATCACACGTGTATCAGACGTGTATCAGACGTGTTTCAGACGTGTTACAGACGTGTTTAAGACTTGTTTCAGACGTGTTTCAGACGTGTTTCACACGTGTATTAGACGTGTATTGGACGTGTATCAGACGTGTATCAGACGTGTTTCAGACGTGTATCAGACGAGTATCACACGTGTATCACAAGTGTATCAGACGTGTATCAGACGTGTATCACACGTGTATCACAAGTGTATCAGACGTGTATCAGACGTGTTTCAGACGTGTATCACACGTGTATCAGATGTGTTTCAGACGTGTTTCAGACGTGTATCACACGTGTATCAGACGTGTTTCAGACGTGTTTCAGACGTGTATCAGACGTGTATCACACGTGTATCAGACGTGTATCACATGTGTATCAGACGTGTTTCAGACGTGTATCAGACGTGTTTCAGACGTGTATCAGACGTGTATCACACGTGTATCACAAGTGTATCAGACGTGTATCACAAGTGTATCAGACGTGTTTCAGACATGTATCAGACGTGTATCACATGTGTATCAGACGTGTATCAGACGTGTTTCATACGTGTATCAGACGTGTATCAGACGTGTTTCAGACGTGTTTCAGACGTGTTTCAGACGTGTATCACACGTGTATCAGACGTGTTTCAGACGTGTATCAGACGTGTATCACACGTGTATCAGACGTGTATCAGACGTGTTTCAGACGTGTATCAGACGTGTATCAGACGTGTATCAGACGTGTTTCAGACGTGTATCAGACGTGTTTCAGACGTGTATCAGACGTGTATCAGACGTGTATCACACATGTATCACAAGTGTATCAGACGTGTTTCAGACGTGTATCAGACGTGTATCAGACGTGTATCAGACGTGTTTCAGACGTGTATCAGACGTGTATCACAAGTGTATCAGACGTGTATCAGACGTGTTTCAGACGTGTATCACACGTGTATCAGATGTGTTTCAGACGTGTTTCAGACGTGTATCACACGTGTATCAGACGTGTTTCAGACGTGTTTCAGACGTGTATCAGACGTGTATCACACGTGTATCAGACGTGTATCACATGTGTATCAGACGTGTTTCAGACGTGTATCAGACGTGTTTCAGACGTGTATCAGACGTGTTTCAGACGTGTATCAGACGTGTATCAGACGTGTATCACAAGTGTATCAGACGTGTTTCAGACGTGTATCAGACGTGTATCAGACGTGTATCAGACGCGTTTCAGACGTGTATCAGACGTGTTTCAGGCGTGTTTCAGGCTTGTTTCAGGCGTGTTTCACACGTGTATTAGACGTGTATCAGGCATGTTTCAGACGTGTATCAGACATGTTTCGGACGTGTATCAGACGTGTTTCAGACGTGTATCAGACGTTTATCAGACGTGTATCACAAGTGTATCAGACGTGTTTCAGACGTGTATCAGACGTTTATCAGACGTGTATCAGACGTGTATCAGACGTGTTTCAGACGTGTATCAGACGTGTATCAGACGTGTATCACAAGTGTATCAGACGTGTTTCAGACGTGTATCAGACGTGTATCAGACGTGTATCAGACGTGTTTCAGACGTGTATCAGACGTGTTTCAGGCGTGTTTCAGACGTGTTTCAGACGTGTATCAGACGTTTATCACAAGTGTATCAGACGTGTTTCAGACGTGTTTCAGACGTGTTTCAGACGTGTATCAGACGTGTTTCAGACGTGTTACAGACGTGTTTCAGACGTGTATCAGACGTGTTTCAGACGTGTATCAGACGTGTTTAAGACTTGTTTCAAACGTGTATCAGACGTGTATCAGACGTGTATCAGACGTGTTTCACACGTGCATCAGACGTGTTTCAGACGTGCATCAGACGTGTTTCAGAGGTGTATCAGACATGTTTCGGACGTGTATCAGACTTTTATCTGACGTGTTTCAGACGTGTATCAGACGTGTTTCAGACGTGTATCAGACGTGTATCAGACGTGTATCACAAGTGTATCAGACGTGTTTCAGACGTGTATCAGACGTTTATCAGACGTGTATCAGACGCGTTTCAGACGTGTATCAGACGTGTTTCAGGCGTGTTTCAGGCTTGTTTCAGGCGTGTTTCACACGTGTATTAGACGTGTATCAGGCATGTTTCAGACGTGTATCAGACATGTTTCGGACGTGTATCAGACGTGTTTCAGACGTGTATCAGACGTTTATCAGACGTGTATCAGACGTGTATCAGACGTGTTTCAGACGTGTATCAGACGTGTATCAGACGTGTATCACAAGTGTATCAGACGTGTTTCAGACGTGTATCAGACGTGTTTCAGACGTGTATCAGACGTGTTTCAGACGTGTATCAGACGTGTATCAGACGTGTATCAGACGTGTTTCAGACGTGTATCAGACGTGTTTCAGGCGTGTTTCAGACGTGTTTCAGACGTGTATCAGACGTGTTTCAGACGTGTATCAGACGTTTATCACAAGTGTATCAGACGTGTTTCAGACGTGTATCAGACGTGTATCACAAGTGTATCAGACGTGTTTCAGACGTGTATCAGACGTGTTTCAGACGTGTATCAGACGTGTTTCAGACGTGTATCAGACGTGTTTCAGACGTGTATCAGACGTGTTTCAGACGTGTATCAGACGTGTATCACACGTGTATCAGACGTGTATCAGACGTGTTTCAGACGTGTTACAGACGTGTTTAAGACTTGTTTCAGACGTGTTTCAGACGTGTTTCACACGTGTATTAGACGTGTATTGGACGTGTATCAGACGTGTATCAGACGTGTTTCAGACGTGTATCAGACGAGTATCACACGTGTATCACAAGTGTATCAGACGTGTATCAGACGTGTATCACACGTGTATCACAAGTGTATCAGACGTGTATCAGACGTGTTTCAGACGTGTATCACACGTGTATCAGATGTGTTTCAGACGTGTTTCAGACGTGTATCACACGTGTATCAGACGTGTTTCAGACGTGTTTCAGACGTGTATCAGACGTGTATCACACGTGTATCAGACGTGTATCACATGTGTATCAGACGTGTTTCAGACGTGTATCAGACGTGTTTCAGACGTGTATCAGACGTGTATCACACGTGTATCACAAGTGTATCAGACGTGTATCACAAGTGTATCAGACGTGTATCAGACGTGTTTCATACGTGTATCAGACGTGTATCAGACGTGTTTCAGACGTGTTTCAGACGTGTATCACACGTGTATCAGACGTGTTTCAGACGTGTATCAGACGTGTATCACACGTGTATCAGACGTGTATCAGACGTGTTTCAGACGTGTATCAGACGTGTATCAGACGTGTATCAGACGTGTTTCAGACGTGTATCAGACGTGTTTCAGACGTGTATCAGACGTGTATCAGACGTGTATCACACATGTATCACAAGTGTATCAGACGTGTTTCAGACGTGTATCAGACGTGTATCAGACGTGTATCAGACGTGTTTCAGACGTGTATCAGACGTGTATCACAAGTGTATCAGACGTGTATCAGACGTGTATCACACGTGTATCACAAGTGTATCAGACGTGTATCAGACGTGTTTCAGACGTGTATCACACGTGTATCAGATGTGTTTCAGACGTGTTTCAGACGTGTATCACACGTGTATCAGACGTGTATCACATGTGTATCAGACGTGTTTCAGACGTGTATCAGACGTGTTTCAGACGTGTTTCAGACGTGTATCAGACGTGTATCACACGTGTATCAGACGTGTATCACATGTGTATCAGACGTGTTTCAGACGTGTATCAGACGTGTTTCAGACGTGTATCAGACGTGTTTCAGACGTGTATCAGACGTGTATCAGACGTGTATCACAAGTGTATCAGACGTGTTTCAGACGTGTATCAGACGTGTATCAGACGTGTATCAGACGCGTTTCAGACGTGTATCAGACGTGTTTCAGGCGTGTTTCAGGCTTGTTTCAGGCGTGTTTCACACGTGTATTAGACGTGTATCAGGCATGTTTCAGACGTGTATCAGACATGTTTCGGACGTGTATCAGACGTGTTTCAGACGTGTATCAGACGTTTATCAGACGTGTATCACAAGTGTATCAGACGTGTTTCAGACGTGTATCAGACGTTTATCAGACGTGTATCAGACGTGTATCAGACGTGTTTCAGACGTGTATCAGACGTGTATCAGACGTGTATCACAAGTGTATCAGACGTGTTTCAGACGTGTATCAGACGTGTATCAGACGTGTTTCAGACGTGTATCAGACGTGTTTCAGGCGTGTTTCAGACGTGTTTCAGACGTGTATCAGACGTTTATCACAAGTGTATCAGACGTGTTTCAGACGTGTTTCAGACGTGTTTCAGACGTGTATCAGACGTGTTTCAGACGTGTTACAGACGTGTTTCAGACGTGTATCAGACGTGTTTCAGACGTGTATCAGACGTGTTTAAGACTTGTTTCAAACGTGTATCAGACGTGTATCAGACGTGTATCAGACGTGTTTCACACGTGCATCAGACGTGTTTCAGACGTGCATCAGACGTGTTTCAGACGTGTATCAGACATGTTTCGGACGTGTATCAGACTTTTATCAGACGTGTTTCAGACGTGTATCAGACGTGTTTCAGACGTGTATCAGACGTGTATCAGACGTGTATCACAAGTGTATCAGACGTGTTTCAGACGTGTATCAGACGTTTATCAGACGTGTATCAGACGCGTTTCAGACGTGTATCAGACGTGTTTCAGGCGTGTTTCAGGCTTGTTTCAGGCGTGTTTCACACGTGTATTAGACGTGTATCAGGCATGTTTCAGACGTGTATCAGACATGTTTCGGACGTGTATCAGACGTGTTTCAGACGTGTATCAGACGTTTATCAGACGTGTATCAGACGTGTATCAGACGTGTTTCAGACGTGTATCAGACGTGTATCAGACGTGTATCACAAGTGTATCAGACGTGTTTCAGACGTGTATCAGACGTGTTTCAGACGTGTATCAGACGTGTTTCAGACGTGTATCAGACGTGTATCAGACGTGTATCAGACGTGTTTCAGACGTGTATCAGACGTGTTTCAGGCGTGTTTCAGACGTGTTTCAGACGTGTATCAGACGTTTATCACAAGTGTATCAGACGTGTTTCAGACGTGTATCAGACGTGTTTCAGACGTGTATCAGACGTGTTTCAGACGTGTATCAGACGTGTTTCAGACGTGTATCAGACGTGTATCACACGTGTATCAGACGTGTATCAGACGTGTTTCAGACGTGTTACAGACGTGTTTCACACGTGTATTAGACGTGTATTGGACGTGTATCAGACGTGTATCAGACGTGTTTCAGACGTGTATCAGACGAGTATCACACGTGTATCACAAGTGTATCAGACGTGTATCAGACGTGTATCACACGTGTATCACAAGTGTATCAGACGTGTATCAGACGTGTTTCAGACATGTATCAGACGTGTATCACATGTGTATCAGACGTGTATCAGACGTGTTTCAGACGTGTATCACACGTGTATCAGACGTGTTTCAGACGTGTTTCAGACGTGTATCACACGTGTATCAGACGTGTTTCAGACGTGTTTCAGACGTGTATCAGACGTGTATCAAACGTGTATCACAAGTGTATCAGACGTGTATCAGACGTGTTTCAGACGTGTTTCAGACGTGTATCACACGTGTATCAGACGTGTTTCAGACGTGTTTCAGACGTGTATCAGACGTGTATCACACGTGTATCAGACGTGTATCACATGTGTATCAGACGTGTATCAGACGTGTTTCAGACGTGTATCAGACGTGTTTCAGACGTGTATCAGACGTGTATCACACGTGTATCACAAGTGTATCAGACGTGTATCACAAGTGTATCAGACGTGTTTCAGACATGTATCAGACGTGTATCAGACGTGTATCACATGTGTATCAGACGTGTATCAGACGTGTTTCATACGTGTATCAGACGTGTATCAGACGTGTTTCAGACGTGTTTCAGACGTGTTTCAGACGTGTATCACACGTGTATCAGACGTGTTTCAGACGTGTTTCAGACGTGTATCAGACGTGTATCACACGTGTATCAGACGTGTATCAGACGTGTTTCAGACGTGTATCAGACGTGTATCAGACGTGTATCAGACGTGTTTCAGACGTGTATCAGACGTGTTTCAGACGTGTATCAGACGTGTATCAGACGTGTATCACACATGTATCACAAGTGTATCAGACGTGTTTCAGACGTGTTTCACACGTGCATCAGACGTGTTTCAGACGTGCATCAGACGTGTTTCAGACGTGTATCAGACATGTTTCGGACGTGTATCAGACTTTTATCAGACGTGTTTCAGACGTGTATCAGACGTGTTTCAGACGTGTATCAGACGTGTATCAGACGTGTATCAGACGTGTTTCAGACGTGTATCAGACGTGTTTCAGGCGTGTTTCAGACGTGTTTCAGACGTGTATCAGACGTTTATCACAAGTGTATCAGACGTGTTTCAGACGTGTTTCAGACGTGTTTCAGACGTGTATCAGACGTGTTTCAGACGTGTTACAGACGTGTTTCAGACGTGTATCAGACGTGTTTCAGACGTGTATCAGACGTGTTTAAGACTTGTTTCAAACGTGTATCAGACGTGTATCAGACGTGTATCAGACGTGTTTCACACGTGCATCAGACGTGTTTCAGACGTGCATCAGACGTGTTTCAGACGTGTATCAGACATGTTTCGGACGTGTATCAGACTTTTATCAGACGTGTTTCAGACGTGTATCAGACGTGTTTCAGACGTGTATCAGACGTGTATCAGACGTGTATCACAAGTGTATCAGACGTGTTTCAGACGTGTATCAGACGTTTATCAGACGTGTATCAGACGCGTTTCAGACGTGTATCAGACGTGTTTCAGGCGTGTTTCAGGCTTGTTTCAGGCGTGTTTCACACGTGTATTAGACGTGTATCAGGCATGTTTCAGACGTGTATCAGACATGTTTCGGACGTGTATCAGACGTGTTTCAGACGTGTATCAGACGTTTATCAGACGTGTATCAGACGTGTTTCAGACGTGTATCAGACGTGTATCAGACGTGTATCACAAGTGTATCAGACGTGTTTCAGACGTGTATCAGACGTGTTTCAGACGTGTATCAGACGTGTTTCAGACGTGTATCAGACGTGTATCAGACGTGTATCAGACGTGTTTCAGACGTGTATCAGACGTGTTTCAGGCGTGTTTCAGACGTGTTTCAGACGTGTATCAGACGTTTATCACAAGTGTATCAGACGTGTTTCAGACGTGTATCAGACGTGTTTCAGACGTGTATCAGACGTGTTTCAGACGTGTATCAGACGTGTTTCAGACGTGTATCAGACGTGTATCACACGTGTATCAGACGTGTATCAGACGTGTTTCAGACGTGTTACAGACGTGTTTCACACGTGTATTAGACGTGTATTGGACGTGTATCAGACGTGTATCAGACGTGTTTCAGACGTGTATCAGACGAGTATCACACGTGTATCACAAGTGTATCAGACGTGTATCAGACGTGTATCACACGTGTATCACAAGTGTATCAGACGTGTATCAGACGTGTTTCAGACATGTATCAGACGTGTATCACATGTGTATCAGACGTGTATCAGACGTGTTTCAGACGTGTATCACACGTGTATCAGACGTGTTTCAGACGTGTTTCAGACGTGTATCACACGTGTATCAGACGTGTTTCAGACGTGTTTCAGACGTGTATCAGACGTGTATCAAACGTGTATCACAAGTGTATCAGACGTGTATCAGACGTGTTTCAGACGTGTTTCAGACGTGTATCACACGTGTATCAGACGTGTTTCAGACGTGTTTCAGACGTGTATCAGACGTGTATCACACGTGTATCAGACGTGTATCACATGTGTATCAGACATGTATCAGACGTGTTTCAGACGTGTATCAGACGTGTTTCAGACGTGTATCAGACGTGTATCACACGTGTATCACAAGTGTATCAGACGTGTATCACAAGTGTATCAGACGTGTTTCAGACATGTATCAGACGTGTATCACATGTGTATCAGACGTGTATCAGACGTGTTTCATACGTGTATCAGACGTGTATCAGACGTGTTTCAGACGTGTTTCAGACGTGTTTCAGACGTGTATCACACGTGTATCAGACGTGTTTCAGACGTGTTTCAGACGTGTATCAGACGTGTATCACACGTGTATCAGACGTGTATCAGACGTGTTTCAGACGTGTATCAGACGTGTATCAGACGTGTTTCAGACGTGTATCAGACGTGTTTCAGACGTGTATCAGACGTGTATCAGACGTGTATCACACATGTATCACAAGTGTATCAGACGTGTTTCAGACGTGTATCAGACGTGTATCAGACGTGTATCAGACGTGTTTCAGACGTGTATCAGACGTGTATCACAAGTGTATCAGACGTGTTTCAGACGTGTATCAGACGTGTATCACACGTGTATCAGACGTGTATCAGACGTGTTTCAGACGTGTATCACACGTGTATCAGACGTGTTTCAGACGTGTTTCAGACGTGTATCAGACGTGTTTCAGACGTGTTACAGACGTGTTTCAGACGTGTATCAGACGTGTTTCAGACGTGTATCAGACGTGTTTCAGGCGTGTTTCGGACGTGTTTCAGGCGTGTTTCAGGCGTGTTTAAGACTTGTTTCAAACGTGTATCAGACGTGTATCAGACGTGTATCAGACGTGTTTCAGACGTGCATCAGACGTGTTTCAGACGTGCATCAGACGTGTTTCAGACGTGTATCAGACATGTTTCGGACGTGTATCAGACGTGTTTCAGACGTGTATCAGACGTGTATCACAAGTGTATCAGACGTGTTTCAGACGTGTATCAGACGTGTATCAGACGTGTATCAGACGCGTTTCAGACGTGTATCAGACGTGTTTCAGGCGTGTTTCAGGCTTGTTTCAGGCGTGTTTCACACGTGTATTAGACGTGTATCAGGCATGTTTCAGACGTGTATCAGACATGTTTCGGACGTGTATCAGACGTGTTTCAGACGTGTATCAGACGTTTATCAGACGTGTATCAGACGTGTATCAGACGTGTTTCAGACGTGTATCAGACGTGTATCAGACGTGTATCACAAGTGTATCAGACGTGTTTCAGACGTGTATCAGACGTGTATCAGACGTGTTTCAGACGTGTATCAGACGTGTTTCAGGCGTGTTTCAGACGTGTTTCAGACGTGTATCAGACGTTTATCACAAGTGTATCAGACGTGTTTCAGACGTGTATCAGACGTGTTTCAGACGTGTATCAGACGTGTTTCAGACGTGTATCAGACGTGTTTCAGACGTGTATCAGACGTGTTTCAGACGTGTATCAGACGTGTATCACACGTGTATCAGACGTGTATCAGACGTGTTTCAGACGTGTTACAGACGTGTTTAAGACTTGTTTCAGACGTGTTTCAGACGTGTTTCACACGTGTATTAGACGTGTATTGGACGTGTATCAGACGTGTATCAGACGTGTTTCAGACGTGTATCAGACGTGTTTCAGACGTGTATCAGACGTGTTTCACACGTGTATTAGACGTGTATTGGACGTGTATCAGACGTGTATCAGACGTGTTTCAGACGTGTATCAGACGAGTATCACACGTGTATCACAAGTGTATCAGACGTGTATCAGACGTGTTTCAGACATGTATCAGACGTGTATCACATGTGTATCAGACGTGTATCAGACGTGTTTCAGACGTGTATCACACGTGTATCAGACGTGTTTCAGACGTGTTTCAGACGTGTATCACACGTGTATCAGACGTGTTTCAGACGTGTTTCAGACGTGTATCAGACGTGTATCACAAGTGTATCAGACGTGTATCAGACGTGTTTCAGACATGTATCAGACGTGTATCACATGTGTATCAGACGTGTATCAGACGTGTTTCAGACTTGTATCACACGTGTATCAGACGTGTATCAGACGTGTTTCAGACGTGTATCAGACGTGTATCAGACGTGTATCAGACGTGTTTCAGACGTGTATCAGACGTGTTTCAGACGTGTATCAGACGTGTATCAGACGTGTATCACACATGTATCACAAGTGTATCAGACGTGTTTCAGACGTGTATCAGACGTGTATCAGACGTGTATCAGACGTGTTTCAGACGTGTATCAGACGTGTATCACAAGTGTATCAGACGTGTTTCAGACGTGTATCAGACGTGTATCACACGTGTATCAGACGTGTATCAGACGTGTTTCAGACGTGTATCACACGTGTATCAGACGTGTTTCAGACGTGTTTCAGACGTGTATCAGACGTGTTTCAGACGTGTTACAGACGTGTTTCAGACGTGTATCAGACGTGTTTCAGACGTGTATCAGACGTGTTTCAGGCGTGTTTCGGACGTGTTTCAGGCGTGTTTCAGGCGTGTTTAAGACTTGTTTCAAACGTGTATCAGACGTGTATCAGACGTGTATCAGACGTGTTTCAGACGTGCATCAGACGTGTTTCAGACGTGCATCAGACGTGTTTCAGACGTGTATCAGACATGTTTCGGACGTGTATCAGACGTGTTTCAGACGTGTATCAGACGTGTATCACAAGTGTATCAGACGTGTTTCAGACGTGTATCAGACGTGTATCAGACGTGTATCAGACGCGTTTCAGACGTGTATCAGACGTGTTTCAGGCGTGTTTCAGGCTTGTTTCAGGCGTGTTTCACACGTGTATTAGACGTGTATCAGGCATGTTTCAGACGTGTATCAGACATGTTTCGGACGTGTATCAGACGTGTTTCAGACGTGTATCAGACGTTTATCAGACGTGTATCAGACGTGTATCAGACGTGTTTCAGACGTGTATCAGACGTGTATCAGACGTGTATCACAAGTGTATCAGACGTGTTTCAGACGTGTATCAGACGTGTATCAGACGTGTTTCAGACGTGTATCAGACGTGTTTCAGGCGTGTTTCAGACGTGTTTCAGACGTGTATCAGACGTTTATCACAAGTGTATCAGACGTGTTTCAGACGTGTATCAGACGTGTTTCAGACGTATATCAGACGTGTTTCAGACGTGTATCAGACGTGTTTCAGACGTGTATCAGACGTGTTTCAGACGTGTATCAGACGTGTATCACACGTGTATCAGACGTGTATCAGACGTGTTTCAGACGTGTTACAGACGTGTTTAAGACTTGTTTCAGACGTGTTTCAGACGTGTTTCACACGTGTATTAGACGTGTATTGGACGTGTATCAGACGTGTATCAGACGTGTTTCAGACGTGTATCAGACGTGTTTCAGACGTGTATCAGACGTGTTTCACACGTGTATTAGACGTGTATTGGACGTGTATCAGACGTGTATCAGACGTGTTTCAGACGTGTATCAGACGAGTATCACACGTGTATCACAAGTGTATCAGACGTGTATCAGACGTGTATCACACGTGTATCACAAGTGTATCAGACGTGTATCAGACGTGTTTCAGACATGTATCAGACGTGTATCACATGTGTATCAGACGTGTATCAGACGTGTTTCAGACGTGTATCACACGTGTATCAGACGTGTTTCAGACGTGTTTCAGACGTGTATCACACGTGTATCAGACGTGTTTCAGACGTGTTTCAGACGTGTATCAGACGTGTATCACAAGTGTATCAGACGTGTATCAGACGTGTTTCAGACATGTATCAGACGTGTATCACATGTGTATCAGACGTGTATCAGACGTGTTTCAGACGTGTATCACACGTGTATCAGACGTGTTTCAGACGTGTTTCAGACGTGTTTCAGACGTGTATCACACGTGTATCAGACGTGTTTCAGACGTGTTTCAGACGTGTATCACACGTGTATCAGACGTGTTTCAGACGTGTTTCAGACGTGTATCAGACGTGTATCACACGTGTATCAGACGTGTATCACATGTGTATCAGACGTGTATCAGACGTGTTTCAGACGTGTATCAGACGTGTTTCAGACGTGTATCAGACGTGTATCACACGTGTATCACAAGTGTATCAGACGTGTATCACAAGTGTATCAGACGTGTTTCAGACATGTATCAGACGTGTATCACATGTGTATCACAAGTGTATCAGACGTGTATCACACGTGTATCACAAGTGTATCAGACGTGTATCACAAGTGTATCAGACGTGTTTCAGACGTGTATCAGACGTGTTTCAGACGTGTATCAGACGTGTTTCATACGTGTATCAGACGTGTATCAGACGTGTTTCAGACGTGTTTCAGACGTGTTTCAGACGTGTATCACACGTGTATCAGACGTGTTTCAGACGTGTTTCAGACGTGTATCAGACGTGTATCACACGTGTATCAGACGTGTATCAGACGTGTTTCAGACGTGTATCAGACGTGTATCAGACGTGTATCAGACGTGTTTCAGACGTGTATCAGACGTGTTTCAGACGTGTATCAGACGTGTATCAGACGTGTATCACACATGTATCACAAGTGTATCAGACGTGTTTCAGACGTGTATCAGACGTGTATCAGACGTGTATCAGACGTGTTTCAGACGTGTATCAGACGTGTATCACAAGTGTATCAGACGTGTTTCAGACGCGTATCAGACGTGTATCACACGTGTATCAGACGTGTATCAGACGTGTTTCAGACGTGTTTCAGACGTGTATCAGACGTGTTTCAGACGTGTTACAGACGTGTTTCAGACGTGTATCAGACGTGTTTCAGACGTGTATCAGACGTGTTTCAGGCGTGTTTCGGACGTGTTTCAGGCGTGTTTCAGGCGTGTTTAAGACTTGTTTCAAACGTGTATCAGACGTGTATCAGACGTGTATCAGACGTGTTTCAGACGTGCATCAGACGTGTTTCAGACGTGCATCAGACGTGTTTCAGACGTGTATCAGACATGTTTCGGACGTGTATCAGACGTGTTTCAGACGTGTATCAGACGTTTATCAGACGTGTATCAGACGTGTTTCAGACGTGTATCAGACGTGTATCAGACGTGTATCACAAGTGTATCAGACGTGTTTCAGACGTGTATCAGACGTGTATCAGACGTGTATCAGACGCGTTTCAGACGTGTATCAGACGTGTTTCAGGCGTGTTTCAGGCTTGTTTCAGGCGTGTTTCACACGTGTATTAGACGTGTATCAGGCATGTTTCAGACGTGTATCAGACATGTTTCGGACGTGTATCAGACGTGTTTCAGACGTGTATCAGACGTTTATCAGACGTGTATCAGACGTGTATCAGACGTGTTTCAGACGTGTATCAGACGTGTATCAGACGTGTATCACAAGTGTATCAGACGTGTTTCAGACGTGTATCAGACGTGTATCAGACGTGTTTCAGACGTGTATCAGACGTGTTTCAGGCGTGTTTCAGACGTGTTTCAGACGTGTATCAGACGTTTATCACAAGTGTATCAGACGTGTTTCAGACGTGTATCAGACGTGTTTCAGACGTGTATCAGACATGTTTCAGACGTGTATCAGACGTGTTTCAGACGTGTATCAGACGTGTTTCAGACGTGTATCAGACGTGTATCACACGTGTATCAGACGTGTATCAGACGTGTTTCAGACGTGTTACAGACGTGTTTAAGACTTGTTTCAGACGTGTTTCAGACGTGTTTCACACGTGTATTAGACGTGTATTGGACGTGTATCAGACGTGTATCAGACGTGTTTCAGACGTGTATCAGACGTGTTTCAGACGTGTATCAGACGTGTTTCAGACGTGTATCAGACGTGTTTCAGGCGTGTTTCGGACGTGTATCACACGTGTATCACACGTGTATCAGACGTGTTTCAGACGTGTATCGGACGTGTTTCGGACGTGTATCAGACGTGTATCACACGTGTATCAGACGTGTATCAGACGTGTTTCAGACGTGTTTCAGACGTGTTACAGACGTGTATCACACATGTATCAGACGTGTGTCACACGTGTATTAGACGTGTATCTGACGTGTTTAAGACGTGATACAGACGTGTTACAGACGTGTTTCAGACGTGTTTCAGACGTGTTACAGACGTGTTTAAGACTTGTTTCAGACGTGTATCAGACGTGTATCACACGTGTATCACAAGTGTTTCAGACGTGTTTCAGACGTATATCACACGTGTATCACACGTGTATCAGACGTGTTTCAGACGTGTATCAGACGTGTATCACACGTGTATCACACGTGTATCACACGTGTATCAGACGTGTATCAGACGTGTTTCAGACGTGTTTCAGACGTGTTTCAGACGTGTATCAGACGTGTATCACACGTGTATCACAAATGTATCAGACGTGTTTCAGACGTGTATCAGACGTGTATCAGACGTGTTTCAGACGTGTATCAGACGTGTATCAGACGTGCATCAGACGTGTTTCGGACGTGTATCAGACGTGTTTCAGACGTGTATCAGACGTGTATCAGACGTGTTTCAGACGTGTATCAGACGTGTATCAGACGTGTTTCAGACGTGTATCAGACGTGTATCACAAATGTATCAGACGTGTTTCAGACGTGTATCAGACGTGTTTCAGACGTGTATCAGACGTGTATCAGACGTGTTTCAGACGTGTATCAGACGTGTATCACAAGTGTATCAGACGTGTTTCAGACGTGTATCAAACGTGTATCAGACGTGTTTCAGACGTGTATCAGACGTGTTTCGGACGTGTATCAGACGTGTTTCAGACGTGTATCAGACGTGTATCAGACGTGTATCACAAGTGTATCAGACGTGTTTCAGACGTGTATCAGACGTGTATCAGACGTGTATCAGACGTGTTTCAGACGTGTATCAGACGTGTTTCAGGCGTGTTTCAGACGTGTTTCAGGCTTGTTTCAGGCGTGTTTCACACGTGTATTAGACGTGTATCAGACGTGTATCAGACGTGTATCAGACGTGTTTCAGACGTGTATCAGATGTGTTTCAGGCGTGTTTCAGACGTGTTTCAGACGTGTATCACACGTGTATCAGACGTGTATCAGACGTGTTTCAGACGTGTATCACACGTGTATCAGACGTGTTTCAGACGTGTTTCAGACGTGTATCAGACGTGTATCACACGTGTATCACAAGTGTATCAGATGTGTTTCAGACTTGTATCAGACGTGTTTCAGACGTGTATCAGACGTGTATCAGACGTGTTTCAGACGTGTATCAGACGTGTATCAGACGTGTTTCAGACGTGTATCAGACGTGTATCACAAATGTATCAGACGTGTGTCAGACGTGTATCAGACGTGTTTCAGACGTGTATCAGACGTGTTTCAGACGTGTATCAGACGTGTATCACAAGTGTATCAGACGTGTTTCAGACGTGTATCAGACGTGTATCAGACGTGTTTCAGACGTGTATCAGACGTGTTTCGGACGTGTATCAGACGTGTTTCAGACGTGTATCAGACGTGTATCAGACGTGTATCACAAGTGTATCAGACGTGTTTCAGACGTGTATCAGACGTGTATCAGACGTGTATCAGACGTGTTTCAGACGTGTATCAGACGTGTTTCAGGCGTGTTTCAGACGTGTTTCAGGCTTGTTTCAGGCGTGTTTCACACGTGTATTAGACGTGTATCAGACGTGTATCAGACGTGTATCAGACGTGTTTCAGACGTGTATCAGATGTGTTTCAGGCGTGTTTCAGACGTGTTTCAGACGTGTATCACACGTGTATCAGACGTGTATCAGACGTGTTTCAGACGTGTATCACACGTGTATCAGACGTGTTTCAGACGTGTTTCAGACGTGTATCAGACGTGTATCACACGTGTATCACAAGTGTATCAGACGTGTTTCAGACTTGTATCAGACGTGTTTCAGACGTGTATCAGACGAGTATCACACGTGTATCACAAGTGTATCAGACGTGTATCACAAGTGTATCAGACGTGTTTCAGACATGTATTAGACGTGTATCACATGTGTATCAGACGTGTATCAGACGTGTTTCAGACGTGTATCACACGTGTATCAGACGTGTTTCAGACGTGTATCAGACGTGTTTCAGACGTGTATCAGACGTGTTTCAGGCGTGTTTCAGACGTGTTTCAGGCTTGTTTCAGGCGTGTTTCACACGTGTATTAGACGTGTATCAGACCTGTATCAGACGTGTATCAGACGTGTTTCAGACGTGTATCAGATGTGTTTCAGGCGTGTTTCAGACGTGTTTCAGACGTGTATCACACGTGTATCAGACGTGTATCAGACGTGTTTCAGACGTGTATCACACGTGTATCAGACGTGTTTCAGACGTGTTTCAGACGTGTATCAGACGTGTATCACACGTGTATCACAAGTGTATCAGACGTGTATCAGACGTGTTTCAGACGTGTATCAGACGTGTTTCAGACGTGTATCAGACGTGTATCAGACGTGTATCACACATGTATCACAAGTGTATCAGACTTGTTTCAGACGTGTATCAGACGTGTATCAGACGTGTATCAGACGTGTTTCAGACGTGTATCAGACGTGTATCACAAGTGTATCAGACGTGTTTCAGACGTGTATCAGACGTGTATCACACGTGTATCAGACGTGTATCAGACGTGTTTCAGACGTGTATCACACGTGTTTCAGACGTGTATCAGACGTGTTTCAGACGTGTTACAGACGTGTTTCAGACGTGTATCAGACGTGTTTCAGACGTGTTTCAGACGTGTTTCAGACGTGTATCAGACGTGTTTCAGACGTGTTACAGACTTGTTTCAGACGTGTATCAGACGTGTTTCAGACGTGTATCAGACGTGTTTCAGGCGTGTTTCGGACGTGTTTCAGGCGTGTTTCAGGCGTGTTTAAGACTTGTTTCAAACGTGTATCAGACGTGTATCAGACGTGTATCAGACGTGTTTCAGACGTGCATCAGACGTGTTTCAGACGTGCATCAGACGTGTTTCAGACGTGTATCAGACATGTTTCGGACGTGTATCAGACGTGTTTCAGACGTGTATCAGACGTGTATCACAAGTGTATCAGACGTGTTTCAGACGTGTATCAGACGTGTATCAGACGTGTATCAGACGCGTTTCAGACGTGTATCAGACGTGTTTCAGGCGTGTTTCAGGCTTGTTTCAGGCGTGTTTCACACGTGTATTAGACGTGTATCAGGCATGTTTCAGACGTGTATCAGACATGTTTCGGACGTGTATCAGACGTGTTTCAGACGTGTATCAGACGTTTATCAGACGTGTATCAGACGTGTATCAGACGTGTTTCAGACGTGTATCAGACGTGTATCAGACGTGTATCACAAGTGTATCAGACGTGTTTCAGACGTGTATCAGACGTGTATCAGACGTGTTTCAGACGTGTATCAGACGTGTTTCAGGCGTGTTTCAGACGTGTTTCAGACGTGTATCAGACGTTTATCACAAGTGTATCAGACGTGTTTCAGACGTGTATCAGACGTGTTTCAGACGTGTATCAGACGTGTTTCAGACGTGTATCAGACGTGTTTCAGACGTGTATCAGACGTGTTTCAGACGTGTATCAGACGTGTATCACACGTGTATCAGACGTGTATCAGACGTGTTTCAGACGTGTTACAGACGTGTTTAAGACTTGTTTCAGACGTGTTTCAGACGTGTTTCACACGTGTATTAGACGTGTATTGGACGTGTATCAGACGTGTATCAGACGTGTTTCAGACGTGTATCAGACGTGTTTCAGACGTGTATCAGACGTGTTTCACACGTGTATTAGACGTGTATTGGACGTGTATCAGACGTGTATAAGACGTGTTTCAGACGTGTATCAGACGAGTATCACACGTGTATCACAAGTGTATCAGACGTGTATCAGACGTGTATCACACGTGTATCACAAGTGTATCAGACGTGTATCAGACGTGTTTCAGACATGTATCAGACGTGTATCACATGTGTATCAGACGTGTATCAGACGTGTTTCAGACGTGTATCACACGTGTATCAGACGTGTTTCAGACGTGTTTCAGACGTGTATCACACGTGTATCAGACGTGTTTCAGACGTGTTTCAGACGTGTATCAGACGTGTATCACAAGTGTATCAGACGTGTATCAGACGTGTTTCAGACATGTATCAGACGTGTATCACATGTGTATCAGACTTGTATCACACGTGTATCAGACGTGTATCAGACGTGTTTCAGACGTGTATCAGACGTGTATCAGACGTGTTTCAGACGTGTATCAGACGTGTTTCAGACGTGTATCAGACGTGTATCAGACGTGTATCACACATGTATCACAAGTGTATCAGACGTGTTTCAGACGTGTATCAGACGTGTATCAGACGTGTATCAGACGTGTTTCAGACGTGTATCAGACGTGTATCACAAGTGTATCAGACGTGTTTCAGACGTGTATCAGACGTGTATCACACGTGTATCAGACGTGTATCAGACGTGTTTCAGACGTGTATCACACGTGTATCAGACGTGTTTCAGACGTGTTTCAGACGTGTATCAGACGTGTTTCAGACGTGTTACAGACGTGTTTCAGACGTGTATCAGACGTGTTTCAGACGTGTATCAGACGTGTTTCAGGCGTGTTTCGGACGTGTTTCAGGCGTGTTTCAGGCGTGTTTAAGACTTGTTTCAAACGTGTATCAGACGTGTATCAGACGTGTATCAGACGTGTTTCAGACGTGCATCAGACGTGTTTCAGACGTGCATCAGACGTGTTTCAGACGTGTATCAGACATGTTTCGGACGTGTATCAGACGTGTTTCAGACGTGTATCAGACGTGTATCACAAGTGTATCAGACGTGTTTCAGACGTGTATCAGACGTGTATCAGACGTGTATCAGACGTGTATCAGACGTGTATCAGACGCGTTTCAGACGTGTATCAGACGTGTTTCAGGCGTGTTTCAGGCTTGTTTCAGGCGTGTTTCACACGTGTATTAGACGTGTATCAGGCATGTTTCAGACGTGTATCAGACATGTTTCGGACGTGTATCAGACGTGTTTCAGACGTGTATCAGACGTTTATCAGACGTGTATCAGACGTGTATCAGACGTGTTTCAGACGTGTATCAGACGTGTATCAGACGTGTATCACAAGTGTATCAGACGTGTTTCAGACGTGTATCAGACGTGTATCAGACGTGTTTCAGACGTGTATCAGACGTGTTTCAGGCGTGTTTCAGACGTGTTTCAGACGTGTATCAGACGTTTATCACAAGTGTATCAGACGTGTTTCAGACGTGTATCAGACGTGTTTCAGACGTATATCAGACGTGTTTCAGACGTGTATCAGACGTGTTTCAGACGTGTATCAGGCGTGTTTCAGACGTGTATCAGACGTGTATCACACGTGTATCAGACGTGTATCAGACGTGTTTCAGACGTGTTACAGACGTGTTTAAGACTTGTTTCAGACGTGTTTCAGACGTGTTTCACACGTGTATTAGACGTGTATTGGACGTGTATCAGACGTGTATCAGACGTGTTTCAGACGTGTATCAGACGTGTTTCAGACGTGTATCAGACGTGTTTCACACGTGTATTAGACGTGTATTGGACGTGTATCAGACGTGTATCACAAGTGTATCAGACGTGTATCAGACGTGTATCACACGTGTATCACAAGTGTATCAGAAGTGTATCAGACGTGTTTCAGACGTGTATCAGACGTGTTTCAGACGTGTATCAGACGTGTTTCACACGTGTATTAGACGTGTATTGGACGTGTATCAGACGTGTATAAGACGTGTTTCAGACGTGTATCAGACGAGTATCACACGTGTATCACAAGTGTATCAGACGTGTATCAGACGTGTATCACACGTGTATCACAAGTGTATCAGACGTGTATCAGACGTGTTTCAGACATGTATCAGACGTGTATCACATGTGTATCAGACGTGTATCAGACGTGTTTCAGACGTGTATCACACGTGTATCAGACGTGTTTCAGACGTGTTTCAGACGTGTATCACACGTGTATCAGACGTGTTTCAGACGTGTTTCAGACGTGTATCAGACGTGTATCACAAGTGTATCAGACGTGTATCAGACGTGTTTCAGACATGTATCAGACGTGTATCACATGTGTATCAGACGTGTATCAGACGTGTTTCAGACGTGTATCAGACGTGTTTCAGACGTGTTTCACACGTGTATTAGACGTGTATTGGACGTGTATCAGACGTGTATAAGACGTGTTTCAGACGTGTATCAGACGAGTATCACACGTGTATCACAAGTGTATCAGACGTGTATCAGACGTGTATCACACGTGTATCACAAGTGTATCAGACGTGTATCAGACGTGTTTCAGACATGTATCAGACGTGTATCACATGTGTATCAGACGTGTATCAGACGTGTTTCAGACGTGTATCACACGTGTATCAGACGTGTTTCAGACGTGTTTCAGACGTGTATCACACGTGTATCAGACGTGTTTCAGACGTGTTTCAGACGTGTATCAGACGTGTATCACAAGTGTATCAGACGTGTATCAGACGTGTTTCAGACATGTATCAGACGTGTATCACATGTGTATCAGACGTGTATCAGACGTGTTTCAGACTTGTATCACACGTGTATCAGACGTGTATCAGACGTGTTTCAGACGTGTATCAGACGTGTATCAGACGTGTTTCAGACGTGTATCAGACGTGTTTCAGACGTGTATCAGACGTGTATCAGACGTGTATCACACATGTATCACAAGTGTATCAGACGTGTTTCAGACGTGTATCAGACGTGTATCAGACGTGTATCAGACGTGTTTCAGACGTGTATCAGACGTGTATCACAAGTGTATCAGACGTGTTTCAGACGTGTATCAGACGTGTATCACACGTGTATCAGACGTGTATCAGACGTGTTTCAGACGTGTATCACACGTGTATCAGACGTGTTTCAGACGTGTTTCAGACGTGTATCAGACGTGTTTCAGACGTGTTACAGACGTGTTTCAGACGTGTATCAGACGTGTTTCAGACGTGTATCAGACGTGTTTCAGGCGTGTTTCGGACGTGTTTCAGGCGTGTTTCAGGCGTGTTTAAGACTTGTTTCAAACGTGTATCAGACGTGTATCAGACGTGTATCAGACGTGTTTCAGACGTGCATCAGACGTGTTTCAGACGTGCATCAGACGTGTTTCAGACGTGTATCAGACATGTTTCGGACGTGTATCAGACGTGTTTCAGACGTGTATCAGACGTGTATCACAAGTGTATCAGACGTGTTTCAGACGTGTATCAGACGTGTATCAGACGTGTATCAGACGTGTATCAGACGTGTATCAGACGCGTTTCAGACGTGTATCAGACGTGTTTCAGGCGTGTTTCAGGCTTGTTTCAGGCGTGTTTCACACGTGTATTAGACGTGTATCAGGCATGTTTCAGACGTGTATCAGACATGTTTCGGACGTGTATCAGACGTGTTTCAGACGTGTATCAGACGTTTATCAGACGTGTATCAGACGTGTATCAGACGTGTTTCAGACGTGTATCAGACGTGTATCAGACGTGTATCACAAGTGTATCAGACGTGTTTCAGACGTGTATCAGACGTGTATCAGACGTGTTTCAGACGTGTATCAGACGTGTTTTAGGCGTGTTTCAGACGTGTTTCAGACGTGTATCAGACGTTTATCACAAGTGTATCAGACGTGTTTCAGACGTGTATCAGACGTGTTTCAGACGTATATCAGACGTGTTTCAGACGTGTATCAGACGTGTTTCAGACGTGTATCAGGCGTGTTTCAGACGTGTATCAGACGTGTATCACACGTGTATCAGACGTGTATCAGACGTGTTTCAGACGTGTTACAGACGTGTTTAAGACTTGTTTCAGACGTGTTTCAGACGTGTTTCACACGTGTATTAGACGTGTATTGGACGTGTATCAGACGTGTATCAGACGTGTTTCAGACGTGTATCAGACGTGTTTCAGACGTGTATCAGACGTGTTTCACACGTGTATTAGACGTGTATTGGACGTGTATCAGACGTGTATCACAAGTGTATCAGACGTGTATCAGACGTGTATCACACGTGTATCACAAGTGTATCAGAAGTGTATCAGACGTGTTTCAGACATGTATCAGACGTGTATCACATGTGTATCAGACGTGTATCAGACGTGTTTCAGACGTGTATCACACGTGTATCAGACGTGTTTCAGACGTGTTTCAGACGTGTATCACACGTGTATCAGACGTGTTTCAGACGTGTTTCAGACGTGTATCAGACGTGTATCACAAGTGTATCAGACGTGTATCAGACGTGTTTCAGACATGTATCAGACGTGTATCACATGTGTATCAGACGTGTATCAGACGTGTTTCAGACGTGTATCACACGTGTATCAGACGTGTTTCAGACGTGTTTCAGACGTGTTTCAGACGTGTATCACACGTGTATCAGACGTGTTTCAGACGTGTTTCAGACGTGTATCACACGTGTATCAGACGTGTTTCAGACGTGTTTCAGACGTGTATCAGACGTGTATCACACGTGTATCAGACGTGTATCACATGTGTATCAGACGTGTATCAGACGTGTTTCAGACGTGTATCAGACGTGTTTCAGACGTGTATCAGACGTGTATCACACGTGTATCACAAGTGTATCAGACGTGTATCACAAGTGTATCAGACGTGTTTCAGACATGTATCAGACGTGTATCACATGTGTATCAGACGTGTATCAGACGTGTTTCATACGTGTATCAGACGTGTATCAGACGTGTTTCAGACGTGTTTCAGACGTGTTTCAGACGTGTATCACACGTGTATCAGACGTGTTTCAGACGTGTTTCAGACGTGTATCAGACGTGTATCACACGTGTATCAGACGTGTATCAGACGTGTTTCAGACGTGTATCAGACGTGTATCAGACGTGTATCAGACGTGTTTCAGACGTGTATCAGACGTGTTTCAGACGTGTATCAGACGTGTATCAGACGTGTATCACACATGTATCACAAGTGTATCAGACGTGTTTCAGACGTGTATCAGACGTGTATCAGACGTGTATCAGACGTGTTTCAGACGTGTATCAGACGTGTATCACAAGTGTATCAGACGTGTTTCAGACGCGTATCAGACGTGTATCACACGTGTATCAGACGTGTATCAGACGTGTTTCAGACGTGTTTCAGACGTGTATCAGACGTGTTTCAGACGTGTTACAGACGTGTTTCAGACGTGTATCAGACGTGTTTCAGACGTGTATCAGACGTGTTTCAGGCGTGTTTCGGACGTGTTTCAGGCGTGTTTCAGGCGTGTTTAAGACTTGTTTCAAACGTGTATCAGACGTGTATCAGACGTGTATCAGACGTGTTTCAGACGTGCATCAGACGTGTTTCAGACGTGCATCAGACGTGTTTCAGACGTGTATCAGACATGTTTCGGACGTGTATCAGACGTGTTTCAGACGTGTATCAGACGTTTATCAGACGTGTATCAGACGTGTTTCAGACGTGTATCAGACGTGTATCAGACGTGTATCACAAGTGTATCAGACGTGTTTCAGACGTGTATCAGACGTGTATCAGACGTGTATCAGACGCGTTTCAGACGTGTATCAGACGTGTTTCAGGCGTGTTTCAGGCTTGTTTCAGGCGTGTTTCACACGTGTATTAGACGTGTATCAGGCATGTTTCAGACGTGTATCAGACATGTTTCGGACGTGTATCAGACGTGTTTCAGACGTGTATCAGACGTTTATCAGACGTGTATCAGACGTGTATCAGACGTGTTTCAGACGTGTATCAGACGTGTATCAGACGTGTATCACAAGTGTATCAGACGTGTTTCAGACGTGTATCAGACGTGTATCAGACGTGTTTCAGACGTGTATCAGACGTGTTTCAGGCGTGTTTCAGACGTGTTTCAGACGTGTATCAGACGTTTATCACAAGTGTATCAGACGTGTTTCAGACGTGTATCAGACGTGTTTCAGACGTGTATCAGACGTGTTTCAGACGTGTATCAGACGTGTTTCAGACGTGTATCAGACGTGTTTCAGACGTGTATCAGACGTGTATCACACGTGTATCAGACGTGTATCAGACGTGTTTCAGACGTGTTACAGACGTGTTTAAGACTTGTTTCAGACGTGTTTCAGACGTGTTTCACACGTGTATTAGACGTGTATTGGACGTGTATCAGACGTGTATCAGACGTGTTTCAGACGTGTATCAGACGTGTTTCAGACGTGTATCAGACGTGTTTCAGACGTGTATCAGACGTGTTTCAGGCGTGTTTCGGACGTGTATCACACGTGTATCACACGTGTATCAGACGTGTTTCAGACGTGTATCGGACGTGTTTCGGACGTGTATCAGACGTGTATCACACGTGTATCAGACGTGTATCAGACGTGTTTCAGACGTGTTTCAGACGTGTTACAGACGTGTATCACACATGTATCAGACGTGTGTCACACGTGTATTAGACGTGTATCTGACGTGTTTAAGACGTGATACAGACGTGTTACAGACGTGTTTCAGACGTGTTTCAGACGTGTTACAGACGTGTTTAAGACTTGTTTCAGACGTGTATCAGACGTGTATCACACGTGTATCACAAGTGTTTCAGACGTGTTTCAGACGTATATCACACGTGTATCACACGTGTATCAGACGTGTTTCAGACGTGTATCAGACGTGTATCACACGTGTATCACACGTGTATCACACGTGTATCAGACGTGTATCAGACGTGTTTCAGACGTGTTTCAGACGTGTTTCAGACGTGTATCAGACGTGTATCACACGTGTATCACAAATGTATCAGACGTGTTTCAGACGTGTATCAGACGTGTATCAGACGTGTTTCAGACGTGTATCAGACGTGTATCAGACGTGCATCAGACGTGTTTCGGACGTGTATCAGACGTGTTTCAGACGTGTATCAGACGTGTATCAGACGTGTTTCAGACGTGTATCAGACGTGTATCAGACGTGTTTCAGACGTGTATCAGACGTGTATCACAAATGTATCAGACGTGTTTCAGACGTGTATCAGACGTGTTTCAGACGTGTATCAGACGTGTATCAGACGTGTTTCAGACGTGTATCAGACGTGTATCACAAGTGTATCAGACGTGTTTCAGACGTGTATCAGACGTGTATCAGACGTGTTTCAGACGTGTATCAGACGTGTTTCGGACGTGTATCAGACGTGTTTCAGACGTGTATCAGACGTGTATCAGACGTGTATCACAAGTGTATCAGACGTGTTTCAGACGTGTATCAGACGTGTATCAGACGTGTATCAGACGTGTTTCAGACGTGTATCAGACGTGTTTCAGGCGTGTTTCAGACGTGTTTCAGGCTTGTTTCAGGCGTGTTTCACACGTGTATTAGACGTGTATCAGACGTGTATCAGACGTGTATCAGACGTGTTTCAGACGTGTATCAGATGTGTTTCAGGCGTGTTTCAGACGTGTTTCAGACGTGTATCACACGTGTATCAGACGTGTATCAGACGTGTTTCAGACGTGTATCACACGTGTATCAGACGTGTTTCAGACGTGTTTCAGACGTGTATCAGACGTGTATCACACGTGTATCACAAGTGTATCAGATGTGTTTCAGACTTGTATCAGACGTGTTTCAGACGTGTATCAGACGTGTATCAGACGTGTTTCAGACGTGTATCAGACGTGTATCAGACGTGTTTCAGACGTGTATCAGACGTGTATCACAAATGTATCAGACGTGTTTCAGACGTGTATCAGACGTGTTTCAGACGTGTATCAGACGTGTTTCAGACGTGTATCAGACGTGTATCACAAGTGTATCAGACGTGTTTCAGACGTGTATCAGACGTGTATCAGACGTGTTTCAGACGTGTATCAGACGTGTTTCGGACGTGTATCAGACGTGTTTCAGACGTGTATCAGACGTGTATCAGACGTGTATCACAAGTGTATCAGACGTGTTTCAGACGTGTATCAGACGTGTATCAGACGTGTATCAGACGTGTTTCAGACGTGTATCAGACGTGTTTCAGGCGTGTTTCAGACGTGTTTCAGGCTTGTTTCAGGCGTGTTTCACACGTGTATTAGACGTGTATCAGACGTGTATCAGACGTGTATCAGACGTGTTTCAGACGTGTATCAGATGTGTTTCAGGCGTGTTTCAGACGTGTTTCAGACGTGTATCACACGTGTATCAGACGTGTATCAGACGTGTTTCAGACGTGTATCACACGTGTATCAGACGTGTTTCAGACGTGTTTCAGACGTGTATCAGACGTGTATCACACGTGTATCACAAGTGTATCAGACGTGTTTCAGACTTGTATCAGACGTGTTTCAGACGTGTATCAGACGAGTATCACACGTGTATCACAAGTGTATCAGACGTGTATCACAAGTGTATCAGACGTGTTTCAGACATGTATTAGACGTGTATCACATGTGTATCAGACGTGTATCAGACGTGTTTCAGACGTGTATCACACGTGTATCAGACGTGTTTCAGACGTGTATCAGACGTGTTTCAGACGTGTATCAGACGTGTTTCAGGCGTGTTTCAGACGTGTTTCAGGCTTGTTTCAGGCGTGTTTCACACGTGTATTAGACGTGTATCAGACCTGTATCAGACGTGTATCAGACGTGTTTCAGACGTGTATCAGATGTGTTTCAGGCGTGTTTCAGACGTGTTTCAGACGTGTATCACACGTGTATCAGACGTGTATCAGACGTGTTTCAGACGTGTATCACACGTGTATCAGACGTGTTTCAGACGTGTTTCAGACGTGTATCAGACGTGTATCACACGTGTATCACAAGTGTATCAGACGTGTTTCAGACTTGTATCAGACGTGTTTCAGACGTGTATCAGACGTGTATCAGACGTGTTTCAGACGTGTATCAGACGTGTATCAGACGTGTTTCAGACGTGTATCAGACGTGTATCACAAATGTATCAGACGTGTTTCAGACGTGTATCAGACGTGTTTCAGACGTGTATCAGACGTGTATCAGACGTGTTTCAGACGTGTATCAGACGTGTATCACAAGTGTATCAGACGTGTTTCAGACGTGTATCAGACGTGTATCAGACGTGTTTCAGACGTGCATCAGACGTGTTTCGGACGTGTATCAGACGTGTTTCAGACGTGTATCAGACGTGTATCAGACGTGTATCACAAGTGTATCAGACGTGTTTCAGACGTGTATCAGACGTGTATCAGACGTGTATCAGACGTGTTTCAGACGTGTATCAGACGTGTTTCAGTTGTGTTTCAGACGTGTTTCAGGCTTGTTTCAGGCGTGTTTCACACGTGTATTAGACGTGTATCAGACGTGTATCAGACGTGTATCAGACGTGTTTCAGACGTTTATCAGATGTGTTTCAGGCGTGTTTCAGACGTGTATCACACGTGTATCAGACGTGTATCAGACGTGTTTCAGACGTGTATCACACGTGTATCAGACGTGTTTCAGACGTGTTTTAGACGTGTATCAGACGTGTATCACACGTGTATCACAAGTGTATCAGACGTGTTTCAGACTTGTATCAGACGTGTTTCAGACGTGTATCAGACGAGTATCACACGTGTATCACAAGTGTATCAGACGTGTATCACAAGTGTATCAGACGTGTTTCAGACATGTATTAGACGTGTATCACATGTGTATCAGACGTGTATCAGACGTGTTTCAGACGTGTATCACACGTGTATCAGACGTGTTTCAGACGTGTTTCAGACGTGTATCAGACGTGTATCACACGTGTATCACAAGTGTATCAGACGTGTTTCAGGCGTCTATCAGACGTGTATCAGACGTGTTTCAGACGTGTATCAGACGTGTTTCAGACGTGTATCAGACATGTATCACACGTGTATCACAAGTGTATCAGACGTGTATCACAAGTGTATCAGACGTGTTTCAGACATGTATCAGACGTGTATCACATGTGTATCAGACGTGTATCAGACGTGTTTCATACGTGTATCACACGTGTATCAGACGTGTTTCAGACGTGTTTCAGACGTGTTTCAGACGTGTATCACACGTGTATCAGACGTGTTTCAGACGTGTTTCAGACGTGTATCAGACGTGTATCACACGTGTATCACAAGTGTATCAGACGTGTTTCAGACGTGTATCAGACGTGTATCAGACGTGTATCAGACGTGTTTCAGACGTGTATCAGACGTGTTTCAGACGTGTATCAGACGTGTATCAGACGTGTATCAAACATGTATCACAAGTGTATCAGACGTGTTTCAGACGTGTATCAGACGTGTATCAGACGTGTATCAGACGTGTTTCAGACGTGTATCAGACGTGTATCACAAGTGTATCAGACGTGTTTCAGACGTGTATGAGACGTGTATCACACGTGTATCAGACGTGTATCAGACGTGTTTCAGACGTGTATCACACGTGTATCAGACGTGTTTCAGACGTGTTTCAGACGTGTATCAGACGTGTTTCAGACGTGTTACAGACGTGTTTCAGACGTGTTACAGACGTGTTTCAGACGTGTATCAGACGTGTTTCAGACGTGTATCAGACGTGTTTCAGGCGTTTTTCGGACGTGTTTTAGACATGTTTCGGACGTGTATCAGACGTGTTTCAGACGTGTATCAGACGTGTATCAGACGTGTTTCAGACGTGTATCAGACGTGTTTCAGGCGTGTTTCAGACGTGTTTCAGACGTGTTACAGACGTGTATCATACGTGTATCACACGTGTATCAGACGTGTATCAGACGTGTTTCAGACGTGTTTCAGACGTGCTTCAGACGTGTATCAGACGTGTCTCAGACGTGTTTCAGACGTGTTTCAGAGGTGTATCAGACGTGTTTCAGACGTGTATTAGACGTGTTTCAGATGTGTATCAGACGTGTATCAGACGTGTATCAGACGTGTTACAGACGTGTTTCAGACGTGTATCAGACGTGTTTCAGACGTGTTTCAGACGTGTTTCAGATGTGTATCAGACGTGTTTCAGACGTGTATAAGACGTGTTACAGACGTGTATCAGACGTGTTTCAGACGTGTATCAGACGTGTTTCAGACGTGTTACAGACGTGTTTCAGACGTGTATCAGACGTGTTTCAGACATGTATCAGACGTGTTTCAGACGTGTTTCAGACGTGTTTCAGATGTGTATCAGACGTGTTTCAGACGTGTATAAGACGTGTTTCAGATGTGTTTCAGACGTGTTTCAGACGTGTATCAGACGTGTTTCAGACGTGTATCACACGTGTATCAGACGTGTTTCAGACGTGTATCAGACGTTTTTCAGGCGTGTTTCAGACGTGTTTCAGGCATGTTTCAGGCGTGTTTAACACGTGTATTAGACGTGTATCAGACGTGTTTAAGACGTGATACAGACGTGTTACAGACGTGTTTCAGACGTGTTTCAGACGTGTTACAGACGTGTTTAAGACGTGTTTCAGACGTGTTTCAGACGTGTATCAGACGTGTATCAGACGTGTATCACATGTGTATCAGAAGTGTTACAGACGTGTTACAGACGTGTATCAGACGTGTATCACACGTGTATCAGACGTGTATCAGACGTGTTACAGACGTGTTTCAGACGTGTATCAGACGTGTTTCAGACGTGTATCAGACGTGTTTCAGACGTGTTTCAGACGTGTTTCAGACGTGTATCAGACGTGTTTCAGACGTGTATAAGACGTGTTTCAGACGTGTTTCAGACGTGTTTCAGACGTGTATCAGACGTGTTTCAGACGTGTATCACATGTGTATCAGACGTGTTTCAGACGTGTATCGGACGTGTTTCAGGCGTGTTTCAGACGTGTTTCAGGCGTGTTTAACACGTGTATTAGACGTGTATCAGACGTGTTTAAGACGTGATACAGACGTGTTACAGACGTGTTTCAGACGTGTTTCAGACGTGTTACAGACGTGTTTAAGACTTGTTTCAGACGTGTTTCAGACGTGTATCAGACGTGTATCAGATGTGTATCACACATGTATCACACGTGTATCACACGTGTAACACAAGTGTATCAGACGTGTATCAGACGTGTATCAGACGTGTTTCAGACGTGTATCAGATGTTTTTCAGGCGTGTTTCAGACGTGTTTCAGACGTGTATCACACGTGTATCAGACGTGTATCAGACGTGTTTCAGACGTGTATCACACGTGTATCAGACGTGTTTCAGACGTGTTTCAGACGTGTATCAGACGTGTATCACACGTGTATCACAAGTGTATCAGACGTGTTTCAGACGTGTATCAGACGTGTTTCAGACGTGTATCAGACGTGTATCACACGTGTATCACAAGTGTATCAGACGTGTATCACATGTGTATCAGACGTGTATCAGACGTGTTTCATACGTGTATCACACGTGTATCAGACGTGTTTCAGACGTGTTTCAGGCGTGTTTCAGGCGTGTTTAACACATGTATTAGACGTGTATCAGACGTGTTTAAGACGTGATACAGACGTGTTACAGACGTGTTTCAGACGTGTTTCAGACGTGTTACAGACGTGTTTAAGACTTGTTTCAGACGTGTTTCAGACGTGTATCAGACGTGTATCAGACGTGTATCAGATGTGTATCACACGTGTATGACACGTGTAACACAAGTGTATCAGACGTGTTTCAGACGTGTATCAGACGTGTTTCAGACGTGTATCAGACGTGTTTCGGACGTGTATCAGACGTGTTTCAGACGTGTATCAGACGTGTATCAGACGTGTATCACAAGTGTATCAGACGTGTTTCAGACGTGTATCAGACGTGTATCAGACGTGTATCAGACGTGTTTCAGACGTGTATCAGACATGTATCACAAATGTATCAGACGTGTTTCAGACGTGTATCAGACGTGTATCACAAGTGTATCAGACGTGTTTCAGACGTGTATCAGACGTGTATCGGACGTGTATCAGACGTGTTTCAGACGTGTATCAGACGTGTATCAGACGTGTATCACAAGTGTATCAGACGTGTTTCAGACGTGTATCAGACGTGTATCAGATGTGTTTCAGACGTGTATCAGACGTGTTTCAGGCGTGTTTCAGACGTGTTTCAGGCTTGTTTCAGGCGTGTTTCACACGTGTATTAGACGTGTATCAGACGTGTATCAGACGTGTATCAGACGTGTTTCAGACGTGTATCAGATGTGTTTCAGGCGTGTTTCAGACGTGTTTCAGACGTGTATCACACGTGTATCAGACGTGTATCAGACGTGTTTCAGACGTGTATCACACGTGTATCAGACGTGTTTCAGACGTGTTTCAGACGTGTATCAGACGTGTATCACAAGTGTATCAGACGTGTTTCAGACGTGTATCAGACGTGTATCACACGTGTATCACAAGTGTATCAGACGTGTATCACATGTGTATCAGACGTGTTTCAGACGTGTATCACACGTGTATCAGACGTGTTTCAGACGTGTTTCAGACGTGTATCAGACGTGTATCACACGTGTATCACAAGTGTATCAGACGTGTTTCAGACGTCTATCAGACGTGTATCAGACGTGTTTCAGACGTGTATCAGACGTGTTTCAGACGTGTATCAGACGTGTATCACACGTGTATCACAAGTGTATCAGACGTGTTTCAGACGTGTTTCATACGTGTATCACACGTGTATCAGACGTGTTTCAGACGTGTTTCAGACGTGTTTCAGACGTGTATCAGACGTGTATCACAAATGTATCAGACGTGTTTCAGACGTGTATCAGACGTGTTTCAGACGTGTATCAGACGTGTTTCAGACGTGTATCAGACGTGTATCACAAATGTATCAGACGTGTTTCAGACGTGTATCAGACGTGTTTCAGACGTGTATCAGACGTGTATCAGACGTGTTTCAGACGTGTTTCAGACGTGTATCAGACGTGTATCACAAGTGTATCAGACGTGTTTCAGACGTGTATCAGACGTGTATCAGACGTGTTTCAGACGTGTATCAGACGTGTTTCGGACGTGTATCAGACGTGTATCAGACGTGTATCAGACGTGTATCACAAGTGTATCAGACGTGTTTCAGACGTGTATCAGACGTGTATCAGACGTGTATCAGACGTGTTTCAGACGTGTATCAGACGTGTTTCAGGCGTGTTTCAGACGTGTTTCAGGCTTGGTTCAGGCGTGTTTCACACGTGTATTAGACGTGTATCAGACGTGTATCAGACGTGTTTCAGACGTGTATCAGATGTTTTTCAGGCGTGTTTCAGACGTGTTTCAGACGTGTATCACACGTGTATCAGACGTGTATCAGACGTGTTTCAGACGTGTATCACACGTGTATCAGACGTGTTTCAGACGTGTTTCAGACGTGTATCAGACGTGTATCACACGTGTATCACAAGTGTATCAGACGTGTTTCAGACGTGTATCAGACGTGTTTCAGACGTGTATCAGACGTGTATCACACGTGTATCACAAGTGTATCAGACGTGTATCACATGTGTATCAGACGTGTATCAGACGTGTTTCATACGTGTATCACACGTGTATCAGACGTGTTTCAGACGTGTTTCAGACGTGTTTCAGACGTGTATCACACGTGTATCAGACGTGTTTCAGACGTGTATCAGACGTGTTTCAGACGTGTATCAGACGTGTATCAGACGTGTATCACACATGTATCACAAGTGTATCAGACGTGTTTCAGACGTGTATCAGACGTGTATCAGACGTGTTTCAGACGTGTATCAGACGTGTATCACACGTGTATCAGACGTGTATCAGACGTGTTTCAGACGTGTATCACACGTGTATCAGACGTGTTTCAGACGTGTTTCAGACGTGTATCAGACGTGTTTCAGACGTGTTACAGACGTGTTTCAGACGTGTTACAGACGTGTTTCAGACGTGTATCAGACGTGTTTCAGACGTGTATCAGACGTGTTTCAGGCGTGTTTCGGACGTGTTTCAGACATGTTTCGGACGTGTATCAGACGTGTATCACACGTGTATCACAAGTGTATCAGACGTGTTTCAGACGTGTTTCATACGTGTATCACACGTGTATCAGACGTGTTTCAGACGTGTATCAGACGTGTTTCAGACGTGTATCAGACGTGTTTCAGGCTTGTTTCAGGCGTGTTTCACACGTGTATTAGACGTGTATCAGACGTGTATCAGACGTGTATCAGACGTGTTTCAGACGTGTATCAGATGTGTTTCAGGCGTGTTTCAGACGTGTTTCAGACGTGTATCACACGTGTATCAGACGTGTATCAGACGTGTTTCAGACGTGTATCACACGTGTATCAGACGTGTTTCAGACGTGTTTCAGACGTGTATCAGACGTGTATCACAAGTGTATCAGACGTGTTTCAGACGTGTATCAGACGTGTATCACACGTGTATCACAAGTGTATCAGACGTGTATCACATGTGTATCAGACGTGTTTCAGACGTGTATCACACGTGTATCAGACGTGTTTCAGACGTGTTTCAGACGTGTATCAGACGTGTATCACACGTGTATCACAAGTGTATCAGACGTGTTTCAGACGTCTATCAGACGTGTATCAGACGTGTTTCAGACGTGTATCAGACGTGTTTCAGACGTGTATCAGACGTGTATCACACGTGTATCACAAGTGTATCAGACGTGTTTCAGACGTGTTTCATACGTGTATCACACGTGTATCAGACGTGTTTCAGACGTGTTTCAGACGTGTTTCAGACGTGTATCAGACGTGTATCACAAATGTATCAGACGTGTTTCAGACGTGTATCAGACGTGTTTCAGACGTGTATCAGACGTGTATCAGACGTGTTTCAGACGTGTATCAGACGTGTATCACAAATGTATCAGACGTGTTTCAGACGTGTATCAGACGTGTATCAGACGTGTTTCAGACGTGTATCAGACGTGTATCACAAGTGTATCAGACGTGTTTCAGACGTGTATCAGACGTGTATCAGACGTGTTTCAGACGTGTATCAGACGTGTTTCGGACGTGTATCAGACGTGTATCAGACGTGTATCAGACGTGTATCACAAGTGTATCAGACGTGTTTCAGACGTGTATCAGACGTGTATCAGACGTGTATCAGACGTGTTTCAGACGTGTATCAGACGTGTTTCAGGCGTGTTTCAGACGTGTTTCAGGCTTGTTTCAGGCGTGTTTCACACGTGTATTAGACGTGTATCAGACGTGTATCAGACGTGTTTCAGACGTGTATCAGATGTTTTTCAGGCGTGTTTCAGACGTGTTTCAGACGTGTATCACACGTGTATCAGACGTGTATCAGACGTGTTTCAGACGTGTATCACACGTGTATCAGACGTGTATCACACGTGTATCACAAGTGTATCAGACGTGTTTCAGACGTGTATCAGACGTGTTTCAGACGTGTATCAGACGTGTATCACACGTGTATCACAAGTGTATCAGACGTGTATCACATGTGTATCAGACGTGTATCAGACGTGTTTCATACGTGTATCACACGTGTATCAGACGTGTTACAGACGTGTTTCAGACGTGTTTCAGACGTGTATCACACGTGTATCAGACGTGTTTCAGACGTGTATCAGACGTGTTTCAGACGTGTATCAGACGTGTATCAGACGTGTATCACACATGTATCACAAGTGTATCAGACGTGTTTCAGACGTGTATCAGACGTGTATCAGACGTGTTTCAGACGTGTATCAGACGTGTATCACACGTGTATCAGACGTGTATCAGACGTGTTTCAGACGTGTATCACACGTGTATCAGACGTGTTTCAGACGTGTTTCAGACGTGTATCAGACGTGTTTCAGACGTGTTACAGACGTGTTTCAGACGTGTTACAGACGTGTTTCAGACGTGTATCAGACGTGTTTCAGACGTGTATCAGACGTGTTTCAGGCGTGTTTCGGACGTGTTTCAGACATGTTTCGGACGTGTATCAGACGTGTTTCAGACGTGTATCAGACGTGTATCAGACGTGTATCAGACGTGTATCAGACGTGTTTCAGACGTGTATCAGACGTGTTTCAGACGTGTTTCAGACGTGTTTCAGACGTGTTACAGACGTGTATCACACGTGTATCAGACGTGTTTCAGACGTGCTTCAGACGTGTATCAGACGTGTTTCAGACGTGTTTCAGACGTGTATCAGACGTGTTTCAGACGTGTTTCAGACGTGCTTCAGACGTGTATCAGACGTGTCTCAGACGTGTTTCAGACGTGTTTCAGAGGTGTATCAGACGTGTTTCAGAGGTGTATCAGACGTGTTACAGACGTGTATCAGACGTGTTTCAGACGTGTATCAGACGTGTTTCAGACGTGTTACAGACGTGTTTCAGACGTGTATCAGACGTGTATCAGACGTGTTTCAGACATGTATCAGACGTGTTTCAGACGTGTTTCAGACGTGTTTCAGATGTGTATCAGACGTGTTTCAGACGTGTATAAGACGTGTTTCAGATGTGTTTCAGACGTGTTTCAGACGTGTATCAGACGTGTTTCAGACGTGTATCACACGTGTATCAGACGTGTTTCAGACGTGTATCAGACGTGTTTCAGGCGTGTTTCAGACGTGTTTCAGGCATGTTTCAGGCGTGTTTAACACGTGTATTAGACGTGTATCAGACGTGTTTAAGACGTGATACAGACGTGTTACAGACGTGTTTCAGACGTGTTTCAGACGTGTTACAGACGTGTTTAAGACTTGTTTCAGACGTGTTTCAGACGTGTATCAGACGTGTATCAGACGTGTATCAGATGTGTATCACACGTGTATCACAAGTGTATCAGACGTGTTTCAGACGTGTATCAGACGTGTTTCAGACGTGTATCAGACGTGTTTCAGACATGTATCAGACGTGTTTCAGATGTGTTTCAGACGTGTTTCAGACGTGTATCAGACGTGTTTCAGACGTGTATCACACGTGTATCAGACGTGTATCACACGTGTATCAGACGTGTTTCAGACGTGTATCAGACGTGTTTCAGGCGTGTTTCAGACGTGTTTCAGGCGTGTTTCAGGCGTGTTTCAGACGTGTATCAGACGTGTTACAGACGTGTTTAAGACGTGTTTCAGACGTGTATCAGACGTGTATCACACGTGTATCAGACGTGTATCAGACGTGTTTCAGACGTGTATCACACGTGTATCAGACGTGTTTCAGACGTGTTTCAGACGTGTATCAGACGTGTATCACACCTGTATCACAAGTGTATCAGACGTGTTTCAGACGTGTATCAGACGTGTATCAGACGTGTTTCAGACGTGTATAAGACGTGTTTCAGACGTGTATCAGACGTGTATCAGACGTGTATCAGACGTGTATCACACGTGTATCAGACGTGTATCAGACGTGTTTCAGACGTGTTTCAGACGTGTATCAGACGTGTTACAGACGTGTATCACACCTATATCAGACATGTATCAGACGTGTGTCATACGTGTATTAGACGTGTATCAGACGTGTTTAAGACGTGATACAGACGTGTTATAGACGTGTTTCAGACGTGTTTCAGACGTGTTACAGACGTGTTTAAGACTTGTTTCAGACGTGTATCAGACGTGTATCACAAGTGTATCACAAGTTTTTCAGACGTGTTTCAGACGTGTATCACACGTGTATCACACGTGTATCAGACGTGTATCAGACGTGTTTCAGACGTGTTTCAGACGTGTTTCAGACGTGTATCAGACGTGTATCAGACGTGTATCACACGTGTATCACAAGTGTTTCAGACGTGTTTCAGACGTGTTTCAGACGTGTATCAGACGTGTATCACACGTGTATCACAAATGTATCAGACGTGTTTCAGACGTGTATCAGACGTGTATCAGACGTGTTTCAGACGTGTATCAGACGTGTATCAGACGTGTATCAGACGTGTTTCGGACGTGTATCAGACGTGTTTCAGACGTGTATCAGACGTGTATCAGACGTGTATCAGACGTGTATCGGACGTGTTTCAGACGTGTATCAGACGTGTATCAGACGTGTTTCAGACGTGTATCAGACGTGTATCACAAGTGTATCAGACGTGTTTCAGACGTGTATCAGACGTGTATCAGACGTGTTTCAGACGTGTATCAGACGTGTTTCGGACGTGTATCAGACGTGTTTCAGACGTGTATCAGACGTGTATCAGACGTGTATCACAAGTGTATCAGACGTGTTTCAGACGTGTATCAGACGTGTATCAGACGTGTATCAGACGTGTTTCAGACGTGTATCAGACGTGTTTCAGGCGTGTTTCAGACGTGTTTCAGGCTTGTTTCAGGCGTGTTTCACATGTGTATTAGACGTGTATCAGACGTGTATCAGACGTGTATCAGACGTGTTTCAGACGTGTATCAGATGTGTTTCAGGCGTGTTTCAGGCTTGTTTCAGGCGTGTTTCACATGTGTATTAGACGTGTATCAGACGTGTATCAGACGTGTATCAGACGTGTTTCAGACGTGTATCAGACGTGTATCAGACGTGTTTCAGACGTGTATCAGACGTGTTTCAGGCGTGTTTCAGGCTTGTTTCAGGCGTGTTTCACACGTGTATTAGACGTGTATCAGACGTGTATCAGACGTGTTTCAGACGTGTATCAGACGTGTATCACACGTGTATCAGACGTGTATCAGACGTGTTTCAGACGTGTATCAGACGTTTATCACAAGTGTATCAGACGTGTTTCAGACGTGTATCAGACGTGTATCACACGTGTATCAGACGTGTATCAGACGTGTTTCAGACGTGTATCACACGTGTATCAGACGTGTTTCAGACGTGTTTCAGACGTGTATCAGACGTGTATCACACCTGTATCACAAGTGTATCAGACGTGTTTCAGACGTGTATCAGACGTGTATCAGACGTGTTTCAGACGTGTATCAGACGTGTTTCAGACGTGTATCAGACGTGTATCAGACGTGTATCAGACGTGTATCACACGTGTATCAGACGTGTATCAGAAGTGTTACAGACGTGTTACAGACGTGTTTCAGACGTGTATCGGACGTGTTTCGGACGTGTATCAGACGTGTATCACACGTGTATCAGACGTGTATCAGACGTGTTTCAGACGTGTTTCAGACGTGTATCAGACGTGTTACAGACGTGTATCACACCTATATCAGACATGTATCAGACGTGTGTCATACGTGTATTAGACGTGTATCAGACGTGTTTAAGACGTCATACAGACGTGTTATAGACGTGTTTCAGACGTGTTTCAGACGTGTTACAGACGTGTTTAAGACTTGTTTCAGACGTGTATCAGACGTGTATCACAAGTGTATCACAAGTTTTTCAGACGTGTTTCAGACGTGTATCACACGTGTATCACACGTGTATCAGACGTGTATCAGACGTGTTTCAGACGTGTTTCAGACGTGTTTCAGACGTGTATCAGACGTGTATCAGACGTGTATCAGACGTGTTTCAGGCGTGTATCACACGTGTATCACAAGTGTTTCAGACGTGTTTCAGACGTGTTTCAGACGTGTATCAGACGTGTATCACACGTGTATCACAAATGTATCAGACGTGTTTCAGACGTGTATCAGACGTGTATCAGACGTGTTTCAGACGTGTATCAGACGTGTATCAGACGTGTATCAGACGTGTTTCGGACGTGTATCAGACGTGTTTCAGACGTGTATCAGACGTGTATCAGACGTGTATCAGACGTGTATCAGACGTGTTTCAGACGTGTATCAGACGTGTATCAGACGTGTTTCAGACGTGTATCAGACGTGTATCACAAGTGTATCAGACGTGTTTCAGACGTGTATCAGACGTGTTTCAGACGTGTATCAGACGTGTTTCGGACGTGTATCAGACGTGTTTCAGACGTGTATCAGACGTGTATCAGACGTGTATCACAAGTGTATCAGACGTGTTTCAGACGTGTATCAGACGTGTATCAGACGTGTATCAGATGTGTTTCAGACGTGTATCAGACGTGTTTCAGGCGTGTTTCAGGCTTGTTTCAGGCGTGTTTCACATGTGTATTAGACGTGTATCAGACGTGTATCAGAGGTGTATCAGACGTGTTTCAGACGTGTTTCAGACGTGTTTCAGACGTGTATCAGACGTGTATCACACGTGTATCACAAGTGTATCAGACGTGTTTCAGACGTGTATCAGACGAGTATCACACGTGTATCACAAGTGTATCAGACGTGTATCAGACGTGTATCACACGTGTATCACAAGTGTATCAGACGTGTATCAGACGTGTTTCAGACATGTATCAGACGTGTATCACATGTGTATCAGACGTGTATCAGACGTGTTTCAGACGTGTATCACACGTGTATCAGACGTGTTTCAGACGTGTTTCAGACGTGTATCACACGTGTATCAGACGTGTTTCAGACGTGTTTCAGACGTGTATCAGACGTGTATCACACGTGTATCAGACGTGTATCACATGTGTATCAGACGTGTATCAGACGTGTTTCAGACGTGTATCAGACGTGTATCACACGTGTATCACAAGTGTATCAGACGTGTATCACAAGTGTATCAGACGTGTTTCAGACATGTATCAGACGTGTATCACATGTGTATCAGACGTGTATCAGACGTGTTTCATACGTGTATCAGACGTGTATCAGACGTGTTTCAGACGTGTTTCAGACGTGTATCAGACGTGTATCACAAGTGTATCAGACGTGTTTCAGACGTGTATCACACGTGTATCAGACGTGTATCAGACGTGTTTCAGACGTGTATCACACGTGTATCAGATGTGTTTCAGACGTGTTTCAGACGTGTATCAGACGTGTATCACAAGTGTATCAGACGTGTTTCAGACGTGTATCAGACGTGTATCACACGTGTATCACAAGTGTATCAGACGTGTATCACATGTGTATCAGACGTGTTTCAGACGTGTATCACACGTGTATCAGACGTGTTTCAGACGTGTTTCAGACGTGTATCAGACGTGTATCACACGTGTATCACAAGTGTATCAGACGTGTTTCAGACGTCTATCAGACGTGTATCAGACGTGTTTCAGACGTGTATCAGACGTGTTTCAGACGTGTATCAGACGTGTATCACACGTGTATCACAAGTGTATCAGACGTGTTTCAGACGTGTTTCATACGTGTATCACACGTGTATCAGACGTGTTTCAGACGTGTTTCAGACGTGTTTCAGACGTGTATCAGACGTGTATCACAAATGTATCAGACGTGTTTCAGACGTGTATCAGACGTGTTTCAGACGTGTATCAGACGTGTATCAGACGTGTTTCAGACGTGTATCAGACGTGTATCACAAATGTATCAGACGTGTTTCAGACGTGTATCAGACGTGTTTCAGACGTGTATCAGACGTGTATCAGACGTGTTTCAGACGTGTATCAGACGTGTATCACAAGTGTATCAGACGTGTTTCAGACGTGTATCAGACGTGTATCAGACGTGTTTCAGACGTGTATCAGACGTGTTTCGGACGTGTATCAGACGTGTATCAGACGTGTATCAGACGTGTATCACAAGTGTATCAGACGTGTTTCAGACGTGTATCAGACGTGTATCAGACGTGTATCAGACGTGTTTCAGACGTGTATCAGACGTGTTTCAGGCGTGTTTCAGACGTGTTTCAGGCCTGTTTCAGGCGTGTTTCACACGTGTATTAGACGTGTATCAGACGTGTATCAGACGTGTTTCAGACGTGTATCAGATGTTTTTCAGGCGTGTTTCAGACGTGTTTCAGACGTGTATCACACGTGTATCAGACGTGTATCAGACGTGTTTCAGACGTGTATCAGACGTGTATCAGACGTGTTTCAGACGTGTTTCAGACGTGTATCAGACGTGTATCACACGTGTATCACAAGTGTATCAGACGTGTTTCAGACGTGTATCAGACGTGTTTCAGACGTGTATCAGACGTGTATCACACGTGTATCACAAGTGTATCAGACGTGTATCACATGTGTATCAGACGTGTATCAGACGTGTTTCATACGTGTATCACACGTGTATCAGACGTGTTTCAGACGTGTTTCAGACGTGTTTCAGACGTGTATCACACGTGTATCAGACGTGTTTCAGACGTGTATCAGACGTGTTTCAGACGTGTATCAGACGTGTATCAGACGTGTATCACACATGTATCACAAGTGTATCAGACGTGTTTCAGACGTGTATCAGACATGTATCAGACGTGTTTCAGACGTGTATCAGACGTGTATCACACGTGTATCAGACGTGTATCAGACGTGTTTCAGACGTGTATCACACGTGTATCAGACGTGTTTCAGACGTGTTTCAGACGTGTATCAGACGTGTTTCAGACGTGTTACAGACGTGTTTCAGACGTGTTACAGACGTGTTTCAGACGTGTATCAGACGTGTTTCAGACGTGTATCAGACGTGTTTCAGGCGTGTTTCGGACGTGTTTCAGACATGTTTCGGACGTGTATCAGACGTGTTTCAGACGTGTATCAGACGTGTATCAGACGTGTATCAGACGTGTATCAGACGTGTTTCAGACGTGTATCAGACGTGTTTCAGACGTGTTTCAGACGTGTTTCAGACGTGTTACAGACGTGTATCACACGTGTATCAGACGTGTTTCAGACGTGCTTCAGACGTGTATCAGACGTGTTTCAGACGTGTTTCGGACGTGTATCAGACGTGTTTCAGACGTGTATCAGACGTGTATCAGACGTGTATCACAAGTGTATCAGACGTGTTTCAGACGTGTATCAGACGTGTATCAGACGTGTATCAGACGTGTTTCAGACGTGTATCAGACGTGTTTCAGGCGTGTTTCAGACGTGTTTCAGGCTTGTTTCAGGCGTGTTTCACATGTGTATTAGACGTGTATCAGACATGTATCAGACGTGTATCAGACGTGTTTCAGACGTGTATCAGATGTGTTTCAGGCGTGTTTCAGGCTTGTTTCAGGCGTGTTTCACATGTGTATTAGACGTGTATCAGACGTGTATCAGACGTGTATCAGACGTGTTTCAGACGTGTATCAGACGTGTATCAGACGTGTTTCAGACGTGTATCAGACGTGTTTCAGGCGTGTTTCAGGCTTGTTTCAGGCGTGTTTCACACGTGTATTAGACGTGTATCAGACGTGTATCAGACGTGTTTCAGACGTGTATCAGACGTGTATCACACGTGTATCAGACGTGTATCAGACGTGTTTCAGACGTGTATCAGACGTTTATCACAAGTGTATCAGACGTGTTTCAGACGTGTATCAGACGTGTATCACACGTGTATCAGACGTGTATCAGACGTGTTTCAGACGTGTATCACACGTGTATCAGACGTGTTTCAGACGTGTTTCAGACGTGTATCAGACGTGTATCACACCTGTATCACAAGTGTATCAGACGTGTTTCAGACGTGTATCAGACGTGTATCAGACGTGTTTCAGACGTGTATCAGACGTGTTTCAGACGTGTATCAGACGTGTATCAGACGTGTATCAGACGTGTATCACACGTGTATCAGACGTGTATCAGAAGTGTTACAGACGTGTTACAGACGTGTTTCAGACGTGTATCGGACGTGTTTCGGACGTGTATCAGACGTGTATCACACGTGTATCAGACGTGTATCAGACGTGTTTCAGACGTGTTTCAGACGTGTATCAGACGTGTTACAGACGTGTATCACACCTATATCAGACATGTATCAGACGTGTGTCATACGTGTATTAGACGTGTATCAGACGTGTTTAAGACGTCATACAGACGTGTTATAGACGTGTTTCAGACGTGTTTCAGACGTGTTACAGACGTGTTTAAGACTTGTTTCAGACGTGTATCAGACGTGTATCACAAGTGTATCACAAGTTTTTCAGACGTGTTTCAGACGTGTATCACACGTGTATCACACGTGTATCAGACGTGTATCAGACGTGTTTCAGACGTGTTTCAGACGTGTTTCAGACGTGTATCAGACGTGTATCAGACGTGTATCAGACGTGTTTCAGGCGTGTATCACACGTGTATCACAAGTGTTTCAGACGTGTTTCAGACGTGTTTCAGACGTGTATCAGACGTGTATCACACGTGTATCACAAATGTATCAGACGTGTTTCAGACGTGTATCAGACGTGTATCAGACGTGTTTCAGACGTGTATCAGACGTGTATCAGACGTGTATCAGACGTGTTTCGGACGTGTATCAGACGTGTTTCAGACGTGTATCAGACGTGTATCAGACGTGTATCAGACGTGTATCAGACGTGTTTCAGACGTGTATCAGACGTGTATCAGACGTGTTTCAGACGTGTATCAGACGTGTATCACAAGTGTATCAGACGTGTTTCAGACGTGTATCAGACGTGTTTCAGACGTGTATCAGACGTGTTTCGGACGTGTATCAGACGTGTTTCAGACGTGTATCAGACGTGTATCAGACGTGTATCACAAGTGTATCAGACGTGTTTCAGACGTGTATCAGACGTGTATCAGACGTGTATCAGACGTGTTTCAGACGTGTATCAGACGTGTTTCAGGCGTGTTTCAGACGTGTTTCAGGCTTGTTTCAGGCGTGTTTCACATGTGTATTAGACGTGTATCAGACGTGTATCAGACGTGTATCAGACGTGTTTCAGACGTGTATCAGATGTGTTTCAGGCGTGTTTCAGGCTTGTTTCAGGCGTGTTTCACATGTGTATTAGACGTGTATCAGACGTGTATCAGAGGTGTATCAGACGTGTTTCAGACGTGTTTCAGACGTGTTTCAGACGTGTATCAGACGTGTATCACACGTGTATCACAAGTGTATCAGACGTGTTTCAGACGTGTATCAGACGAGTATCACACGTGTATCACAAGTGTATCAGACGTGTATCAGACGTGTATCACACGTGTATCACAAGTGTATCAGACGTGTATCAGACGTGTTTCAGACATGTATCAGACATGTATCACATGTGTATCAGACGTGTATCAGACGTGTTTCAGACGTGTATCACACGTGTATCAGACGTGTTTCAGACGTGTTTCAGACGTGTATCACACGTGTATCAGACGTGTTTCAGACGTGTTTCAGACGTGTATCAGACGTGTATCACACGTGTATCAGACGTGTATCACATGTGTATCAGACGTGTATCAGACGTGTTTCAGACGTGTATCAGACGTGTATCACACGTGTATCACAAGTGTATCAGACGTGTATCACAAGTGTATCAGACGTGTTTCAGACATGTATCAGACGTGTATCACATGTGTATCAGACGTGTATCAGACGTGTTTCATACGTGTATCAGACGTGTATCAGACGTGTTTCAGACGTGTTTCAGACGTGTATCAGACGTGTATCACAAGTGTATCAGACGTGTTTCAGACGTGTATCACACGTGTATCAGACGTGTATCAGACGTGTTTCAGACGTGTATCACACGTGTATCAGACGTGTTTCAGACGTGTTTCAGACGTGTATCAGACGTGTATCACAAGTGTATCAGACGTGTTTCAGACGTGTATCAGACGTGTATCACACGTGTATCACAAGTGTATCAGACGTGTATCACATGTGTATCAGACGTGTTTCAGACGTGTATCACACGTGTATCAGACGTGTTTCAGACGTGTTTCAGACGTGTATCAGACGTGTATCACACGTGTATCACAAGTGTATCAGACGTGTTTCAGACGTCTATCAGACGTGTATCAGACGTGTTTCAGACGTGTATCAGACGTGTTTCAGACGTGTATCAGACGTGTATCACACGTGTATCACAAGTGTATCAGACGTGTTTCAGACGTGTTTCATACGTGTATCACACGTGTATCAGACGTGTTTCAGACGTGTTTCAGACGTGTTTCAGACGTGTATCAGACGTGTATCACAAATGTATCAGACGTGTTTCAGACGTGTATCAGACGTGTTTCAGACGTGTATCAGACGTGTATCAGACGTGTTTCAGACGTGTATCAGACGTGTATCACAAATGTATCAGACGTGTTTCAGACGTGTATCAGACGTGTTTCAGACGTGTATCAGACGTGTATCAGACGTGTTTCAGACGTGTATCAGACGTGTATCACAAGTGTATCAGACGTGTTTCAGACGTGTATCACACGTGTATCAGACGTGTTTCAGACGTGTTTCAGACGTGTATCAGACGTGTATCACACGTGTATCACAAGTGTATCAGACGTGTTTCAGACGTCTATCAGACGTGTATCAGACGTGTATCAGACGTGTATCAGACGTGTTTCAGACGTGTATCAGACGTGTTTCAGGCGTGTTTCAGACGTGTTTCAGGCTTGTTTCAGGCGTGTTTCACACGTGTATTAGACGTGTATCAGACGTGTATCAGACGTGTTTCAGACGTGTATCAGATGTTTTTCAGGCGTGTTTCAGACGTGTTTCAGACGTGTATCACACGTGTATCAGACGTGTATCAGACGTGTTTCAGACGTGTATCAGACGTGTATCAGACTTGTTTCAGACGTGTTTCAGACGTGTATCAGACGTGTATCACACGTGTATCACAAGTGTATCAGACGTGTTTCAGACGTGTATCAGACGTGTTTCAGACGTGTATCAGACGTGTATCACACGTGTATCACAAGTGTATCAGACGTGTATCACATGTGTATCAGACGTGTATCAGACGTGTTTCATACGTGTATCACACGTGTATCAGACGTGTTTCAGACGTGTTTCAGACGTGTTTCAGACGTGTATCACACGTGTATCAGACGTGTTTCAGACGTGTATCAGACGTGTTTCAGACGTGTATCAGACGTGTATCAGACGTGTATCACACATGTATCACAAGTGTATCAGACGTGTTTCAGACGTGTATCAGACATGTATCAGACGTGTTTCAGACGTGTATCAGACGTGTATCACACGTGTATCAGACGTGTATCAGACGTGTTTCAGACGTGTATCACACGTGTATCAGACGTGTTTCAGACGTGTTTCAGACGTGTATCAGACGTGTTTCAGACGTGTTACAGACGTGTTTCAGACGTGTTACAGACGTGTTTCAGACGTGTATCAGACGTGTTTCAGACGTGTATCAGACGTGTTTCAGGCGTGTTTCGGACGTGTTTCAGACATGTTTCGGACGTGTATCAGACGTGTTTCAGACGTGTATCAGACGTGTATCAGACGTGTATCAGACGTGTATCAGACGTGTTTCAGACGTGTATCAGACGTGTTTCAGACGTGTTTCAGACGTGTTTCAGACGTGTTACAGACGTGTATCACACGTGTATCAGACGTGTTTCAGACGTGCTTCAGACGTGTATCAGACGTGTTTCAGACGTGTTTCAGACGTGTATCAGACGTGTTTCAGACGTGTTTCAGACGTGCTTCAGACGTGTATCAGACGTGTCTCAGACGTGTTTCAGACGTGTTTCAGAGGTGTATCAGACGTGTTTCAGAGGTGTATCAGACGTGTTACAGACGTGTATCAGACGTGTTTCAGACGTGTATCAGACGTGTTTCAGACGTGTTACAGACGTGTTTCAGACGTGTATCAGACGTGTATCAGACGTGTTTCAGACATGTATCAGACGTGTTTCAGACGTGTTTCAGACGTGTTTCAGATGTGTATCAGACGTGTTTCAGACGTGTATAAGACGTGTTTCAGATGTGTTTCAGACGTGTTTCAGACGTGTATCAGACGTGTTTCAGACGTGTATCACACGTGTATCAGACGTGTTTCAGACGTGTATCAGACGTGTTTCAGGCGTGTTTCAGACGTGTTTCAGGCATGTTTCAGGCGTGTTTAACACGTGTATTAGACGTGTATCAGACGTGTTTAAGAAGTGATACAGACGTGTTACAGACGTGTTTCAGACGTGTTTCAGACGTGTTACAGACGTGTTTAAGACTTGTTTCAGACGTGTTTCAGACGTGTATCAGACGTGTATCAGACGTGTATCAGATGTGTATCACACGTGTATCACAAGTGTATCAGACGTGTTTCAGACGTGTATCAGACGTGTTTCAGACGTGTATCAGACGTGTTTCAGACATGTATCAGACGTGTTTCAGATGTGTTTCAGACGTGTTTCAGACGTGTATCAGACGTGTTTCAGACGTGTATCACACGTGTATCAGACGTGTATCACACGTGTATCAGACGTGTTTCAGACGTGTATCAGACGTGTTTCAGGCGTGTTTCAGACGTGTTTCAGGCGTGTTTCAGGCGTGTTTCAGACGTGTATCAGACGTGTTACAGACGTGTTTAAGACGTGTTTCAGACGTGTATCAGACGTGTATCACACGTGTATCAGACGTGTATCAGACGTGTTTCAGACGTGTATCACACGTGTATCAGACGTGTTTCAGACGTGTTTCAGACGTGTATCAGACGTGTATCACACCTGTATCACAAGTGTATCAGACGTGTTTCAGACGTGTATCAGACGTGTATCAGACGTGTTTCAGACGTGTATCAGACGTGTTTCAGACGTGTATCAGACGTGTATCAGACGTGTATCAGACGTGTATCACACGTGTATCACACGTGTATCAGACGTGTATCAGAAGTGTTACAGACGTGTTACAGACGTGTTTCAGACGTGTATCGGACGTGTTTCGGACGTGTATCAGACGTGTATCACACGTGTATCAGACGTGTATCAGACGTGTTTCAGACGTGTTTCAGACGTGTATCAGACGTGTTACAGACGTGTATCACACCTATATCAGACATGTATCAGACGTGTGTCATACGTGTATTAGACGTGTATCAGACGTGTTTAAGACGTGATACAGACGTGTTATAGACGTGTTTCAGACGTGTTTCAGACGTGTTACAGACGTGTTTAAGACTTGTTTCAGACGTGTATCAGACGTGTATCACAAGTGTATCACAAGTTTTTCAGACGTGTTTCAGACGTGTATCACACGTGTATCACACGTGTATCAGACGTGTATCAGACGTGTTTCAGACGTGTTTCAGACGTGTTTCAGACGTGTATAAGACGTGTATCAGACGTGTATCACACGTGTATCACAAGTGTTTCAGACGTGTTTCAGACGTGTTTCAGACGTGTATCAGACGTGTATCACACGTGTATCACAAATGTATCAGACGTGTTTCAGACGTGTATCAGACGTGTATCAGACGTGTTTCAGACGTGTATCAGACGTGTATCAGACGTGTATCAGACGTGTTTCGGACGTGTATCAGACGTGTTTCAGACGTGTATCAGACGTGTATCAGACGTGTATCAGACGTGTATCAGACGTGTTTCAGACGTGTATCAGACGTGTATCAGACGTGTTTCAGACGTGTATCAGACGTGTATCACAAGTGTATCAGACGTGTTTCAGACGTGTATCAGACGTGTATCAGACGTGTTTCAGACGTGTATCAGACGTGTTTCGGACGTGTATCAGACGTGTTTCAGACGTGTATCAGACGTGTATCAGACGTGTATCACAAGTGTATCAGACGTGTTTCAGACGTGTATCAGACGTGTATCAGACGTGTATCAGACGTGTTTCAGACGTGTATCAGACGTGTTTCAGGCGTGTTTCAGACGTGTTTCAGGCTTGTTTCAGGCGTGTTTCACATGTGTATTAGACGTGTATCAGACGTGTATCAGACGTGTATCAGACGTGTTTCAGACGTGTATCAGATGTGTTTCAGGCGTGTTTCAGGCTTGTTTCAGGCGTGTTTCACATGTGTATTAGACGTGTATCAGACGTGTATCAGACGTGTATCAGACGTGTATCAGACGTGTTTCAGACGTGTATCAGACGTGTATCAGACGTGTTTCAGACGTGTATCAGACGTGTTTCAGGCGTGTTTCAGGCTTGTTTCAGGCGTGTTTCACACGTGTATTAGACGTGTATCAGACGTGTATCAGACGTGTTTCAGACGTGTATCAGACGTGTATCACACGTGTATCAGACGTGTATCAGACGTGTTTCAGACGTGTATCAGACGTTTATCACAAGTGTATCAGACGTGTTTCAGACGTGTATCAGACGTGTATCACACGTGTATCAGACGTGTATCAGACGTGTTTCAGACGTGTATCACACGTGTATCAGACGTGTTTCAGACGTGTTTCAGACGTGTATCAGACGTGTATCACACCTGTATCACAAGTGTATCAGACGTGTTTCAGACGTGTATCAGACGTGTATCAGACGTGTTTCAGACGTGTATCAGACGTGTTTCAGACGTGTATCAGACGTGTATCAGACGTGTATCAGACGTGTATCACACGTGTATCAGACGTGTATCAGAAGTGTTACAGACGTGTTACAGACGTGTTTCAGACGTGTATCGGACGTGTTTCGGACGTGTATCAGACGTGTATCACACGTGTATCAGACGTGTATCAGACGTGTTTCAGACGTGTTTCAGACGTGTATCAGACGTGTATCAGACGTGTATCACACCTATATCAGACATGTATCAGACGTGTGTCATACGTGTATTAGACGTGTATCAGACGTGTTTAAGACGTGATACAGACGTGTTATAGACGTGTTTCAGACGTGTTTCAGACGTGTTACAGACGTGTTTAAGACTTGTTTCAGACGTGTATCAGACGTGTATCACAAGTGTATCACAAGTTTTTCAGACGTGTTTCAGACGTGTATCACACGTGTATCACACGTGTATCAGACGTGTATCAGACGTGTTTCAGACGTGTTTCAGACGTGTTTCAGACGTGTATCAGACGTGTATCAGACGTGTATCAGACGTGTTTCAGGCGTGTATCACACGTGTATCACAAGTGTTTCAGACGTGTTTCAGACGTGTTTCAGACGTGTATCAGACGTGTATCACACGTGTATCACAAATGTATCAGACGTGTTTCAGACGTGTATCAGACGTGTATCAGACGTGTTTCAGACGTGTATCAGACGTGTATCAGACGTGTATCAGACGTGTTTCGGACGTGTATCAGACGTGTTTCAGACGTGTATCAGACGTGTATCGGACGTGTATCAGACGTGTATCAGACGTGTTTCAGACGTGTATCAGACGTGTATCAGACGTGTTTCAGACGTGTATCAGACGTGTATCACAAGTGTATCAGACGTGTTTCAGACGTGTATCAGACGTGTTTCAGACGTGTATCAGACGTGTTTCGGACGTGTATCAGACGTGTTTCAGACGTGTATCAGACGTGTATCAGACGTGTATCACAAGTGTATCAGACGTGTTTCAGACGTGTATCAGACGTGTATCAGACGTGTATCAGACGTGTTTCAGACGTGTATCAGACGTGTTTCAGGCGTGTTTCAGACGTGTTTCAGGCTTGTTTCAGGCGTGTTTCACATGTGTATTAGACGTGTATCAGACGTGTATCAGACGTGTATCAGACGTGTTTCAGACGTGTATCAGATGTGTTTCAGGCGTGTTTCAGGCTTGTTTCAGGCGTGTTTCACATGTGTATTAGACGTGTATCAGACGTGTATCAGAGGTGTATTAGACGTGTTTCAGACGTGTTTCAGACGTGTTTCAGACGTGTATCAGACGTGTATCACACGTGTATCACAAGTGTATCAGACGTGTTTCAGACGTGTATCAGACGAGTATCACACGTGTATCACAAGTGTATCAGACGTGTATCAGACGTGTATCACACGTGTATCACAAGTGTATCAGACGTGTATCAGACGTGTTTCAGACATGTATCAGACGTGTTTCAGACGTGTATCAGACGTGTATCAGACGTGTATCAGACGTGTATCACACGTGTATCAGACGTGTATCAGAAGTGTTACAGACGTGTTACAGACGTGTTTCAGACGTGTATCGGACGTGTTTCGGACGTGTATCAGACGTGTATCACACGTGTATCAGACGTGTATCAGACGTGTTTCAGACGTGTTTCAGACGTGTATCAGACGTGTATCAGACGTGTATCACACCTATATCAGACATGTATCAGACGTGTGTCATACGTGTATTAGACGTGTATCAGACGTGTTTAAGACGTGATACAGACGTGTTATAGACGTGTTTCAGACGTGTTTCAGACGTGTTACAGACGTGTTTAAGACTTGTTTCAGACGTGTATCAGACGTGTATCACAAGTGTATCACAAGTTTTTCAGACGTGTTTCAGACGTGTATCACACGTGTATCACACGTGTATCAGACGTGTATCAGACGTGTTTCAGACGTGTTTCAGACGTGTTTCAGACGTGTATCAGACGTGTATCAGACGTGTATCAGACGTGTTTCAGGCGTGTATCACACGTGTATCACAAGTGTTTCAGACGTGTTTCAGACGTGTTTCAGACGTGTATCAGACGTGTATCACACGTGTATCACAAATGTATCAGACGTGTTTCAGACGTGTATCAGACGTGTATCAGACGTGTTTCAGACGTGTATCAGACGTGTATCAGACGTGTATCAGACGTGTTTCGGACGTGTATCAGACGTGTTTCAGACGTGTATCAGACGTGTATCGGACGTGTATCAGACGTGTATCAGACGTGTTTCAGACGTGTATCAGACGTGTATCAGACGTGTTTCAGACGTGTATCAGACGTGTATCACAAGTGTATCAGACGTGTTTCAGACGTGTATCAGACGTGTTTCAGACGTGTATCAGACGTGTTTCGGACGTGTATCAGACGTGTTTCAGACGTGTATCAGACGTGTATCAGACGTGTATCACAAGTGTATCAGACGTGTTTCAGACGTGTATCAGACGTGTATCAGACGTGTATCAGACGTGTTTCAGACGTGTATCAGACGTGTTTCAGGCGTGTTTCAGACGTGTTTCAGGCTTGTTTCAGGCGTGTTTCACATGTGTATTAGACGTGTATCAGACGTGTATCAGACGTGTATCAGACGTGTTTCAGACGTGTATCAGATGTGTTTCAGGCGTGTTTCAGGCTTGTTTCAGGCGTGTTTCACATGTGTATTAGACGTGTATCAGACGTGTATCAGAGGTGTATTAGACGTGTTTCAGACGTGTTTCAGACGTGTTTCAGACGTGTATCAGACGTGTATCACACGTGTATCACAAGTGTATCAGACGTGTTTCAGACGTGTATCAGACGAGTATCACACGTGTATCACAAGTGTATCAGACGTGTATCAGACGTGTATCACACGTGTATCACAAGTGTATCAGACGTGTATCAGACGTGTTTCAGACATGTATCAGACGTGTATCACATGTGTATCAGACGTGTATCAGACGTGTATCAGACGTGTATCAGACGTGTATCAGACGTGTTTCAGACGTGTATCAGACGTGTATCAGACATGTATCAGACGTGTATCACATGTGTATCAGACGTGTATCAGACGTGTATCAGACGTGTATCAGACGTGTATCAGACGTGTATCACAAGTGTATCAGACGTGTTTCAGACGTGTTTCAGGCTTGTTTCAGGCGTGTTTCACATGTGTATTAGACGTGTATCAGACGTGTTTCAGGCGTGTTTCGGACGTGTTTCAGGCGTGTTTCAGGCGTGTTTAAGACTTGTTTCAAACGTGTATCAGACGTGTATCAGACGTGTATCAGACGTGTATCAGACGTGTATCAGACGTGTTTCAGACGTGTATCAGACGTGTATCACAAGTGTATCAGACGTGTTTCAGACGTGTATCAGACGTGTATCAGACGTGTATCAGACGTGTTTCAGACGTGTATCAGACGTGTATCACAAGTGTATCAGACGTGTTTCAGACGTGTATCAGACGTGTATCAGACGTGTATCAGACGTGTTTCAGACGTGTATCAGACGTGTATCACAAGTGTATCAGACGTGTTTCAGACGTGTATCAGACGTGTATCACACGTGTATCAGACGTGTATCAGACGTGTTTCAGACGTGTATCACACGTGTATCAGACGTGTTTCAGACGTGTTTCAGACGTGTATCAGACGTGTTTCAGACGTGTTACAGACGTGTTTCAGACGTGTATCAGACGTGTTTCAGACGTGTATCAGACGTGTTTCAGGCGTGTTTCGGACGTGTTTCAGGCGTGTTTCAGGCGTGTTTAAGACTTGTTTCAAACGTGTATCAGACGTGTATCAGACGTGTATCAGACGTGTTTCAGACGTGCATCAGACGTGTTTCAGACGTGCATCAGACGTGTTTCAGACGTGTATCAGACATGTTTCGGACGTGTATCAGACGTGTTTCAGACGTGTATCAGACGTTTATCACAAGTGTATCAGACGTGTTTCAGACGTGTATCAGACGTGTATCACACGTGTATCAGACGTGTATCAGACGTGTTTCAGACGTGTATCACACGTGTATCAGACGTGTTTCAGACGTGTTTCAGACGTGTATCAGACGTGTATCACACCTGTATCACAAGTGTATCAGACGTGTTTCAGACGTGTATCAGACGTGTATCAGACGTGTTTCAGACGTGTATCAGACGTGTTTCAGACGTGTATCAGACGTGTATCAGACGTGTATCAGACGTGTATCACACGTGTATCAGACGTGTATCAGAAGTGTTACAGACGTGTTACAGACGTGTTTCAGACGTGTATCGGACGTGTTTCGGACGTGTATCAGACGTGTATCACACGTGTATCAGACGTGTATCAGACGTGTTTCAGACGTGTTTCAGACGTGTATCAGACGTGTATCAGACGTGTATCACACCTATATCAGACATGTATCAGACGTGTGTCATACGTGTATTAGACGTGTATCAGACGTGTTTAAGACGTGATACAGACGTGTTATAGACGTGTTTCAGACGTGTTTCAGACGTGTTACAGACGTGTTTAAGACTTGTTTCAGACGTGTATCAGACGTGTATCACAAGTGTATCACAAGTTTTTCAGACGTGTTTCAGACGTGTATCACACGTGTATCACACGTGTATCAGACGTGTATCAGACGTGTTTCAGACGTGTTTCAGACGTGTTTCAGACGTGTATCAGACGTGTATCAGACGTGTATCAGACGTGTTTCAGGCGTGTATCACACGTGTATCACAAGTGTTTCAGACGTGTTTCAGACGTGTTTCAGACGTGTATCAGACGTGTATCACACGTGTATCACAAATGTATCAGACGTGTTTCAGACGTGTATCAGACGTGTATCAGACGTGTTTCAGACGTGTATCAGACGTGTATCAGACGTGTATCAGACGTGTTTCGGACGTGTATCAGACGTGTTTCAGACGTGTATCAGACGTGTATCGGACGTGTATCAGACGTGTATCAGACGTGTTTCAGACGTGTATCAGACGTGTATCAGACGTGTTTCAGACGTGTATCAGACGTGTATCACAAGTGTATCAGACGTGTTTCAGACGTGTATCAGACGTGTTTCAGACGTGTATCAGACGTGTTTCGGACGTGTATCAGACGTGTTTCAGACGTGTATCAGACGTGTATCAGACGTGTATCACAAGTGTATCAGACGTGTTTCAGACGTGTATCAGACGTGTATCAGACGTGTATCAGACGTGTTTCAGACGTGTATCAGACGTGTTTCAGGCGTGTTTCAGACGTGTTTCAGGCTTGTTTCAGGCGTGTTTCACATGTGTATTAGACGTGTATCAGACGTGTATCAGACGTGTTTCAGACGTGTATCAGATGTGTTTCAGGCGTGTTTCAGGCTTGTTTCAGGCGTGTTTCACATGTGTATTAGACGTGTATCAGACGTGTATCAGAGGTGTATTAGACGTGTTTCAGACGTGTTTCAGACGTGTTTCAGACGTGTATCAGACGTGTATCACACGTGTATCACAAGTGTATCAGACGTGTTTCAGACGTGTATCAGACGAGTATCACACGTGTATCACAAGTGTATCAGACGTGTATCAGACGTGTATCACACGTGTATCACAAGTGTATCAGACGTGTATCAGACGTGTTTCAGACATGTATCAGACGTGTATCACATGTGTATCAGACGTGTATCAGACGTGTATCAGACGTGTATCAGACGTGTATCAGACGTGTTTCAGACGTGTATCAGACGTGTATCAGACGTGTATCACAAGTGTATCAGACGTGTTTCAGACGTGTTTCAGGCTTGTTTCAGGCGTGTTTCACATGTGTATTAGACGTGTATCAGACGTGTTTCAGGCGTGTTTCGGACGTGTTTCAGGCGTGTTTCAGGCGTGTTTAAGACTTGTTTCAAACGTGTATCAGACGTGTATCAGACGTGTATCAGACGTGTATCAGACGTGTATCAGACGTGTTTCAGACGTGTATCAGACGTGTATCACAAGTGTATCAGACGTGTTTCAGACGTGTATCAGACGTGTATCAGACGTGTATCAGACGTGTTTCAGACGTGTATCAGACGTGTATCACAAGTGTATCAGACGTGTTTCAGACGTGTATCAGACGTGTATCAGACGTGTATCAGACGTGTTTCAGACGTGTATCAGACGTGTATCACAAGTGTATCAGACGTGTTTCAGACGTGTATCAGACGTGTATCACACGTGTATCAGACGTGTATCAGACGTGTTTCAGACGTGTATCACACGTGTATCAGACGTGTTTCAGACGTGTTTCAGACGTGTATCAGACGTGTTTCAGACGTGTTACAGACGTGTTTCAGACGTGTATCAGACGTGTTTCAGACGTGTATCAGACGTGTTTCAGGCGTGTTTCGGACGTGTTTCAGGCGTGTTTCAGGCGTGTTTAAGACTTGTTTCAAACGTGTATCAGACGTGTATCAGACGTGTATCAGACGTGTTTCAGACGTGCATCAGACGTGTTTCAGACGTGCATCAGACGTGTTTCAGACGTGTATCAGACATGTTTCGGACGTGTATCAGACGTGTTTCAGACGTGTATCAGACGTTTATCAGACGTGTATCAGACGTGTATCAGACGTGTTTCAGACGTGTATCAGACGTGTATCAGACGTGTATCACAAGTGTATCAGACGTGTTTCAGACGTGTATCAGACGTGTATCAGACGTGTATCAGACGCGTTTCAGACGTGTATCAGACGTGTTTCAGGCGTGTTTCAGGCTTGTTTCAGGCGTGTTTCACACGTGTATTAGACGTGTATCAGGCATGTTTCAGACGTGTATCAGACATGTTTCGGACGTGTATCAGACGTGTTTCAGACGTGTATCAGACGTTTATCAGACGTGTATCAGACGTGTATCAGACGTGTTTCAGACGTGTATCAGACGTGTATCAGACGTGTATCACAAGTGTATCAGACGTGTTTCAGACGTGTATCAGACGTGTATCAGACGTGTATCAGACGTGTTTCAGACGTGTATCAGACGTGTTTCAGACGTGTATCAGACGTTTATCACAAGTGTATCAGACGTGTTTCAGACGTGTATCAGACGTGTTTCAGACGTGTATCAGACGTGTTTCAGACGTGTATCAGACGTGTTTCAGACGTGTATCAGACGTGTTTCAGACGTGTATCAGACGTGTATCACACGTGTATCAGACGTGTAGCAGACGTGTTTCAGACGTGTTACAGACGTGTTTAAGACTTGTTTCAGACGTGTTTCAGACGTGTTTCACACGTGTATTAGACGTGTATTGGACGTGTATCAGACGTGTATCAGACGTGTTTCAGACGTGTATCAGACGAGTATAACACGTGTATCACAAGTGTATCAGACGTGTATCAGACGTGTATCACACGTGTATCACAAGTGTATCAGACGTGTATCAGATGTGTTTCAGACGTGTATCACACGTGTATCAGATGTGTTTCAGACGTGTTTCAGACGTGTATCACACGTGTATCAGACGTGTTTCAGACGTGTTTCAGACGTGTATCAGACGTGTATCACACGTGTATCAGACGTGTATCACATGTGTATCAGACGTGTATCAGACGTGTTTCAGACGTGTATCAGACGTGTTTCAGACGTGTATCAGACGTGTATCACACGTGTATCACAAGTGTATCAGACGTGTATCACAAGTGTATCAGACGTGTTTCAGACATGTATCAGACGTGTATCACATGTGTATCAGACGTGTATCAGACGTGTTTCATACGTGTATCAGACGTGTATCAGACGTGTTTCAGACGTGTTTCAGACGTGTTTCAGACGTGTATCACACGTGTATCAGACGTGTTTCAGACGTGTTTCAGACGTGTATCAGACGTGTATCACACGTGTATCAGACGTGTATCAGACGTGTTTCAGACGTGTATCAGACGTGTATCAGACGTGTATCAGACGTGTTTCAGACGTGTATCAGACGTGTTTCAGACGTGTATCAGACGTGTATCAGACGTGTATCACACATGTATCACAAGTGTATCAGACGTGTTTCAGACGTGTATCAGACGTGTATCAGACGTGTATCAGACGTGTTTCAGACGTGTATCAGACGTGTATCACAAGTGTATCAGACGTGTTTCAGACGTGTATCAGACGTGTATCACACGTGTATCAGACGTGTATCAGACGTGTTTCAGACGTGTATCACACGTGTATCAGACGTGTTTCAGACGTGTTTCAGACGTGTATCAGACGTGTTTCAGACGTGTTACAGACGTGTTTCAGACGTGTATCAGACGTGTTTCAGACGTGTATCAGACGTGTTTCAGGCGTGTTTCGGACGTGTTTCAGGCGTGTTTCAGGCGTGTTTAAGACTTGTTTCAAACGTGTATCAGACGTGTATCAGACGTGTATCAGACGTGTTTCAGACGTGCATCAGACGTGTTTCAGACGTGTATCAGACGTTTATCAGACGTGTATCAGACGTGTATCAGACGTGTTTCAGACGTGTATCAGACGTGTATCACAAGTGTATCAGACGTGTTTCAGACGTGTATCAGACGTGTATCACACGTGTATCAGACGTGTATCAGACGTGTTTCGGACGTGTATCAGACGTGTTTCAGACGTGTATCAGACGTTTATCAGACGTGTATCAGACGTGTATCAGACGTGTTTCAGACGTGTATCAGACGTGTATCAGACGTGTATCACAAGTGTATCAGACGTGTTTCAGACGTGTATCAGACGTGTATCAGACGTGTATCAGACGCGTTTCAGACGTGTATCAGACGTGTTTCAGGCTTGTTTCAGGCGTGTTTCACACGTGTATTAGACGTGTATCAGGCATGTTTCAGATGTGTATCAGACATGTTTCGGACGTGTATCAGACGTGTTTCAGACGTGTATCAGACGTTTATCAGACGTGTATCAGACGTGTATCAGACGTGTTTCAGACGTGTATCAGACGTGTATCAGACGTGTATCACAAGTGTATCAGACGTGTTTCAGACGTGTATCAGACGTGTATCAGACGTGTATCAGACGTGTTTCAGACGTGTATCAGACGTGTTTCAGGCGTGTTTCAGACGTGTTTCAGACGTGTATCAGACGTTTATCACAAGTGTATCAGACGTGTTTCAGACGTGTTTCAGACGTGTTTCAGACGTGTATCAGACGTGTTTCAGACGTGTTACAGACGTGTTTCAGACGTGTATCAGACGTGTTTCAGACGTGTATCAGACGTGTTTAAGACTTGTTTCAAACGTGTATCAGACGTGTATCAGACGTGTATCAGACGTGTTTCACACGTGCATCAGACGTGTTTCAGACGTGCATCAGACGTGTTTCAGACGTGTATCAGACATGTTTCGGACGTGTATCAGACTTTTATCAGACGTGTTTCAGACGTGTATCAGACGTGTTTCAGACGTGTATCAGACGTGTATCAGACGTGTATCACAAGTGTATCAGACGTGTTTCAGACGTGTATCAGACGTTTATCAGACGTGTATCAGACGCGTTTCAGACGTGTATCAGACGTGTATCAGGCATGTTTCAGACGTGTATCAGACGTGTATCACACGTGTATCACAAGTGTATCAGACGTGTTTCAGACGTGTATCAGACGAGTATCACACGTGTATCACAAGTGTATCAGACGTGTATCAGACGTGTATCACACGTGTATCACAAGTGTATCAGACGTGTATCAGACGTGTTTCAGACATGTATCAGACGTGTATCACATGTGTATCAGACGTGTATCAGACGTGTATCAGACGTGTATCAGACGTGTATCAGACGTGTTTCAGACGTGTATCAGACGTGTATCAGACGTGTATCACAAGTGTATCAGACGTGTTTCAGACGTGTTTCAGGCTTGTTTCAGGCGTGTTTCACATGTGTATTAGACGTGTATCAGACGTGTTTCAGGCGTGTTTCGGACGTGTTTCAGGCGTGTTTCAGGCGTGTTTAAGACTTGTTTCAAACGTGTATCAGACGTGTATCAGACGTGTATCAGACGTGTATCAGACGTGTATCAGACGTGTTTCAGACGTGTATCAGACGTGTATCACAAGTGTATCAGACGTGTTTCAGACGTGTATCAGACGTGTATCAGACGTGTATCAGACGTGTTTCAGACGTGTATCAGACGTGTATCACAAGTGTATCAGACGTGTTTCAGACGTGTATCAGACGTGTATCAGACGTGTATCAGACGTGTTTCAGACGTGTATCAGACGTTTATCACAAGTGTATCAGACGTGTTTCAGACGTGTATCAGACGTGTATCACACGTGTATCAGACGTGTATCAGACGTGTTTCAGACGTGTATCACACGTGTATCAGACGTGTTTCAGACGTGTTTCAGACGTGTATCAGACGTGTTTCAGACGTGTTACAGACGTGTTTCAGACGTGTATCAGACGTGTTTCAGACGTGTATCAGACGTGTTTCAGGCGTGTTTCGGACGTGTTTCAGGCGTGTTTCAGGCGTGTTTAAGACTTGTTTCAAACGTGTATCAGACGTGTATCAGACGTGTATCAGACGTGTTTCAGACGTGCATCAGACGTGTTTCAGACGTGCATCAGACGTGTTTCAGACGTGTATCAGACATGTTTCGGACGTGTATCAGACGTGTTTCAGACGTGTATCAGACGTTTATCAGACGTGTATCAGACGTGTATCAGACGTGTTTCAGACGTGTATCAGACGTGTATCAGACGTGTATCACAAGTGTATCAGACGTGTTTCAGACGTGTATCAGACGTGTATCAGACGTGTATCAGACGCGTTTCAGACGTGTATCAGACGTGTTTCAGGCGTGTTTCAGGCTTGTTTCAGGCGTGTTTCACACGTGTATTAGACGTGTATCAGGCATGTTTCAGACGTGTATCAGACATGTTTCGGACGTGTATCAGACGTGTTTCAGACGTGTATCAGACGTTTATCAGACGTGTATCAGACGTGTATCAGACGTGTTTCAGACGTGTATCAGACGTGTATCAGACGTGTATCACAAGTGTATCAGACGTGTTTCAGACGTGTATCAGACGTGTATCAGACGTGTATCAGACGTGTTTCAGACGTGTATCAGACGTGTTTCAGACGTGTATCAGACGTTTATCACAAGTGTATCAGACGTGTTTCAGACGTGTATCAGACGTGTATCACAAGTGTATCAGACGTGTTTCAGACGTGTATCAGACGTGTTTCAGACGTGTATCAGACGTGTTTCAGACGTGTATCAGACGTGTTTCAGACGTGTATCAGACGTGTTTCAGACGTGTATCAGACGTGTATCACACGTGTATCAGACGTGTATCAGACGTGTTTCAGACGTGTTACAGACGTGTTTAAGACTTGTTTCAGACGTGTTTCAGACGTGTTTCACACGTGTATTAGACGTGTATTGGACGTGTATCAGACGTGTTTCAGACGTGTATCAGACGAGTATAACACGTGTATCACAAGTGTATCAGACGTGTATCAGACGTGTATCACACGTGTATCACAAGTGTATCAGACGTGTATCAGACGTGTTTCAGACGTGTATCACACGTGTATCAGATGTGTTTCAGACGTGTTTCAGACGTGTATCACACGTGTATCAGACGTGTTTCAGACGTGTTTCAGACGTGTATCAGACGTGTATCACACGTGTATCAGACGTGTATCACATCTGTATCAGACGTGTATCAGACGTGTTTCAGACGTGTATCAGACGTGTTTCAGACGTGTATCAGACGTGTATCACACGTGTATCACAAGTGTATCAGACGTGTATCACAAGTGTATCAGACGTGTTTCAGACATGTATCAGACGTGTATCAGACGTGTTTCATACGTGTATCAGACGTGTATCAGACGTGTTTCAGACGTGTTTCAGACGTGTTTCAGACGTGTATCACACGTGTATCAGACGTGTTTCAGACGTGTTTCAGACGTGTATCAGACGTGTATCACACGTGTATCAGACGTGTATCAGACGTGTTTCAGACGTGTATCAGACGTGTATCAGACGTGTATCAGACGTGTTTCAGACGTGTATCAGACGTGTTTCAGACGTGTATCAGACGTGTATCAGACGTGTATCACACATGTATCACAAGTGTATCAGACGTGTTTCAGACGTGTATCAGACGTGTATCAGACGTGTATCAGACGTGTTTCAGACGTGTATCAGACGTGTATCACAAGTGTATCAGACGTGTTTCAGACGTGTATCAGACGTGTATCACACGTGTATCAGACGTGTATCAGACGTGTTTCAGACGTGTATCACACGTGTATCAGACGTGTTTCAGACGTGTTTCAGACGTGTATCAGACGTGTTTCAGACGTGTTACAGACGTGTTTCAGACGTGTATCAGACGTGTTTCAGACGTGTATCAGACGTGTTTCAGGCGTGTTTCGGACGTGTTTCAGGCGTGTTTCAGGCGTGTTTAAGACTTGTTTCAAACGTGTATCAGACGTGTATCAGACGTGTATCAGACGTGTTTCAGACGTGCATCAGACGTGTTTCAGACGTGCATCAGACGTGTTTCAGACGTGTATCAGACATGTTTCGGACGTGTATCAGACGTGTTTCAGACGTGTATCAGACGTTTATCAGACGTGTATCAGACGTGTATCAGACGTGTTTCAGACGTGTATCAGACGTGTATCAGACGTGTATCACAAGTGTATCAGACGTGTTTCAGACGTGTATCAGACGTGTATCAGACGTGTATCAGACGCGTTTCAGACGTGTATCAGACGTGTTTCAGGCGTGTTTCAGGCTTGTTTCAGGCGTGTTTCACACGTGTATTAGACGTGTATCAGGCATGTTTCAGACGTGTATCAGACATGTTTCGGACGTGTATCAGACGTGTTTCAGACGTGTATCAGACGTTTATCAGACGTGTATCAGACGTGTATCAGACGTGTTTCAGACGTGTATCAGACGTGTATCAGACGTGTATCACAAGTGTATCAGACGTGTTTCAGACGTGTATCAGACGTGTATCAGACGTGTATCAGACGTGTTTCAGACGTGTATCAGACGTGTTTCAGGCGTGTTTCAGACGTGTTTCAGACGTGTATCAGACGTTTATCACAAGTGTATCAGACGTGTTTCAGACGTGTTTCAGACGTGTTTCAGACGTGTATCAGACGTGTTTCAGACGTGTTACAGACGTGTTTCAGACGTGTATCAGACGTGTTTCAGACGTGTATCAGACGTGTTTAAGACTTGTTTCAAACGTGTATCAGACGTGTATCAGACGTGTATCAGACGTGTTTCACACGTGCATCAGACGTGTTTCAGACGTGCATCAGACGTGTTTCAGACGTGTATCAGACATGTTTCGGACGTGTATCAGACTTTTATCAGACGTGTTTCAGACGTGTATCAGACGTGTTTCAGACGTGTATCAGACGTGTATCAGAAGTGTATCACAAGTGTATCAGACGTGTTTCAGACGTGTATCAGACGTTTATCAGACGTGTATCAGACGCGTTTCAGACGTGTATCAGACGTGTTTCAGGCGTGTTTCAGGCTTGTTTCAGGCGTGTTTCACACGTGTATTAGACGTGTATCAGACATGTTTCGGACGTGTATCAGACGTGTTTCAGACGTGTATCAGACGTTTATCAGACGTGTATCAGACGTGTATCAGACGTGTTTCAGACGTGTATCAGACGTGTATCAGACGTGTATCACAAGTGTATCAGACGTGTTTCAGACGTGTATCAGACGTGTATCAGACGTGTATCAGACGTGTTTCAGACGTGTATCAGACGTGTTTCAGGCGTGTTTCAGACGTGTTTCAGACGTGTATCAGACGTTTATCACAAGTGTATCAGACGTGTTTCAGACGTGTATCAGACGTGTTTCAGACGTGTATCAGACGTGTTTCAGACGTGTATCAGACGTGTTTCAGACGTGTATCAGACGTGTTTCAGACGTGTATCAGAGGTGTATCACACGTGTATCAGACGTGTATCAGACGTGTTTCAGACGTGTTACAGACGTGTTTCACACGTGTATTAGACGTGTATTGGACGTGTATCAGACGTGTATCAGACGTGTTTCAGACGTGTATCAGACGAGTATCACACGTGTATCACAAGTGTATCAGACGTGTATCAGACGTGTATCACACGTGTATCACAAGTGTATCAGACGTGTATCAGACGTGTTTCAGACATGTATCAGACGTGTATCACATGTGTATCAGACGTGTATCAGACGTGTTTCAGACGTGTATCACACGTGTATCAGACGTGTTTCAGACGTGTTTCAGACGTGTATCACACGTGTATCAGACGTGTTTCAGACGTGTATCAGACGTGTTTCAGACGTGTATCAGACGTGTATCAGACGTGTATCACAAGTGTATCAGACGTGTTTCAGACGTGTATCAGACGTGTATCAGACGTGTATCAGACGCGTTTCAGACGTGTATCAGACGTGTTTCAGGCGTGTTTCAGGCTTGTTTCAGGCGTGTTTCACACGTGTATTAGACGTGTATCAGGCATGTTTCAGACGTGTATCAGACATGTTTCGGACGTGTATCAGACGTGTTTCAGACGTGTATCAGACGTTTATCAGACGTGTATCAGACGTGTATCAGACGTGTTTCAGACGTGTTTCAGACGTGCATCAGACGTGTTTCAGACGTGCATCAGACGTGTTTCAGACGTGTATCAGACATGTTTCGGACGTGTATCAGACGTGTTTCAGACGTGTATCAGACGTTTATCAGACGTGTATCAGACGTGTATCAGACGTGTTTCAGACGTGTATCAGACGTGTATCAGACGTGTATCACAAGTGTATCAGACGTGTTTCAGACGTGTATCAGACGTGTATCAGACGTGTATCAGACGCGTTTCAGACGTGTATCAGACGTGTTTCAGGCGTGTTTCAGGCTTGTTTCAGGCGTGTTTCACACGTGTATTAGACGTGTATCAGGCATGTTTCAGACGTGTATCAGACATGTTTCGGACGTGTATCAGACGTGTTTCAGACGTGTATCAGACGTTTATCAGACGTGTATCAGACGTGTATCAGACGTGTTTCAGACGTGTATCAGACGTGTATCAGACGTGTATCACAAGTGTATCAGACGTGTTTCAGACGTGTATCAGACGTGTATCAGACGTGTTTCAGACGTGTATCAGACGTGTTTCAGGCGTGTTTCAGACGTGTTTCAGACGTGTATCAGACGTTTATCACAAGTGTATCAGACGTGTTTCAGACGTGTTTCAGACGTGTTTCAGACGTGTATCAGACGTGTTTCAGACGTGTTACAGACGTGTTTCAGACGTGTATCAGACGTGTTTCAGACGTGTATCAGACGTGTTTAAGACTTGTTTCAAACGTGTATCAGACGTGTATCAGACGTGTATCAGACGTGTTTCACACGTGCATCAGACGTGTTTCAGACGTGCATCAGACGTGTTTCAGACGTGTATCAGACATGTTTCGGACGTGTATCAGACTTTTATCAGACGTGTTTCAGACGTGTATCAGACGTGTTTCAGACGTGTATCAGACGTGTATCAGACGTGTATCACAAGTGTATCAGACGTGTTTCAGACGTGTATCAGACGTTTATCAGACGTGTATCAGACGCGTTTCAGACGTGTATCAGACGTGTTTCAGGCGTGTTTCAGGCTTGTTTCAGGCGTGTTTCACACGTGTATTAGACGTGTATCAGACATGTTTCGGACGTGTATCAGACGTGTTTCAGACGTGTATCAGACGTTTATCAGACGTGTATCAGACGTGTATCAGACGTGTTTCAGACGTGTATCAGACGTGTATCAGACGTGTATCACAAGTGTATCAGACGTGTTTCAGACGTGTATCAGACGTGTATCAGACGTGTATCAGACGTGTTTCAGACGTGTATCAGACGTGTTTCAGGCGTGTTTCAGACGTGTTTCAGACGTGTATCAGACGTTTATCACAAGTGTATCAGACGTGTTTCAGACGTGTATCAGACGTGTTTCAGACGTGTATCAGACGTGTTTCAGACGTGTATCAGACGTGTTTCAGACGTGTATCAGACGTGTTTCAGACGTGTATCAGACGTGTATCACACGTGTATCAGACGTGTATCAGACGTGTTTCAGACGTGTTACAGACGTGTTTCACACGTGTATTAGACGTGTATTGGACGTGTATCAGACGTGTATCAGACGTGTTTCAGACGTGTATCAGACGAGTATCACACGTGTATCACAAGTGTATCAGACGTGTATCAGACGTGTATCACACGTGTATCACAAGTGTATCAGACGTGTATCAGACGTGTTTCAGACATGTATCAGACGTGTATCACATGTGTATCAGACGTGTATCAGACGTGTTTCAGACGTGTATCACACGTGTATCAGACGTGTTTCAGACGTGTTTCAGACGTGTATCACACGTGTATCAGACGTGTTTCAGACATGTTTCAGACGTGTATCAGACGTGTATCAAACGTGTATCACAAGTGTATCAGACGTGTATCAGACGTGTTTCAGACGTGTTTCAGACGTGTATCACACGTGTATCAGACGTGTTTCAGACGTGTTTCAGACGTGTATCAGACGTGTATCACACGTGTATCAGACGTGTATCACATGTGTATCAGACGTGTATCAGACGTGTTTCAGACGTGTATCAGACGTGTTTCAGACGTGTATCAGACGTGTATCACACGTGTATCACAAGTGTATCAGACGTGTATCACAAGTGTATCAGACGTGTTTCAGACATGTATCAGACGTGTATCACATGTGTATCAGACGTGTATCAGACGTGTTTCATACGTGTATCAGACGTGTATCAGACGTGTTTCAGACGTGTTTCAGACGTGTTTCAGACGTGTATCACACGTGTATCAGACGTGTTTCAGACGTGTTTCAGACATGTATCAGACGTGTATCACACGTGTATCAGACGTGTATCAGACGTGTTTCAGACGTGTATCAGACGTGTATCAGACGTGTATCAGACGTGTTTCAGACGTGTATCAGACGTGTTTCAGACGTGTATCAGACGTGTATCAGACGTGTATCACACATGTATCACAAGTGTATCAGACGTGTTTCAGACGTGTATCAGACGTGTATCAGACGTGTATCAGACGTGTTTCAGACGTGTATCAGACGTGTATCACAAGTGTATCAGACGTGTTTCAGACGTGTATCAGACGTGTATCACACGTGTATCAGACGTGTATCAGACGTGTTTCAGACGTGTATCACACGTGTATCAGACGTGTTTCAGACGTGTTTCAGACGTGTTTCAGACGTGTATCAGACGTGTTTCAGACGTGTTACAGACGTGTTTCAGACGTGTATCAGACGTGTTTCAGACGTGTATCAGACGTGTTTCAGGCGTGTTTCGGACGTGTTTCAGGCGTGTTTCAGGCGTGTTTAAGACTTGTTTCAAACGTGTATCAGAGGTGTATCAGACGTGTATCAGACGTGTTTCAGACGTGCATCAGACGTGTTTCAGACGTGCATCAGACGTGTTTCAGACGTGTATCAGACATGTTTCGGACGTGTATCAGACGTGTTTCAGACGTGTATCAGACGTGTATCAGACGTGTATCAGACGTGTATCAGACGTGTATTAGACGTGTATCAGGCATGTTTCAGACGTGTATCAGACATGTTTCGGACGTGTATCAGACGTGTTTCAGACGTGTATCAGACGTTTATCAGACGTGTATCAGACGCGTTTCAGACGTGTTTCAGACGTGTATCAGACGTGTATCAGACGTGTATCAGACGCGTTTCAGACGTGTATCAGACGTGTATTAGACGTGTATCAGGCATGTTTCAGACGTGTATCAGACATGTTTCGGACGTGTATCAGACGTGTTTCAGACGTGTATCAGACGTTTATCAGACGTGTATCAGACGTGTATCAGACGTGTTTCAGACGTGTATCAGACGTGTATCAGACGTGTATCACAAGTGTATCAGACGTGTTTCAGACGTGTATCAGACGTGTATCAGACGTGTTTCAGACGTGTATCAGACGTGTTTCAGGCGTGTTTCAGACGTGTTTCAGACGTTTATCAGACGTTTATCACAAGTGTATCAGACGTGTTTCAGACGTGTATCAGACGTGTTTCAGACGTGTATCAGACGTGTTTCAGACGTGTATCAGACGTGTTTCAGACGTGTATCAGACGTGTTTCAGACGTGTATCAGACGTGTATCACACGTGTATCAGACGTGTATCAGACGTGTTTCAGACGTGTTTCAGACGTGTTTCACACGTGTATTAGACGTGTATTGGACGTGTATCAGACGTGTATCAGACGTGTTTCAGACGTGTATCAGACGTGTTTCAGACGTGTATCAGACGTGTTTCACACGTGTATTAGACGTGTATTGGACGTGTATCAGACGTGTATCAGACGTGTTTCAGACGTGTATCAGACGAGTATCACACGTGTATCACAAGTGTATCAGACGTGTATCAGACGTGTATCACACGTGTATCACAAGTGTATCAGACGTGTATCAGACGTGTTTCAGACATGTATCAGACGTGTATCACATGTGTATCAGACGTGTATCAGACGTGTTTCAGACGTGTATCACACGTGTATCAGACGTGTTTCAGACGTGTTTCAGACGTGTATCACACGTGTATCAGACGTGTTTCAGACGTGTTTCAGACGTGTATAAGACGTGTATCACAAGTGTATCAGACGTGTATCAGACGTGTTTCAGACATGTATCAGACGTGTATCACATGTGTATCAGACGTGTATCAGACGTGTTTCAGACGTGTATCACACGTGTATCAGACGTGTATCAGACGTGTTTCAGACGTGTATCAGACGTGTATCAGACGTGTATCAGACGTGTTTCAGACGTGTATCAGACGTGTTTCAGACGTGTATCAGACGTGTATCAGACGTGTATCACACATGTATCACAAGTGTATCAGACGTGTTTCAGACGTGTATCAGACGTGTATCAGACGTGTATCAGACGTGTTTCAGACGTGTATCAGACGTGTATCACAAGTGTATCAGACGTGTTTCAGACGTGTATCAGACGTGTATCACACGTGTATCAGACGTGTATCAGACGTGTTTCAGACGTGTATCACACGTGTATCAGACGTGTTTCAGACGTGTTTCAGACGTGTATCAGACGTGTTTCAGACGTGTTACAGACGTGTTTCAGACGTGTATCAGACGTGTTTCAGACGTTTATCAGACGTGTTTCAGGCGTGTTTCGGACGTGTTTCAGGCGTGTTTCAGGCGTGTTTAAGACTTGTTTCAAACGTGTATCAGACGTGTATCAGACGTGTATCAGACGTGTTTCAGACGTGCATCAGACGTGTTTCAGACGTGCATCAGACGTGTTTCAGACGTGTATCAGACATGTTTCGGACGTGTATCAGACGTGTTTCAGACGTGTATCAGACGTGTATCACAAGTGTATCAGACGTGTTTCAGACGTGTATCAGACGTGTATCAGACGTGTATCAGACGCGTTTCAGACGTGTATCAGACGTGTTTCAGGCGTGTTTCAGGCTTGTTTCAGGCGTGTTTCACACGTGTATTAGACGTGTATCAGGCATGTTTCAGACGTGTATCAGACATGTTTCGGACGTGTATCAGACGTGTTTCAGACGTGTATCAGACGTTTATCAGACGTGTATCAGACGTGTATCAGACGTGTTTCAGACGTGTATCAGACGTGTATCAGACGTGTATCACAAGTGTATCAGACGTGTTTCAGACGTGTATCAGACGTGTATCAGACGTGTTTCAGACGTGTATCAGACGTGTTTCAGGCGTGTTTCAGACGTGTTTCAGACGTGTATCAGACGTTTATCACAAGTGTATCAGACGTGTTTCAGACGTGTATCAGACGTGTTTCAGACGTATATCAGACGTGTTTCAGACGTGTATCAGACGTGTTTCAGACGTGTATCAGACGTGTTTCAGACGTGTATCAGACGTGTATCACACGTGTATCAGACGTGTATCAGACGTGTTTCAGACGTGTTACAGACGTGTTTAAGACTTGTTTCAGACGTGTTTCAGACGTGTTTCACACGTGTATTAGACGTGTATTGGACGTGTATCAGACGTGTATCAGACGTGTTTCAGACGTGTATCAGACGTGTTTCAGACGTGTATCAGACGTGTTTCACACGTGTATTAGACGTGTATTGGACGTGTATCAGACGTGTATCAGACGTGTTTCAGACGTGTATCAGACGAGTATCACACGTGTATCACACGTGTATCAGACGTGTATCAGACGTGTTTCAGACATGTATCAGACGTGTATCACATGTGTATCAGACGTGTATCAGACGTGTTTCAGACGTGTATCACACGTGTATCAGACGTGTTTCAGAAGTGTTTCAGACGTGTATCACACGTGTATCAGACGTGTTTCAGACGTGTTTCAGACGTGTATCAGACGTGTATCACAAGTGTATCAGACGTGTATCAGACGTGTTTCAGACATGTATCAGACGTGTATCACATGTGTATCAGACGTGTATCAGACGTGTTTCAGACGTGTATCACACGTGTATCAGACGTGTTTCAGACGTGTTTCAGACGTGTTTCAGACGTGTATCACACGTGTATCAGACGTGTTTCAGACGTGTTTCAGACGTGTATCACACGTGTATCAGACGTGTTTCAGACGTGTTTCAGACGTGTATCAGACGTGTATCACACGTGTATCAGACGTGTATCACATGTGTATCAGACGTGTATCAGACGTGTTTCAGACGTGTATCAGACGTGTTTCAGACGTGTATCAGACGTGTATCACACGTGTATCACAAGTGTATCAGACGTGTATCACAAGTGTATCAGACGTGTTTCAGACATGTATCAGACGTGTATCACATGTGTATCAGACGTGTATCAGACGTGTTTCATACGTGTATCAGACGTGTATCAGACGTGTTTCAGACGTGTTTCAGACGTGTTTCAGACGTGTATCACACGTGTATCAGACGTGTTTCAGACGTGTTTCAGACGTGTATCAGACGTGTATCACACGTGTATCAGACGTGTATCAGACGTGTTTCAGACGTGTATCAGACGTGTATCAGACGTGTATCAGACGTGTTTCAGACGTGTATCAGACGTGTTTCAGACGTGTATCACACGTGTATCAGACGTGTATCAGACGTGTTTCAGACGTGTATCAGACGTGTTTCAGACGTGTATCAGACGTGTATCAGACGTGTATCACACATGTATCACAAGTGTATCAGACGTGTTTCAGACGTGTATCAGACGTGTATCAGACGTGTATCAGACGTGTTTCAGACGTGTATCAGACGTGTATCACAAGTGTATCAGACGTGTTTCAGACGTGTATCAGAAGTGTATCACACGTGTATCAGACGTGTATCAGACGTGTTTCAGACGTGTATCACACGTGTATCAGACGTGTTTCAGACGTGTTTCAGACGTGTATCAGACGTGTTTCAGACGTGTTACAGACGTGTTTCAGACGTGTATCAGACGTGTTTCAGACGTGTATCAGACGTGTTTCAGGCGTGTTTCGGACGTGTTTCAGGCGTGTTTCAGGCGTGTTTAAGACTTGTTTCAAACGTGTATCAGACGTGTATCAGACGTGTATCAGACGTGTTTCAGACGTGCATCAGACGTGTTTCAGACGTGCATCAGACGTGTTTCAGACGTGTATCAGACATGTTTCGGACGTGTATCAGACGTGTTTCAGACGTGTATCAGACGTTTATCAGACGTGTATCAGACGTGTATCAGACGTGTTTCAGACGTGTATCAGACGTGTATCAGACGTGTATCACAAGTGTATCAGACGTGTTTCAGACGTGTATCAGACGTGTATCAGACGTGTATCAGACGCGTTTCAGACGTGTATCAGACGTGTTTCAGGCGTGTTTCAGGCTTGTTTCAGGCGTGTTTCACACGTGTATTAGACGTGTATCAGGCATGTTTCAGACGTGTATCAGACATGTTTCGGACGTGTATCAGACGTGTTTCAGACGTGTATCAGACGTTTATCAGACGTGTATCAGACGTGTATCAGACGTGTTTCAGACGTGTATCAGACGTGTATCAGACGTGTATCACAAGTGTATCAGACGTGTTTCAGACGTGTATCAGACGTGTATCAGACGTGTATCAGACGTGTTTCAGACGTGTATCAGACGTGTTTCAGGCGTGTTTCAGACGTGTTTCAGACGTGTATCAGACGTTTATCACAAGTGTATCAGACGTGTTTCAGACGTGTTTCAGACGTGTTTCAGACGTGTATCAGACGTGTTTCAGACGTGTTACAGACGTGTTTCAGACGTGTATCAGACGTGTTTCAGACGTGTATCAGACGTGTTTAAGACTTGTTTCAAACGTGTATCAGACGTGTATCAGACGTGTATCAGACGTGTTTCACACGTGCATCAGACGTGTTTCAGACGTGCATCAGACGTGTTTCAGACGTGTATCAGACATGTTTCGGACGTGTATCAGACTTTTATCAGACGTGTTTCAGACGTGTATCAGACGTGTTTCAGACGTGTATCAGACGTGTATCAGACGTGTATCACAAGTGTATCAGACGTGTTTCAGACGTGTATCAGACGTTTATCAGACGTGTATCAGACGCGTTTCAGACGTGTATCAGACGTGTTTCAGGCGTGTTTCAGGCTTGTTTCAGGCGTGTTTCACACGTGTATTAGACGTGTATCAGGCATGTTTCAGACGTGTATCAGACATGTTTCGGACGTGTATCAGACGTGTTTCAGACGTGTATCAGACGTTTATCAGACGTGTATCAGACGTGTATCAGACGTGTTTCAGACGTGTATCAGACGTGTATCAGACGTGTATCACAAGTGTATCAGACGTGTTTCAGACGTGTATCAGACGTGTATCAGACGTGTATCAGACGTGTTTCAGACGTGTATCAGACGTGTTTCAGGCGTGTTTCAGACGTGTTTCAGACGTGTATCAGACGTTTATCACAAGTGTATCAGACGTGTTTCAGACGTGTATCAGACGTGTTTCAGACGTGTATCAGACGTGTTTCAGACGTGTATCAGACGTGTTTCAGACGTGTATCAGACGTGTTTCAGACGTGTATCAGACGTGTATCACACGTGTATCAGACGTGTATCAGACGTGTTTCAGACGTGTTACAGACGTGTTTCACACGTGTATTAGACGTGTATTGGACGTGTATCAGACGTGTATCAGACGTGTTTCAGACGTGTATCAGACGAGTATCACACGTGTATCACAAGTGTATCAGACGTGTATCAGACGTGTATCACACGTGTATCACAAGTGTATCAGACGTGTATCAGACGTGTTTCAGACATGTATCAGACGTGTATCACATGTGTATCAGACGTGTATCAGACGTGTTTCAGACGTGTATCACACGTGTATCAGACGTGTTTCAGACGTGTTTCAGACGTGTATCACACGTGTATCAGACGTGTTTCAGACGTGTTTCAGACGTGTATCAGACGTGTATCAAACGTGTATCACAAGTGTATCAGACGTGTATCAGACGTGTTTCAGACGTGTTTCAGACGTGTATCACACGTGTATCAGACGTGTTTCAGACGTGTTTCAGACGTGTATCAGACGTGTATCACACGTGTATCAGACGTGTATCACATGTGTATCAGACGTGTATCAGACGTGTTTCAGACGTGTATCAGACGTGTTTCAGACGTGTATCAGACGTGTATCACACGTGTATCACAAGTGTATCAGACGTGTATCACAAGTGTATCAGACGTGTTTCAGACATGTATCAGACGTGTATCACATGTGTATCAGACGTGTATCAGACGTGTTTCATACGTGTATCAGACGTGTATCAGACGTGTTTCAGATGTGTTTCAGACGTGTTTCAGACGTGTATCACACGTGTATCAGACGTGTTTCAGACGTGTTTCAGACGTGTATCAGACGTGTATCACACGTGTATCAGACGTGTATCAGACGTGTTTCAGACGTGTATCAGACGTGTATCAGACGTGTATCAGACGTGTTTCAGACGTGTATCAGACGTGTTTCAGACGTGTATCAGACGTGTATCAGACGTGTATCACACATGTATCACAAGTGTATCAGACGTGTTTCAGACGTGTATCAGACGTGTATCAGACGTGTATCAGACGTGTTTCAGACGTGTATCAGACGTGTATCACAAGTGTATCAGACGTGTTTCAGACGTGTATCAGACGTGTATCACACGTGTATCAGACGTGTATCAGACGTGTTTCAGACGTGTATCACACGTGTATCAGACGTGTTTCAGACGTGTTTCAGACGTGTTTCAGACGTGTATCAGACGTGTTTCAGACGTGTTACAGACGTGTTTCAGACGTGTATCAGACGTGTTTCAGACGTGTATCAGACGTGTTTCAGGCGTGTTTCGGACGTGTTTCAGACGTGCATCAGACGTGTTTCAGACGTGTATCAGACGTGTTTAAGACTTGTTTCAAACGTGTATCAGACGTGTATCAGACGTGTATCAGACGTGTTTCACACGTGCATCAGACGTGTTTCAGACGTGCATCAGACGTGTTTCAGACGTGTATCAGACATGTTTCGGACGTGTATCAGACTTTTATCAGACGTGTTTCAGACGTGTATCAGACGTGTTTCAGACGTGTATCAGACGTGTATCAGACGTGTATCACAAGTGTATCAGACGTGTTTCAGACGTGTATCAGACGTTTATCAGACGTGTATCAGACGCGTTTCAGACGTGTATCAGACGTGTTTCAGGCGTGTTTCAGGCTTGTTTCAGGCGTGTTTCACACGTGTATTAGACGTGTATCAGGCATGTTTCAGACGTGTATCAGACATGTTTCGGACGTGTATCAGACGTGTTTCAGACGTGTATCAGACGTTTATCAGACGTGTATCAGACGTGTATCAGACGTGTTTCAGACGTGTATCAGACGTGTATCAGACGTGTATCACAAGTGTATCAGACGTGTATCAGACGTGTTTCAGACGTGTATCAGACGTGTTTCAGGCGTGTTTCAGACGTGTTTCAGACGTGTATCAGACGTTTATCACAAGTGTATCAGACGTGTTTCAGACGTGTATCAGACGTGTTTCAGACGTGTATCAGACGTGTTTCAGACGTGTATCAGACGTGTTTCAGACGTGTATCAGACGTGTTTCAGACGTGTATCAGACGTGTATCACACGTGTATCAGACGTGTATCAGACGTGTTTCAGACGTGTTACAGACGTGTTTCACACGTGTATTAGACGTGTATTGGACGTGTATCAGACGTGTATCAGACGTGTTTCAGACGTGTATCAGACGAGTATCACACGTGTATCACAAGTGTATCAGACGTGTATCAGACGTGTATCACACGTGTATCACAAGTGTATCAGACGTGTATCAGACGTGTTTCAGACATGTATCAGACGTGTATCACATGTGTATCAGACGTGTATCAGACGTGTTTCAGACGTGTATCACACGTGTATCAGACGTGTTTCAGACGTGTTTCAGACGTGTATCACACGTGTATCAGACGTGTTTCAGACGTGTTTCAGACGTGTATCAGACGTGTATCAAACGTGTATCACAAGTGTATCAGACGTGTATCAGACTTGTTTCAGACGTGTTTCAGACGTGTATCACACGTGTATCAGACGTGTTTCAGACGTGTTTCAGACGTGTATCAGACGTGTATCACACGTGTATCAGACGTGTATCACATGTGTATCAGACGTGTATCAGACGTGTTTCAGACGTGTATCAGACGTGTTTCAGACGTGTATCAGACGTGTATCACACGTGTATCACAAGTGTATCAGACGTGTATCACAAGTGTATCAGACGTGTTTCAGACATGTATCAGACGTGTATCACATGTGTATCAGACGTGTATCAGACGTGTTTCATACGTGTATCAGACGTGTATCAGACGTGTTTCAGATGTGTTTCAGACGTGTTTCAGACGTGTATCACACGTGTATCAGACGTGTTTCAGACGTGTTTCAGACGTGTATCAGACGTGTATCACACGTGTATCAGACGTGTATCAGACGTGTTTCAGACGTGTATCAGACGTGTATCAGACGTGTATCAGACGTGTTTCAGACGTGTATCAGACGTGTTTCAGACGTGTATCAGACGTGTATCAGACGTGTATCACACATGTATCACAAGTGTATCAGACGTGTTTCAGACGTGTATCAGACGTGTTTCAGACGTGTATCAGACGTGTTTCAGACGTGTATCAGACGTGTATCACACGTGTATCAGACGTGTATCAGACGTGTTTCAGACGTGTTACAGACGTGTTTCACACGTGTATTAGACGTGTATTGGACGTGTATCAGACGTGTATCAGACGTGTTTCAGACGTGTATCAGACGAGTATCACACGTGTATCACAAGTGTATCAGACGTGTATCAGACGTGTATCACACGTGTATCACAAGTGTATCAGACGTGTATCAGACGTGTTTCAGACATGTATCAGACGTGTATCACATGTGTATCAGACGTGTATCAGACGTGTTTCAGACGTGTATCACACGTGTATCAGACGTGTTTCAGACGTGTTTCAGACGTGTATCACACGTGTATCAGACGTGTTTCAGACGTGTTTCAGACGTGTATCAGACGTGTATCAAACGTGTATCACAAGTGTATCAGACGTGTATCAGACTTGTTTCAGACGTGTTTCAGACGTGTATCACACGTGTATCAGACGTGTTTCAGACGTGTTTCAGACGTGTATCAGACGTGTATCACACGTGTATCAGACGTGTATCACATGTGTATCAGACGTGTATCAGACGTGTTTCAGACGTGTATCAGACGTGTTTCAGACGTGTATCAGACGTGTATCACACGTGTATCACAAGTGTATCAGACGTGTATCACAAGTGTATCAGACGTGTTTCAGACATGTATCAGACGTGTATCACATGTGTATCAGACGTGTATCAGACGTGTTTCATACGTGTATCAGACGTGTATCAGACGTGTTTCAGATGTGTTTCAGACGTGTTTCAGACGTGTATCACACGTGTATCAGACGTGTTTCAGACGTGTTTCAGACGTGTATCAGACGTGTATCACACGTGTATCAGACGTGTATCAGACGTGTTTCAGACGTGTATCAGACGTGTATCAGACGTGTATCAGACGTGTTTCAGACGTGTATCAGACGTGTTTCAGACGTGTATCAGACGTGTATCAGACGTGTATCACACATGTATCACAAGTGTATCAGACGTGTTTCAGACGTGTATCAGACGTGTATCAGACGTGTATCAGACGTGTTTCAGACGTGTATCAGACGTGTATCACAAGTGTATCAGACGTGTTTCAGACGTGTATCAGACGTGTATCACACGTGTATCAGACGTGTATCAGACGTGTTTCAGACGTGTATCACACGTGTATCAGACGTGTTTCAGACGTGTTTCAGACGTGTTTCAGACGTGTATCAGACGTGTTTCAGACGTGTTACAGACGTGTTTCAGACGTGTATCAGACGTGTTTCAGACGTGTATCAGACGTGTTTCAGGCGTGTTTCGGACGTGTTTCAGGCGTGTTTCAGGCGTGTTTAAGACTTGTTTCAAACGTGTATCAGACGTGTATCAGACGTGTATCAGACGTGTTTCAGACGTGCATCAGACGTGTTTCAGACGTGCATCAGACGTGTTTCAGACGTGTATCAGACATGTTTCGGACGTGTATCAGACGTGTTTCAGACGTGTATCAGACGTGTATCACAAGTGTATCAGACGTGTTTCAGACGTGTATCAGACGTGTATCAGACGTGTATCAGACGCGTTTCAGACGTGTATCAGACGTGTTTCAGGCGTGTTTCAGGCTTGTTTCAGGCGTGTTTCACACGTGTATTAGACGTGTATCAGGCATGTTTCAGACGTGTATCAGACATGTTTCGGACGTGTATCAGACGTGTTTCAGACGTGTATCAGACGTTTATCAGACGTGTATCAGACGTGTATCAGACGTGTTTCAGACGTGTATCAGACGTGTATCAGACGTGTATCACAAGTGTATCAGACGTGTTTCAGACGTGTATCAGACGTGTATCAGACGTGTTTCAGACGTGTATCAGACGTGTTTCAGGCGTGTTTCAGACGTGTTTCAGACGTGTATCAGACGTTTATCACAAGTGTATCAGACGTGTTTCAGACGTGTATCAGACGTGTTTCAGACGTGTATCAGACGTGTTTCAGACGTGTATCAGACGTGTTTCAGACGTGTATCAGACGTGTTTCAGACGTGTTTCAGACGTGTATCAGACGTGTTTCAGACGTGTTACAGACGTGTTTAAGACTTGTTTCAGACGTGTTTCAGACGTGTTTCACACGTGTATTAGACGTGTATTGGACGTGTATCAGACGTGTATCAGACGTGTTTCAGACGTGTATCAGACGTGTTTCAGACGTGTATCAGACGTGTTTCACACGTGTATTAGACGTGTATTGGACGTGTATCAGACGTGTATCAGACGTGTTTCAGACGTGTATCAGACGAGTATCACACGTGTATCACAAGTGTATCAGACGTGTATCAGACGTGTATCACACGTGTATCACAAGTGTATCAGACGTGTATCAGACGTGTTTCAGACATGTATCAGACGTGTATCACATGTGTATCAGACGTGTATCAGACGTGTTTCAGACGTGTATCACACGTGTATCAGACGTGTTTCAGACGTGTTTCAGACGTGTATCACACGTGTATCAGACGTGTTTCAGACGTGTTTCAGACGTGTATCAGACGTGTATCACAAGTGTATCAGACGTGTATCAGACGTGTTTCAGACATGTATCAGACGTGTATCACATGTGTATCAGACGTGTATCAGACGTGTTTCAGACGTGTATCACACGTGTATCAGACGTGTATCAGACGTGTTTCAGACGTGTATCAGACGTGTATCAGACGTGTATCAGACGTGTTTCAGACGTGTATCAGACGTGTTTCAGACGTGTATCAGACGTGTTTCAGACGTGTATCAGACGTGTATCACAAGTGTATCAGACGTGTTTCAGACGTGTATCAGACGTGTATCACACGTGTATCAGACGTGTATCAGACGTGTTTCAGACGTGTATCACACGTGTATCAGACGTGTTTCAGACGTGTTTCAGACGTGTATCAGACGTGTTTCAGACGTGTTACAGACGTGTTTCAGACGTGTATCAGACGTGTTTCAGACGTTTATCAGACGTGTTTCAGGCGTGTTTCGGACGTGTTTCAGGCGTGTTTCAGGCGTGTTTAAGACTTGTTTCAAACGTGTATCAGACGTGTATCAGACGTGTATCAGACGTGTTTCAGACGTGCATCAGACGTGTTTCAGACGTGCATCAGACGTGTTTCAGACGTGTATCAGACATGTTTCGGACGTGTATCAGACGTGTTTCAGACGTGTATCAGACGTGTATCACAAGTGTATCAGACGTGTTTCAGACGTGTATCAGACGTGTATCAGACGTGTATCAGACGCGTTTCAGACGTGTATCAGACGTGTTTCAGGCGTGTTTCAGGCTTGTTTCAGGCGTGTTTCACACGTGTATTAGACGTGTATCAGGCATGTTTCAGACGTGTATCAGACATGTTTCGGACGTGTATCAGACGTGTTTCAGACGTGTATCAGACGTTTATCAGACGTGTATCAGACGTGTATCAGACGTGTTTCAGACGTGTATCAGACGTGTATCAGACGTGTATCACAAGTGTATCAGACGTGTTTCAGACGTGTATCAGACGTGTATCAGACGTGTTTCAGACGTGTATCAGACGTGTTTCAGGCGTGTTTCAGACGTGTTTCAGACGTGTATCAGACGTTTATCACAAGTGTATCAGACGTGTTTCAGACGTGTATCAGACGTGTTTCAGACGTATATCAGACGTGTTTCAGACGTGTATCAGACGTGTTTCAGACGTGTATCAGACGTGTTTCAGACGTGTATCAGACGTGTATCACACGTGTATCAGACGTGTATCAGACGTGTTTCAGACGTGTTACAGACGTGTTTAAGACTTGTTTCAGACGTGTTTCAGACGTGTTTCACACGTGTATTAGACGTGTATTGGACATGTATCAGACGTGTATCAGACGTGTTTCAGACGTGTATCAGACGTGTTTCAGACGTGTATCAGACGTGTTTCACACGTGTATTAGACGTGTATTGGACGTGTATCAGACGTGTATCAGACGTGTTTCAGACGTGTATCAGACGAGTATCACACGTGTATCACACGTGTATCAGACGTGTATCAGACGTGTTTCAGACATGTATCAGACGTGTATCACATGTGTATCAGACGTGTATCAGACGTGTTTCAGACGTGTATCACACGTGTATCAGACGTGTTTCAGACGTGTTTCAGACGTGTATCACACGTGTATCAGACGTGTTTCAGACGTGTTTCAGACGTGTATCAGACGTGTATCACAAGTGTATCAGACGTGTATCAGACGTGTTTCAGACATGTATCAGACGTGTATCACATGTGTATCAGACGTGTATCAGACGTGTTTCAGACGTGTATCACACGTGTATCAGACGTGTTTCAGACGTGTTTCAGACGTGTTTCAGACGTGTATCACACGTGTATCAGACGTGTTTCAGACGTGTTTCAGACGTGTATCACACGTGTATCAGACGTGTTTCAGACGTGTTTCAGACGTGTATCAGACGTGTATCACACGTGTATCAGACGTGTATCACATGTGTATCAGACGTGTATCAGACGTGTTTCAGACGTGTATCAGACGTGTTTCAGACGTGTATCAGACGTGTATCACACGTGTATCACAAGTGTATCAGACGTGTATCACAAGTGTATCAGACGTGTTTCAGACATGTATCAGACGTGTATCACATGTGTATCAGACGTGTATCAGACGTGTTTCATACGTGTATCAGACGTGTATCAGACGTGTTTCAGACGTGTTTCAGACGTGTTTCAGACGTGTATCACACGTGTATCAGACGTGTTTCAGACGTGTTTCAGACGTGTATCAGACGTGTATCACACGTGTATCAGACGTGTATCAGACGTGTTTCAGACGTGTATCAGACGTGTATCAGACGTGTATCAGACGTGTTTCAGACGTGTATCAGACGTGTTTCAGACGTGTATCAGACGTGTATCAGACGTGTATCACACATGTATCACAAGTGTATCAGACGTGTTTCAGACGTGTATCAGACGTGTATCAGACGTGTATCAGACGTGTTTCAGACGTGTATCAGACGTGTATCACAAGTGTATCAGACGTGTTTCAGACGCGTATCAGACGTGTATCACACGTGTATCAGACGTGTATCAGACGTGTTTCAGACGTGTATCACACGTGTATCAGACGTGTTTCAGACGTGTTTCAGACGGGTATCAGACGTGTTTCAGACGTGTTACAGACGTGTTTCAGACGTGTATCAGACGTGTTTCAGACGTGTATCAGACGTGTTTCAGGCGTGTTTCGGACGTGTTTCAGGCGTGTTTCAGGCGTGTTTCAGGCGTGTTTAAGACTTGTTTCAAACGTGTATCAGACGTGTATCAGACGTGTATCAGACGTGTTTCAGACGTGCATCAGACGTGTTTCAGACGTGCATCAGACGTGTTTCAGACGTGTATCAGACATGTTTCGGACGTGTATCAGACGTGTTTCAGACGTGTATCAGACGTTTATCAGACGTGTATCAGACGTGTTTCAGACGTGTATCAGACGTGTATCAGACGTGTATCACAAGTGTATCAGACGTGTTTCAGACGTGTATCAGACGTGTATCAGACGTGTATCAGACGCGTTTCAGACGTGTATCAGACGTGTTTCAGGCGTGTTTCAGGCTTGTTTCAGGCGTGTTTCACACGTGTATTAGACGTGTATCAGGCATGTTTCAGACGTGTATCAGACATGTTTCGGACGTGTATCAGACGTGTTTCAGACGTGTATCAGACGTTTATCAGACGTGTATCAGACGTGTATCAGACGTGTTTCAGACGTGTATCAGACGTGTATCAGACGTGTATCACAAGTGTATCAGACGTGTTTCAGACGTGTATCAGACGTGTATCAGACGTGTTTCAGACGTGTATCAGACGTGTTTCAGGCGTGTTTCAGACGTGTTTCAGACGTGTATCAGACGTTTATCACAAGTGTATCAGACGTGTTTCAGACGTGTATCAGACGTGTTTCAGACGTGTATCAGACGTGTATCAGACGTGTATCAGACGTGTTTCAGACGTGTATCAGACGTGTTTCAGACGTGTATCAGACGTGTATCACACGTGTATCACAAGTGTATCAGACGTGTATCACAAGTGTATCAGACGTGTTTCAGACATGTATCAGACGTGTATCACATGTGTATCAGACGTGTATCAGACGTGTTTCATACGTGTATCAGACGTGTATCAGACGTGTTTCAGATGTGTTTCAGACGTGTTTCAGACGTGTATCACACGTGTATCAGACGTGTTTCAGACGTGTTTCAGACGTGTATCAGACGTGTATCACACGTGTATCAGACGTGTATCAGACGTGTTTCAGACGTGTATCAGACGTGTATCAGACGTGTATCAGACGTGTTTCAGACGTGTATCAGACGTGTTTCAGACGTGTATCAGACGTGTATCAGACGTGTATCACACATGTATCACAAGTGTATCAGACGTGTTTCAGACGTGTATCAGACGTGTTTCAGACGTGTATCAGACGTGTTTCAGACGTGTATCAGACGTGTATCACACGTGTATCAGACGTGTATCAGACGTGTTTCAGACGTGTTACAGACGTGTTTCACACGTGTATTAGACGTGTATTGGACGTGTATCAGACGTGTATCAGACGTGTTTCAGACGTGTATCAGACGAGTATCACACGTGTATCACAAGTGTATCAGACGTGTATCAGACGTGTATCACACGTGTATCACAAGTGTATCAGACGTGTATCAGACGTGTTTCAGACATGTATCAGACGTGTATCACATGTGTATCAGACGTGTATCAGACGTGTTTCAGACGTGTATCACACGTGTATCAGACGTGTTTCAGACGTGTTTCAGACGTGTATCACACGTGTATCAGACGTGTTTCAGACGTGTTTCAGACGTGTATCAGACGTGTATCAAACGTGTATCACAAGTGTATCAGACGTGTATCAGACTTGTTTCAGACGTGTTTCAGACGTGTATCACACGTGTATCAGACGTGTTTCAGACGTGTTTCAGACGTGTATCAGACGTGTATCACACGTGTATCAGACGTGTATCACATGTGTATCAGACGTGTATCAGACGTGTTTCAGACGTGTATCAGACGTGTTTCAGACGTGTATCAGACGTGTATCACACGTGTATCACAAGTGTATCAGACGTGTATCACAAGTGTATCAGACGTGTTTCAGACATGTATCAGACGTGTATCACATGTGTATCAGACGTGTATCAGACGTGTTTCATACGTGTATCAGACGTGTATCAGACGTGTTTCAGATGTGTTTCAGACGTGTTTCAGACGTGTATCACACGTGTATCAGACGTGTTTCAGACGTGTTTCAGACGTGTATCAGACGTGTATCACACGTGTATCAGACGTGTATCAGACGTGTTTCAGACGTGTATCAGACGTGTATCAGACGTGTATCAGACGTGTTTCAGACGTGTATCAGACGTGTTTCAGACGTGTATCAGACGTGTATCAGACGTGTATCACACATGTATCACAAGTGTATCAGACGTGTTTCAGACGTGTATCAGACGTGTATCAGACGTGTATCAGACGTGTTTCAGACGTGTATCAGACGTGTATCACAAGTGTATCAGACGTGTTTCAGACGTGTATCAGACGTGTATCACACGTGTATCAGACGTGTATCAGACGTGTTTCAGACGTGTATCACACGTGTATCAGACGTGTTTCAGACGTGTTTCAGACGTGTTTCAGACGTGTATCAGACGTGTTTCAGACGTGTTACAGACGTGTTTCAGACGTGTATCAGACGTGTTTCAGACGTGTATCAGACGTGTTTCAGGCGTGTTTCGGACGTGTTTCAGGCGTGTTTCAGGCGTGTTTAAGACTTGTTTCAAACGTGTATCAGACGTGTATCAGACGTGTATCAGACGTGTTTCAGACGTGCATCAGACGTGTTTCAGACGTGCATCAGACGTGTTTCAGACGTGTATCAGACATGTTTCGGACGTGTATCAGACGTGTTTCAGACGTGTATCAGACGTGTATCACAAGTGTATCAGACGTGTTTCAGACGTGTATCAGACGTGTATCAGACGTGTATCAGACGCGTTTCAGACGTGTATCAGACGTGTTTCAGGCGTGTTTCAGGCTTGTTTCAGGCGTGTTTCACACGTGTATTAGACGTGTATCAGGCATGTTTCAGACGTGTATCAGACATGTTTCGGACGTGTATCAGACGTGTTTCAGACGTGTATCAGACGTTTATCAGACGTGTATCAGACGTGTATCAGACGTGTTTCAGACGTGTATCAGACGTGTATCAGACGTGTATCACAAGTGTATCAGACGTGTTTCAGACGTGTATCAGACGTGTATCAGACGTGTTTCAGACGTGTATCAGACGTGTTTCAGGCGTGTTTCAGACGTGTTTCAGACGTGTATCAGACGTTTATCACAAGTGTATCAGACGTGTTTCAGACGTGTATCAGACGTGTTTCAGACGTGTATCAGACGTGTTTCAGACGTGTATCAGACGTGTTTCAGACGTGTATCAGACGTGTTTCAGACGTGTTTCAGACGTGTATCAGACGTGTTTCAGACGTGTTACAGACGTGTTTAAGACTTGTTTCAGACGTGTTTCAGACGTGTTTCACACGTGTATTAGACGTGTATTGGACGTGTATCAGACGTGTATCAGACGTGTTTCAGACGTGTATCAGACGTGTTTCAGACGTGTATCAGACGTGTTTCACACGTGTATTAGACGTGTATTGGACGTGTATCAGACGTGTATCAGACGTGTTTCAGACGTGTATCAGACGAGTATCACACGTGTATCACAAGTGTATCAGACGTGTATCAGACGTGTATCACACGTGTATCACAAGTGTATCAGACGTGTATCAGACGTGTTTCAGACATGTATCAGACGTGTATCACATGTGTATCAGACGTGTATCAGACGTGTTTCAGACGTGTATCACACGTGTATCAGACGTGTTTCAGACGTGTTTCAGACGTGTATCACACGTGTATCAGACGTGTTTCAGACGTGTTTCAGACGTGTATCAGACGTGTATCACAAGTGTATCAGACGTGTATCAGACGTGTTTCAGACATGTATCAGACGTGTATCACATGTGTATCAGACGTGTATCAGACGTGTTTCAGACGTGTATCACACGTGTATCAGACGTGTATCAGACGTGTTTCAGACGTGTATCAGACGTGTATCAGACGTGTATCAGACGTGTTTCAGACGTGTATCAGACGTGTTTCAGACGTGTATCAGACGTGTTTCAGACGTGTATCAGACGTGTATCACAAGTGTATCAGACGTGTTTCAGACGTGTATCAGACGTGTATCACACGTGTATCAGACGTGTATCAGACGTGTTTCAGACGTGTATCACACGTGTATCAGACGTGTTTCAGACGTGTTTCAGACGTGTATCAGACGTGTTTCAGACGTGTTACAGACGTGTTTCAGACGTGTATCAGACGTGTTTCAGACGTTTATCAGACGTGTTTCAGGCGTGTTTCGGACGTGTTTCAGGCGTGTTTCAGGCGTGTTTAAGACTTGTTTCAAACGTGTATCAGACGTGTATCAGACGTGTATCAGACGTGTTTCAGACGTGCATCAGACGTGTTTCAGACGTGCATCAGACGTGTTTCAGACGTGTATCAGACATGTTTCGGACGTGTATCAGACGTGTTTCAGACGTGTATCAGACGTGTATCACAAGTGTATCAGACGTGTTTCAGACGTGTATCAGACGTGTATCAGACGTGTATCAGACGCGTTTCAGACGTGTATCAGACGTGTTTCAGGCGTGTTTCAGGCTTGTTTCAGGCGTGTTTCACACGTGTATTAGACGTGTATCAGGCATGTTTCAGACGTGTATCAGACATGTTTCGGACGTGTATCAGACGTGTTTCAGACGTGTATCAGACGTTTATCAGACGTGTATCAGACGTGTATCAGACGTGTTTCAGACGTGTATCAGACGTGTATCAGACGTGTATCACAAGTGTATCAGACGTGTTTCAGACGTGTATCAGACGTGTATCAGACGTGTTTCAGACGTGTATCAGACGTGTTTCAGGCGTGTTTCAGACGTGTTTCAGACGTGTATCAGACGTTTATCACAAGTGTATCAGACGTGTTTCAGACGTGTATCAGACGTGTTTCAGACGTATATCAGACGTGTTTCAGACGTGTATCAGACGTGTTTCAGACGTGTATCAGACGTGTTTCAGACGTGTATCAGACGTGTATCACACGTGTATCAGACGTGTATCAGACGTGTTTCAGACGTGTTACAGACGTGTTTAAGACTTGTTTCAGACGTGTTTCAGACGTGTTTCACACGTGTATTAGACGTGTATTGGACATGTATCAGACGTGTATCAGACGTGTTTCAGACGTGTATCAGACGTGTTTCAGACGTGTATCAGACGTGTTTCACACGTGTATTAGACGTGTATTGGACGTGTATCAGACGTTTATCAGACGTGTTTCAGACGTGTATCAGACGAGTATCACACGTGTATCACACGTGTATCAGACGTGTATCAGACGTGTTTCAGACATGTATCAGACGTGTATCACATGTGTATCAGACGTGTATCAGACGTGTTTCAGACGTGTATCACACGTGTATCAGACGTGTTTCAGACGTGTTTCAGACGTGTATCACACGTGTATCAGACGTGTTTCAGACGTGTTTCAGACGTGTATCAGACGTGTATCACAAGTGTATCAGACGTGTATCAGACGTGTTTCAGACATGTATCAGACGTGTATCACATGTGTATCAGACGTGTATCAGACGTGTTTCAGACGTGTATCACACGTGTATCAGACGTGTTTCAGACGTGTTTCAGACGTGTTTCAGACGTGTATCACACGTGTATCAGACGTGTTTCAGACGTGTTTCAGACGTGTATCACACGTGTATCAGACGTGTTTCAGACGTGTTTCAGACGTGTATCAGACGTGTATCACACGTGTATCAGACGTGTATCACATGTGTATCAGACGTGTATCAGACGTGTTTCAGACGTGTATCAGACGTGTTTCAGACGTGTATCACACGTGTATCACACGTGTATCACAAGTGTATCAGACGTGTATCACAAGTGTATCAGACGTGTTTCAGACATGTATCAGACGTGTATCACATGTGTATCAGACGTGTATCAGACGTGTTTCAGACGTGTTTCAGACGTGTATCAGACGTGTATCACACGTGTATCAGACGTGTATCACATGTGTATCAGACGTGTATCAGACGTGTTTCAGACGTGTTTCAGACGTGTTTCAGACGTGTATCAGACGTGTTTCAGACGTGTATCAGACGTGTTTCAGACGTGTATCAGACGTGTTTCAGACGTGTATCAGACGTGTTTCAGGCGTGTTTCGGACGTGTTTCAGGCGTGTTTCAGGCGTGTTTCAGGCGTGTTTAAGACTTGTTTCAAACGTGTATCAGACGTGTATCAGACGTGTATCACACATGTATCACAAGTGTATCAGACGTGTTTCAGACGTGTATCAGACGTGTATCAGACGTGTATCAGACGTGTTTCAGACGTGTATCAGACGTGTATCACAAGTGTATCAGACGTGTTTCAGACGCGTATCAGACGTGTATCACACGTGTATCAGACGTGTATCAGACGTGTTTCAGACGTGTATCACACGTGTATCAGACGTGTTTCAGACGTGTTTCAGACGGGTATCAGACGTGTTTCAGACGTGTTACAGACGTGTTTCAGACGTGTATCAGACGTGTTTCAGACGTGTATCAGACGTGTTTCAGGCGTGTTTCGGACGTGTTTCAGGCGTGTTTCAGGCGTGTTTCAGGCGTGTTTAAGACTTGTTTCAAACGTGTATCAGACGTGTATCAGACGTGTATCAGACGTGTTTCAGACGTGCATCAGACGTGTTTCAGACGTGCATCAGACGTGTTTCAGACGTGTATCAGACATGTTTCGGACGTGTATCAGACGTGTTTCAGACGTGTATCAGACGTTTATCAGACGTGTATCAGACGTGTTTCAGACGTGTATCAGACGTGTATCAGACGTGTATCACAAGTGTATCAGACGTGTTTCAGACGTGTATCAGACGTGTATCAGACGTGTATCAGACGCGTTTCAGACGTGTATCAGACGTGTTTCAGGCGTGTTTCAGGCTTGTTTCAGGCGTGTTTCACACGTGTATTAGACGTGTATCAGGCATGTTTCAGACGTGTATCAGACATGTTTCGGACGTGTATCAGACGTGTTTCAGACGTGTATCAGACGTTTATCAGACGTGTATCAGACGTGTATCAGACGTGTTTCAGACGTGTATCAGACGTGTATCAGACGTGTATCACAAGTGTATCAGACGTGTTTCAGACGTGTATCAGACGTGTATCAGACGTGTTTCAGACGTGTATCAGACGTGTTTCAGGCGTGTTTCAGACGTGTTTCAGACGTGTATCAGACGTTTATCACAAGTGTATCAGACGTGTTTCAGACGTGTATCAGACGTGTTTCAGACGTGTATCAGACGTGTTTCAGACGTGTATCAGACGTGTTTCAGACGTGTATCAGACGTGTTTCAGACGTGTATCAGACGTGTATCACACGTGTATCAGACGTGTATCAGACGTGTTTCAGACGTGTTACAGACGTGTTTAAGACTTGTTTCAGACGTGTTTCAGACGTGTTTCACACGTGTATTAGACGTGTATTGGACGTGTATCAGACGTGTATCAGACGTGTTTCAGACGTGTATCAGACGTGTTTCAGACGTGTATCAGACGTGTTTCAGACGTGTATCAGACGTGTTTCAGGCGTGTTTCGGACGTGTATCACACGTGTATCACACGTGTATCAGACGTGTTTCAGACGTGTATCGGACGTGTTTCGGACGTGTATCAGACGTGTATCACACGTGTATCAGACGTGTATCAGACGTGTTTCAGACGTGTTTCAGACGTGTTACAGACGTGTATCACACATGTATCAGACGTGTGTCACACGTGTATTAGACGTGTATCTGACGTGTTTAAGACGTGATACAGACGTGTTACAGACGTGTTTCAGACGTGTTTCAGACGTGTTACAGACGTGTTTAAGACTTGTTTCAGACGTGTATCAGACGTGTATCACACGTGTATCACAAGTGTTTCAGACGTGTTTCAGACGTATATCACACGTGTATCACACGTGTATCAGACGTGTTTCAGACGTGTATCAGACGTGTATCACACGTGTATCACACGTGTATCACACGTGTATCAGACGTGTATCAGACGTGTTTCAGACGTGTTTCAGACGTGTTTCAGACGTGTATCAGACGTGTATCACACGTGTATCACAAATGTATCAGACGTGTTTCAGACGTGTATCAGACGTGTATCAGACGTGTATCAGACGTGTTTCAGACGTGTATCAGACGTGTATCAGACGTGCATCAGACGTGTTTCGGACGTGTATCAGACGTGTTTCAGACGTGTATCAGACGTGTATCAGACGTGTTTCAGACGTGTATCAGACGTGTATCAGACGTGTTTCAGACGTGTATCAGACGTGTATCACAAATGTATCAGACGTGTTTCAGACGTGTATCAGACGTGTTTCAGACGTGTAACAGACGTGTATCAGACGTGTTTCAGACGTGTATCAGACGTGTATCACAAGTGTATCAGACGTGTTTCAGACGTGTATCAGACGTGTATCAGACGTGTTTCAGACGTGTATCAGACGTGTTTCGGACGTGTATCAGACGTGTTTCAGACGTGTATCAGACGTGTATCAGACGTGTATCACAAGTGTATCAGACGTGTTTCAGACGTGTATCAGACGTGTATCAGACGTGTATCAGACGTGTTTCAGACGTGTATCAGACGTGTTTCAGGCGTGTTTCAGACGTGTTTCAGGCTTGTTTCAGGCGTGTTTCACACGTGTATTAGACGTGTATCAGACGTGTATCAGACGTGTATCAGACGTGTTTCAGACGTGTATCAGATGTGTTTCAGGCGTGTTTCAGACGTGTTTCAGACGTGTATCACACGTGTATCAGACGTGTATCAGACGTGTTTCAGACGTGTATCACACGTGTATCAGACGTGTTTCAGACGTGTTTCAGACGTGTATCAGACGTGTATCACACGTGTATCACAAGTGTATCAGACGTGTTTCAGACTTGTATCAGACGTGTTTCAGACGTGTATCAGACGTGTATCAGACGTGTTTCAGACGTGTATCAGACGTGTATCAGACGTGTTTCAGACGTGTATCAGACGTGTATCACAAATGTATCAGACGTGTTTCAGACGTGTATCAGACGTGTTTCAGACGTGTATCAGACGTGTTTCAGACGTGTATCAGACGTGTATCACAAGTGTATCAGACGTGTTTCAGACGTGTATCAGACGTGTATCAGACGTGTTTCAGACGTGTATCAGACGTGTTTCGGACGTGTATCAGACGTGTTTCAGACGTGTATCAGACGTGTATCAGACGTGTTTCAGACGTGTTTCAGACGTGTATCAGACGTGTATCACACGTGTATCACAAGTGTATCAGACGTGTTTCAGACTTGTATCAGACGTGTTTCAGACGTGTATCAGACGAGTATCACACGTGTATCACAAGTGTATCAGACGTGTATCACAAGTGTATCAGACGTGTTTCAGACATGTATTAGACGTGTATCACATGTGTATCAGACGTGTATCAGACGTGTTTCAGACGTGTATCACACGTGTATCAGACGTGTTTCAGATGTGTATCAGACGTGTTTCAGACGTGTATCAGACGTGTTTCAGGCGTGTTTCAGACGTGTTTCAGGCTTGTTTCAGGCGTGTTTCACACGTGTATTAGACGTGTATCAGACGTGTATCAGACGTGTATCAGACGTGTTTCAGACGTGTATCAGATGTGTTTCAGGCGTGTTTCAGACGTGTTTCAGACGTGTATCACACGTGTATCAGACGTGTATCAGACGTGTTTCAGACGTGTATCACACGTGTATCAGACGTGTTTCAGACGTGTTTCAGACGTGTATCAGACGTGTATCACACGTGTATCACAAGTGTATCAGACGTGTTTCAGACTTGTATCAGACGTGTTTCAGACGTGTATCAGACGTGTATCAGACGTGTTTCAGACGTGTATCAGACGTGTATCAGACGTGTTTCAGACGTGTATCAGACGTGTATCACAAATGTATCAGACGTGTTTCAGACGTGTATCAGACGTGTTTCAGACGTGTATCAGACGTGTATCAGACGTGTTTCAGACGTGTATCAGACGTGTATCACAAGTGTATCAGACGTGTTTCAGACGTGTATCAGACGTGTATCAGACGTGTTTCAGACGTGTATCAGACGTGTTTCGGACGTGTATCAGACGTGTTTCAGACGTGTATCAGACGTGTATCAGACGTGTATCACAAGTGTATCAGACGTGTTTCAGACGTGTATCAGACGTGTATCAGACGTGTATCAGACGTGTTTCAGACGTGTATCAGACGTGTTTCAGGCGTGTTTCAGACGTGTTTCAGGCTTGTTTCAGGCGTGTTTCACACGTGTATTAGACGTGTATCAGACGTGTATCAGACGTGTTTCAGACGTGTATCAGATGTGTTTCAGGCGTGTTTCAGACGTGTATCACACGTGTATCAGACGTGTATCAGACGTGTTTCAGACGTGTATCACACGTGTATCAGACGTGTTTCAGACGTGTTTCAGACGTGTATCAGACGTGTATCACACGTGTATCACAAGTGTATCAGACGTGTTTCAGACTTGTATCAGACGTGTTTCAGACGTGTATCAGACGAGTATCACACGTGTATCACAAGTGTATCAGACGTGTATCACAAGTGTATCAGACGTGTTTCAGACATGTATTAGACGTGTATCACATGTGTATCAGACGTGTATCAGACGTGTTTCAGACGTGTATCACACGTGTATCAGACGTGTTTCAGACGTGTTTCAGACGTGTATCAGACGTGTATCACACGTGTATCACAAGTGTATCAGACGTGTTTCAGACGTCTATCAGACGTGTATCAGACGTGTTTCAGACGTGTATCAGACGTGTTTCAGACGTGTATCAGACATGTATCACACGTGTATCACAAGTGTATCAGACGTGTATCACAAGTGTATCAGACGTGTTTCAGACATGTATCAGACGTGTATCACATGTGTATCAGACGTGTATCAGACGTGTTTCATACGTGTATCACACGTGTATCAGACGTGTTTCAGACGTGTTTCAGACGTGTTTCAGACGTGTATCACACGTGTATCAGACGTGTTTCAGACGTGTTTCAGACGTGTATCAGACGTGTATCACACGTGTATCACAAGTGTATCAGACGTGTTTCAGACGTGTATCAGACGTGTATCAGACGTGTATCAGACGTGTTTCAGACGTGTATCAGACGTGTTTCAGACGTGTATCAGACGTGTATCAGACGTGTATCAAACATGTATCACAAGTGTATCAGACGTGTTTCAGACGTGTATCAGACGTGTATCAGACGTGTATCAGACGTGTTTCAGACGTGTATCAGACGTGTATCACAAGTGTATCAGACGTGTTTCAGACGTGTATCAGACGTGTATCACACGTGTATCAGACGTGTATCAGACGTGTTTCAGACGTGTATCACACGTGTATCAGACGTGTTTCAGACGTGTTTCAGACGTGTATCAGACGTGTTTCAGACGTGTTACAGACGTGTTTCAGACGTGTTACAGACGTGTTTCAGACGTGTATCAGACGTGTTTCAGACGTGTATCAGACGTGTTTCAGGCGTTTTTCGGACGTGTTTTAGACATGTTTCGGACGTGTATCAGACGTGTTTCAGACGTGTATCAGACGTGTATCAGACGTGTTTCAGACGTGTATCAGACGTGTTTCAGGCGTGTTTCAGACGTGTTTCAGACGTGTTACAGACGTGTATCATACGTGTATCACACGTGTATCAGACGTGTATCAGACGTGTTTCAGACGTGTTTCAGACGTGCTTCAGACGTGTATCAGACGTGTCTCAGACGTGTTTCAGACGTGTTTCAGAGGTGTATCAGACGTGTTTCAGACGTGTATTAGACGTGTTTCAGATGTGTATCAGACGTGTATCAGACGTGTATCAGACGTGTTACAGACGTGTTTCAGACGTGTATCAGACGTGTTTCAGACGTGTTTCAGATGTGTATCAGACGTGTTTCAGACGTGTATAAGACGTGTTACAGACGTGTATCAGACGTGTTTCAGACGTGTATCAGACGTGTTTCAGACGTGTTACAGACGTGTTTCAGACGTGTATCAGACGTGTTTCAGACATGTATCAGACGTGTTTCAGACGTGTTTCAGACGTGTTTCAGATGTGTATCAGACGTGTTTCAGACGTGTATAAGACGTGTTTCAGATGTGTTTCAGACGTGTTTCAGACGTGTATCAGACGTGTTTCAGACGTGTATCACACGTGTATCAGACGTGTTTCAGACGTGTATCAGACGTTTTTCAGGCGTGTTTCAGACGTGTTTCAGGCATGTTTCAGGCGTGTTTAACACGTGTATTAGACGTGTATCAGACGTGTTTAAGACGTGATACAGACGTGTTACAGACGTGTTTCAGACGTGTTTCAGACGTGTTACAGACGTGTTTAAGACGTGATACAGACGTGTTACAGACGTGTTTCAGACGTGTTTCAGACGTGTATCAGACGTGTATCAGACGTGTATCACATGTGTATCAGAAGTGTTACAGACGTGTTACAGACGTGTATCAGACGTGTATCACACGTGTATCAGACGTGTATCAGACGTGTTACAGACGTGTTTCAGACGTGTATCAGACGTGTTTCAGACGTGTATCAGACGTGTTTCAGACGTGTTTCAGACGTGTTTCAGACGTGTATCAGACGTGTTTCAGACGTGTATAAGACGTGTTTCAGACGTGTTTCAGACGTGTTTCAGACGTGTATCAGACGTGTTTCAGACGTGTATCACATGTGTATCAGACGTGTTTCAGACGTGTATCAGACGTGTTTCAGGCGTGTTTCAGACGTGTTTCAGGCGTGTTTAACACGTGTATTAGACGTGTATCAGACGTGTTTAAGACGTGATACAGACGTGTTACAGACGTGTTTCAGACGTGTTTCAGACGTGTTACAGACGTGTTTAAGACTTGTTTCAGACGTGTTTCAGACGTGTATCAGACGTGTATCAGATGTGTATCACACATGTATCACACGTGTATCACACGTGTAACACAAGTGTATCAGACGTGTTTCAGACGTGTATCAGACGTGTTTCAGACGTGTATCAGACGTGTTTCAGACATGTATCAGACGTGTTTCAGATGTGTTTCAGACGTGTTTCAGACGTGTATCAGACGTGTTTCAGACGTGTATCACACGTGTATCAGACGTGTATCACACGTGTTTCAGGCGTGTTTCAGACGTGTTTCAGATGTGTATCAGACGTGTTTTAGGCGTGTTTCAGACGTGTTTCAGGCGTGTTTCAGACGTGTTTCAGACGTGTATCAGACGTGTTTCAGACGTGTATCAGACTTGTATCACAAGTGTATCAGACGTGTTTCAGACGTGTATCAGACGTGTATCAGACGTGTATCAGACGTGTTTCAGACGTGTATCAGACATGTATCACAAATGTATCAGACGTGTTTCAGACGTGTATCAGACGTGTATCACCAGTGTATCAGACGTGTTTCAGACGTGTATCAGACGTGTATCGGACGTGTATCAGACGTGTTTCAGACGTGTATCAGACGTGTATCAGACGTGTATCACAAGTGTATCAGACGTGTATCAGACGTGTTTCAGGCGTGTTTCAGACGTGTTTCAGGCTTGTTTCAGGCGTGTTTCACACGTGTATTAGACGTGTATCAGACGTGTATCAGACGTGTATCAGACGTGTTTCAGACGTGTATCAGATGTGTTTCAGGCGTGTTTCAGACGTGTTTCAGACGTGTATCACACGTGTATCACAAGTGTATCAGACGTGTTTCAGACATGTATCAGACGTGTATCACACGTGTATCACAAGTGTATCAGACGTGTATCACATGTGTATCAGACGTGTATCAGACGTGTTTCAGACGTGTATCACACGTGTATCAGATGTGTTTCAGACGTGTATCAGACGTGTTTCAGGCGTGTTTCAGACGTGTTTCAGGCTTGTTTCAGGCGTGTTTCACACGTGTATTAGACGTGTATCAGACGTGTATCAGACGTGTATCAGACGTGTTTCAGACGTGTATCAGATGTGTTTCAGGCGTGTTTCAGACGTGTTTCAGACGTGTATCACACGTGTATCACAAGTGTATCAGACGTGTTTCAGACGTGTATCAGACGTGTATCACACGTGTATCACAAGTGTATCAGACGTGTATCACATGTGTATCAGACGTGTATCAGACGTGTTTCAGACGTGTATCAAACGTGTATCAGATGTGTTTCAGACGTGTTTCAGACGTGTATCACACGTGTATCAGACGTGTTTCAGACGTGTTTCAGACGTGTATCAGACGTGTATCACACGTGTATCACAAGTGTATCAGACGTGTTTCAGACGTGTATCAGACGTGTTTCAGACATGTATCAGACGTGTATCACATGTGTATCAGACGTGTATCAGACGTGTTTCATACGTGTATCACACGTGTATCAGACGTGTTTCAGACGTGTTTCAGACGTGTTTCAGACGTGTATCACACGTGTATCAGACGTGTTTCAGACTTGTTTCAGACGTGTATCAGACGTGTATCACACGTGTATCACAAGTGTATCAGACGTGTTTCAGACGTGTATCAGACGTGTATCAGACGTGTATCAGACGTGTTTCAGACGTGTATCAGACGTGTTTCAGACGTGTATCAGACGTGTATCAGACGTGTATCACACATGTATCACAAGTGTATCAGACGTGTTTCAGACGTGTATCAGACGTGTATCAGACGTGTATCAGACGTGTTTCAGACGTGTATCAGACGTGTATCACAAGTGTATCAGACGTGTTTCAGACGTGTATCAGACGTGTATCACACGTGTATCAGACGTGTTTCAGACGTGTTTCAGACGTGTATCAGACGTGTTTCAGACGTGTTACAGACGTGTTTCAGACGTGTATCAGACGTGTTTCAGACGTGTATCAGACGTGTTTCAGGCGTGTTTCAGACGTGTTTCAGGCGTGTTTCAGGCGTGTTTAAGACTTGTTTCAAACGTGTATCAGACGTGTATCAAACGTGTTTCAGACGTGCATCAGACGTGTTTCAGGCATGTTTCAGACGTGTATCAGACATGTTTCAGACTTGTTTCAGACGTGTTTCAGACGTGTATCAGACGTGTATCAGACGTGTTTCAGACGTGTTTCAGACTTGTATCAGACGTGTATCAGACGTGTTTCAGACGTGTTTCAGACGTGTTTCAGACGTGTTACAGACGTGTTTCAGACGTGTATCAGACGTGTTTCAGACATGTATCAGACGTGTTTCAGACGTGTTTCAGACGTGTTTCAGATGTGTATAGGACGTCTTTCAGACGTGTATAAGACGTGTTTCAGACGTGTTTCAGACGTGTTTCAGATGTGTCTCAGACGTGTTTCAGACGTGTATCAGACGTGTTTCAGACGTGTATCACACGTGTATCAGACGTGTTTCAGACGTGTATCAGACGTGTTTCAGGCGTGTTTCAGACGTGTTTCAGGCGTGTTTCAGGCGTGTTTAACACGTGTATTAGACGTGTATCAGACGTGTTTAAGACGTGATACAGACGTGTTACAGACGTGTTTCAGACGTGTTTCAGACGTGTTACAGACGTGTTTAAGACTTGTTTCAGACGTGTTTCAGACGTGTATCAGACGTGTATCAGACGTGTATCAGATGTGTATCAGATGTGTATCACAAGTGTATCACACGTGTATCACAAGTGTATCAGACGTGTTTCAGACGTGTATCAGACGTGTTTCAGACGTGTATCAGACGTGTTTCAGACGTGTATCACACGTGTATCAGACGTGTATCACACGTGTATCAGACGTGTTTCAGACGTGTTTCAGACGTGTATCACACGTGTATCAGACGTGTTTCAGACGTGTTTCAGGCGTGTTTCAGGCGTGTTTCAGACGTGTTTCAGGCGTGTTTCAGGCGTGTTTCAGACGTGTATCAGACGTGTATCAGACGTGTATCAGACGTGTATCACATGTGTATCAGAAGTGTTACAGACGTGTTACAGACGTGTTTCAGACGTGTGTCAGACGTGTTTCGGACGTGTATCAGACGTGTATCACACGTGTATCAGACGTGTATCACATGTGTATCAGACGTGTATCAGACGTGTTACAGACGTGTTTCAGACGTGTATCAGACGTGTTTCAGACGTGTATCAGACGTGTTTCAGACGTGTTTCAGACGTGTTTCAGACGTGTATCAGACGTGTTTCAGACGTGTATAAGACGTGTTTCAGACGTGTTTCAGACGTGTTTCAGACGTGTATCAGACGTGTTTCAGACGTGTATCACATGTGTATCAGTCGTGTTTCAGACGTGTATCAGACGTGTTTCAGGCGTGTTTCAGACGTGTTTCAGGCGTGTTTCAGGCGTGTTTAACACGTGTATTAGACGTGTATCAGACGTGTTTAAGACGTGATACAGACGTGTTACAGACGTGTTTCAGACGTGTTTCAGACGTGTTACAGACGTGTTTAAGACTTGTTTCAGACGTGTTTCAGACGTGTATCAGACGTGTATCAGATGTGTATCACACGTGTATCACACGTGTAACACAAGTGTATCAGACGTGTTTCAGACGTGTTTCAGACGTGTTTCAGGCGTGTTTCAGACGTGTATCAGACGTGTTACAGACATGTTTAAGACTTGTTTCAGACGTGTTTCAGACGTGTATCAGACGTGTATCACACGTGTGTCACACGTTTATCAGACGTGTATCAGAAGTGTTACAGACGTGTTTCAGACGTGTTACTGACGTGTTTCAGACGTGTTTCAGACGTGTATCAGACGTGTATCAGACGTGTATCAGACGTGTTTCAGGCGTGTTTCAGACGTGTTTCAGGCGTGTTTCAGGCGTGTTTAAGACTTGTTTCAAACGTGTATCAGACGTGTATCAGACGTGTTTCAGACGTGCATCAGACGTGTTTCAGGCGTGTTTCAGACGTGTATCAGACATGTTTCAGACTTGTTTCAGACGTGTTTCAGACGTGTATCAGACGTGTATCAGACGTGTATCAGACGTGTTTCAGACGTGTATCAGACGTGTTTCAGGCGTGTTTCAGACGTGTTTCAGACGTGTTACAGACGTGTATCATACGTGTATCACACGTGTATCAGACGTGTTTCAGACGTGTATCAAACGTGTATCAGACGTGTTTCAGACGTGTTTCAGACGTGTCTCAGACGTGTTTCAGACGTGTTTCAGACGTGTATTAGAAGTGTTTCAGACGTGTATCAGACGTGTATCACAAGTGTATCAGACGTGTTTCAGACGTGTTTCAGACGTGTATCAGACGTGTTTCAGACGTGTATCAGACGTGTATCACACGTGTATCAGACGTGTTTCAGACGTGTATCACACGTGTATCAGACGTGTTTCAGACGTGTTTCAGACGTGTATCAGACGTGTATCACAAGTGTATCAGACGTGTTTCAGACGTGTATCAGACGTGTTTCAGACGTGTATCAGACGTGTTTCGGAAGTGTATCAGACGTGTTTCAGACGTGTATCAGACGTGTATCACAAGTGTATCAGACATGTTTCAGACGTGTTACTGAGGTGTTTCAGACGTGTTTCAGACGTGTATCAGACGTGTATCAGACGTGTATCAGACGTGTTTCAGGCGTGTTTCAGACGTGTTTCAGGCGTGTTTCAGGCGTGTTTAAGACTTGTTTCAAACGTGTATCAGACGTGTATCAGACGTGTTTCAGACGTGCATCAGACGTGTTTCAGGCGTGTTTCAGACGTGTATCAGACATGTTTCAGACTTGTTTCAGACGTGTTTCAGACGTGTATCAGACGTGTATCAGACGTGTATCAGACGTGTTTCAGACGTGTATCAGACGTGTTTCAGGCGTGTTTCAGACGTGTTTCAGACGTGTTACAGACGTGTATCATACGTGTATCACACGTGTATCAGACGTGTTTCAGACGTGTATCAAACGTGTATCAGACGTGTTTCAGACGTGTTTCAGACGTGTTTCAGACGTGTCTCAGACGTGTTTCAGACGTGTTTCAGACGTGTATTAGAAGTGTTTCAGACGTGTATCAGACGTGTATCAGACGTGTTTCAGACGTGTTTCAGACGTGTTTCAGACGTGTTTCAGACGTGTATCAGACGTGTCTCAGACGTGTATCAGACGTGTTTCAGACGTGTATTAGAAGTGTTTCAGACGTCTATCAGACGTGTATCAGATGTGTATCAGACGTGTTACAGACGTGTATCAGACGTGTTTCAGACGTGTATCAGACGTGTTTCAGACGTGTTACAGACGTGTTTCAGACATGTATCAGACGTGTTTCAGACGTGTTTCAGATGTGTTTCAGATGTGTATCAGACGTGTTTCAGACGTGTACAAGACGTGTTTCAGACGTGTTTCAGACGTGTTTCAGATGTGTTTCAGACGTGTTTCAGACGTGTATCAGACGTATTTCAGGCGTTTTTCAGACGTGTTTCAGGCATGTTTCAGGCGTGTTTCACACGTGTATTAGACGTGTATCAGACGTGTTTAAGACGTGATACAGACGTGTTACAGACGTGTTTCAGACGTGTTTCAGACGTGTTACAGACGTGTTTCAGACGTGTTTCAGACGTGTTTCAGACGTGTATCAGACGTGTATCAGACGTGTATCACACGTGTATCACAAGTGTATCAGACGTGTTTCAGACGTGTATCAGACGTGTTTCAGACGTGTATCAGACGTGTTTCAGACATGTATCAGACGTGTTTCAGATGTGTTTCAGACGTGTTTCAGACGTGTATCAGACGTGTTTCAGACGTGTATCACACGTGCATCAGACGTGTATCACACGTGTATCAGACCTGTTTCAGACGTGTATCGGACGTGTTTCAGGCGTGTTTCAGATGTGTTTCAGGCGTGTTTCAGGCGTGTTTCAGACTTGTATCAGACGTGTTACAGACGTGTTTAAGACGTGTTTCAGACGTGTTTCAGACGTGTATCAGACGTGTATCACACGTGTATCAGAAGTGTTACAGACGTGTTACAGACGTGTTTCAGACGTGTGTCAGACGTGTTTCGGACGTGTATCAGACGTGTATCACACGTGTATCAGACGTGTATCAGACGTGTTACAGACGTGTTTCAGACGTGTATCAGACGTGTTTCGGACGTGTATCAGACGTGTTTCAGACGTGTATCAGACGTGTTTCGGACGTGTATCAGATGTGTTTCAGACGTGTATCACACGTATATCAGACGTGTATCAGACGTGTTTCAGACGTGTTTCAGACGTGTATCAGACGTGTTACAGACGTGTATCACACCTGTATCAGACATGTATCAGACGTGTATCACACGTGTATTAGACGTGATACAGACGTGTGTAAGACGTGATACAGACGTGTTACAGACGTGTTTCAGACGTGTTACAGACGTGTTTAAGACTTGTTTCAGACGTGTATCAGACGTGTATCACACGTGTATCACAAGTGTTTCAGACGTGTTTCAGACGTGTATCAGATGTGTTTCACACGTGTATCACACGTGCATTACAAGTGTATCAGACGTGTATCAGACGTGTATCAGACGTGTATCAGACGTGTATCACAAGTGTATCAGACGTGTATCAGACGTGTATCAGACGTGTTTCAGACGTGTATCAGACGTGTATCACAAGTGTATCAGACGTGTTTCAGACGTGTATCAGACGTGTATCACACGTGTATCAGACGTGTTTCAGACGTGTATCACACGTGTATCAGACGTGTTTCAGACGTGTATCAGACGTGTATCACACGTGTATCAGACGTGTATCACAAGTGTATCAGACGTGTTTCAGACGTGTATCAGACGTGTATCACACGTGTATCACAAGTGTTTCAGACGTGTTTCAGACGTGTATCAGACGTGTATCACACGTGTATCACACGTGCATTACAAGTGTTTCAGACGTGTTACAGACGTGTTACAGACGTGTTTCAGACGTGTGTCAGACGTGTTTCGGACGTGTATCAGACGTGTATCACACGTGTATCAGACGTGTATCAGACGTGTTACAGACGTGTTTCAGACGTGTATCAGACGTGTTTCGGACGTGTATCAGTCGTGTTTCAGACGTGTATCAGACGTGTTTCGGACGTGTATCAGATGTGTTTCAGACGTGTATCACACGTATATCAGACGTGTATCAGACGTGTTTCAGACGTGTTTCAGACGTGTATCAGACGTGTTACAGACGTGTATCACACCTGTATCAGACATGTATCAGACGTGTATCACACGTGTATTAGACGTGATACAGACGTGTGTAAGACGTGATACAGACGTGTTACAGACGTGTTTCAGACGTGTTACAGACGTGTTTAAGACTTGTTTCAGACGTGTATCAGACGTGTATCACACGTGTATCACAAGTGTTTCAGACGTGTTTCAGACGTGTATCAGATGTGTTTCACACGTGTATCACACGTGCATTACAAGTGTATCAGACGTGTATCAGACGTGTATCACAAGTGTATCAGACGTGTATCAGACGTGTATCAGACGTGTTTCAGACGTGTATCACACGTGTATCACAAGTGTTTCAGACGTGTTTCAGACGTGTATCAGATGTGTTTCACACGTGTATCACACGTGCATTACAAGTGTATCAGACGTGTATCAGACGTGTATCAGACGTGTATCAGACGTGTATCACAAGTGTATCAGACGTGTATCAGACGTGTATCAGACGTGTATCAGACGTGTATCAGACGTGTATCAGACGTGTATCACACGTGTATCACAAGTGTATCAGACGTGTTTCAGACGTGTATCAGACGTGTATCACACGTGTATCAGACGTGTTTCAGACGTGTATCACACGTGTATCAGACGTGTTTCAGACGTGTATCAGACGTGTATCACACGTGTATCAGACGTGTATCACAAGTGTATCAGACGTGTTTCAGACGTGTATCAGACGTGTTTCAGACGTGTATCGGACGTGTTTCAGACGTGTATCAGACGTGTTTCGGACGTGTATCAGACGTGTTTCAGACGTGTTTCAGACGTGTTTCAGACGTGTTTCAGACGTGTATCACAAGTGTATCAGACGTGTTTCAGACGTGTATCAGACGTGTTTCAGGCGTGTTTCAGACGTGTTTCAGGCTTGTTTCAGGCGTGTTTCACACGTGTATTAGACGTGTATCAGACATGTATCAGACGTGTATCAGACGTGTTTCAGACGTGTATCAGACGTGTTTCAGGCGTGTTTCAGACGTGTATCAGACGTGTATCACAAGTGTATCAGACGTGTTTCAGACGTGTATCAGACGTGTATCACACGTGTATCAGACTTGTATCAGACGTGTATCAGACGTGTTACAGACGTGTTACAGACGTGTTTAAGACTTGTTTCAGACGTGTTTCAGACGTGTATCAGACGTGTATCACACGTGTATCACAAGTGTTTCAGACGTGTATCAGACGTGTATCACACGTGTTTCAGACGTGTTACAGACGTGTTTAAGACTTGTTTCAGACGTGTTTCAGACGTGTATCAGACGTGTATCACACGTGTATCACAAGTGTTTCAGACGTGTTTCAGACGTGTATCAGACGTGTATCACACGTGTATCACACGTGCATTACAAGTGTATCAGACGTGTATCAGACGTGTTTCAGACGTGTATCACACGTGTATCAGACGTGTTTCAGACGTGTTTCAGACGTGTATCAGACGTGTATCACAAGTGTATCAGACGTGTTTCAGACGTGTATCAGACGTGTATCAGACGTGTATCACACATGTATCACAAGTGTATCAGACGTGTATCAGACGTGTATCAGACGTGTATCAGACGTGTGTCAGACGTGTTTCAGACTTGTATCAGACGTGTATCACAAGTGTATCAGACGTGTTTCAGACGTGTATCAGACGTGTATCACACGTGTATCAGACGTGTATCAGATGTGTTTCAGACGTGTATCAGAACTGTATCACACGTGTATCACAAGGTCATCAGACGTGTTTCAGACGTGCATCAGACGTGTATCAGACGTGTATCAGACGTGTATCAGACGTGTATCAGACGTGTATCAGACGTGTTTCAGACGTGTATCAGACGTGTTTCAGACGTATATCAGATGTGTTTCGGACGTGTATCAGACGTGTTTCAGACGTGTTTCAGACGTGTATCAGACGTGTATCAGACGTGTATCAGACGTGTTTCAGACGTGTATCAGACGTGTATCAGACGTGTATCAGACGTGTATCAGACGTGTTTCAGACGTGTATCAGACGTGTTTCAGGCGTGTTTCAGACGTGTTTCAGGCGTGTTTCAGGCGTGTTTCAGTCGTGTATCAGACGTGTATCAGACGTGTATCAGACGTGTATCAGACGTGTTTCAGACGTGTTTCAGATGTGTATCAGACGTGTATCACACGTGTATCACACGTGTATCACACGTGCATTACAAGTGTATCAGACGTGTTTCAGACGTGTAACAGACGTGTTTCAGACGTGTATCACACGTGTATCAGACGTGTTTCAGACGTGTTTCAGACGTGTATCAGACGTGTATCACACGTGTATCACAAGTGTATCAGACGTGTTTCAGACGTGTATCAGACGTGTATCAGACGTGTATCAGACGTGTTTCAGACGTGTATCAGACGTGTTTCAGACGTGTATCAGATGTGTTTCGGACGTGTATCAGACGTGTTTCAGACGTGTTTCAGACGTGTTTCAGACTTGTTTCAGACGTGTATCAGACGTGTATCACAAGTGTATCAGACGTGTTTCAGACGTGTATCAGACGTGTTTCAGGCGTGTTTCAGACGTGTTTCAGGCTTGTTTCAGGCGTGTTTCACACGTGTATTAGACGTGTATCAGACATGTATCAGACGTGTATCAGACGTGTTTCAGACGTGTATCAGACGTGTTTCAGGCGTGTTTCAGACGTGTATCAGACGTGTATCACAAGTGTATCAGACGTGTTTCAGACGTGTATCAGACGTGTATCACACGTGTATCAGACTTGTATCAGACGTGTATCACAAGTGTATCAGACGTGTTTCAGACGTGTATCAGACGTGTATCACACGTGTTTCAGACGTGTTACAGACGTGTTTAAGACTTGTTTCAGACGTGTTTCAGACGTGTATCAGACGTGTATCACACGTGTATCACAAGTGTTTCAGACGTGTTTCAGACGTGTATCAGACGTGTATCACACGTGTATCACACGTGCATTACAAGTGTATCAGACGTGTATCAGACGTGTTTCAGACGTGTATCACACGTGTATCAGACGTGTATCAGACGTGTATCAGACGTGTTTCAGACGTGTATCAGACGTGTATCAGACGTGTATCAGACGTGTATCAGACGTGTTTCAGACGTGTATCAGACGTGTTTCAGGCGTGTTTCAGACGTGTTTCAGGCGTGTTTCAGGCGTGTTTCAGTCGTGTATCAGACGTGTATCAGACGTGTATCAGACGTGTATCAGACGTGTTTCAGACGTGTTTCAGATGTGTATCAGACGTGTATCACACGTGTATCACACGTGTATCACACGTGCATTACAAGTGTATCAGACGTGTTTCAGACGTGTAACAGACGTGTTTCAGACGTGTATCACACGTGTATCAGACGTGTTTCAGACGTGTTTCAGACGTGTATCAGACGTGTATCACACGTGTATCACAAGTGTATCAGACGTGTTTCAGACGTGTATCAGACGTGTATCAGACGTGTATCAGACGTGTTTCAGACGTGTATCAGACGTGTTTCAGACGTGTATCAGATGTGTTTCGGACGTGTATCAGACGTGTTTCAGACGTGTTTCAGACGTGTTTCAGACGTGTTTCAGACGTGTATCAGACGTGTATCACAAGTGTATCAGACGTGTTTCAGACGTGTATCAGACGTGTTTCAGGCGTGTTTCAGACGTGTTTCAGGCTTGTTTCAGGCGTGTTTCACACGTGTATTAGACGTGTATCAGACATGTATCAGACGTGTATCAGACGTGTTTCAGACGTGTATCAGACGTGTTTCAGGCGTGTTTCAGACGTGTATCAGACGTGTATCACAAGTGTATCAGACGTGTTTCAGACGTGTATCAGACGTGTATCACACGTGTATCAGACTTGTATCAGACGTGTATCACAAGTGTATCAGACGTGTTTCAGACGTGTATCAGACGTGTATCACACGTGTTTCAGACGTGTTACAGACGTGTTTAAGACTTGTTTCAGACGTGTTTCAGACGTGTATCAGACGTGTATCACACGTGTATCACACGTGCATTACAAGTGTATCAGACGTGTTTCAGACGTGTATCACACGTGTATCAGACGTGTTTCAGACGTGTATCACACGTGTATCAGACGTGTTTCAGACGTGTTTCAGACGTGTATCAGACGTGTATCACAAGTGTATCAGACGTGTTTCAGACGTGTATCACACGTGTTTCAGACGTGTTTCAGACGTGTATCAGACGTGTATCACAAGTGTATCAGACGTGTTTCAGACGTGTTTCAGACGTGTATCAGACGTGTTTCAGACGTGTATCAGACGTGTATCACACGTGTATCAGACGTGTTTCAGACGTGTATCACACGTGTATCAGACGTGTTTCAGACGTGTTTCAGACGTGTATCAGACGTGTATCACAAGTGTATCAGACGTGTTTCAGACGTGTATCAGACGTGTTTCAGACGTGTATCAGACGTGTTTCGGAAGTGTATCAGACGTGTTTCAGACGTGTATCAGACGTGTATCACAATTGTATCAGACGTGTTTCAGACGTGTTACTGACGTGTTTCAGACGTGTTTCAGACGTGTATCAGACGTGTATCAGACGTGTATCAGACGTGTTTTAGGCGTGTTTCAGACGTGTTTCAGGCGTGTTTCAGGCGTGTTTAAGACTTGTTTCAAACGTGTATCAGACGTGTATCAGACGTGTTTCAGACGTGCATCAGACGTGTTTCAGGCGTGTTTCAGACGTGTATCAGACATGTTTCAGACTTGTTTCAGACGTGTTTCAGACGTGTATCAGATGTGTATCAGACGTGTATCAGACGTGTTTCAGACGTGTATCAGACGTGTTTCAGGCGTGTTTCAGACGTGTTTCAGACGTGTTACAGACGTGTATCATACGTGTATCACACGTGTATCAGACGTGTTTCAGACGTGTATCAAACGTGTATCAGACGTGTTTCAGACATGTTTCAGACGTGTTTCAGACGTGTCTCAGACGTGTTTCAGACGTGTTTCAGACGTGTATTAGAAGTGTTTCAGACGTGTATCAGACGTGTATCAGACGTGTTTCAGACGTGTTTCAGACGTGTTTCAGACGTGTTTCAGACGTGTATCAGACGTGTCTCAGACGTGTATCAGACGTGTTTCAGACGTGTATTAGAAGTGTTTCAGACGTCTATCAGACGTGTATCAGATGTGTATCAGACGTGTTACAGACGTGTATCAGACGTGTTTCAGACGTGTATCAGACGTGTTTCAGACGTGTTACAGACGTGTTTCAGACATGTATCAGACGTGTTTCAGACGTGTTTCAGATGTGTTTCAGATGTGTATCAGACGTGTTTCAGACGTGTACAAGACGTGTTTCAGACGTGTTTCAGACGTGTTTCAGATGTGTTTCAGACGTGTTTCAGACGTGTATCAGACGTGTTTCAGGCGTGTTTCAGACGTGTTTCAGGCGTGTTTCAGGCGTGTTTCACACGTGTATTAGACGTGTATCAGACGTGTTTAAGACGTGATACAGACGTGTTACAGACGTGTTTCAGACGTGTTTCAGACGTGTTACAGACGTGTTTCAGACGTGTTTCAGACGTGTATCAGACGTGTATCAGACGTGTATCACACGTGTATCACAAGTGTATCAGACGTGTTTCAGACGTGTATCAGACGTGTTTCAGACGTGTATCAGACGTGTTTCAGACATGTATCAGACGTGTTTCAGATGTGTTTCAGACGTGTTTCAGACGTGTATCAGACGTGTTTCAGACGTGTATCACACGTGCATCAGACGTGTATCACACGTGTATCAGACCTGTTTCAGACGTGTATCGGACGTGTATCAGACCTGTTTCAGATGTGTTTCAGGCGTGTTTCAGGCGTGTTTCAGACGTGTATCAGACGTGTTACAGACGTGTTTAAGACGTGTTTCAGACGTGTATCAGACGTGTATCAGACGTGTTTCAGACGTGTATCAGACGTGTTTCAGGCGTGTTTCAGACGTGTTTCAGGCGTGTTTCAGGCGTGTTTCAGTCGTGTATCAGACGTGTATCAGACGTGTATCAGACGTGTATCAGACGTGTTTCAGACGTGTTTCAGATGTGTATCAGACGTGTATCACACGTGTATCACACGTGTATCACACGTGCATTACAAGTGTATCAGACGTGTTTCAGACGTGTAACAGACGTGTTTCAGACGTGTATCACACGTGTATCAGACGTGTTTCAGACGTGTTTCAGACGTGTATCAGACGTGTATCACACGTGTATCACAAGTGTATCAGACGTGTTTCAGACGTGTATCAGACGTGTATCAGACGTGTATCAGACGTGTTTCAGACGTGTATCAGACGTGTTTCAGACGTGTATCAGATGTGTTTCGGACGTGTATCAGACGTGTTTCAGACGTGTTTCAGACGTGTTTCAGACGTATATCGGACGTGTATCAGACGTTTATCAGACGTGTATCAGACGTGTTTCAGACGTGTAACAGAGGTGTTTCAGGCGTGTTTCAGACGTGTTTCAGGCGTGTTTCACACGTGTATTAGACGTGTATCAGACGTGTTTAAGATGTGATACAGACGTGTTACAGACGTGTTTCAGACGTGTTTCAGACGTGTTACAGACGTGTTTAAGACTTGTTTCAGACGTGTTTCAGACGTGTATCAGACGTGTATCAGACGTGTTACAGACGTGTATCAGAAGTGTATCAGACGTGTATCAGACGTGTTTCAGACGTGTATCAGACGTGTTTCAGACGTGTATCACACGTGTATCAGACGTGTGTCACACGTGTATCAGACGTGTTTCAGACGTGTATCAGACGTGTTTCAGGCGTGTTTCAGGCGTGTTTCAGACGTCTTTCAGACGTGTTTCAGACGTGTATCAGACGTGTATCACACGTGTATCACACGTGTATCACACGTGTATCAGACGTGTATCAGAAGTGTTACAGACGTGTTACAGACGTGTTTCAGACGTGTATCAGACGTGTTTCGGACGTGTATCAGACGTGTATCACACGTGTATCAGACGTGTATCAGATGGTTTCAGACGTGTTTCAGACGTGTATCAGACAAGTATCAGACGTGTATCACACCTGTATTAGACGTGTATCAGACGTGTTTCAGACGTGTTACAGACGTGTTTAAGACTTGTTTCAGACGTGTTTCAGACGTGTATCAGACGTGTATCACACGTGTATCACACGTGCATTACAAGTGTATCAGACGTGTTTCAGACGTGTATCACACGTGTATCAGACGTGTTTCAGACATGTATCAGACGTGTTTCAGATGTGTTTCAGACGTGTTTCAGACGTGTATCAGACGTGTTTCAGACGTGTATCACACGTGCATCAGACGTGTATCACACGTGTATCAGACCTGTTTCAGACGTGTATCGGACGTGTATCAGACCTGTTTCAGATGTGTTTCAGGCGTGTTTCAGGCGTGTTTCAGACGTGTATCAGACGTGTTACAGACGTGTTTAAGACGTGTTTCAGACGTGTTTCAGACGTGTATCAGACGTGTATCACACGTGTATCAGAAGTGTTACAGACGTGTTACAGACGTGTTTCAGACGTGTGTCAGACGTGTTTCGGACGTGTATCAGACGTGTATCACACGTGTATCACACGTGTATCAGACGTGTTACAGACGTGTTTCAGACGTGTATCAGACGTGTTTCGGACGTGTATCAGATGTGTTTCAGACGTGTATCACACGTATATCAGACGTGTATCAGACGTGTTTCAGACGTGTTTCAGACGTGTATCAGACGTGTTACAGACGTGTATCACACCTGTATCAGACATGTATCAGACGTGTATCACACGTGTATTAGACGTGTATCAGACGTGTGTAAGACGTGATACAGACGTGTTACAGACGTGTTTCAGACGTGTTACAGACGTGTTTAAGACTTGTTTCAGACGTGTATCAGACGTGTATCACACGTGTATCACAAGTGTTTCAGACGTGTTTCAGACGTGTATCAGATGTGTTTCACACGTGTATCACACGTGCATTACAAGTGTATCAGACGTGTATCAGACGTGTATCAGACGTGTATCAGACGTGTATCACAAGTGTATCAGACGTGTTTCAGACGTGTATCAGACGTGTATCAGACGTGTTTCAGACGTGTATCAGACGTGTATCACAAGTGTATCAGACGTGTTTCAGACGTGTATCAGACGTGTATCACACGTGTATCAGACGTGTTTCAGACGTGTATCACACGTGTATCAGACGTGTTTCAGACGTGTATCAGACGTGTATCACACGTGTATCAGACATGTATCACAAGTGTATCAGACGTGTTTCAGACGTGTATCAGACGTGTTTCAGACGTGTATCAGACGTGTTTCAGACGTGTATCAGACGTGTTTCGGACGTGTATCAGACGTGTTTCAGACGTGTTTCAGACGTGTTTCAGACGTGTATCAGACGTGTATCACAAGTGTATCAGACGTGTTTCAGACGTGTATCAGACGTGTTTCAGGCGTGTTTCAGACGTGTTTCAGGCTTGTTTCAGGCGTGTTTCACACGTGTATTAGACGTGTATCAGACATGTATCAGACGTGTATCAGACGTGTTTCAGACGTGTATCACAAGTGTATCAGACGTGTTTCAGACGTGTATCAGACGTGTATCACACGTGTATCAGACGTGTTTCAGACGTGTATCACACGTGTATCGGACGTGTTTCAGACGTGTTTCAGACGTGTATCAGACGTGTATCACACGTGTATCACAAGTGTATCAGACGTGTTTCAGACGTGTATCAGACATGTATCAGACGTGTATCAGACGTGTTTCAGACGTGTATCAGACGTGTATCAGACGTGGTCAGACGTGTTTCAGACGTGTATCAGACGTGTATCACACGTGTTTCAGACGTGTATCACACGTGTATCAGACGTGTATCAGACGTGTTTCAGACGTGTTTCAGACGTGTATCAGACGTGTATCACACGTGTATCAGACGTGTTTCAGACGTGCATCAGACGTGTTTCAGACGTGTATCAGACGTGTATCAGACGTGTATCAGACGTGTATCAGACGTGTATCAGACGTGTATCAGACGTGTATCAGACGTGTATCACACGTGTATCAGACGTGTTTCAGACGTGTATCACACATGTATCACAAGTGTATCAGACGTGTATCAGACGTGTATCAGACGTGTATCAGACGTGTGTCAGACGTGTTTCAGACTTGTATCAGACGTGTATCACAAGTGTATCAGACGTGTTTCAGACGTGTATCAGACGTGTATCACACGTGTATCAGACGTGTATCAGACGTGTTTCAGACGTGTATCAGAACTGTATCACACGTGTATCACAAGGTCATCAGACGTGTTTCAGACGTGCATCAGACGTGTATCAGACGTGTATCAGACGTGTATCAGACGTGTATCAGACGTGTATCAGACGTGTTTCAGACGTGTATCAGACGTGTTTCAGACGTATATCAGATGTGTTTCGGACGTGTATCAGACGTGTTTCAGACGTGTTTCAGACGTGTATCAGACGTGTATCAGACGTGTATCAGACGTGTTTCAGACGTGTATCAGACGTGTATCAGACGTGTATCAGACGTGTATCAGACGTGTATCAGACGTGTTTCAGACGTGTTTCAGACGTGTATCAGACGTGTATCAGACGTGTATCAGACGTGTTTCAGACGTGTATCAGACGTGTATCAGACGTGTTTCAGACGTGTATCAGACGTGTTTCAGGCGTGTTTCAGGCGTGTTTCAGGCGTGTTTCAGGCATGTTTCACACGTGTATTAGACGTGTATCAGACGTGTTTAAGACGTGATACAGACGTGTTTCAGGCGTGTTTCAGACGTGTTTCAGGCGTGTTTCAGGCGTGTTTCAGACGTGTATCTGACGTGTTACAGACGTGTTCAAGACTTGTTTCAGACGTGTTTCAGACGTGTATCAGACGTGTATCAGACGTGTATCACACGTGTATCAGACGTGTAACAGAAGTGTTACAGACGTGTTACAGACGTGTTTCAGACGTGTATCAGACGTGTTTCGGACGTGTATCAGACGTGTATCACACGTGTATCAGACGTGTATCAGACGTGTTTCAGACGTGTATCAGACGTGTATCACACGTGTATTAGACGTGTATCAGACGTGTTTAAGACGTGATACAGACGTGTTACAGACGTGTTTCAGACGTGTTTCAGACGTGTTACAGACGTGTTTAAGACTTGTTTCAGAAGTGTTTCAGACGTGTTTCAGACGTGTTACAGACGTGTTTAAGACTTGTTTCAGACGTGTTTCAGACGTGTATCAGACGTGTTTCACACGTGTATCACAAGTGTTTCAGACGTGTTTCAGACGTGAATCAGACGTGTATCACACGTGTATCACACGTGCATTACAAGTGTTTCAGACGTGTATCAGACGTGTTTCAGACGTGTATCAGACGTGTATCAGACGTGTATCAGACGTGTTTCAGACGTGTATCACACGTGTATCAGACGTGTTTCAGACGTGTTTCAGACGTGTATCAGACGTGTATCACAAATGTATCAGACGTGTTTCAGACGTGTGTCAGACGTGTATCACACGTGTATCAGACGTGTATCAGACGTGTTTCAGACGTGTATCAGACGTGTTACAGACGTGTATCACACCTGTATCAGACATGTATCAGACGTGTATCACACGTGTATTAGACGTGTATCAGACGTGTTTAAGACGTGATACAGACGTGTTACAGACGTGTTTCAGACGTGTTTCAGACGTGTTACAGACGTGTTTCAGACGTGTTTCAGACGTGTTACAGACGTGTTTAAGACTTGTTTCAGACGTGTTTCAGACGTGTATCAGACGTGTATCACACGTGTATCACAAGTTTTTCAGACGTGTATCAGACGTGTATCACACGTGTATCACACGTGCATTACAAGTGTTTCAGACGTGTATCAGACGTGTTTCAGACGTGTATCAGACGTGTATCAGACGTGTATCAGACGTGTATCAGACGTGTATCAGACGTGTTTCAGACGTGTTTCAGACGTGTATCAGACGTGTATCAGACGTGTATCAGACGTGTTTCAGACGTGTATCAGACGTGTATCAGACGTGTTTCAGACGTGTATCAGACGTGTTTCAGGCGTGTTTCAGGCGTGTTTCAGGCGTGTTTCAGGCATGTTTCACACGTGTATTAGACGTGTATCAGACGTGTTTAAGACGTGATACAGACGTGTTTCAGGCGTGTTTCAGACGTGTTTCAGGCGTGTTTCAGGCGTGTTTCAGGCGTGTTTCAGACGTGTATCTGACGTGTTACAGACGTGTTCAAGACTTGTTTCAGACGTGTTTCAGACGTGTATCAGACGTGTATCAGACGTGTATCACACGTGTATCAGACGTGTAACAGAAGTGTTACAGACGTGTTACAGACGTGTTTCAGACGTGTATCAGACGTGTTTCGGACGTGTATCAGACGTGTATCACACGTGTATCAGACGTGTATCAGACGTGTTTCAGACGTGTATCAGACGTGTATCACACGTGTATTAGACGTGTATCAGACGTGTTTAAGACGTGATACAGACGTGTTACAGACGTGTTTCAGACGTGTTTCAGACGTGTTACAGACGTGTTTAAGACTTGTTTCAGACGTGTTTCAGACGTGTATCAGACGTGTTTCAGACGTGTTACAGACGTGTTTAAGACTTGTTTCAGACGTGTTTCAGACGTGTTTCAGACGTGTTACAGACGTGTTTAAGACTTGTTTCAGACGTGTTTCAGACGTGTATCAGACGTATTTCACACGTGTATCACAAGTGTTTCAGACGTGATACAGACGTGATACAGACGTGTTACAGACGTGTTTCAGACGTGTTTCAGACGTGTTACAGACATGTTTAAGACTTGTTTCAGACGTGTTTCAGACGTGTATCAGACGTGTTTCAGACGTGTTACAGACGTGTTTAAGACTTGTTTCAGACGTGTTTCAGACGTGTTACAGACGTGTTTAAGACTTGTTTCAGAAGTGTTTCAGACGTGTTTCAGACGTGTTACAGACGTGTTTAAGACTTGTTTCAGACGTGTTTCAGACGTGTATCAGACGTGTTTCACACGTGTATCACAAGTGTTTCAGACGTGTTTCAGACGTGAATCAGACGTGTATCACACGTGTATCACACGTGCATTACAAGTGTTTCAGACGTGTATCAGACGTGTTTCAGACGTGTATCAGACGTGTATCAGACGTGTATCAGACGTGTTTCAGACGTGTATCACACGTGTATCAGACGTGTTTCAGACGTGTTTCAGACGTGTATCAGACGTGTATCACAAATGTATCAGACGTGTTTCAGACGTGTGTCAGACGTGTATCACACGTGTATCAGACGTGTATCAGACGTGTTTCAGACGTGTATCAGACGTGTTACAGACGTGTATCACACCTGTATCAGACATGTATCAGACGTGTATCACACGTGTATTAGACGTGTATCAGACGTGTTTAAGACGTGATACAGACGTGTTACAGACGTGTTTCAGACGTGTTTCAGACGTGTTACAGACGTGTTTCAGACGTGTTTCAGACGTGTTACAGACGTGTTTAAGACTTGTTTCAGACGTGTTTCAGACGTGTATCAGACGTGTATCACACGTGTATCACAAGTTTTTCAGACGTGTATCAGACGTGTATCACACGTGTATCACACGTGCATTACAAGTGTTTCAGACGTGTATCAGACGTGTTTCAGACGTGTATCAGACGTGTATCAGACGTGTATCAGACGTGTATCAGACGTGTTTCAGACGTGTATCAGACGTGTTTCAGGCGTGTTTCAGACGTGTTTCAGGCGTGTTTCAGGCGTGTTTCAGTCGTGTATCAGACGTGTATCAGACGTGTATCAGACGTGTAACAGACGTGTTTCAGACGTGTATCACACGTGTATCAGACGTGTTTCAGACGTGTTTCAGACGTGTATCAGACGTGTATCACACGTGTATCACAAGTGTATCAGACGTGTTTCAGACGTGTATCAGACGTGTATCAGACGTGTATCAGACGTGTTTCAGACGTGTATCAGACGTGTATCAGACGTGTTTCAGACGTGTTTCAGACGTGTATCAGATGTGTTTCGGACGTGTATCAGACGTGTTTCAGACGTGTTTCAGACGTGTTTCAGACGTATATCAGACGTGTATCAGACGTTTATCAGACGTGTATCAGACGTGTTTCAGACGTGTAACAGAGGTGTTTCAGGCGTGTTTCAGACGTGTTTCAGGCGTGTTTCACACGTGTATTAGACGTGTATCAGACGTGTTTAAGATGTGATACAGACGTGTTACAGACGTGTTTCAGACGTGTTTCAGACGTGTTACAGACGTGTTTAAGACTTGTTTCAGACGTGTTTCAGACGTGTATCAGACGTGTATCAGACGTGTTACAGACGTGTATCAGAAGTGTATCAGACGTGTATCAGACGTGTTTCAGACGTGTATCAGACGTGTTTCAGACGTGTATCACACGTGTATCAGACGTGTGTCACACGTGTATCAGACGTGTTTCAGACGTGTATCAGACGTGTTTCAGGCGTGTTTCAGGCGTGTTTCAGACGTCTTTCAGACGTGTTTCAGACGTGTATCAGACGTGTATCACACGTGTATCACACGTGTATCAGACGTGTATCAGAAGTGTTACAGACGTGTTACAGACGTGTTTCAGACGTGTATCAGACGTGTTTCGGACGTGTATCAGACGTGTATCACACGTGTATCAGACGTGTATCAGATGGTTTCAGACGTGTTTCAGACGTGTATCAGACAAGTATCAGACGTGTATCACACCTGTATTAGACGTGTATCAGACGTGTTTCAGACGTGTTACAGACGTGTTTAAGACTTGTTTCAGACGTGTTTCAGACGTGTATCAGACGTGTATCACACGTGTATCACAAGTGTTTCAGACGTGTTTCAGACGTGTATCAGACGTGTATCACACGTGTATCACACGTGCATTACAAGTGTATCAGACGTGTTTCAGACGTGTATCACACGTGTATCAGACGTGTTTCAGACGTGTATCACACGTGTATCAGACGTGTTTCAGACGTGTTTCAGACGTGTATCAGACGTGTATCACAAGTGTATCAGACGTGTTTCAGACGTGTATCACACGTGTTTCAGACGTGTTTCAGACGTGTATCAGACGTGTATCACAAGTGTATCAGACGTGTTTCAGACGTGTTTCAGACGTGTATCAGACGTGTTTCAGACGTGTATCAGACGTGTATCACACGTGTATCAGACGTGTTTCAGACGTGTATCACACGTGTATCAGACGTGTTTCAGACGTGTTTCAGACGTGTATCAGACGTGTATCACAAGTGTATCAGACGTGTTTCAGACGTGTATCAGACGTGTTTCAGACGTGTATCAGACGTGTTTCGGAAGTGTATCAGACGTGTTTCAGACGTGTATCAGACGTGTATCACAAGTGTATCAGACGTGTTTCAGACGTGTTACTGACGTGTTTCAGACGTGTTTCAGACGTGTATCAGACGTGTATCAGACGTGTATCAGACGTGTTTCAGGCGTGTTTCAGACGTGTTTCAGGCGTGTTTCAGGCGTGTTTAAGACTTGTTTCAAACGTGTATCAGACGTGTATCAGACGTGTTTCAGACGTGCATCAGACGTGTTTCAGGCGTGTTTCAGACGTGTATCAGACATGTTTCAGACTTGTTTCAGACGTGTTTCAGACGTGTATCAGATGTGTATCAGACGTGTATCAGACGTGTTTCAGACGTGTATCAGACGTGTTTCAGGCGTGTTTCAGACGTGTTTCAGACGTGTTACAGACGTGTATCATACGTGTATCACACGTGTATCAGACGTGTTTCAGACGTGTATCAAACGTGTATCAGACGTGTTTCAGACGTGTTTCAGACGTGTTTCAGACGTGTCTCAGACGTGTTTCAGACGTGTTTCAGACGTGTATTAGAAGTGTTTCAGACGTGTATCAGACGTGTATCAGACGTGTTTCAGACGTGTTTCAGACGTGTTTCAGACGTGTTTCAGACGTGTATCAGACGTGTCTCAGACGTGTATCAGACGTGTTTCAGACGTGTATTAGAAGTGTTTCAGACGTCTATCAGACGTGTATCAGATGTGTATCAGACGTGTTACAGACGTGTATCAGACGTGTTTCAGACGTGTATCAGACGTGTTTCAGACGTGTTACAGACGTGTTTCAGACATGTATCAGACGTGTTTCAGACGTGTTTCAGATGTGTTTCAGATGTGTATCAGACGTGTTTCAGACGTGTACAAGACGTGTTTCAGACGTGTTTCAGACGTGTTTCAGATGTGTTTCAGACGTGTTTCAGACGTGTATCAGACGTGTTTCAGGCGTGTTTCAGACGTGTTTCAGGCGTGTTTCAGGCGTGTTTCACACGTGTATTAGACGTGTATCAGACGTGTTTAAGACGTGATACAGACGTGTTTCAGACGTGTTTCAGACGTGTTACAGACGTGTTTCAGACGTGTTTCAGACGTGTATCAGACGTGTATCAGACGTGTATCACACGTGTATCACAAGTGTATCAGACGTGTTTCAGACGTGTATCAGACGTGTTTCAGACATGTATCAGACGTGTTTCAGATGTGTTTCAGACGTGTTTCAGACGTGTATCAGACGTGTTTCAGACGTGTATCACACGTGCATCAGACGTGTATCACACGTGTATCAGACCTGTTTCAGACGTGTATCGGACGTGTATCAGACCTGTTTCAGATGTGTTTCAGGCGTGTTTCAGGCGTGTTTCAGACGTGTATCAGACGTGTTACAGACGTGTTTAAGACGTGTTTCAGACGTGTTTCAGACGTGTATCAGACGTGTATCACACGTGTATCAGAAGTGTTACAGACGTGTTACAGACGTGTTTCAGACGTGTGTCAGACGTGTTTCGGACGTGTATCAGACGTGTATCACACGTGTATCAGACGTGTATCAGACGTGTTACAGACGTGTTTCAGACGTGTATCAGACGTGTTTCGGACGTGTATCAGATGTGTTTCAGACGTGTATCACACGTATATCAGACGTGTATCAGACGTGTTTCAGACGTGTTTCAGACGTGTATCAGACGTGTTACAGACGTGTATCACACCTGTATCAGACATGTATCAGACGTGTATCACACGTGTATTAGACGTGTATCAGACGTGTGTAAGACGTGATACAGACGTGTTACAGACGTGTTTCAGACGTGTTACAGACGTGTTTAAGACTTGTTTCAGACGTGTATCAGACGTGTATCACACGTGTATCATAAGTGTTTCAGACGTGTTTCAGACGTGTATCAGATGTGTTTCACACGTGTATCACACGTGCATTACAAGTGTATCAGACGTGTATCAGACGTGTATCAGACGTGTATCAGACGTGTATCACAAGTGTATCAGACGTGTATCAGACGTGTTTCAGACGTGTATCAGACGTGTATCACAAGTGTATCAGACGTGTTTCAGACGTGTATCAGACGTGTATCACACGTGTATCAGACGTGTTTCAGACGTGTATCACACGTGTATCAGACGTGTTTCAGACGTGTATCAGACGTGTATCACACGTGTATCAGACGTGTATCACAAGTGTATCAGACGTGTTTCAGACGTGTATCAGACGTGTTTCAGACGTGTATCAGACGTGTTTCAGACGTGTATCAGACGTGTTTCGGACGTGTATCAGACGTGTTTCAGACGTGTTTCAGACGTGTTTCAGACGTGTATCAGACGTGTATCACAAGTGTATCAGACGTGTTTCAGACGTGTATCAGACGTGTTTCAGGCGTGTTTCAGACGTGTTTCAGGCTTGTTTCAGGCGTGTTTCACACGTGTATTAGACGTGTATCAGACATGTATCAGACGTGTATCAGACGTGTTTCAGACGTGTATCAGACGTGTTTCAGGCGTGTTTCAGACGTGTATCAGACGTGTATCACAAGTGTATCAGACGTGTTTCAGACGTGTATCAGACGTGTATCACACGTGTATCAGACGTGTTTCAGACGTGTATCACACGTGTATCGGACGTGTTTCAGACGTGTTTCAGACGTGTATCAGACGTGTATCACACGTGTATCACAAGTGTATCAGACGTGTTTCAGACGTGTATCAGACATGTATCAGACGTGTATCAGACGTGTTTCAGACGTGTATCAGACGTGTATCAGACGTGGTCAGACGTGTTTCAGACGTGTATCAGACGTGTATCACAAGTGTATCAGACGCGTTTCAGACGTGTATCAGACGTGTATCACACGTGTTTCAGACGTGTATCACACGTGTATCACACGTGCATTACAAGTGTATCAGACGTGTTTCAGACGTGTATCACACGTGTATCAGACGTGTTTCAGACGTGTATCACACGTGTATCAGACGTGTTTCAGACGTGTTTCAGACGTGTATCAGACGTGTATCACAAGTGTATCAGACGTGTTTCAGACGTGTATCACACGTGTTTCAGACGTGTTTCAGACGTGTATCAGACGTGTATCACAAGTGTATCAGACGTGTTTCAGACGTGTTTCAGACGTGTATCAGACGTGTTTCAGACGTGTATCAGACGTGTATCACACGTGTATCAGACGTGTTTCAGACGTGTATCACACGTGTATCAGACGTGTTTCAGACGTGTTTCAGACGTGTATCAGACGTGTATCACAAGTGTATCAGACGTGTTTCAGACGTGTATCAGACGTGTTTCAGACGTGTATCAGACGTGTTTCGGAAGTGTATCTGACTTGTTTCAGACGTGTATCAGACGTGTATCACAAGTGTATCAGACGTGTTTCAGACGTGTTACTGACGTGTTTCAGACGTGTTTCAGACGTGTATCAGACGTGTATCAGACGTGTATCAGACGTGTTTCAGGCGTGTTTCAGACGTGTTTCAGGCGTGTTTCAGGCGTGTTTAAGACTTGTTTCAAACGTGTATCAGACGTGTATCAGACGTGTTTCAGACGTGCATCAGACGTGTTTCAGGCGTGTTTCAGACGTGTATCAGACATGTTTCAGACTTGTTTCAGACGTGTTTCAGACGTGTATCAGATGTGTATCAGACGTGTATCAGACGTGTTTCAGACGTGTATCAGACGTGTTTCAGGCGTGTTTCAGACGTGTTTCAGACGTGTTACAGACGTGTATCATACGTGTATCACACGTGTATCAGACGTGTTTCAGACGTGTATCAAACGTGTATCAGACGTGTTTCAGACGTGTATCACAAGTGTATCAGACGTGTTTCAGACGTGTTACTGACGTGTTTCAGACGTGTTTCAGACGTGTATCAGACGTGTTTCAGACGTGTATCAGACGTGTATCACACGTGTATCAGACGTGTTTCAGACGTGTATCACACGTGTATCAGACGTGTTTCAGACGTGTTTCAGACGTGTATCAGACGTGTATCACAAGTGTATCAGACGTGTTTCAGACGTGTATCAGACGTGTTTCAGACGTGTATCAGACGTGTTTCGGAAGTGTATCTGACTTGTTTCAGACGTGTATCAGACGTGTATCACAAGTGTATCAGACGTGTTTCAGACGTGTTACTGACGTGTTTCAGACGTGTTTCAGACGTGTATCAGACGTGTATCAGACGTGTATCAGACGTGTTTCAGGCGTGTTTCAGACGTGTTTCAGGCGTGTTTCAGGCGTGTTTAAGACTTGTTTCAAACGTGTATCAGACGTGTATCAGACGTGTTTCAGACGTGCATCAGACGTGTTTCAGGCGTGTTTCAGACGTGTATCAGACATGTTTCAGACTTGTTTCAGACGTGTTTCAGACGTGTATCAGATGTGTATCAGACGTGTATCAGACGTGTTTCAGACGTGTATCAGACGTGTTTCAGGCGTGTTTCAGACGTGTTTCAGACGTGTTACAGACGTGTATCATACGTGTATCACACGTGTATCAGACGTGTTTCAGACGTGTATCAAACGTGTATCAGACGTGTTTCAGACGTGTTTCAGACGTGTTTCAGACGTGTCTCAGACGTGTTTCAGACGTGTTTCAGACGTGTATTAGAAGTGTTTCAGACGTGTATCAGACGTGTATCAGACGTGTTTCAGACGTGTTTCAGACGTGTTTCAGACGTGTTTCAGACGTGTATCAGACGTGTCTCAGACGTGTATCAGACGTGTTTCAGACGTGTATTAGAAGTGTTTCAGACGTCTATCAGACGTGTATCAGATGTGTATCAGACGTGTTACAGACGTGTATCAGACGTGTTTCAGACGTGTATCAGACGTGTTTCAGACGTGTTACAGACGTGTTTCAGACATGTATCAGACGTGTTTCAGACGTGTTTCAGATGTGTTTCAGATGTGTATCAGACGTGTTTCAGACGTGTACAAGACATGTTTCAGACGTGTTTCAGACGTGTTTCAGATGTGTTTCAGACGTGTTTCAGACGTGTATCAGACGTGTTTCAGGCGTGTTTCAGACGTGTTTCAGGCGTGTTTCAGGCGTGTTTCACACGTGTATTAGACGTGTATCAGACGTGTTTAAGACGTGATACAGACGTGTTACAGACGTGTTTCAGACGTGTTTCAGACGTGTTACAGACGTGTTTCAGACGTGTTTCAGACGTGTATCAGACGTGTATCAGACGTGTATCACACGTGTATCACAAGTGTATCAGACGTGTTTCAGACGTGTATCAGACGTGTTTCAGACGTGTATCAGACGTGTTTCAGACATGTATCAGACGTGTTTCAGATGTGTTTCAGACGTGTTTCAGACGTGTATCAGACGTGTTTCAGACGTGTATCACACGTGCATCAGACGTGTATCACACGTGTATCAGACCTGTTTCAGACGTGTATCGGACGTGTATCAGACCTGTTTCAGATGTGTTTCAGGCGTGTTTCAGGCGTGTTTCAGACGTGTATCAGACGTGTTACAGACGTGTTTAAGACGTGTTTCAGACGTGTTTCAGACGTGTATCAGACGTGTTTCAGACGTGTTACAGACGTGTTACAGACGTGTTTCAGACGTGTGTCAGACGTGTTTCGGACGTGTATCAGACGTGTATCACACGTGTATCAGACGTGTATCAGACGTGTTACAGACGTGTTTCAGACGTGTATCAGACGTGTTTCGGACGTGTATCAGACGTGTTTCAGACGTGTATCAGACGTGTTTCTGACGTGTATCAGATGTGTTTCAGACGTGTATCACACGTATATCAGACGTGTATCAGACGTGTTTCAGACGTGTTTCAGACGTGTATCAGACGTGTTACAGACGTGTATCACACCTGTATCAGACATGTATCAGACGTGTATCACACGTGTATTAGACGTGTATCAGACGTGTTTAAGACGTGATACAGACGTGTTACAGACGTGTTTCAGACGTGTTACAGACGTGTTTAAGACTTGTTTCAGACGTGTATCAGACGTGTATCACACGTGTATCACAAGTGTTTCAGACGTGTTTCAGACGTGTATCAGATGTGTTTCACACGTGTATCACACGTGCATTACAAGTGTATCAGACGTGTATCAGACGTGTATCAGACGTGTATCAGACGTGTATCACAAGTGTATCAGACGTGTATCAGACGTGTTTCAGACGTGTATCAGACGTGTATCACAAGTGTATCAGACGTGTTTCAGACGTGTATCAGACGTGTATCACACGTGTATCAGACGTGTTTCAGACGTGTATCACACGTGTATCAGACGTGTTTCAGACGTGTATCAGACGTGTATCACACGTGTATCAGACATGTATCACAAGTGTATCAGACGTGTTTCAGACGTGTATCAGACGTGTTTCAGACGTGTATCAGACGTGTTTCAGACGTGTATCAGACGTGTTTCGGACGTGTATCAGACGTGTTTCAGACGTGTTTCAGACGTGTTTCAGACGTGTATCAGACGTGTATCACAAGTGTATCAGACGTGTTTCAGACGTGTATCAGACGTGTTTCAGGCGTGTTTCAGACGTGTTTCAGGCTTGTTTCAGGCGTGTTTCACACGTGTATTAGACGTGTATCAGACATGTATCAGACGTGTATCAGACGTGTTTCAGACGTGTATCAGACGTGTTTCAGGCGTGTTTCAGACGTGTATCAGACGTGTATCACAAGTGTATCAGACGTGTTTCAGACGTGTATCAGACGTGTATCACACGTGTATCAGACGTGTTTCAGACGTGTATCACACGTGTATCGGACGTGTTTCAGACGTGTTTCAGACGTATATCAGACGTGTATCACACGTGTATCACAAGTGTATCAGACGTGTTTCAGACGTGTATCAGACATGTATCAGACGTGTATCAGACGTGTTTCAGACGTGTATCAGACGTGTATCACACGTGTATCAGACGTGTATCAGACGTGTTTCAGACGTGTTTCAGACGTGTATCAGACGTGTATCACACGTGTATCAGACGTGTTTCAGACGTGTATCAGACGTGTTTCAGACGTGTATCAGACGTGTATCAGACGTGTATCAGACGTGTATCAGACGTGTATCAGACGTGTATCAGACGTGTATCACACGTGTATCAGACGTGTTTCAGACGTGTATCACACATGTATCACAAGTGTATCAGACGTGTATCAGACGTGTATCAGACGTGTATCAGACGTGTGTCAGACGTGTTTCAGACTTGTATCAGACGTGTATCACAAGTGTATCAGACGTGTTTCAGACGTGTATCAGACGTGTATCACACGTGTATCAGACGTGTATCAGACGTGTTTCAGACGTGTATCAGAACTGTATCACACGTGTATCACAAGGTCATCAGACGTGTTTCAGACGTGCATCAGACGTGTATCAGACGTGTATCAGACGTGTATCAGACGTGTATCAGACGTGTATCAGACGTGTTTCAGACGTGTATCAGACGTGTTTCAGACGTATATCAGATGTGTTTCGGACGTGTATCAGACGTGTTTCAGACGTGTTTCAGACGTGTATCAGACGTGTATCAGACGTGTATCAGACGTGTTTCAGACGTGTATCAGACGTGTATCAGACGTGTATCAGACGTGTATCAGACGTGTATCAGACGTGTTTCAGACGTGTTTCAGACGTGTATCAGACGTGTATCAGACGTGTATCAGACGTGTTTCAGACGTGTATCAGACGTGTATCAGACGTGTTTCAGACGTGTATCAGACGTGTTTCAGGCGTGTTTCAGGCGTGTTTCAGGCGTGTTTCAGGCATGTTTCACACGTGTATTAGACGTGTATCAGACGTGTTTAAGACGTGATACAGACGTGTTTCAGGCGTGTTTCAGACGTGTTTCAGGCGTGTTTCAGGCGTGTTTCAGACGTGTATCTGACGTGTTACAGACGTGTTCAAGACTTGTTTCAGACGTGTTTCAGACGTGTATCAGACGTGTATCAGACGTGTATCACACGTGTATCAGACGTGTATCAGAAGTGTTACAGACGTGTTACAGACGTGTTTCAGACGTGTATCAGACGTGTTTCGGACGTGTATCAGACGTGTATCACACGTGTATCAGACGTGTATCAGACGTGTTTCAGACGTGTATCAGACGTGTATCACACGTGTATTAGACGTGTATCAGACGTGTTTAAGACGTGATACAGACGTGTTACAGACGTGTTTCAGACATGTTTCAGACGTGTTACAGACGTGTTTAAGACTTGTTTCAGACGTGTTTCAGACGTGTTTCAGACGTGTTACAGACGTGTTTAAGACTTGTTTCAGACGTGTTTCAGACGTGTATCAGACGTGTTTCACACGTGTATCACAAGTGTTTCAGACGTGTTTCAGACGTGAATCAGACGTGTATCACACGTGCATTACAAGTGTTTCAGACGTGTATCAGACGTGTTTCAGACGTGTATCAGACGTGTATCAGACGTGTATCAGACGTGTTTCAGACGTGTATCACACGTGTATCAGACGTGTTTCAGACGTGTTTCAGACGTGTATCAGACGTGTATCACAAATGTATCAGACGTGTTTCAGACGTGTGTCAGACGTGTATCACACGTGTATCAGACGTGTATCAGACGTGTTTCAGACGTGTATCAGACGTGTTACAGACGTGTATCACACCTGTATCAGACATGTATCAGACGTGTATCACACGTGTATTAGACGTGTATCAGACGTGTTTAAGACGTGATACAGACGTGTTACAGACGTGTTTCAGACGTGTTTCAGACGTGTTACAGACGTGTTTCAGACGTGTTTCAGACGTGTTACAGACGTGTTTAAGACTTGTTTCAGACGTGTTTCAGACGTGTATCAGACGTGTATCACACGTGTATCACAAGTTTTTCAGACGTGTATCAGACGTGTATCACACGTGTATCACACGTGCATTACAAGTGTTTCAGACGTGTATCAGACGTGTATCACAAGTGTATCAGACGTGTTTCAGACGTGTTTCAGACGTGTATCACACGTGTATCAGACGTGTTTCAGACGTGTTTCAGACGTGTATCAGACGTGTATCACACGTGTATCACAAGTGTATCAGACGTGTTTCAGACGTGTATCAGATGTGTTTCGGACGTGTATCAGACGTGTTTCAGACGTGTTTCAGACGTGTATCAGACGTGTATCAGACATGTTTCAGACGTGTATCAGACGTGTTTCAGGCGTGTTTCAGACGTGTTTCAGGCGTGTTTCAGGCGTGTTTCACACGTGTATTAGACGTGTATCAGACATGTTTAAGACGTGATACAGACGTGTTACAGACGTGTTTCAGACGTGTTTCAGACGTGTATCAGACGTGTTTCAGACGTGTATCAGACGTGTTTCAGACGTGTATCAGACGTGTATCAGACGTGTATCACACGTGTATCACACGTGTATTACAAGTGTATCAGACGTGTTTCAGACGTGTATCAAACGTGTATCCGACGTGTTTCAGACGTGTATCAGACGTGTTTCAGATGTGTTTCAGACGTGTTTCAGACGTGTATCAGACGTGTTTCAGACGTGTATCACACGTGTATCAGACGTGTATCACACGTGTATCAGACGTGTTTCAGACGTGTATCAGACGTGTTTCAGGCGTGTTTCAGGCGTGTTTCAGACGTGTTTCAGGCGTGTTTCAGACGTGTATCAGACGTGTTACAGACGTGTTTCAGACGTGTATCAGACGTGTTTCGGACGTGTATCAGACGTGTATCACACATATATCAGACGTGTATCAGACGTGTTTCAGACGTGTTTCAGACGTGTATCAGACGTGTTACAGACGTGTATCACACCTGTATCAGACATGTATCAGACGTGTATCACACGTGTATTAGACGTGTATCAGACGTGTTTAAGACGTGATACAGACGTGTTACAGACGTGTTTCAGACGTGTTACAGACGTGTTTAAGACTTGTTTCAGACGTGTTTCAGACGTGTATCACAAGTGTTTCAGACGTGTTTCAGACGTGTATCAGATGTGTTTCACACGTGTATCAGACGTGCATTACAAGTGTATCAGACGTGTTTCAGACGTGTATCACACATGTATCAGACGTGTTTCAGACGTGTTTCAGACCTTTATCAGACGTGTATCACACGTGTATCACAAATGTATCAGACGTGTTTCAGACGTGTATCAGACGTGTATCACAAGTGTATCAGACGTGTATCAGACGTGTTTCAGATGTGTATCAGACGTGTTTCAGACGTGTATCAGACGTTTTTCGGACGTGTATCAGACGTGTTTCAGACGTGTTTCAGACGTGTTTCAGACGTGTATCAGACGTGTATCAGACGTGTATCACAAGTGTATCAGACGTGTTTCAGATGTGTATCAGACGTGTTTCAGACGTGTATCAGACGTGTTTCAGGCGTGTTTCAGACGTGTTTCAGGCTTGTTTCAGGCGTGTTTCACACGTGTATTAGACGTGTATCAGACGTGTATCAGACGTGTATCAGACGTGTTTCAGACGTGTATCAGACGTGTTTCAGACGTGTATCAGACGTGTTTCAGACGTGTATCAGACGTGTATCACACGTGTATCAGACGTGTTTCAGACGTGTATCACACGTGTATCGGACGTGTTTCAGACGTGTTTCAGACGTGTATCAGACGTGTATCACACGTGTATCACAAGTGTATCAGACGTGTTTCAGACGTGTATCAGACGTGTATCAGACGTGTATCAGACGTGTTTCAGACGTGTATCAGACGTGTTTCAGACGTGTATCAGACGTGTATCAGATGTGTATCACACATGTATCACAAGTGTATCAGACGTGTTTCAGACGTGTATCAGACGTGTATCAGACGTGTATCAGACGTGTTTCAGACGTGTATCAGACGTGTATCAGACGTGTATCAGACGTGTTTCAGACGTGTATCAGACGTGTATCAGACGTGTATCACACGTGTATCACAAGTGTATCAGACGTGTTTCAGACGTGTATCAGACGTGTATCAGACGTGTATCAGACGTGTTTCAGACGTGTATCAGACGTGTATCAGACGTGTATCACAAGTGTATCAGACGTGTTTCAGACGTGTATCAGACGTGTATCACACGTGTATCAGACGTGTATCAGACGTGTTTCAGACGTGTATCAGACGTGTTTCAGACGTGTATCAGACGTGTATCACACGTGTATCAGACGTGTATCAGACGTGTATCAGACGTGTTTCAGACGTGTATCAGACTTGTATCACACGTGTATCAGACGTGTATCAGACGTGTTTCAGACGTGTATCAGACGTGTTTAAGACGTGTATCAGACGTGTATCACACGTGTATCAGACGTGTATCAGACGTGTATCGGACGTGTTTCAGACGTGTTTCAGACGTGTATCAGACGTGTATCACACGTGTATCACAAGTGTATCAGACGTGTTTCAGACGTGTATCAGACGTGTATCAGACGTGTATCAGACGTGTTTCAGACGTGTATCAGACGTGTATCAGACGTGTATCACAAGTGTATCAGACGTGTTTCAGACGTGTATCAGACGTGTATCACACGTGTATCAGACGTGTATCAGACGTGTTTCAGACGTGTATCAGACGTGTTTCAGACGTGTATCAGACGTGTATCACACGTGTATCAGACGTGTATCAGACGTGTTTCAGATGTGTTTCAGACGTGTATCAGACGTGTATCACACATGTATCACAAGTGTATCAGACGTGTTTGAGACGTGTATCAGACGTGTATCAGACGTGTTTCAGACGTGTTTCAGACGTGTATCACACGTGTATCAGACGTGTTTCAGACGTGTATCAGACGTGTTTCAGGCGTGTTTCAGGCGTGTTTCAGACGTGTTTCAGACGTGTATCAGACGTGTTACAGACGTGTTTAAGACTTGTTTCAGACGTGTTTCAGACGTGTTTCAGACGTGTATCAGACGTGTATCAGACGTGTATCACACGTGTATCAGACGTGTATCAGAAGTGTTACAGACGTGTTACAGACGTGTTTCAGACGTGTATCAGACGTGTTTCGGACGTGTATCAGACGTGTATCACACGTATATCAGACGTGTATCAGACGTGTTTCAGACGTGTTTCAGACGTGTATCAAACCTGTATCAGACATGTATCAGACGTGTATCACACGTGTATTAGACGTGTATCAGACGTGTTTAAGACGTGATACAGACGTGTTACAGACGTGTTTCAGACGTGTTACAGACGTGTTTAAGACTTGTTTCAGACGTGTTTCAGACGTGTATCAGACGTGTATCACACGTGTATCACAAGTGTTTCAGACGTGTTTCAGACGTGTATCAGATGTGTTTCACACGTGTATCACACGTGCATTACAAGTGTATCAGACGTGTTTCAGACGTGTATCAGACGTGTATCACAAGTGTATCAGACGTGTTTCAGACGTGTATCAGACGTGTATCACACGTGTATCAGACGTGTTTCAGACGTGTATCACACATGTATCAGACGTGTTTCAGACGTGTTTCAGACCTTTATCAGACGTGTATCACACGTGTATCACAAATGTATCAGACGTGTTTCAGACGTGTATCAGACGTGTATCACAAGTGTATCAGACGTGTATCAGACGTGTTTCAGACGTGTATCAGACGTGTTTCAGACGTGTATCAGACGTGTATCAGACATGTTTCAGACGTGTATCAGACGTGTTTCAGGCGTGTTTCAGACGTGTTTCAGGCGTGTTTCAGGCGTGTTTCACACGTGTATTAGACGTGTATCAGACATGTTTAAGACGTGATACAGACGTGTTACAGACGTGTTTCAGACGTGTTACAGACGTGTTTAAGACTTTTTTCAGATGTGTTTCAGACGTGTATCAGACGTGTTTCAGACGTGTATCAGACGTGTTACAGTGGTGTATCAGAAGTGTATCAGACGTGTATCAGACGTGTTTCAGACGTGTATCAGACGTGTATCAGACGTGTATCACACGTGTATCACACGTGTATCACAAGTGTATCAGACGTGTTTCAGACGTGTATCAAACGTGTATCCGACGTGTTTCAGACGTGTATCAGACGTGTTTCAGATGTGTTTCAGACGTGTTTCAGACGTGTATCAGACGTGTTTCAGACGTGTATCACACGTGTATCAGACGTGTATCACACGTGTATCAGACGTGTTTCAGACGTGTATCAGATGTGTTTCGGACGTGTATCAGACGTGTTTCAGACGTGTTTCAGACGTGTATCAGACGTGTATCAGACATGTTTCAGACGTGTATCAGACGTGTTTCAGGCGTGTTTCAGACGTGTTTCAGGCGTGTTTCAGGCGTGTTTCACACGTGTATTAGACGTGTATCAGACATGTTTAAGACGTGATACAGACGTGTTACAGACGTGTTTCAGACGTGTTTCAGACGTGTATCAGACGTGTTTCAGACGTGTATCAGACGTGTTTCAGACGTGTATCAGACGTGTATCAGACGTGTATCACACGTGTATCACACGTGTATTACAAGTGTATCAGACGTGTTTCAGACGTGTATCAAACGTGTATCCGACGTGTTTCAGACGTGTATCAGACGTGTTTCAGATGTGTTTCAGACGTGTTTCAGACGTGTATCAGACGTGTTTCAGACGTGTATCACACGTGTATCAGACGTGTATCACACGTGTATCAGACGTGTTTCAGACGTGTATCAGACGTGTTTCAGGCGTGTTTCAGGCGTGTTTCAGACGTGTTTCAGGCGTGTTTCAGACGTGTATCAGACGTGTTACAGACGTGTTTCAGACGTGTATCAGACGTGTTTCGGACGTGTATCAGACGTGTATCACACATATATCAGACGTGTATCAGACGTGTTTCAGACGTGTTTCAGACGTGTATCAGACGTGTTACAGACGTGTATCACACCTGTATCAGACATGTATCAGACGTGTATCACACGTGTATAAGACGTGTATCAGACGTGTTTAAGACGTGATACAGACGTGTTACAGACGTGTTACAGACGTGTTACAGACGTGTTTCAGACTTGTTTCAGACGTGTTTCAGACGTGTATCACAAGTGTTTCAGACGTGTTTCAGACGTGTATCAGATGTGTTTCACACGTGTATCAGACGTGCATTACAAGTGTATCAGACGTGTTTCAGACGTGTATCACACATGTATCAGACGTGTTTCAGACGTGTTTCAGACCTTTATCAGACGTGTATCACACGTGTATCACAAATGTATCAGACGTGTTTCAGACGTGTATCAGACGTGTATCACAAGTGTATCAGACGTGTATCAGACGTGTTTCAGATGTGTATCAGACGTGTTTCAGACGTGTATCAGACGTTTTTCGGACGTGTATCAGACGTGTTTCAGACGTGTTTCAGACGTGTTTCAGACGTGTATCAGACGTGTATCAGACGTGTATCACAAGTGTATCAGACGTGTTTCAGATGTGTATCAGACGTGTTTCAGACGTGTATCAGACGTGTTTCAGGCGTGTTTCAGACGTGTTTCAGGCTTGTTTCAGGCGTGTTTCACACGTGTATTAGACGTGTATCAGACGTGTATCAGACGTGTATCAGACGTGTTTCAGACGTGTATCAGACGTGTTTCAGACGTGTATCAGACGTGTTTCAGACGTGTATCAGACGTGTATCACACGTGTATCAGACGTGTTTCAGACGTGTATCACACGTGTATCGGACGTGTTTCAGACGTGTTTCAGACGTGTATCAGACGTGTATCACACGTGTATCACAAGTGTATCAGACGTGTTTCAGACGTGTATCAGACGTGTATCAGACGTGTATCAGACGTGTTTCAGACGTGTATCAGACGTGTTTCAGACGTGTATCAGACGTGTATCAGATGTGTATCACACATGTATCACAAGTGTATCAGACGTGTTTCAGACGTGTATCAGACGTGTATCAGACGTGTATCAGACGTGTTTCAGACGTGTATCAGACGTGTATCAGACGTGTATCAGACGTGTTTCAGACGTGTATCAGACGTGTATCAGACGTGTATCACACGTGTATCACAAGTGTATCAGACGTGTTTCAGACGTGTATCAGACGTGTATCAGACGTGTATCAGACGTGTTTCAGACGTGTATCAGACGTGTATCAGACGTGTATCACAAGTGTATCAGACGTGTTTCAGACGTGTATCAGACGTGTATCACACGTGTATCAGACGTGTATCAGACGTGTTTCAGACGTGTATCAGACGTGTTTCAGACGTGTATCAGACGTGTATCACACGTGTATCAGACGTGTATCAGACGTGTATCAGACGTGTTTCAGACGTGTATCAGACGTGTATCACACGTGTATCAGACGTGTATCAGACGTGTTTCAGACGTGTATCAGACGTGTTTCAGACGTGTATCAGACGTGTATCACACGTGTATCAGACGTGTATCAGACGTGTATCGGACGTGTTTCAGACGTGTTTCAGACGTGTATCAGACGTGTATCACACGTGTATCACAAGTGTATCAGACGTGTTTCAGACGTGTATCAGACGTGTATCAGACGTGTATCAGACGTGTTTCAGACGTGTATCAGACGTGTATCAGACGTGTATCACAAGTGTATCAGACGTGTTTCAGACGTGTATCAGACGTGTATCACACGTGTATCAGACGTGTATCAGACGTGTTTCAGACGTGTATCAGACGTGTTTCAGACGTGTATCAGACGTGTATCACACGTGTATCAGACGTGTATCAGACGTGTTTCAGATGTGTTTCAGACGTGTATCAGACGTGTATCACACATGTATCACAAGTGTATCAGACGTGTTTGAGACGTGTATCAGACGTGTATCAGACGTGTTTCAGACGTGTTTCAGACGTGTATCACACGTGTATCAGACGTGTTTCAGACGTGTATCAGACGTGTTTCAGGCGTGTTTCAGGCGTGTTTCAGACGTGTTTCAGACGTGTATCAGACGTGTTACAGACGTGTTTAAGACTTGTTTCAGACGTGTTTCAGACGTGTTTCAGACGTGTATCAGACGTGTATCAGACGTGTATCACACGTGTATCAGACGTGTATCAGAAGTGTTACAGACGTGTTACAGACGTGTTTCAGACGTGTATCAGACGTGTTTCGGACGTGTATCAGACGTGTATCACACGTATATCAGACGTGTATCAGACGTGTTTCAGACGTGTTTCAGACGTGTATCACACCTGTATCAGACATGTATCAGACGTGTATCACACGTGTATTAGACGTGTATCAGACGTGTTTAAGACGTGATACAGACGTGTTACAGACGTGTTTCAGACGTGTTACAGACGTGTTTAAGACTTGTTTCAGACGTGTTTCAGACGTGTATCAGACGTGTATCACACGTGTATCACAAGTGTTTCAGACGTGTTTCAGACGTGTATCAGATGTGTTTCACACGTGTATCACACGTGCATTACAAGTGTATCAGACGTGTTTCAGACGTGTATCAGACGTGTATCACAAGTGTATCAGACGTGTTTCAGACGTGTATCAGACGTGTATCACACGTGTATCAGACGTGTTTCAGACGTGTATCACACATGTATCAGACGTGTTTCAGACGTGTTTCAGACCTTTATCAGACGTGTATCACACGTGTATCACAAATGTATCAGACGTGTTTCAGACGTGTATCAGACGTGTATCACAAGTGTATCAGACGTGTATCAGACGTGTTTCAGACGTGTATCAGACGTGTTTCAGACGTGTATCAGACGTGTATCAGACATGTTTCAGACGTGTATCAGACGTGTTTCAGGCGTGTTTCAGACGTGTTTCAGGCGTGTTTCAGGCGTGTTTCACACGTGTATTAGACGTGTATCAGACATGTTTAAGACGTGATACAGACGTGTTACAGACGTGTTTCAGACGTGTTACAGACGTGTTTAAGACTTGTTTCAGATGTGTTTCAGACGTGTATCAGACGTGTTTCAGACGTGTATCAGACGTGTTACAGTGGTGTATCAGAAGTGTATCAGACGTGTATCAGACGTGTTTCAGACGTGTATCAGACGTGTATCAGACGTGTATCACACGTGTATCACACGTGTATCACAAGTGTATCAGACGTGTTTCAGACGTGTATCAAACGTGTATCCGACGTGTTTCAGACGTGTATCAGACGTGTTTTAGATGTGTTTCAGACGTGTTTCAGACGTGTATCAGACGTGTTTCAGACGTGTATCACACGTGTATCAGACGTGTATCACACGTGTATCAGACGTGTTTCAGACGTGTATCAGACGTGTTTCAGGCGTGTTTCAGGCGTGTTTCAGACGTGTTTCAGGCGTGTTTCAGACGTGTATCAGACGTGTTACAGACGTGTTTAAGACTTGTTTCAGACGTGTTTCAGATGAGTTTCAGACGTGTATCAGACGTGTATCAGACGTGTATCACACGTGTATCAGACGTGTATCAGAAGTGTTACAGACGTGTTACAGACGTGTTTCAGACGTGTATCAGACGTGTTTCGGACGTGTATCAGAAGTGTATCACACATATATCAGACGGGTATCAGACGTGTTTCAGACGTGTTTCAGACGTGTATCAGACGTGTTACAGACGTGTATCACACGTGTATTAGACGTGTATCAGACGTGTTTAAGACGTGATACAGACGTGTTACAGACGTGTTTCAGACGTGTTACAGACGTGTTTAAGACTTGTTTCAGACGTGTTTCAGACTTGTATCAGACGTGTATCACACGTGTATCACAAGTGTTTCAGACGTGTTTCAGACGTGTATCAGATGTGTTTCACACGTGTATCAGACGTGCATTACAAGTGTATCAGACGTGTTTCAGACGTGTATCACACATGTATCAGACGTGTTTCAGACGTGTTTCAGACCTTTATCAGGCGTGTATCACACGTGTATCACAAATGTATCAGACGTGTTTCAGACGTGTATCAGACGTGTATCACAAGTGTATCAGACGTGTATCAGACGTGTTTCAGATGTGTATCAGACGTGTTTCAGACGTGTATCAGACGTGTTTCGGAAGTGTATCAGACGTGTTTCAGACGTGTTTCAGACGTGTTTCAGACGTGTATCAGACGTGTATCAGACGTGTATCACAAGTGTATCAGACGTGTTTCAGATGTGTATCAGACGTGTTTCAGACGTGTATCAGACGTGTTTCAGACGTGTATCAGACGTGTTTCAGGCTTGTTTCAGGCGTGTTTCACACGTGTATTAGACGTGTATCAGACGTGTATCAGACGTGTATCAGACGTGTTTCAGACGTGTATCAGACGTGTTTCAGACGTGTATCACACGTGTATCAGACGTGTTTCAGACGTGTATCACACGTGTATCGGACGTGTTTCAGACGTGTATCAGACGTGTATCAGACGTGTATCAGACGTGTTTCAGACGTGTATCAGACGTGTTTCAGACGTGTATCACACGTGTATCAGACGTGTTTCAGACGTGTATCACACGTGTATCGGACGTGTTTCAGACGTGTTTCAGACGTGTATCAGACGGGTATCACACGTGTATCACAAGTGTATCAGACGTGTTTCAGACGTGTATCAGACGTGTTTCAGACGTGTATCAGACGTGTATCAGATGTGTATCACACATGTATCACAAGTGTATCAGACGTGTTTCAGACGTGTATCAGACGTGTATCAGACGTGTGTCAGACGTGTTTCAGACTTGTATCAGACGTGTTTCAGACGTGTATCAGACGTGTATCAGATGTGTATCACACATGTATCACAAGTGTATCAGACGTGTTTCAGACGTGTATCAGACGTGTATCAGACGTGTGTCAGACGTGTTTCAGACTTGTATCAGACGTGTATCAGACGTGTATCACAAGTGTATCAGACGTGTATCACAAGTGTATCAGACGTGTATCAGACGTGTTTCAGATGTGTATCAGACGTGTTTCAGACGTGTATCAGACGTGTTTCGGACGTGTATCAGACGTGTTTCAGACGTGTTTCAGACGTGTTTCAGACGTGTATCAGACGTGTATCAGACGTGTATCACAAGTGTATCAGACGTGTTTCAGATGTGTATCAGACGTGTTTCAGACGTGTATCAGACGTGTTTCAGGCGTGTTTCAGACGTGTTTCAGGCTTGTTTCAGGCGTGTTTCACACGTGTATTAGACGTGTATCAGACGTGTATCAGACGTGTATCACACGTGTATCAGACATGTTTCAGACGTGTATCACACGTGTATCGGACGTGTTTCAGACGTGTTTCAGACGTGTTTCAGGCTTGTTTCAGGCGTGTTTCACACGTGTATTAGACGTGTATCAGACATGTATCAGACGTGTATCAGACGTGTTTCAGACGTGTATCAGACGTGTTTCAGGCGTGTTTCAGACGTGTATCAGACGTGTATCACAAGTGTATCAGACGTGTTTCAGACGTGTATCAGACGTGTATCACACGTGTATCAGACGTGTTTCAGACGTGTATCACACGTGTATCGGACGTGTTTCAGACGTGTTTCAGACGTGTATCAGACGTGTATCACACGTGTATCACAAGTGTATCAGACGTGTTTCAGACGTGTATCAGACATGTATCAGACGTGTATCAGACGTGTTTCAGACGTGTATCAGACGTGTATCAGACGTGGTCAGACGTGTTTCAGACGTGTATCAGACGTGTATCACAAGTGTATCAGACGCGTTTCAGACGTGTATCAGACGTGTATCACACGTGTTTCAGACGTGTATCACACGTGTATCAGACGTGTTTCAGACGTGTTTCAGACGTGTTTCAGACGTGTATCAGACGTGTTTCAGACGTGTATCAGACGTGTATCAGACGTGTATCAGACGTGTATCAGACGTGTATCAGACGTGTATCAGACGTGTATCAGACGTGTATCACACGTGTATCAGACGTGTTTCAGACGTGTATCACACATGTATCACAAGTGTATCAGACGTGTATCAGACGTGTATCAGACGTGTATCAGACGTGTGTCAGACGTGTTTCAGACTTGTATCAGACGTGTATCACAAGTGTATCAGACGTGTTTCAGACGTGTATCAGACGTGTATCACACGTGTATCAGACGTGTATCAGACGTGTTTCAGACGTGTATCAGAACTGTATCACACGTGTATCACAAGGTCATCAGACGTGTTTCAGACGTGCATCAGACGTGTATCAGACGTGTATCAGACGTGTATCAGACGTGTATCAGACGTGTATCAGACGTGTTTCAGACGTTTATCAGACGTGTTTCAGACGTATATCAGATGTGTTTCGGACGTGTATCAGACGTGTTTCAGACGTGTTTCAGACGTGTATCAGACGTGTATCAGACGTGTATCAGACGTGTTTCAGACGTGTATCAGAGGTGTATCAGACGTGTATCAGACGTGTATCAGACGTGTATCAGACGTGTTTCAGACGTGTATCAGACGTGTTTCAGACGTGTATCAGACGTGTTTCAGGCGTGTTTCAGGCGTGTTTCAGGCGTGTTTCAGGCATGTTTCACACGTGTATTAGACGTGTATCAGACGTGTTTAAGACGTGATACAGACGTGTTTCAGGCGTGTTTCAGACGTGTTTCAGGCGTGTTTCAGGCGTGTTTCAGACGTGTATCTGACGTGTTACAGACGTGTTCAAGACTTGTTTCAGACGTGTTTCAGACGTGTATCAGACGTGTATCAGACGTGTATCACACGTGTATCAGACGTGTATCAGAAGTGTTACAGACGTGTTACAGACGTGTTTCAGACGTGTATCAGACGTGTTTCGGACGTGTATCAGACGTGTATCACACGTGTATCAGACGTGTATCAGACGTGTTTCAGACGTGTATCAGACGTGTATCACACGTGTATTAGACGTGTATCAGACGTGTTTAAGACGTGATACAGACGTGTTACAGACGTGTTTCAGACGTGTTTCAGACGTGTTACAGACGTGTTTAAGACTTGTTTCAGACGTGTTTCAGACGTGTTTCAGACGTGTTACAGACGTGTTTAAGACTTGTTTCAGACGTGTTTCAGACGTGTATCAGACGTGTTTCACACGTGTATCACAAGTGTTTCAGACGTGTTTCAGACGTGAATCAGACGTGTATCACACGTGTATCACACGTGCATTACAAGTGTTTCAGACGTGTATCAGACGTGTTTCAGACGTGTATCAGACGTGTATCAGACGTGTATCAGACGTGTTTCAGACGTGTATCACACGTGTATCAGACGTGTTTCAGACGTGTATCAGACGTGTATCACAAATGTATCAGACGTGTTTCAGACGTGTGTCAGACGTGTATCACACGTGTATCAGACGTGTATCAGACGTGTTTCAGACGTGTATCAGACGTGTTACAGACGTGTATCACACCTGTATCAGACATGTATCAGACGTGTATCACACGTGTATTAGACGTGTATCAGACGTGTTTAAGACGTGATACAGACGTGTTACAGACGTGTTTCAGACGTGTTTCAGACGTGTTACAGACGTGTTTCAGACGTGTTTCAGACGTGTTACAGACGTGTTTAAGACTTGTTTCAGACGTGTTTCAGACGTGTATCAGACGTGTATCACACGTGTATCACAAGTTTTTCAGACGTGTATCAGACGTGTATCACACGTGTATCACACGTGCATTACAAGTGTTTCAGACGTGTATCAGACGTGTATCACAAGTGTATCAGACGTGTTTCAGACGTGTTTCAGACGTGTATCACACGTGTATCAGACGTGTTTCAGACGTGTTTCAGACGTGTATCAGACGTGTATCACACGTGTATCACAAGTGTATCAGACGTGTTTCAGACGTGTATCAGATGTGTTTCGGACGTGTATCAGACGTGTTTCAGACGTGTTTCAGACGTGTATCAGACGTGTATCAGACATGTTTCAGACGTGTATCAGACGTGTTTCAAGATGTTTCAGACGTGTTTCAGGCGTGTTTCAGGCGTGTTTCACACGTGTATTAGACGTGTATCAGACATGTTTAAGACGTGATACAGACGTGTTACAGACGTGTTTCAGACGTGTTTCAGACGTGTATCAGACGTGTTTCAGACGTGTATCAGACGTGTTTCAGACGTGTATCAGACGTGTATCAGACGTGTATCACACGTGTATCACACGTGTATTACAAGTGTATCAGACGTGTTTCAGACGTGTATCAAACGTGTATCCGACGTGTTTCAGACGTGTATCAGACGTGTTTCAGATGTGTTTCAGACGTGTTTCAGACGTGTATCAGACGTGTTTCAGACGTGTATCACACGTGTATCAGACGTGTATCACACGTGTATCAGACGTGTTTCAGACGTGTATCAGACGTGTTTCAGGCGTGTTTCAGGCGTGTTTCAGACGTGTTTCAGGCGTGTTTCAGACGTGTATCAGACGTGTTACAGACGTGTTTCAGACGTGTATCAGACGTGTTTCGGACGTGTATCAGACGTGTATCACACATATATCAGACGTGTATCAGACGTGTTTCAGACGTGTTTCAGACGTGTATCAGACGTGTTACAGACGTGTATCACACCTGTATCAGACATGTATCAGACGTGTATCACACGTGTATTAGACGTGTATCAGACGTGTTTAAGACGTGATACAGACGTGTTACAGACGTGTTTCAGACGTGTTACAGACGTGTTTAAGACTTGTTTCAGACGTGTTTCAGACGTGTATCACAAGTGTTTCAGACGTGTTTCAGACGTGTATCAGATGTGTTTCACACGTGTATCAGACGTGCATTACAAGTGTATCAGACGTGTTTCAGACGTGTATCACACATGTATCAGACGTGTTTCAGACGTGTTTCAGACCTTTATCAGACGTGTATCACACGTGTATCACAAATGTATCAGACGTGTTTCAGACGTGTATCAGACGTGTATCACAAGTGTATCAGACGTGTATCAGACGTGTTTCAGATGTGTATCAGACGTGTTTCAGACGTGTATCAGACGTGTTTCGGACGTGTATCAGACGTGTTTCAGACGTGTTTCAGACGTGTTTCAGACGTGTATCAGACGTGTATCAGACGTGTATCACAAGTGTATCAGACGTGTTTCAGATGTGTATCAGACGTGTTTCAGACGTGTATCAGACGTGTTTCAGGCGTGTTTCAGACGTGTTTCAGGCTTGTTTCAGGCGTGTTTCACACGTGTATTAGACGTGTATCAGACGTGTATCAGACGTGTATCAGACGTGTTTCAGACGTGTATCAGACGTGTTTCAGACGTGTATCAGACGTGTTTCAGACGTGTATCAGACGTGTATCACACGTGTATCAGACGTGTTTCAGACGTGTATCACACGTGTATCGGACGTGTTTCAGACGTGTTTCAGACGTGTATCAGACGTGTATCACACGTGTATCACAAGTGTATCAGACGTGTTTCAGACGTGTATCAGACGTGTATCAGACGTGTATCAGACGTGTTTCAGACGTGTATCAGACGTGTTTCAGACGTGTATCAGACGTGTATCAGATGTGTATCACACATGTATCACAAGTGTATCAGACGTGTTTCAGACGTGTATCAGACGTGTATCAGACGTGTGTCAGACGTGTTTCAGACTTGTATCAGACGTGTATCAGACGTGTATCACAAGTGTATCAGACGTGTTTCAGACGTGTATCAGACGTGTATCACACGTGTATCAGACGTGTATCAGACGTGTTTCAGACGTGTATCAGACGTGTTTCAGACGTGTATCAGACGTGTATCACACGTTTATCAGACGTGTATCAGACGTGTTTCAGATGTGTTTCAGACGTGTATCAGACGTGTATCACACATGTATCACAAGTGTATCAGACGTGTTTGAGACGTGTATCAGACGTGTATCAGACGTGTTTCAGACGTGTTTCAGACGTGTATCACACGTGTATCAGACGTGTTTCAGACGTGTATCAGACGTGTTTCAGGCGTGTTTCAGGCGTGTTTCAGACGTGTTTCAGACGTGTATCAGACGTGTTACAGACGTGTTTAAGACTTGTTTCAGACGTGTTTCAGACGTGTTTCAGACGTGTATCAGACGTGTATCAGACGTGTATCACACGTGTATCAGACGTGTATCAGAAGTGTTACAGACGTGTTACAGACGTGTTTCAGACGTGTATCAGACGTGTTTCGGACGTGTATCAGACAAGTATCACACGTATATCAGACGTGTATCAGACGTGTTTCAGACGTGTTTCAGACGTGTATCTCACCTGTATCAGACATGTATCAGACGTGTATCACACGTGTATTAGACGTGTATCAGACGTGTTTAAGACGTGATACAGACGTGTTACAGACGTGTTTCAGACGTGTTACAGACGTGTTTAAGACTTGTTTCAGACGTGTTTCAGACGTGTATCAGACGTGTATCACACGTGTATCACAAGTGTTTCAGACGTGTTTCAGACGTGTATCAGATGTGTTTCACACGTGTATCACACGTGCATTACAAGTGTATCAGACGTGTTTCAGACGTGTATCAGACGTGTATCACAAGTGTATCAGACGTGTTTCAGACGTGTATCAGACGTGTATCACACGTGTATCAGACGTGTTTCAGACGTGTATCACACATGTATCAGACGTGTTTCAGACGTGTTTCAGACCTTTATCAGACGTGTATCACACGTGTATCACAAATGTATCAGACGTGTTTCAGACGTGTATCAGACGTGTATCACAAGTGTATCAGACGTGTATCAGACGTGTTTCAGACGTGTATCAGACGTGTTTCAGACGTGTATCAGACGTGTATCAGACATGTTTCAGACGTGTATTAGACGTGTTTCAGGCGTGTTTCAGACGTGTTTCAGGCGTGTTTCAGGCGTGTTTCACACGTGTATTAGACGTGTATCAGACATGTTTAAGACGTGATACAGACGTGTTACAGACGTGTTTCAGACGTGTTACAGACGTGTTTAAGACTTGTTTCAGATGTGTTTCAGACGTGTATCAGACGTGTTTCAGACGTGTATCAGACGTGTTACAGTGGTGTATCAGAAGTGTATCAGACGTGTATCAGACGTGTTTCAGACGTGTATCAGACGTGTATCAGACGTGTATCACACGTGTATCACACGTGTATCACAAGTGTATCAGACGTGTTTCAGACGTGTATCAAACGTGTATCCGACGTGTTTCAGACGTGTATCAGACGTGTTTCAGATGTGTTTCAGACGTGTTTCAGACGTGTATCAGACGTGTTTCAGACGTGTATCACACGTGTATCAGACGTGTATCACACGTGTATCAGACGTGTTTCAGACGTGTATCAGACGTGTTTCAGGCGTGTTTCAGGCGTGTTTCAGACGTGTTTCAGGCGTGTTTCAGACGTGTATCAGACGTGTTACAGACGTGTTTAAGACTTGTTTCAGACGTGTTTCAGATGAGTTTCAGACGTGTATCAGACGTGTATCAGACGTGTATCACACGTGTATCAGACGTGTATCAGAAGTGTTACAGACGTGTTACAGACGTGTTTCAGACGTGTATCAGACGTGTTTCGGACGTGTATCAGACGTGTATCACACATATATCAGACGGGTATCAGACGTGTTTCAGACGTGTTTCAGACGTGTATCAGACGTGTTACAGACGTGTATCACACGTGTATTAGACGTGTATCAGACGTGTTTAAGACGTGATACAGACGTGTTACAGACGTGTTTCAGACGTGTTACAGACGTGTTTAAGACTTGTTTCAGACGTGTTTCAGACTTGTATCAGACGTGTATCACACGTGTATCACAAGTGTTTCAGACGTGTTTCAGACGTGTATCAGATGTGTTTCACACGTGTATCAGACGTGCATTACAAGTGTATCAGACGTGTTTCAGACGTGTATCACACATGTATCAGACGTGTTTCAGACGTGTTTCAGACCTTTATCAGGCGTGTATCACACGTGTATCACAAATGTATCAGACGTGTTTCAGACGTGTATCAGACGTGTATCACAAGTGTATCAGACGTGTATCAGACGTGTTTCAGATGTGTATCAGACGTGTTTCAGACGTGTATCAGACGTGTTTCGGAAGTGTATCAGACGTGTTTCAGACGTGTTTCAGACGTGTTTCAGACGTGTATCAGACGTGTATCAGACGTGTATCACAAGTGTATCAGACGTGTTTCAGATGTGTATCAGACGTGTTTCAGACGTGTATCAGACGTGTTTCAGACGTGTATCAGACGTGTTTCAGGCGTGTTTCAGACGTGTTTCAGGCTTGTTTCAGGCGTGTTTCACACGTGTATTAGACGTGTATCAGACGTGTATCAGACGTGTATCAGACGTGTTTCAGACGTGTATCAGACGTGTTTCGGACGTGTATCAGACGTGTATCAGACGTGTTTCAGACGTGTATCACACGTGTATCAGACGTGTTTCAGACGTGTATCACACGTGTATCGGACGTGTTTCAGACGTGTTTCAGACGTGTATCAGACGTGTTTCAGACGTGTATCAGACGTGTATCAGATGTGTATCACACATGTATCACAAGTGTATCAGACGTGTTTCAGACGTGTATCAGACGTGTATCAGACGTGTGTCAGACGTGTTTCAGACTTGTATCAGACGTGTTTCAGACGTGTATCAGACGTGTATCAGATGTGTATCACACATGTATCACAAGTGTATCAGACGTGTTTCAGACGTGTATCAGACGTGTATCAGACGTGTGTCAGACGTGTTTCAGACTTGTATCAGACGTGTATCAGACGTGTATCACAAGTGTATCAGACGTGTATCACAAGTGTATCAGACGTGTATCAGACGTGTTTCAGATGTGTATCAGACGTGTTTCAGACGTGTATCAGACGTGTTTCGGACGTGTATCAGACGTGTTTCAGACGTGTTTCAGACGTGTTTCAGACGTGTATCAGACGTGTATCAGACGTGTATCACAAGTGTATCAGACGTGTTTCAGATGTGTATCAGACGTGTTTCAGACGTGTATCAGACGTGTTTCAGGCGTGTTTCAGACGTGTTTCAGGCTTGTTTCAGGCGTGTTTCACACGTGTATTAGACGTGTATCAGACGTGTATCAGACGTGTATCAGACGTGTTTCAGACGTGTATCAGACGTGTTTCAGACGTGTATCAGACGTGTTTCAGACGTGTATCAGACGTGTATCACACGTGTATCAGACATGTTTCAGACGTGTATCACACGTGTATCGGACGTGTTTCAGACGTGTTTCAGACGTGTATCAGACGTGTATCACACGTGTATCACAAGTGTATCAGACGTGTTTCAGACGTGTATCAGACGTGTATCAGACGTGTTTCAGACGTGTATCAGACGTGTTTCAGACGTGTATCAGACGTGTATCAGATGTGTATCACACATGTATCACAAGTGTATCAGACGTGTTTCAGACGTGTATCAGACGTGTATCAGACGTGTATCACAAGTGTATCAGACGTGTTTCAGACGTGTATCAGACGTGTATAACACGTGTATCAGACGTGTATCAGACGTGTTTCAGACGTGTATCACACGTGTATCAGACGTGTATCAGACGTGTTTCAGACGTGTATCAGACGTGTATCACACGTGTATCAGACGTGTATCAGACGTGTTTCAGACGTGTATCACACGTGTATCAGACGTGTATCAGACGTGTTTCAGACGTGTATCAGACGTGTATCACACGTGTATCACAAGTGTATCAGACGTGTATCAGACGTGTTTCAGACGTGTATCAGACGTGTTTCAGATGTGTTTCAGACGTGTATCAGACGTGTATCAGACGTGTATCAGACGTGTATCAGACGTGTATCAGACGTGTTTCAGACGTGTATCAGACGTGTTTCAGATGTGTTTCAGACGTGTATCAGACGTGTATCAGACGTGTATCACACATGTATCACAAGTGTATCAGACGTGTTTGAGACGTGTATCAGACGTGTATCAGACGTGTTTCAGACGTGTTTCAGACGTGTATCACACGTGTATCAGACGTGTTTCAGACGTGTATCAGACGTGTTTCAGGCGTGTTTCAGGCGTGTTTCAGACGTGTTTCAGACGTGTATCAGACGTGTTACAGACGTGTTTAAGACTTGTTTCAGACGTGTTTCAGACGTGTTTCAGACGTGTATCAGACGTGTATCAGACGTGTATCACACGTGTATCAGACGTGTATCAGAAGTGTTACAGACGTGTTACAGACGTGTTTCAGACGTGTATCACACGTATATCAGACGTGTATCAGACGTGTTTCAGACGTGTTTCAGACGTGTATCAGACGTGTTACAGACGTGTATCACACCTGTATCAGACATGTATCAGACGTGTATCACACGTGTATTAGACGTGTATCAGACGTGTTTAAGACGTGATACAGACGTGTTACAGACGTGTTTCAGACGTGTTACAGACGTGTTTAAGACTTGTTTCAGACGTGTTTCAGACGTGTATCAGACGTGTATCACACGTGTATCACAAGTGTTTCAGACGTGTTTCAGACGTGTATCAGATGTGTTTCACACAATTATCACACGTGCATTACAAGTGTATCAGACGTGTTTCAGACGTGTATCAGACGTGTATCACAAGTGTATCAGACGTGTTTCAGACGTGTATCAGACGTGTATCACACGTGTATCAGACGTGTTTCAGACGTGTATCAGACGTGTATCACACATGTATCAGACGTGTTTCAGACGTGTTTCAGACGTGTATCACAAGTGTATCAGACGTGTATCAGACGTGTTTCACACGTGTATCACACGTGTATCACAAATGTATCAGACGTGTTTCAGACGTGTATCAGACGTGTATCACAAGTGTATCAGACGTGTATCAGACGTGTTTCAGACGTGTATCAGACGTGTTTCAGACGTGTATCAGACGTGTATCAGACGTGTATCACACGTGTATCACAAGTGTATCAGACGTGTTTCAGACGTGTATCAAACGTGTATCAGACGTGTTTCAGACGTGTATCAGACGTGTTTCAGACATGTATCAGACGTGTTTCAGATGTGTTTCAGACGTGTTTCAGACGTGTATCAGACGTGTTTCAGACGTGTATCAGACGTGTTTCAGGCGTGTTTCAGACGTGTTTCAGGCGTGTTTCAGACGTGTTTCACACGTGTATTAGACGTGTATCAGACATGTTTAAGACGTGATACAGACGTGTTACAGACGTGTTTCAGACGTGTTACAGACGTGTTTAAGACTTGTTTCAGATGTGTTTCAGACGTGTATCAGACGTGTTTCAGACGTGTATCAGACGTGTTACAGTGGTGTATCAGAAGTGTATCAGACGTGTATCAGACGTGTTTCAGACGTGTATCAGACGTGTATCAGACGTGTATCACACGTGTATCACACGTGTATCACAAGTGTATCAGACGTGTTTCAGACGTGTATCAAACGTGTATCCGACGTGTTTCAGACGTGTATCAGACGTGTTTCAGATGTGTTTCAGACGTGTTTCAGACGTGTATCAGACGTGTTTCAGACGTGTATCAGACGTGTTTCAGGCGTGTTTCAGGCGTGTTTCAGACGTGTTTCAGGCGTGTTTCAGACGTGTATCAGACGTGTTACAGACGTGTTTAAGACTTGTTTCAGACGTGTTTCAGACGAGTTTCAGACGTGTATCAGACGTGTATCAGACGTGTATCACACGTGTATCAGACGTGTATCAGAAGTGTTACAGACGTGTTACAGACGTGTTTCAGACGTGTATCAGACGTGTTTCGGACGTGTATCAGACGTGTATCACACATATATCAGACGTGTATCAGACGTGTTTCAGACGTGTTTCAGACGTGTATCAGACGTGTTTCAGACATGTATCAGACGTGTATCACACGTGTATTAGACGTGTATCAGACGTGTTTAAGACGTGATACAGACGTGTTACAGACGTGTTTCAGACGTGTTACAGACGTGTTTAAGACTTGTTTCAGACGTGTTTCAGACGTGTATCAGACGTGTATCACACGTGTATCACAAGTGTTTCAGACGTGTTTCAGACGTGTATCAGATGTGTTTCACACGTGTATCAGACGTGCATTACAAGTGTATCAGACGTTTTTCAGACGTGTTTCAGACCTTTATCAGACGTGTATCACACGTGTATCACAAATGTATCAGACGTGTTTCAGACGTGTATCAGACGTGTATCACAAGTGTATCAGACGTGTATCAGACGTGTTTCAGATGTGTATCAGACGTGTTTCAGACGTGTATCAGACGTGTTTCGGACGTGTATCAGACGTGTTTCAGGCGTGTTTCAGACGTGTTTCAGACGTGTATCAGACGTGTATCAGACGTGTATCACAAGTGTATCAGACGTGTTTCAGATGTGTATCAGACGTGTTTCAGACGTGTATCAGACGTGTATCAGACGTGTATCAGACGTGTATCAGACGTGTTTCAGACGTGTATCAGACGTGTTTCAGACGTGTATCAGACGTGTTTCAGACGTGTATCAGACGTGTATCACACGTGTATCAGACGTGTTTCAGACGTGTATCACACGTGTATCGGACGTGTTTCAGACGTGTTTCAGACGTGTATCAGACGTGTATCACACGTGTATCACAAGTGTATCAGACGTGTTTCAGACGTGTATCAGACGTGTTTCAGACGTGTATCAGACGTGTATCAGATGTGTATCACACATGTATCACAAGTGTATCAGACGTGTTTCAGACGTGTATCAGACGTGTATCAGATGTGTATCACACATGTATCACAAGTGTATCAGACGTGTTTCAGACGTGTATCAGACGTGTATCAGACGTGTATCAGACGTGTTTCAGACGTGTATCAGACGTGTATCACAAGTGTATCAGACGTGTTTCAGACGTGTATCAGACGTGTATCAGACGTGTATCAGACGTGTATCAGACGTGTTTCAGACGTGTATCACACGTGTATCAGACGTGTATCAGACGTGTTTCAGACGTGTATCAGACGTGTATCACACGTGTATCAGACGTGTATCAGACGTGTTTCAGATGTGTTTCAGACGTGTATCAGACGTGTATCACACGTGTATCACAAGTGTATCAGACGTGTTTCAGACGTGTATCAGACGTGTATCAGACGTGTATCAGACGTGTATCAGACGTGTTTCAGACGTGTATCAGACGTGTTTCAGATGTGTTTCAGACGTGTATCAGACGTGTATCAGACGTGTATCACACATGTATCACAAGTGTATCAGACGTGTTTGAGACGTGTATCAGACGTGTATCAGACGTGTTTCAGACGTGTTTCAGACGTGTATCACACGTGTATCAGACGTGTTTCAGACGTGTATCAGACGTGTTTCAGGCGTGTTTCAGACGTGTATCAGACGTGTTACAGACGTGTTTAAGACTTGTTTCAGACGTGTTTCAGACGTGTATCAGACGTGTTTCAGACGTGTATCAGACGTGTTACAGTGGTGTATCAGAAGTGTATCAGACGTGTATCAGACGTGTTTCAGACGTGTATCAGACGTGTATCAGACGTGTATCACACGTGTATCACACGTGTATCACAAGTGTATCAGACGTGTTTCAGACGTGTATCAAACGTGTATCCGACGTGTTTCAGACGTGTATCAGACGTGTTTCAGATGTGTTTCAGACGTGTTTCAGACGTGTATCAGACGTGTTTCAGACGTGTATCACACGTGTATCAGACGTGTATCACACGTGTATCAGACGTGTTTCAGACGTGTATCAGACGTGTTTCAGGCGTGTTTCAGGCGTGTTTCAGACGTGTTTCAGGCGTGTTTCAGACGTGTATCAGACGTGTTACAGACGTGTTTAAGACTTGTTTCAGACGTGTTTCAGACGAGTTTCAGACGTGTATCAGACGTGTATCAGACGTGTATCACACGTGTATCAGACGTGTATCAGAAGTGTTACAGACGTGTTACAGACGTGTTTCAGACGTGTATCAGACGTGTTTCGGACGTGTATCAGACGTGTATCACACATATATCAGACGTGTATCAGACGTGTTTCAGACGTGTTTCAGACGTGTATCAGACGTGTTTCAGACATGTATCAGACGTGTATCACACGTGTATTAGACGTGTATCAGACGTGTTTAAGACGTGATACAGACGTGTTACAGACGTGTTTCAGACGTGTTACAGACGTGTTTAAGACTTGTTTCAGACGTGTTTCAGACGTGTATCAGACGTGTATCACACGTGTATCACAAGTGTTTCAGACGTGTTTCAGACGTGTATCAGATGTGTTTCACACGTGTATCAGACGTGCATTACAAGTGTATCAGACGTGTTTCAGACGTGTTTCAGACCTTTATCAGACGTGTATCACACGTGTATCACAAATGTATCAGACGTGTTTCAGACGTGTATAAGACGTGTATCACAAGTGTATCAGACGTGTATCAGACGTGTTTCAGATGTGTATCAGACGTGTTTCAGACGTGTATCAGACGTGTTTCGGACGTGTATCAGACGTGTTTCAGACGTGTTTCAGACGTGTTTCAGACGTGTATCAGACGTGTATCAGACGTGTATCACAAGTGTATCAGACGTGTTTCAGACGTGTATCAGACGTGTATCACACGTGTATCAGACGTGTTTCAGACGTGTATCACACATGTATCAGACGTGTTTCAGACGTGTTTCAGACCTTTATCAGACGTGTATCACACGTGTATCACAAATGTATCAGACGTGTTTCAGACGTGTATCAGACGTGTATCACAAGTGTATCAGACGTGTATCAGACGTGTTTCAGACGTGTATCAGACGTGTTTCAGACGTGTATCAGACGTGTATCAGACGTGTATCACACGTGTATCACAAGTGTATCAGACGTGTTTCAGACGTGTATCAAACGTGTATCAGACGTGTTTCAGACGTGTATCAGACGTGTTTCAGACATGTATCAGACGTGTTTCAGATGTGTTTCAGACGTGTTTCAGACGTGTATCAGACGTGTTTCAGACGTGTATCAGACGTGTTTCAGGCGTGTTTCAGACGTGTTTCAGGCGTGTTTCAGGCGTGTTTCACACGTGTATTAGACGTGTATCAGACATGTTTAAGACGTGATACAGACGTGTTACAGACGTGTATCAGACGTGTATCAGACGTGTATCACAAGTGTATCAGACGTGTTTCAGACGTGTATCAGACGTGTTTCGGACGTGTATCAGACGTGTTTCAGACGTGTTTCAGACGTGTTTCAGACGTGTATCAGACGTGTATCAGACGTGTATCACAAGTGTATCAGACGTGTTTCAGATGTGTATCAGACGTGTTTCAGACGTGTATCAGACGTGTTTCAGGCGTGTTTCAGACGTGTTTCAGGCTTGTTTCAGGCGTGTTTCACACGTGTATTAGACGTGTATCAGACGTGTATCAGACGTGTTTCAGACGTGTATCAGACGTGTTTCAGACGTGTATCAGACGTGTTTCAGACGTGTATCAGACGTGTATCACACGTGTATCAGACATGTTTCAGACGTGTATCACACGTGTATCGGACGTGTTTCAGACGTGTTTCAGACGTGTATCAGACGTGTATCACACGTGTATCACAAGTGTATCAGACGTGTTTCAGACGTGTATCAGACGTGTATCAGACGTGTATCAGACGTGTTTCAGACGTGTATCAAACGTGTTTCAGACGTGTATCAGACGTGTATCAGATGTGTATCACACATGTATCACAAGTGTATCAGACGTGTTTCAGACGTGTATCAGACGTGTATCAGACGTGTGTCAGACGTGTTTCAGACTTGTATCAGACGTGTATCAGACGTGTATCACAAGTGTATCAGACGTGTTTCAGACGTGTATCAGACGTGTATCACACGTGTATCAGACGTGTATCAGACGTGTTTCAGACGTGTATCACACGTGTATCAGACGTGTATCAGACGTGTTTCAGACGTGTATCAGACGTGTATCACACGTGTATCAGACGTGTATCAGACGTGTTTCAGATGTGTTTCAGACGTGTATCAGACGTGTATCACACGTGTATCACAAGTGTATCAGACGTGTATCAGACGTGTTTCAGACGTGTATCAGACGTGTTTCAGACGTGTTTCAGACGTGTATCAGACCTGTATCAGACGTGTATCAGACGTGTATCAGACGTGTATCAGACGTGTTTCAGACGTGTATCAGACGTGTTTCAGATGTGTTTCAGACGTGTATCAGACGTGTATCAGACGTGTATCACACATGTATCACAAGTGTATCAGACGTGTTTGAGACGTGTATCAGACGTGTATCAGACGTGTTTCAGACGTGTTTCAGACGTGTATCACACGTGTATCAGACGTGTTTCAGACGTGTATCAGACGTGTTTCAGGCGTGTTTCAGGCGTGTTTCAGACGTGTTTCAGACGTGTATCAGACGTGTTACAGACGTGTTTAAGACTTGTTTCAGACGTGTTTCAGACGTGTTTCAGACGTGTATCAGACGTGTATCAGACGTGTATCACACGTGTATCAGACGTGTATCAGAAGTGTTACAGACGTGTTACAGACGTGTTTCAGACGTGTATCAGACGTGTTTCGGACGTGTATCAGACGTGTATCACACGTATATCAGACGTGTATCAGACGTGTTTCAGACGTGTTTCAGACGTGTATCAGACGTGTTACAGACGTGTATCACACCTGTATCAGACATGTATCAGACGTGTATCACACGTGTATTAGACGTGTATCAGACGTGTTTAAGACGTGATACAGACGTGTTACAGACGTGTTTCAGACGTGTTACAGACGTGTTTAAGACTTGTTTCAGACGTGTTTCAGACGTGTATCAGACGTGTATCACACGTGTATCACAAGTGTTTCAGACGTGTTTCAGACGTGTATCAGATGTGTTTCACACGTGTATCACACGTGCATTACAAGTGTATCAGACGTGTTTCAGACGTGTATCAGACGTGTATCACAAGTGTATCAGACGTGTTTCAGACGTGTATCAGACGTGTATCACACGTGTATCAGACGTGTTTCAGACGTGTATCACACATGTATCAGACCTGTTTCAGACGTGTTTCAGACCTTTATCAGACGTGTATCACACGTGTATCACAAATGTATCAGACGTGTTTCAGACGTGTATCAGACGTGTATCACAAGTGTATCAGACGTGTATCAGACGTGTTTCAGACGTGTATCAGACGTGTTTCAGACGTGTATCAGACGTGTTTCGGACGTGTATCAGACGTGTTTCAGACGTGTTTCAGACGTGTTTCAGACGTGTATCAGACGTGTATCAGACGTGTATCACAAGTGTATCAGACGTGTTTCAGACGTGTATCAGACGTGTATCACACGTGTATCAGACGTGTTTCAGACGTGTATCACACATGTATCAGACGTGTTTCAGACGTGTTTCAGACCTTTATCAGACGTGTATCACACGTGTATCACAAATGTATCAGACGTGTTTCAGACGTGTATCAGACGTGTATCACAAGTGTATCAGACGTGTATCAGACGTGTTTCAGACGTGTATCAGACGTGTTTCAGACGTGTATCAGACGTGTATCAGACGTGTATCACACGTGTATCACAAGTGTATCAGACGTGTTTCAGACGTGTATCAAACGTGTATCAGACGTGTTTCAGACGTGTATCAGACGTGTTTCAGACATGTATCAGACGTGTTTCAGATGTGTTTCAGACGTGTTTCAGACGTGTATCAGACGTGTTTCAGACGTGTATCAGACGTGTTTCAGGCGTGTTTCAGACGTGTTTCAGGCGTGTTTCAGGCGTGTTTCACACGTGTATTAGACGTGTATCAGACATGTTTAAGACGTGATACAGACGTGTTACAGACGTGTATCAGACGTGTATCAGACGTGTATCACAAGTGTATCAGACGTGTTTCAGACGTGTATCAGACGTGTTTCGGACGTGTATCAGACGTGTTTCAGACGTGTTTCAGACGTGTTTCAGACGTGTATCAGACGTGTATCAGACGTGTATCACAAGTGTATCAGACGTGTTTCAGATGTGTATCAGACGTGTTTCAGACGTGTATCAGACGTGTTTCAGGCGTGTTTCAGACGTGTTTCAGGCTTGTTTCAGGCGTGTTTCACACGTGTATTAGACGTGTATCAGACGTGTATCAGACGTGTTTCAGACGTGTATCAGACGTGTTTCAGACGTGTATCAGACGTGTTTCAGACGTGTATCAGACGTGTATCACACGTGTATCAGACATGTTTCAGACGTGTATCACACGTGTATCGGACGTGTTTCAGACGTGTTTCAGACGTGTATCAGACGTGTATCACACGTGTATCACAAGTGTATCAGACGTGTTTCAGACGTGTATCAGACGTGTATCAGACGTGTATCAGACGTGTTTCAGACGTGTATCAAACGTGTTTCAGACGTGTATCAGACGTGTATCAGATGTGTATCACACATGTATCACAAGTGTATCAGACGTGTTTCAGACGTGTATCAGACGTGTATCAGACGTGTGTCAGACGTGTTTCAGACTTGTATCAGACGTGTATCAGACGTGTATCACAAGTGTATCAGACGTGTTTCAGACGTGTATCAGACGTGTATCACACGTGTATCAGACGTGTATCAGACGTGTTTCAGACGTGTATCACACGTGTATCAGACGTGTATCAGACGTGTTTCAGACGTGTATCAGACGTGTATCACACGTGTATCAGACGTGTATCAGACGTGTTTCAGATGTGTTTCAGACGTGTATCAGACGTGTATCACACGTGTATCACAAGTGTATCAGACGTGTATCAGACGTGTTTCAGACGTGTATCAGACGTGTTTCAGACGTGTTTCAGACGTGTATCAGACCTGTATCAGACGTGTATCAGACGTGTATCAGACGTGTATCAGACGTGTTTCAGACGTGTATCAGACGTGTTTCAGATGTGTTTCAGACGTGTATCAGACGTGTATCAGACGTGTATCACACATGTATCACAAGTGTATCAGACGTGTTTGAGACGTGTATCAGACGTGTATCAGACGTGTTTCAGACGTGTTTCAGACGTGTATCACACGTGTATCAGACGTGTTTCAGACGTGTATCAGACGTGTTTCAGGCGTGTTTCAGGCGTGTTTCAGACGTGTTTCAGACGTGTATCAGACGTGTTACAGACGTGTTTAAGACTTGTTTCAGACGTGTTTCAGACGTGTTTCAGACGTGTATCAGACGTGTATCAGACGTGTATCACACGTGTATCAGACGTGTATCAGAAGTGTTACAGACGTGTTACAGACGTGTTTCAGACGTGTATCAGACGTGTTTCGGACGTGTATCAGACGTGTATCACACGTATATCAGACGTGTATCAGACGTGTTTCAGACGTGTTTCAGACGTGTATCAGACGTGTTACAGACGTGTATCACACCTGTATCAGACATGTATCAGACGTGTATCACACGTGTATTAGACGTGTATCAGACGTGTTTAAGACGTGATACAGACGTGTTACAGACGTGTTTCAGACGTGTTACAGACGTGTTTAAGACTTGTTTCAGACGTGTTTCAGACGTGTATCAGACGTGTATCACACGTGTATCACAAGTGTTTCAGACGTGTTTCAGACGTGTATCAGATGTGTTTCACACGTGTATCACACGTGCATTACAAGTGTATCAGACGTGTTTCAGACGTGTATCAGACGTGTATCACAAGTGTATCAGACGTGTTTCAGACGTGTATCAGACGTGTATCACACGTGTATCAGACGTGTTTCAGACGTGTATCACACATGTATCAGACCTGTTTCAGACGTGTTTCAGACCTTTATCAGACGTGTATCACACGTGTATCACAAATGTATCAGACGTGTTTCAGACGTGTATCAGACGTGTATCACAAGTGTATCAGACGTGTATCAGACGTGTTTCAGACGTGTATCAGACGTGTTTCAGACGTGTATCAGACGTGTATCAGACGTGTATCACACGTGTATCACAAGTGTATCAGACGTGTTTCAGACGTGTATCAAACGTGTATCAGACGTGTTTCAGACGTGTATCAGACGTGTTTCAGACATGTATCAGACGTGTTTCAGATGTGTTTCAGACGTGTTTCAGACGTGTATCAGACGTGTTTCAGACGTGTATCAGACGTGTTTCAGGCGTGTTTCAGACGTGTTTCAGGCGTGTTTCAGGCGTGTTTCACACGTGTATTAGACGTGTATCAGACATGTTTAAGACGTGATACAGACGTGTTACAGACGTGTTTCAGACGTGTTACAGACGTGTTTAAGACTTGTTTCAGATGTGTTTCAGACGTGTATCAGAAGTGTATCAGACGTGTATCAGACGTGTTTCAGACGTGTATCAGACGTGTATCAGACGTGTATCACACGTGTATCACACGTGTATCACAAGTGTATCAGACGTGTTTCAGACGTGTATCAAACGTGTATCCGACGTGTTTCAGACGTGTATCAGACGTGTTTCAGATGTGTTTCAGACGTGTTTCAGACGTGTATCAGACGTGTTTCAGACGTGTATCACACGTGTATCAGACGTGTATCACACGTGTATCAGACGTGTTTCAGACGTGTATCAGACGTGTTTCAGGCGTGTTTCAGGCGTGTTTCAGACGTGTTTCAGGCGTGTTTCAGACGTGTATCAGACGTGTTACAGACGTGTTTAAGACTTGTTTCAGACGTGTTTCAGACGAGTTTCAGACGTGTATCAGACGTGTATCAGACGTGTATCACACGTGTATCAGACGTGTATCAGAAGTGTTACAGACGTGTTACAGACGTGTTTCAGACGTGTATCAGACGTGTTTCGGACGTGTATCAGACGTGTATCACACATATATCAGACGTGTATCAGACGTGTTTCAGACGTGTTTCAGACGTGTATCAGACGTGTTTCAGACATGTATCAGACGTGTATCACACGTGTATTAGACGTGTATCAGACGTGTTTAAGACGTGATACAGACGTGTTACAGACGTGTTTCAGACGTGTTACAGACGTGTTTAAGACTTGTTTCAGACGTGTTTCAGACGTGTATCAGACGTGTATCACACATGTATCACAAGTGTTTCAGACGTGTTTCAGACGTGTATCAGATGTGTTTCACACGTGTATCAGACGTGCATTACAAGTGTATCAGACGTGTTTCAGACGTGTTTCAGACCTTTATCAGACGTGTATCACACGTGTATCACAAATGTATCAGACGTGTTTCAGACGTGTATCAGACGTGTATCACAAGTGTATCAGACGTGTATCAGACGTGTTTCAGATGTGTATCAGACGTGTTTCAGACGTGTATCAGACGTGTTTCGGACGTGTATCAGACGTGTTTCAGGCCTGTTTCAGACGTGTTTCAGACGTGTATCAGACGTGTATCAGACGTGTATCACAAGTGTATAAGACGTGTTTCAGATGTGTATCAGACGTGTTTCAGACGTGTATCAGACGTGTATCAGACGTGTATCAGACGTGTATCAGACGTGTTTCAGACGTGTATCAGACGTGTTTCAGACGTGTATCAGACGTGTTTCAGACGTGTATCAGACGTGTATCACACGTGTATCAGACGTGTTTCAGACGTGTATCACACGTGTATCGGACGTGTTTCAGACGTGTTTCAGACGTGTATCAGACGTGTATCACACGTGTATCACAAGTGTATCAGACGTGTTTCAGACGTGTATCAGACGTGTTTCAGACGTGTATCAGACGTGTATCAGATGTGTATCACAAGTGTATCAGACATGTATCAGACCTGTTTCAGACGTGTTTCAGACCTTTATCAGACGTGTATCACACGTGTATCACAAATGTATCAGACGTGTTTCAGACGTGTATCAGACGTGTATCACAAGTGTATCAGACGTGTATCAGACGTGTTTCAGACGTGTATCAGACGTGTTTCAGACGTGTATCAGACGTGTATCAGACGTGTATCACACGTGTATCACAAGTGTATCAGACGTGTTTCAGACGTGTATCAAACGTGTATCAGACGTGTTTCAGACGTGTATCAGACGTGTTTCAGACATGTATCAGACGTGTTTCAGATGTGTTTCAGACGTGTTTCAGACGTGTATCAGACGTGTTTCAGACGTGTATCAGACGTGTTTCAGGCGTGTTTCAGACGTGTTTCAGGCGTGTTTCAGGCGTGTTTCACACGTGTATTAGACGTGTATCAGACATGTTTAAGACGTGATACAGACGTGTTACAGACGTGTTTCAGACGTGTTACAGACGTGTTTAAGACTTGTTTCAGATGTGTTTCAGACGTGTATCAGACGTGTTTCAGACGTGTATCAGACGTGTTACAGTGGTGTATCAGAAGTGTATCAGACGTGTATCAGACGTGTTTCAGACGTGTATCAGACGTGTATCAGACGTGTATCACACGTGTATCACACGTGTATCACAAGTGTATCAGACGTGTTTCAGACGTGTATCAAACGTGTATCCGACGTGTTTCAGACGTGTATCAGACGTGTTTCAGATGTGTTTCAGACGTGTTTCAGACGTGTATCAGACGTGTTTCAGACGTGTATCACACGTGTATCAGACGTGTATCACACGTGTATCAGACGTGTTTCAGACGTGTATCAGACGTGTTTCAGGCGTGTTTCAGGCGTGTTTCAGACGTGTTTCAGGCGTGTTTCAGACGTGTATCAGACGTGTTACAGACGTGTTTAAGACTTGTTTCAGACGTGTTTCAGACGAGTTTCAGACGTGTATCAGACGTGTATCAGACGTGTATCACACGTGTATCAGACGTGTATCAGAAGTGTTACAGACGTGTTACAGACGTGTTTCAGACGTGTATCAGACGTGTTTCGGACGTGTATCAGACGTGTATCACACATATATCAGACGTGTATCAGACGTGTTTCAGACGTGTTTCAGACGTGTATCAGACGTGTTTCAGACATGTATCAGACGTGTATCACACGTGTATTAGACGTGTATCAGACGTGTTTAAGACGTGATACAGACGTGTTACAGACGTGTTTCAGACGTGTTACAGACGTGTTTAAGACTTGTTTCAGACGTGTTTCAGACGTGTATCAGACGTGTATCACACATGTATCACAAGTGTTTCAGACGTGTTTCAGACGTGTATCAGATGTGTTTCACACGTGTATCAGACGTGCATTACAAGTGTATCAGACGTGTTTCAGACGTGTTTCAGACCTTTATCAGACGTGTATCACACGTGTATCACAAATGTATCAGACGTGTTTCAGACGTGTATCAGACGTGTATCACAAGTGTATCAGACGTGTATCAGACGTGTTTCAGATGTGTATCAGACGTGTTTCAGACGTGTATCAGACGTGTTTCGGACGTGTATCAGACGTGTTTCAGGCGTGTTTCAGACGTGTTTCAGACGTGTATCAGACGTGTATCAGACGTGTATCACAAGTGTATAAGACGTGTTTCAGATGTGTATCAGACGTGTTTCAGACGTGTATCAGACGTGTATCAGACGTGTATCAGACGTGTATCAGACGTGTTTCAGACGTGTATCAGACGTGTTTCAGACGTGTATCAGACGTGTTTCAGACGTGTATCAGACGTGTATCACACGTGTATCAGACGTGTTTCAGACGTGTATCACACGTGTATCGGACGTGTTTCAGACGTGTTTCAGACGTGTATCAGACGTGTATCACACGTGTATCACAAGTGTATCAGACGTGTTTCAGACGTGTATCAGACGTGTTTCAGACGTGTATCAGACGTGTATCAGATGTGTATCACACATGTATCACAAGTGTATCAGACGTGTTTCAGACGTGTATCAGACGTGTATCAGACGTGTGTCAGACGTGTTTCAGACTTGTATCAGACGTGTATCAGACGTGTATCACAAGTGTATCAGACGTGTTTCAGACGTGTATCACACGTGTATCAGACGTGTATCAGACGTGTTTCAGACGTGTATCACACGTGTATCAGACGTGTATCAGACGTGTTTCAGACGTGTATCAGACGTGTATCACACGTGTATCAGACGTGTATCAGACGTGTTTCAGATGTGTTTCAGACGTGTATCAGACGTGTATCACACGTGTATCACAAGTGTATCAGACGTGTTTCAGACGTGTATCAGACGTGTATCAGACGTGTATCAGACGTGTATCAGACGTGTTTCAGACGTGTATCAGACGTGTTTCAGATGTGTTTCAGACGTGTATCAGACGTGTATCAGACGTGTATCAGACGTGTATCACACATGTATCACAAGTGTATCAGACGTGTTTGAGACGTGTATCAGACGTGTATCAGACGTGTTTCAGACGTGTTTCAGACGTGTATCACACGTGTATCAGACGTGTTTCAGACGTGTATCAGACGTGTTTCAGGCGTGTTTCAGACGTGTATCAGACGTGTTACAGACGTGTTTAAGACTTGTTTCAGACGTGTTTCAGACGTGTTTCAGACGTGTATCAGACGTGTATCAGACGTGTATCACACGTGTATCAGACGTGTATCAGAAGTGTTACAGACGTGTTACAGACGTGTTTCAGACGTGTATCAGACGTGTATCAGACGTGTATCAGACGTGTATCAGAAGTGTTACAGACGTGTATCAGACGTGTTACAGACGTGTTTAAGACTTGTTTCAGACGTGTTTCAGACGTGTTTCAGACGTGTATCAGACGTGTATCAGACGTGTATCACACGTGTATCAGACGTGTATCAGAAGTGTTACAGACGTGTTACAGACGTGTTTCAGACGTGTATCAGACGTGTTTCGGACGTGTATCAGACGTGTATCACACGTATATCAGATGTGTTTCACACGTGTATCACACGTGCATTACAAGTGTATCAGACGTGTTTCAGACGTGTATCAGACGTGTATCACACGTGTATCAGACGTGTTTCAGACGTGTATCACACATGTATCAGACGTGTTTCAGACGTGTTTCAGACCTTTATCAGACGTGTATCACACGTGTATCACAAATGTATCAGACGTGTTTCAGACGTGTATCAGACGTGTATCACAAGTGTATCAGACGTGTATCAGACGTGTTTCAGATGTGTTTCAGACGTGTATCAGACGTGTTTCAGACGTGTATCACACGTGTATCAGACGTGTATCACACGTGTATCAGACGTGTTTCAGACGTGTATCAGACGTGTTTCAGGCGTGTTTCAGGCGTGTTTCAGACGTGTTTCAGGCGTGTTTCAGATGTGTATCAGACGTGTTACAGACGTGTTTAAGACTTGTTTCAGACGTGTTTCAGACGAGTTTCAGACGTGTATCAGACGTGTATCAGACGTGTATCACACGTGTATCAGACGTGTATCAGAAGTGTTACAGACGTGTTACAGACGTGTTTCAGACGTGTATCAGACGTGTTTCGGACGTGTATCAGACGTGTATCACACATATATCAGACGTGTATCAGACGTGTTTCAGACGTGTTTCAGACGTGTATCAGACGTGTTTCAGACATGTATCAGACGTGTATCACACGTGTATTAGACGTGTATCAGACGTGTTTAAGACGTGATACAGACGTGTTACAGACGTGTTTCAGACGTGTTACAGACGTGTTTAAGACTTGTTTCAGACGTGTTTCAGACGTGTATCAGACGTGTATCACACGTGTATCACAAGTGTTTCAGACGTGTTTCAGACGTGTATCAGATGTGTTTCACACGTGTATCAGACGTGCATTACAAGTGTATCAGACGTGTTTCAGACGTGTTTCAGACCTTTATCAGACGTGTATCACACGTGTATCACAAATGTATCAGACGTGTTTCAGACGTGTATCAGACGTGTATCACAAGTGTATCAGACGTGTATCAGACGTGTTTCAGATGTGTATCAGACGTGTTTCAGACGTGTATCAGACGTGTTTCGGACGTGTATCAGACGTGTTTCAGACGTGTTTCAGACGTGTTTCAGACGTGTATCAGACGTGTATCAGACGTGTATCACAAGTGTATCAGACGTGTTTCAGATGTGTATCAGACGTGTTTCAGACGTGTATCAGACGTGTATCAGACGTGTATCAGACGTGTATCAGACGTGTTTCAGACGTGTATCAGACGTGTTTCAGACGTGTATCAGACGTGTTTCAGACGTGTATCAGACGTGTATCACACGTGTATCAGACGTGTTTCAGACGTGTATCACACGTGTATCGGACGTGTTTCAGACGTGTTTCAGACGTGTATCAGACGTGTATCACACGTGTATCACAAGTGTATCAGACGTGTTTCAGACGTGTATCAGACGTGTTTCAGACGTGTATCAGACGTGTATCAGATGTGTATCACACATGTATCACAAGTGTATCAGACGTGTTTCAGACGTGTATCAGACGTGTATCAGACGTGTGTCAGACGTGTTTCAGACTTGTATCAGACGTGTATCAGACGTGTATCACAAGTGTATCAGACGTGTTTCAGACGTGTATCAGACGTGTATCACACGTGTATCAGACGTGTATCAGACGTGTTTCAGACGTGTATCACACGTGTATCAGACGTGTATCAGACGTGTTTCAGACGTGTATCAGACGTGTATCACACGTGTATCAGACGTGTATCAGACGTGTTTCAGATGTGTTTCAGACGTGTATCAGACGTGTATCACACGTGTATCACAAGTGTATCAGACGTGTTTCAGACGTGTATCAGACGTGTATCAGACGTGTATCAGACGTGTATCAGACGTGTTTCAGACGTGTATCAGACGTGTTTCAGATGTGTTTCAGACGTGTATCAGACGTGTATCAGACGTGTATCACACATGTATCACAAGTGTATCAGACGTGTTTGAGACGTGTATCAGACGTGTATCAGACGTGTTTCAGACGTGTTTCAGACGTGTATCACACGTGTATCAGACGTGTTTCAGACGTGTATCAGACGTGTTTCAGGCGTGTTTCAGACGTGTATCAGACGTGTTACAGACGTGTTTAAGACTTGTTTCAGACGTGTTTCAGACGTGTTTCAGACGTGTTTCAGACGTGTATCAGACGTGTTTCGGACGTGTATCAGACGTGTATCACACGTATATCAGATGTGTTTCACACGTGTATCACACGTGCATTACAAGTGTATCAGACGTGTTTCAGACGTGTATCAGACGTGTATCACACGTGTATCAGACGTGTTTCAGACGTGTATCACACATGTATCAGACGTGTTTCAGACGTGTTTCAGACCTTTATCAGACGTGTATCACACGTGTATCACAAATGTATCAGACGTGTTTCAGACGTGTATCAGACGTGTATCACAAGTGTATCAGACGTGTATCAGACGTGTTTCAGATGTGTTTCAGACGTGTTTCAGACGTGTATCAGATGTGTTTCACACGTGTATCAGACGTGCATTACAAGTGTATCAGACGTGTTTCAGACGTGTTTCAGACCTTTATCAGACGTGTATCACACGTGTATCACAAATGTATCAGACGTGTTTCAGACGTGTATCAGACGTGTATCACAAGTGTATCAGACGTGTATCAGACGTGTTTCAGACGTGTTACAGACGTGTTTAAGACTTGTTTCAGACGTGTATCAGAAGTGTTACAGACGTGTTACAGACGTGTTTCAGACGTGTATCAGACGTGTTTCGGACGTGTATCAGACGTGTATCACACGTATATCAGATGTGTTTCACACGTGTATCACACGTGCATTACAAGTGTATCAGACGTGTTTCAGACGTGTATCAGACGTGTATCACACGTGTATCAGACGTGTTTCAGACGTGTATCACACATGTATCAGACGTGTTTCAGACGTGTTTCAGACCTTTATCAGACGTGTATCACACGTGTATCACAAATGTATCAGACGTGTTTCAGACGTGTATCAGACGTGTATCACAAGTGTATCAGACGTGTATCAGACGTGTTTCAGACGTGTTTCAGACGTGTATCAGACGTGTATCACACGTGTATCACAAGTGTATCAGACGTGTATCAGACGTGTTTCAGACGTGTATCAGACGTGTTTCAGATGTGTTTCAGACGTGTATCAGACGTGTATCAGACGTGTATCAGACGTGTATCAGACGTGTATCAGACGTGTTTCAGACGTGTATCAGACGTGTTTCAGATGTGTTTCAGACGTGTATCAGACGTGTATCAGACGTGTATCACACATGTATCACAAGTGTATCAGACGTGTTTGAGACGTGTATCAGACGTGTATCAGACGTGTTTCAGACGTGTATCAGACGTGTTTCAGACGTGTATCAGACGTGTTTCAGACGTGTATCAGACGTGTTTCAGACGTGTATCAGACGTGTATCAGATGTGTATCACACATGTATCACAAGTGTATCAGACGTGTTTCAGACGTGTATCAGACGTGTATCAGACGTGTGTCAGACGTGTTTCAGACTTGTATCAGACGTGTATCACAAGTGTATCAGACGTGTTTCAGACGTGTATCAGACGTGTATCACACGTGTATCACACGTGTATCAGACGTGTATCAGACGTGTTTCAGACGTGTATCACATGTGTATCAGACGTGTATCAGACGTGTTTCAGACGTGTATCAGACGTGTATCACACGTGTATCAGACGTGTATCAGACGTGTTTCAGATGTGTTTCAGACGTGTATCAGACGTGTATCATACGTGTATCACAAGTGTATCAGACGTGTTTCAGACGTGTATCAGACGTGTATCAGACGTGTATCAGACGTGTATCAGACGTGTTTCAGACGTGTATCAGACGTGTTTCAGATGTGTTTCAGACGTGTATCAGACGTGTATCAGACGTGTATCACACATGTATCACAAGTGTATCAGACGTGTTTGAGACGTGTATCAGACGTGTATCAGACGTGTTTCAGACGTGTCTCAGACGTGTTTCAGATGTGTTTCAGACGTGTTTCAGACGTGTATCAGACGTGTTTCAGACGTGTATCACACGTGTATCAGACGTGTATCACACGTGTATCAGACGTGTTTCAGACGTGTATCAGGCGTGTTTCAGGCGTGTTTCAGGCGTGTTTCAGACGTGTTTCAGGCGTGTTTCAGACGTGTATCAGACGTGTTACAGACGTGTTTAAGACTTGTTTCAGACGTGTTTCAGACGTGTATCAGACGTGTATCAGACGTGTATCACACGTGTATCAGACGTGTATCAGAAGTGTTAGAGACGTGTTACAGACGTGTTTCAGACGTGTATCAGACGTGTTTCGGACGTGTATCAGACGTGTATCACACGTATATCAGACGTATATCAGACGTGTATCAGACGTGTTTCAGACGTGTATCACACCTGTATCAGACATGTATCAGACGTGTATCAGACGTGTTTAAGACGTGATACAGACGTGTTACAGACGTGTTTCAGACGTGTTACAGACGTGTTTAAGACTTGTTTCAGACGTGTTTCAGACGTGTATCAGACGTGTATCACACGTGTATCACAAGTGTTTCAGACGTGTATCAGACGTGTTTCAGACGTGTATCAGACGTGTATCACAAGTGTATCAGACGTGTTTCAGACGTGTATCAGACGTGTATCACACGTGTATCAGACGTGTTTCAGACGTGTATCACACGTGTATCAGACGTGTTTCAGACGTGTTTTAGACCTGTATCAGACGTGTATCACACGTGTATCACAAATGTATCAGACGTATTTCAGACGTGTATCAGACGTGTATCACAAGTGTATCAGACGTGTTTCAGACGTGTATCAGACGTGTTTCAGACGTGTATCAGACGTGTTTCGGACGTGTATTAGACGTGTATCAGACGTGTTTAAGACGTGATACAGACGTGTTACAGACGTGTTTCAGACGTGTTTCAGACGTGTTACAGACGTGTTTAAGACTTGTTTCAGACGTGTTTCAGACGTGTATCGGACGTGTTTCAGACGTGTATCAGACGTGTATCACAAGTGTATCAGACGTGTTTCAGACGTGTATCAGACGTGTATCACACGTGTATCACAAATGTATCAGACGTGTTTCAGACGTGTATCTGACGTGTATCAGACGTGTTTCAGACATGTATCACAAATGTATCAGACGTGTTTCAGACGTGTATCAGACGTGTATCAGACGTGTATCAGACGTGTTTCAGACATGTATCAGACGTGTTTCAGACGTGTATCAGACGTGTTTCAGGCGTGTTTCAGGCGTGTTTCAGGCGTGTTTCAGGCGTGTTTCAGACGTGTATCAGACGTGTTACAGAGGTGTTTAAGACTTGTTTCAGACGTGTTTCAGACATGTATCAGACGTGTAACACACGTGTATTAGACGTGTATCAGACGTGTTTAAGACGTGATACAGACGTGTTACAGACGTGTTTCAGACGTGTTTCAGACGTGTTACAGACGTGTTTAAGACTTGTTTCAGACGTGTTTCAGACGTGTTTCAGACGTGTTACAGACGTGTTTAAGACTTGTTTCAGACGTGTTTCAGACGTGTATCACACGTGTATCAGACGTGTATCAGACGTGTTTCAGACGTGTATCACACGTGTATCACACGTGCATTACAAGTGTTTCAGACGTGTTTCAGACGTGTTTCAGACGTGTTTCAGACGTGTATCAGACGTGTATCACACGTGTATCAGACGTGTATCAGACGTGTTTCAGACGTGTATCACACGTGTATCAGACGTGTTTCAGACGTGTTTCAGACGTGTATCAGACGTGTATCACAAATGTATCAGACGTGTTTCAGACGTGTATCAGACGTGTATCACAAGTGTATCAGACGTGTTTCAGACGTGTATCAGACGTGTATCAGACGTGTTTCAGACGTGTATCAGACGTGTTTCAGACGTGTATCAGACGTGTTTCGGACGTGTATCAGACGTGTTTCAGACGTGTATCACACCTGTATCAGACATGTATCAGACGTGTATCACACGTGTATTAGACGTGTATCAGACGTGTTTAAGACGTGATACAGACGTGTTACAGACGTGTTTCAGACGTGTTACAGACGTGTTTAAGACTTGTTTCAGACTTGTTTCAGACGTGTTTCAGACGTGTTTCAGGCGTGTTTCAGGCGTGTTTCAGACGTGTTTCAGGCGTGTTTCAGACGTGTATCAGACGTGTTACAGACGTGTTTAAGACTTGTTTCAGACGTGTTTCAGACGTGTATCAGACGTGTATCAGACGTGTATCACACGCGTATCAGACGTGTATCAGAAGTGTTACAGACGTGTTACAGACGTGTTTCAGACGTGTATCAGACGTGTTTCGGACGTGTATCAGACGTGTATCACACGTATATCAGACGTGTATCAGACGTGTTTCAGACGTGTATCACACCTGTATCAGACATGTATCAGACGTGTATCACACGTGTATTAGACGTGTATCAGACGTGTTTAAGACGTGATACAGACGTGTTACAGACGTGTTTCAGACGTGTTACAGACGTGTTTAAGAGTTGTTTCAGACGTGTTTCAGACGTGTATCAGACGTGTATCACACGTGTATCACAAGTGTTTCAGACGTGTTTCAGACGTGTATCAGATGTGTTTCACACGTGTATCACACGTGCATTACAAGTGTATCAGACGTGTATCAGACGTGTATCACACGTGTATCAGACGTGTATCAGACGTGTTTCAGACGTGTATCAGACGTGTATCACACGTGTATCAGACGTGTTTCAGACGTGTATCACACGTGTATCAGACGTGTTTCAGACGTGTTTCAGACCTGTATCAGACGTGTATCACACGTGTATCACAAATGTATCAGACGTGTTTCAGACGTGTATCAGACGTGTATCACAAGTGTATCAGACGTGTTTCAGACGTGTATCAGACGTGTTTCAGACGTGTATCAGACGTGTTTCGGACGTGTATCAGACGTGTTTCAGACGTGTTTCAGACGTGTTTCAGACGTGTATCAGACGTGTATCACAAGTGTATCAGACGTGTTTCAGATGTGTATCAGACGTGTTTCAGACGTGTATCAGACGTGTTTCAGGCGTGTTTCAGACGTGTTTCAGGCTTGTTTCAGGCGTGTTTCAGACGTGTATCAGACGTGTATCACACGTGTATCAGACGTGTTTCAGACGTGTTTCAGACGTGTATCACACGTGTATCAGACGTGTATCAGACGTGTTTCAGACGTGTATCAGACGTGTTTCAGACGTGTATCAGACGTGTATCACACGTGTATCAGACGTGTATCAGACGTGTTTCAGATGTGTTTCAGACGTGTATCAGACGTGTATCACACGTGTATCACAAGTGTATCAGACGTGTTTCAGACGTGTATCAGACGTGTATCAGACGTGTATCAGACGTGTTTCAGACGTGTATCAGACGTGTTTCAGACGTGTATCAGACGTGTATCAGACGTGTATCACACATGTATCACAAGTGTATCAGACGTGTTTGAGACGTGTATCAGACGTGTATCAGACGTGTTTCAGACGTGTATCAGACGTGTATTACAAGTGTATCAGACATGTTTCAGACGTGTATCACACGTGTATCAGACGTGTATCAGACGTGTTTCAGACGTGTTTCAGACGTGTATCAGACGTGTATCACACGTGTATCACAAGGTTATCAGACGTGTTTCAGACGTGTATCAGACGTGTATCAGACGTGTATCAGACGTGTTTCAGACGTGTATCAGACGTGTTTCAGACGTATATCAGATGTGTTTCGGACGTGTATCAGACGTGTTTCAGACGTGTTTCAGACGTGTATCAGACGTGTATCAGACGTGTATCAGAGGTGTATCAGACGTGTTTCAGACGTGTATCAGACGTGTTTCAGGTGTGTTTCAGGCGTGTTTCAGGCGTGTTTCAGGCATGTTTCACACGTGTATTAGACGTGTATCAGACGTGTTTAAGACGTGATACAGACGTGTTACAGACGTGTTTCAGACGTGTTTCAGACGTGTTACAGACGTGTTTAAGACTTGTTTCAGACATGTTTCAGACGTGTATCAGACGTGTTTCAGACGTGTATCAGACGTGTATCACAAGTGTATCAGACGTGTTTCAGACGTGTATCAGACGTGTATCACACGTGTATCACAAATGTATCAGACGTGTTTCAGACGTGTATCAGACGTGTATCAGACGTGTTTCAGACGTGTATCAGACGTGTATCAGACGTTTTTCAGATGTGTTTCAGACGTGTTTCAGACGTGTATCAGACGTGTTTCAGACATGTATCAGACGTGTATCAGACGTGTATCACACGTGTATCAGACGTGTTTCAGACGTGTATCAGACGTGTTTCAGGCGTGTTTCAGACGTGTTTCAGGCGTGTTTCAGGCGTGTTTCAGACGTGTATCAGACGTGTTACAGACGTGTTTAAGACTTGTTTCAGACGTGTTTCAGACGTGTATCAGACGTGTATCAGACGTGTAACACACGTGTATTAGACGTGTATCAGACGTGTTTAAGACGTGATACAGACGTGTTACAGACGTGTTACAGACGTGTTTCAGACGTGTTTCAGACGTGTTACAGACGTGTTTAAGACTTGTTTCAGACGTGTTTCAGACGTGTTTCAGACGTGTTACAGACGTGTTTAAGACTTGTTTCAGACGTGTATCAGACGTGTATCACACGTGCATTACAAGTGTTTCAGACGTGTATCAGACGTGTATCACAAATGTATCAGACGTGTTTCAGACGTGTTTCAGACGTGTATCAGACGTGTTTCAGACGTGTATCAGACGTGTTACAGACGTGTATCACACCTGTATCAGACATGTATCAGACGTGTATCACACGTGTATTAGACGTGTATCAGACGTGTTTAAGACGTGATACAGACGTGTTACAGACGTGTTTCAGACGTGTTACAGACGTGTTCAAGACTTGTTTCAGACGTGTTTCAGACGTGTTTCAGACGTGTTACAGACGTGTTTAAGACTTGTTTCAGACGTGTTTCAGACGTGTATCAGACGTGTATCACACGTGTATCACAAGTGTTTCAGACGTGTATCAGACGTGTATCACACGACTGATACACGTCTGATACACGTCTGAAACACTTGTGATACACGTGTATCACACGTGCATTACAAGTGTTTCAGACGTGTATCAGACGTGTATCACACGTGTATCAGACGTGTATCAGACGTGTTTCAGACGTGTATCACACGTGTATCAGACGTGTTTCAGACGTGTTTCAGACGTGTATCAGACGTGTATCACAAATGTATCAGACGTGTTTCAGACGTGTATCAGACGTGTATCACACGTGTATCAGACGTGTATCAGACGTGTTTCAGACGTGTATCAGACGTGTATCACAAATGTATCAGACGTGTTTCAGACGTGTATCAGACGTGTATCACACGTGTATTAGACGTGTATCAGACGTGTTTAAGACGTGATACAGACGTGTTACAGACGTGTTTCAGACGTGTTTCAGACGTGTTACAGACGTGTTTAAGACTTGTTTCAGACGTGTTTCAGACGTGTTTCAGACGTGTTACAGACGTGTTTAAGACTTGTTTCAGACGTGTTTCAGACGTGTATCAGACGTGTATCACACGTGTATCACAAGTGTTTCAGACGTGTTTCAGACGTGTATCAGACGTGTATCACACGTGTATCACACGTGCATTACAAGTGTTTCAGACGTGTTTCAGACGTGTATCAGACGTGTATTACACGTGTATCAGACGTGTATCATACGTGTTTCAGACGTGTATCACACGTGTATCAGACGTGTTTCAGACGTGTTTCAGACGTGTATCAGACGTGTATCACAAATGTATCAGACGTGTTTCAGACGTGTATCAGACGTGTATCAGACGTGTTTCAGACGTGTATCAGACGTGTTTCAGACGTGTATCAGACGTGTTTCGGACGTGTATCAGACGTGTTTCAGACGTGTATCACACGTGTATCACACGTGTATCACACGTGCATTACAAGTGTATCAGACGTGTATCAGACGTGTATCAGACGTGTTTCTGACGTGTATCAGACGTGTTTCAGGCGTGTTTCAGACGTGTTTCAGGCGTGTTTCAGGCGTGTTTCACACGTGTATTAGACGTGTATCAGAAGTGTATCAGACGTGTATCAGACGTGTTTCAGACGTGTATCAGACGTGTTTCAGGCGTGTTTCAGACGTGTTTCAGACGTGTATCACAAGTGTATCAGACGTGTTTCAGACGTGTATCAGACGTGTGTCACACGTGTATCAGACGTGTATCAGACGTGTTTCAGACGTGTATCACATGTGTATCAGACGTGTTTCAGATGTGTTTCAGACGTGTATCAGACGTGTATCACACGTGTATCACAAGTGTATCGGACGTGTTTCAGACGTGTATCAGACGTGTATCAAACGTGTATCAAACGTGTTTCAGACGTGTATCAGACGTGTTTCAGACGTGTATCAGATGTGTTTCGGACGTGTATCAGACGTGTATCAGACGTGTATCAGACGTGTATCAGACATGTTTCAGACGTATATCAGACGTGTTTCAGACGTGTTTCAGACGTGTATCAGACGTGTTACAGACGTGTATCACACCTGTATCAGACATGTATCAGATGTGTATCACACGTGTATTAGACGTGTATCAGACGTGTTTAAGACGTGATACAGACGTGTTACAGACGTGTTTCAGACGTGTTACGGACGTGTTTAAGACTTGTTTCAGACGTGTTTCAGAAGTGTATCAGACGTGTATCAGACGTGTATCAGACGTGTATCACACGTGTATCACAAGTTTTTCAGACGTGTTTCAGACGTGTATCACACGTGTATCACACGTGCATTACAAGTGTATCAGACGTGTTTCAGACGTGTATCAGACGTGTATCACACGTGTATCAGACATGTATCAGACGTGTTTCAGACGTGTATCACACATGTATCAGACGTGTTTCAGACGTGTATCAGACGTGTATCAGACGTGTTTCATACGTGTATCAGACGTGTATCAGACGTGTTTCAGACGTGTATCAGACATGTTTCAGACATGTATCAGACGTGTTTCAGATGTGTTTCAGACGTGTTTCAGACGTGTTTCAGACGTCTATCACACGTGTATCAGACGTGTATCACACGTGTATCACACGTGTATCAGACGTGTTTCAGACGTGTATCAGACTTGTTCCAGGCGTGTTTCAGACGTGTTTCAGGCGTGTTTCAGGCGTGTTTCAGACGTGTATCAGAAGTGTTACAGACGTGTTACAGACGTGTTTCAGACGTGTATCAGACGTGTTTCGGACCTGTATCAGACGTGTATCACACGTGTATCAGACATGTATCAGACGTGTTTCAGTCGTGTATCAGACGTGTTACAGACGTGTATCACACCTGTATCAGACATGTATCAGACGTGTTTCAGACATGTATCAGACGTGTATCAGACGTGTATCAGACGTGTATCACACGTGTATCACAAATGTATCAGACGTGTTTCAGACGTGTATCAGACGTGTATCAGACGTGTTTCAGACGTGTATCAGACGTGTTTCAGACATGTATCAGACGTGTATCAGACGTGTATCACACGTGTATCAGACGTGTTTCAGACGTGTATCAGACGTGTTTCAGGCGTGTTTCAGACGTGTTTCAAGCGTGTTTCAGGCGTGTTTCAGACGTGTATCAGACGTGTTACAGACGTGTTTAAGACTTGTTTCAGACGTGTTTCAGACGTGTATCAGACGTGTAACACACGTGTATTAGACGTGTATCAGACGTGTTTCAGACGTGTATCAGACGTGTTTCAGACGTGTATCAGACGTGTTTCGGACGTGTATCAGACGTGTTTCAGACGTGTATCACACGTGTATCACACGTGTATCACACGTGCATTACAAGTGTATCAGACGTGTATCAGACGTGTATCAGACGTGTTTCTGACGTGTATCAGACGTGTTTCAGGCGTGTTTCAGACGTGTTTCAGGCGTGTTTCAGGCGTGTTTCACACGTGTATTAGACGTGTATCAGAAGTGTATCAGACGTGTATCAGACGTGTTTCAGACGTGTATCAGACGTGTTTCAGGCGTGTTTCAGACGTGTTTCAGACGTGTATCACAAGTGTATCAGACGTGTTTCAGACGTGTATCAGACGTGTGTCACACGTGTATCAGACGTGTATCAGACGTGTATCACACGTGTATCACAAGTGTATCGGACGTGTTTCAGACGTGTATCAGACGTGTATCAAACGTGTATCAAACGTGTTTCAGACGTGTATCAGACGTGTTTCAGACGTGTATCAGATGTGTTTCGGACGTGTATCAGACGTGTATCAGACGTGTATCAGACGTGTATCAGACATGTTTCAGACGTATATCAGACGTGTTTCAGACGTGTTTCAGACGTGTATCAGACGTGTTACAGACGTGTATCACACCTGTATCAGACATGTATCAGATGTGTATCACACGTGTATTAGACGTGTATCAGACGTGTTTAAGACGTGATAGAGACGTGTTACAGACGTGTTTCAGACGTGTTACGGACGTGTTTAAGACTTGTTTCAGACGTGTTTCAGAAGTGTATCAGACGTGTATCAGACGTGTATCAGACGTGTATCACACGTGTATCACAAGTTTTTCAGACGTGTTTCAGACGTGTATCACACGTGTATCACACGTGCATTACAAGTGTATCAGACGTGTTTCAGACGTGTATCAGACGTGTATCACACGTGTATCAGACATGTATCAGACGTGTTTCAGACGTGTATCACACATGTATCAGACGTGTTTCAGACGTGTATCAGACGTGTTTCATACGTGTATCAGACGTGTATCAGACGTGTTTCAGACGTGTATCAGACATGTTTCAGACATGTATCAGACGTGTTTCAGATGTGTTTCAGACGTGTTTCAGACGTGTTTCAGACGTCTATCACACGTGTATCAGACGTGTATCACACGTGTATCACACGTGTATCAGACGTGTTTCAGACGTGTATCAGACTTGTTCCAGGCGTGTTTCAGACGTGTTTCAGGCGTGTTTCAGGCGTGTTTCAGACGTGTATCAGAAGTGTTACAGACGTGTTACAGACGTGTTTCAGACGTGTATCAGACGTGTTTCGGACGTGTATCAGACGTGTATCACACGTGTATCAGACATGTATCAGACGTGTTTCAGTCGTGTATCAGACGTGTTACAGACGTGTATCACACCTGTATCAGACATGTATCAGACGTGTTTCAGACATGTATCAGACGTGTATCAGACGTGTATCAGACGTGTATCACACGTGTATCACAAATGTATCAGACGTGTTTCAGACGTGTATCAGACGTGTATCAGACGTGTTTCAGACGTGTATCAGACGTGTTTCAGACATGTATCAGACGTGTATCAGACGTGTATCACACGTGTATCAGACGTGTTTCAGACGTGTATCAGACGTGTTTCAGGCGTGTTTCAGACGTGTTTCAAGCGTGTTTCAGGCGTGTTTCAGACGTGTATCAGACGTGTTACAGACGTGTTTAAGACTTGTTTCAGACGTGTTTCAGACGTGTATCAGACGTGTAACACACGTGTATTAGACGTGTATCAGACGTGTTTAAGACGTGATACAGACGTGTTACAGACGTGTTTCAGACGTGTTTCAGACGTGTTACAGACGTGTTTAAGACTTGTTTCAGACGTGTTTCAGACGTGTTTCAGACGTGTTACAGACGTGTTTAAGACTTGTTTCAGACGTGTTTCAGACGTGTTTCAGACGTGTATCAGACGTGTATCACACGTGTATCACAAGTGTTTCAGACGTGTTTCAGACGTGTATCACACGTGTATCACACGTGCATTACAAGTGTTTCAGACGTGTATCAGACGTGTATCACAAATGTATCAGACGTGTTTCAGACGTGTATCAGACGTGTTTCAGACGTGTATCAGACGTGTTACAGACGTGTATCACACCTGTATCAGACATGTATCAGACGTGTTTCAGACATGTATCAGACGTGTATCAGACGTGTATCAGACGTGTATCACACGTGTATCACAAATGTATCAGACGTGTTTCAGACGTGTATCAGACGTGTATCAGACGTGTTTCAGACGTGTATCAGACGTGTTTCAGACATGTATCAGACGTGTATCAGACGTGTATCACACGTGTATCAGACGTGTTTCAGACGTGTATCAGACGTGTTTCAGGCGTGTTTCAGACGTGTTTCAAGCGTGTTTCAGGCGTGTTTCAGACGTGTATCAGACGTGTTACAGACGTGTTTAAGACTTGTTTCAGACGTGTTTCAGACGTGTATCAGACGTGTAACACACGTGTATTAGACGTGTATCAGACGTGTTTAAGACGTGATACAGACGTGTTACAGACGTGTTTCAGACGTGTTTCAGACGTGTTACAGACGTGTTTAAGACTTGTTTCAGACGTGTTTCAGACGTGTTTCAGACGTGTTACAGACGTGTTTAAGACTTGTTTCAGACGTGTTTCAGACGTGTATCACACGTGTATCACACGTGTATCACAAGTGTTTCAGACGTGTATCAGACGTGTATCACACGTCTGATACACGTCTGATACACGTCTGAAACACTTGTGATACACGTGTATCACACGTGCATTACAAGTGTTTCAGACGTGTATCAGACGTGTATCACACGTGTATCAGACGTGTATCAGACGTGTTTCAGACGTGTATCACACGTGTATCAGACGTGTTTCAGACGTGTTTCAGACGTGTATCAGACGTGTATCACAAATGTATCAGACGTGTTTCAGACGTGTATCAGACGTGATACAGACGTGTTACAGACGTGTTTCAGACGTGTATCAGACGTGTTACAGACGTGTTTAAGACTTGTTTCAGACGTGTTTCAGACGTGTTTCAGACGTGTTACAGACGTGTTTAAGACTTGTTTCAGACGTGTATCAGACGTGTATCACACGTGTATCACAAGTGTTTCAGACGTGTTTCAGACGTGTATCAGACGTGTATCAGACGTGTATCACACGTGTATCAGACGTGTATCACAAGTTTTTCAGACGTGTTTCAGACGTGTATCACACGTGTATCACACGTGCATTACAAGTGTATCAGACGTGTTTCAGACGTGTATCAGACGTGTATCACAAGTGTATCAGACGTGTTTCACACGTGTATCAGACGTGTATCAGACGTGTATCAGACGTGTTTCAGACGTGTATCAGACGTGTTTCAGACGTGTATCAGACGTGTTTCGGACGTGTATCAGACGTGTTTCAGACGTGTATCACACGTGTATCACACGTGCATTACAAGTGTATCAGACGTGTATCAGACGTGTATCAGACGTGTTTCAGACGTGTTTCAGGCGTGTTTCAGGCGTGTTTCACACGTGTATTAGACGTGTATCAGAAGTGTATCAGACGTGTATCAGACGTGTTTCAGACGTGTATCAGACGTGTTTCAGGCGTGTTTCAGACGTGTTTCAGACGTGTATCACAAGTGTATCAGACGTGTTTCAGACGTGTATCAGACGTGTGTCACACGTGTATCAGACGTGTATCAGACGTGTTTCAGACGTGTATCACATGTGTATCAGACGTGTTTCAGATGTGTTTCAGACGTGTATCAGACGTGTATCACACGTGTATCACAAGTGTATCGGACGTGTTTCAGACGTGTATCAGACGTGTATCAAACGTGTATCAAACGTGTTTCAGACGTGTATCAGACGTGTTTCAGACGTGTATCAGATGTGTTTCGGACGTGTATCAGACGTGTATCAGACGTGTATCAGACATGTTTCAGACGTATATCAGACGTGTTTCAGACGTGTTTCAGACGTGTATCAGACGTGTTACAGACGTGTATCACACCTGTATCAGATGTGTATCACACGTGTATTAGACGTGTATCAGACGTGTTTAAGACGTGATACAGACGTGTTACAGACGTGTTTCAGACGTGTTACGGACGTGTTTAAGACTTGTTTCAGACGTTTTTCAGACGTGTATCAGACGTGTATCAGACGTGTATCAGACGTGTATCACACGTGTATCACAAGTTTTTCAGACGTGTTTCAGACATGTATCACACGTGTATCACACGTGCATTACAAGTGTATCAGACGTGTTTCAGACGTGTATCAGACGTGTTACAGACGTGTATCAGACGTGTATCTCACGTGTATCAGACGTGTATCAGAAGTGTTACAGACGTGTTACAGACGTGTTTCAGACGTGTATCAGACGTGTTTCGGACGTGTATCAGACGTGTATCACACGTGTATCACAAATGTATCAGACGTGTTTCAGACGTGTATCAGACGTGTATCAGACGTGTTTCAGACGTGTATCAGACGTGTTTCAGACATGTATCAGACGTGTATCACACGTGTATCACACGTGTATCAGACGTGTTTCAGACGTGTATCAGACGTGTTTCAGGCGTGTTTCAGACGTGTTTCAAGCGTGTTTCAGGCGTGTTTCAGACGTGTATCAGACGTGTTACAGACGTGTTTAAGACTTGTTTCAGACGTGTTTCAGACGTGTATCAGACGTGTAACACACGTGTATTAGACGTGTATCAGACGTGTTTAAGACGTGATACAGACGTGTTACAGACGTGTTTCAGACGTGTTTCAGACGTGTTACAGACGTGTTTAAGACTTGTTTCAGACGTGTTTCAGACGTGTTTCAGACGTGTTACAGACGTGTTTAAGACTTGTTTCAGACGTGTTTCAGACGTGTATCACACGTGTATCACAAGTGTTTCAGACGTGTTTCAGACGTGTATCACACGTGTATCACACGTGCATTACAAGTGTTTCAGACGTGTATCAGACGTGTATCACAAATGTATCAGACGTGTATCAGACGTGTATCACACGTGTATTAGACGTGTATCAGACGTGTTTAAGACGTGATACAGACGTGTTACAGACGTGTTTCAGACGTGTTTCAGACGTGTTACAGACGTGTTTAAGACCTGTTTCAGACGTGTTTCAGACGTGTTTCAGACGTGTTACAGACGTGTTTAAGACTTGTTTCAGACGTGTTTCAGACGTGTATCAGACGTGTATCACACGTGTATCACAAGTGTTTCAGACGTGTTTCAGACGTGTATCAGACGTGTATCACACATGTATCACACGTGCATTACAAGTGTTTCAGACGTGTTTCAGACGTGTTTCAGACGTGTATCAGACGTGTATCACACGTGTATCAGACGTGTATCATACGTGTTTCAGACGTGTATCACACGTGTATCAGACGTGTTTCAGACGTGTTTCAGACGTGTATCAGACGTGTATCACAAATGTATCAGACGTGTTTCAGACGTGTATCAGACGTGTATCACAAGTGTATCAGACGTGTTTCACACGTGTATCAGACGTGTATCAGACGTGTTTCAGACGTGTATCAGACGTGTTTCAGACGTGTATCAGACGTGTTTCGGACGTGTATCAGACGTGTTTCAGACGTGTATCACACGTGTATCACACGTGCATTACAAGTGTATCAGACGTGTATCAGACGTGTATCAGATGTGTTTCAGACGTGTATCAGACGTGTTTCAGGCGTGTTTCAGACGTGTTTCAGGCGTGTTTCAGGCGTGTTTCACACGTGTATTAGACGTGTATCAGAAGTGTATCAGACGTGTATCAGACGTGTTTCAGACGTGTATCAGACGTGTTTCAGGCGTGTTTCAGACGTGTTTCAGACGTGTATCACAAGTGTATCAGACGTGTTTCAGACGTGTATCAGACGTGTGTCACACGTGTATCAGACGTGTTTCAGACGTGTATCACATGTGTATCAGACGTGTTTCAGATGTGTTTCAGACGTGTATCAGACGTGTATCACACGTGTATCACAAGTGTATCAGACGTGTTTCAGATGTGTTTCAGACGTGTTTCAGACGTGTATCAGACGTGTATCAAACGTGTATCAAACGTGTTTCAGACGTGTATCAGACGTGTTTCAGACGTGTATCAGATGTGTTTCGGACGTGTATCAGACGTGTATAAGACGTGTATCAGACATGTTTCAGACGTATATCAGACGTGTTTCAGACGTGTTTCAGACGTGTATCAGACGTGTTACAGACGTGTATCACACCTGTATCAGACATGTATCAGACGTGTATCACACGTGTATTAGACGTGTATCAGACGTGTTTAAGACGTGATACAGACGTGTTACAGACGTGTTTCAGACGTGTTACGGATGTGTTTAAGACTTGTTTCAGACGTGTTTCAGACGTGTATCAGACGTGTATCAGACGTGTATCACACGTGTATCACACGTGTATCACACGTGTATCACAAGTGTTTCAGACGTGTTTCAGACGTGTATCACACGTGTATCACAAGTGTATCAGACGTGTTTCAGACGTGTATCAAACGTGTATCAAACGTGTTTCAGACGTGTATCAGACGTGTTTCAGACGTGTATCAGATGTGTTTCGGACGTGTATCAGACGTGTATAAGACGTGTATCAGACATGTTTCAGACGTATATCAGACGTGTTTCAGACGTGTTTCAGACGTGTATCAGACGTGTTACAGACGTGTATCACACCTGTATCAGACATGTATCAGACGTGTATCACACGTGTATTAGACGTGTATCAGACGTGTTTAAGACGTGATACAGACGTGTTACAGACGTGTTTCAGACGTGTTACGGACGTGTTTAAGACTTATTTCAGACGTGGTTCAGACGTGTATCAGACGTGTTTCAGACGTGTATCAGACGTGTATCACAAGTGTATCAGACGTGTTTCAGACGTGTATCAGACGTGTATCAGACGTGTATCAGACGTGTATCAGACGTGTTTCAGACGTGTATCACACATGTATCAGACGTGTTTCAGACGTGTATCAGACGTGTATCAGACGTGTTTCAGACGTGTATCAGACGTGTATCAGACGTGTTTCAGACGTGTTACAGACGTGTTTAAGACTTGTTTCAGACGTGTTTCAGACGTGTTACAGACGTGTTTAAGACTTGTTTCAGACGTGTTTCAGACGTGTATCAGACGTGTATCACACGTGTATCACACGTGCATTACAAGTGTTTCAGACGTGTATCAGACGTGTATCACACGTGTATCAGACGTGTATCAGACGTGTTTCAGACGTGTATCACACGTGTATCAGACGTGTTTCAGACGTGTTTCAGACGTGTATCAGACGTGTATCACAAATGTATCAGACGTGTTTCAGACGTGTATCAGACGTGTATCACACGTGTATCAGACGTGTATCAGACGTGTTTCAGACGTGTATCAGACGTGTTACAGACGTGTATCACACCTGTATCAGACATGTATCAGACGTGTATCACACGTGTATTAGACGTGTATCAGACGTGTTTAAGACGTGATACAGACGTGTTACAGACGTGTTTCAGACGTGTTTCAGACGTGTTACAGACGTGTTTAAGACTTGTTTCAGACGTGTTTCAGACGTGTTTCAGACGTGTTACAGACGTGTTTAAGACTTGTTTCAGACGTGTTTCAGACGTGTATCAGACATGTATCACACGTGTATCACAAGTGTTTCAGACGTGTTTCAGACGTGTATCAGACGTGTATCATACGTGTATCACACGTGTATTACAAGTGTTTCAGACGTGTTTCAGACGTGTTTCAGACGTGTATCATACGTGTATCACACGTGTATCAGACGTGTATCATACGTGTTTCAGACGTGTATCACACGTGTATCAGACGTGTTTCAGACGTGTTTCAGACGTGTATCACAAATGTATCAGACGTGTTTCAGACGTGTATCAGACGTGTATCACAAGTGTATCAGACGTGTTTCAGACGTGTTTCAGACGTGTATCAGACATGTTTCAGACGTGTATCAGACGTGTTTCGGACGTGTATCAGACGTGTTTCAGACGTGTATCACACGTGTATCACACGTGCATTACAAGTGTATCAGACGTGTATCAGACGTGTATCAGACGTGTTTCTGACGTGTATCAGACGTGTTTCAGGCGTGTTTCAGACGTGTTTCAGGCGTGTTTCAGGCGTGTTTCACACGTGTATTAGACGTGTATCAGACGTGTTTAAGACGTGATACAGACGTGTTTCAGACGTGTATCACAAGTGTATCAGACGTGTTTCAGACGTGTATCAGACGTGTGTCACACGTGTATCAGACGTGTATCAGACGTGTTTCAGACGTGTATCAGACGTGTTTCAGGCGTGTTTCAGACGTGTTTCAGACGTGTATCACAAGTGTATCAGACGTGTTTCAGACGTGTATCAGACGTGTGTCACACGTGTATCAGACGTGTATCAGACGTGTTTCAGACGTGTATCACATGTGTATCAGACGTGTTTCAGATGTGTTTCAGACGTGTATCAGACGTGTATCACACGTGTATCACAAGTGTATCGGACGTGTTTCAGACGTGTATCAGACGTGTATCAAACGTGTATCAAACGTGTTTCAGACGTGTATCAGACGTGTTTCAGACGTGTATCAGATGTGTTTCGGACGTGTATCAGACGTGTATCAGACGTGTATCAGACATGTTTCAGACGTATATCAGACGTGTTTCAGACGTGTTTCAGACGTGTATCAGACGTGTTACAGACGTGTATCACACCTGTATCAGACATGTATCAGATGTGTATCACACGTGTATTAGACGTGTATCAGACGTGTTTAAGACGTGATACAGACGTGTTACAGACGTGTTTCAGACGTGTTACGGACGTGTTTAAGACTTGTTTCAGACGTGTTTCAGACGTGTATCAGACGTGTATCACACGTGTATCACACGTGCATTACAAGTGTTTCAGACGTGTTTCAGACGTGTTTCAGACGTGTATCATACGTGTATCACACGTGTATCAGACGTGTATCATACGTGTTTCAGACGTGTATCACACGTGTATCAGACGTGTTTCAGACGTGTATCACAAATGTATCAGACGTGTTTCAGACGTGTATCAGACGTGTATCACAAGTGTATCAGACGTGTTTCAGACGTGTATCAGACGTGTATCAGACGTGTTTCAGATGTGTTTCAGACGTGTATCAGACGTGTATCACACGTGTATCACAAGTGTATCAGACGTGTTTCAGACGTGTATCAGACGTGTATCAGACGTGTATCAGACGTGTATCAGACGTGTTTCAGACGTGTATCAGACGTGTTTCAGATGTGTTTCAGACGTGTATCAGACGTGTATCAGACGTGTATCACACATGTATCACAAGTGTATCAGACGTGTTTGAGACGTGTATCAGACGTGTATCAGACGTGTTTCAGACGTGTTTCAGACGTGTATCACACGTGTATCAGACGTGTTTCAGACGTGTATCAGACGTGTTTCAGGCGTGTTTCAGACGTGTATCAGACGTGTTACAGACGTGTTTAAGACTTGTTTCAGACGTGTTTCAGACGTGTTTCAGACGTGTATCAGACGTGTATCAGACGTGTATCACACGTGTATCAGACGTGTATCAGAAGTGTTACAGACGTGTTACAGACGTGTTTCAGACGTGTATCAGACGTGTTTCGGACGTGTATCAGACGTGTATCACACGTATATCAGATGTGTTTCACACGTGTATCACACGTGCATTACAAGTGTATCAGACGTGTTTCAGACGTGTATCAGACGTGTATCACACGTGTATCAGACGTGTTTCAGACGTGTATCACACATGTATCAGACGTGTTTCAGACGTGTTTCAGACCTTTATCAGACGTGTATCACACGTGTATCACAAATGTATCAGACGTGTTTCAGACGTGTATCAGACGTGTATCACAAGTGTATCAGACGTGTATCAGACGTGTTTCAGATGTGTTTCAGACGTGTATCAGACGTGTATCACACGTGTATCACAAGTGTATCAGACGTGTATCAGACGTGTTTCAGACGTGTATCAGACGTGTTTCAGATGTGTTTCAGACGTGTATCAGACGTGTATCAGACGTGTATCAGACGTGTATCAGACGTGTATCAGACGTGTTTCAGACGTGTATCAGACGTGTTTCAGATGTGTTTCAGACGTGTATCAGACGTGTATCAGACGTGTATCACACATGTATCACAAGTGTATCAGACGTGTTTGAGACGTGTATCAGACGTGTATCAGACGTGTTTCAGACGTGTATCAGACGTGTTTCAGACGTGTATCAGACGTGTTTCAGACGTGTATCAGACGTGTTTCAGACGTGTATCAGACGTGTATCAGATGTGTATCACACATGTATCACAAGTGTATCAGACGTGTTTCAGACGTGTATCAGACGTGTATCAGACGTGTGTCAGACGTGTTTCAGACTTGTATCAGACGTGTATCACAAGTGTATCAGACGTGTTTCAGACGTGTATCAGACGTGTATCACACGTGTATCACACGTGTATCAGACGTGTATCAGACGTGTTTCAGACGTGTATCACATGTGTATCAGACGTGTATCAGACGTGTTTCAGACGTGTATCAGACGTGTATCACACGTGTATCAGACGTGTATCAGACGTGTTTCAGATGTGTTTCAGACGTGTATCAGACGTGTATCACACGTGTATCACAAGTGTATCAGACGTGTTTCAGACGTGTATCAGACGTGTATCAGACGTGTATCAGACGTGTATCAGACGTGTTTCAGACGTGTATCAGACGTGTTTCAGATGTGTTTCAGACGTGTATCAGACGTGTATCAGACGTGTATCACACATGTATCACAAGTGTATCAGACGTGTTTGAGACGTGTATCAGACGTGTATCAGACGTGTTTCAGACGTGTCTCAGACGTGTTTCAGATGTGTTTCAGACGTGTTTCAGACGTGTATCAGACGTGTTTCAGACGTGTATCACACGTGTATCAGACGTGTATCACACGTGTATCACACGTGTATCAGACGTGTTTCAGACGTGTATCAGGCGTGTTTCAGGCGTGTTTCAGGCGTGTTTCAGACGTGTTTCAGGCGTGTTTCAGACGTGTATCAGACGTGTTACAGACGTGTTTAAGACTTGTTTCAGACGTGTTTCAGACGTGTATCAGACGTGTATCAGACGTGTATCACACGTGTATCAGACGTGTATCAGAAGTGTTACAGACGTGTTACAGACGTGTTTCAGACGTGTATCAGACGTGTATCACACGTATATCAGACGTATATCAGACGTGTATCAGACGTGTTTCAGACGTGTATCACACCTGTATCAGACATGTATCAGACGTGTATCAGACGTGTTTAAGACGTGATACAGACGTGTTACAGACGTGTTTCAGACGTGTTACAGACGTGTTTAAGACTTGTTTCAGACGTGTTTCAGACGTGTATCAGACGTGTATCACACGTGTATCACAAGTGTTTCAGACGTGTATCAGACGTGTTTCAGACGTGTATCAGACGTGTATCACAAGTGTATCAGACGTGTTTCAGACGTGTATCAGACGTGTATCACACGTGTATCAGACGTGTTTCAGACGTGTATCACATGTGTATCAGACGTGTTTCAGACGTGTATCAGACGTGTATCACACGTGTATCACAAGTGTATCGGACGTGTTTCAGACGTGTATCAGACGTGTATCAAACGTGTATCAAACGTGTTTCAGACGTGTATCAGACGTGTTTCAGACGTGTATCAGATGTGTTTCGGACGTGTATCAGACGTGTATCAGACGTGTATCAGACATGTTTCAGACGTATATCAGACGTGTTTCAGACGTGTTTCAGACGTGTATCAGACGTGTTACAGACGTGTATCACACCTGTATCAGACATGTATCAGATGTGTATCACACGTGTATTAGACGTGTATCAGACGTGTTTAAGACGTGATACAGACGTGTTACAGACGTGTTTCAGACGTGTTACGGACGTGTTTAAGACTTGTTTCAGACGTGTTTCAGACGTGTATCAGACGTGTATCACACGTGTATCACACGTGCATTACAAGTGTTTCAGACGTGTTTCAGACGTGTTTCAGACGTGTATCATACGTGTATCACACGTGTATCAGACGTGTATCATACGTGTTTCAGACGTGTATCACACGTGTATCAGACGTGTTTCAGACGTGTTTCAGACGTGTATCACAAATGTATCAGACGTGTTTCAGACGTGTATCAGACGTGTATCACAAGTGTATCAGACGTGTTTCAGACGTGTATCAGACGTGTATCAGACGTGTTTCAGATGTGTTTCAGACGTGTATCAGACGTGTATCACACGTGTATCACAAGTGTATCAGACGTGTTTCAGACGTGTATCAGACGTGTATCAGACGTGTATCAGACGTGTATCAGACGTGTTTCAGACGTGTATCAGACGTGTTTCAGATGTGTTTCAGACGTGTATCAGACGTGTATCAGACGTGTATCACACATGTATCACAAGTGTATCAGACGTGTTTGAGACGTGTATCAGACGTGTATCAGACGTGTTTCAGACGTGTTTCAGACGTGTATCACACGTGTATCAGACGTGTTTCAGACGTGTATCAGACGTGTTTCAGACGTGTATCAGACGTGTTACAGACGTGTTTAAGACTTGTTTCAGACGTGTTTCAGACGTGTTTCAGACGTGTATCAGACGTGTATCAGACGTGTATCACACGTGTATCAGACGTGTATCAGAAGTGTTACAGACGTGTTACAGACGTGTTTCAGACGTGTATCAGACGTGTTTCGGACGTGTATCAGACGTGTATCACACGTATATCAGATGTGTTTCACACGTGTATCACACGTGCATTACAAGTGTATCAGACGTGTTTCAGACGTGTATCAGACGTGTATCACACGTGTATCAGACGTGTTTCAGACGTGTATCACACATGTATCAGACGTGTTTCAGACGTGTTTCAGACCTTTATCAGACGTGTATCACACGTGTATCACAAATGTATCAGACGTGTTTCAGACGTGTATCAGACGTGTATCACAAGTGTATCAGACGTGTATCAGACGTGTTTCAGATGTGTTTCAGACGTGTATCAGACGTGTATCACACGTGTATCACAAGTGTATCAGACGTGTATCAGACGTGTTTCAGACGTGTATCAGACGTGTTTCAGATGTGTTTCAGACGTGTATCAGACGTGTATCAGACGTGTATCAGACGTGTATCAGACGTGTATCAGACGTGTTTCAGACGTGTATCAGACGTGTTTCAGATGTGTTTCAGACGTGTATCAGACGTGTATCAGACGTGTATCACACATGTATCACAAGTGTATCAGACGTGTTTGAGACGTGTATCAGACGTGTATCAGACGTGTTTCAGACGTGTATCAGACGTGTTTCAGACGTGTATCAGACGTGTTTCAGACGTGTATCAGACGTGTTTCAGACGTGTATCAGACGTGTATCAGATGTGTATCACACATGTATCACAAGTGTATCAGACGTGTTTCAGACGTGTATCAGACGTGTATCAGACGTGTGTCAGACGTGTTTCAGACTTGTATCAGACGTGTATCACAAGTGTATCAGACGTGTTTCAGACGTGTATCAGACGTGTATCACACGTGTATCACACGTGTATCAGACGTGTATCAGACGTGTTTCAGACGTGTATCACATGTGTATCAGACGTGTATCAGACGTGTTTCAGACGTGTATCAGACGTGTATCACACGTGTATCAGACGTGTATCAGACGTGTTTCAGATGTGTTTCAGACGTGTATCAGACGTGTATCACACGTGTATCACAAGTGTATCAGACGTGTTTCAGACGTGTATCAGACGTGTATCAGACGTGTATCAGACGTGTATCAGACGTGTTTCAGACGTGTATCAGACGTGTTTCAGATGTGTTTCAGACGTGTATCAGACGTGTATCAGACGTGTATCACACATGTATCACAAGTGTATCAGACGTGTTTGAGACGTGTATCAGACGTGTATCAGACGTGTTTCAGACGTGTCTCAGACGTGTTTCAGATGTGTTTCAGACGTGTTTCAGACGTGTATCAGACGTGTTTCAGACGTGTATCACACGTGTATCAGACGTGTATCACACGTGTATCACACGTGTATCAGACGTGTTTCAGACGTGTATCAGGCGTGTTTCAGGCGTGTTTCAGGCGTGTTTCAGACGTGTTTCAGGCGTGTTTCAGACGTGTATCAGACGTGTTACAGACGTGTTTAAGACTTGTTTCAGACGTGTTTCAGACGTGTATCAGACGTGTATCAGACGTGTATCACACGTGTATCAGACGTGTATCAGAAGTGTTACAGACGTGTTACAGACGTGTTTCAGACGTGTATCAGACGTGTTTCGGACGTGTATCAGACGTGTATCACACGTATATCAGACGTATATCAGACGTGTATCAGACGTGTTTCAGACGTGTATCACACCTGTATCAGACATGTATCAGACGTGTATCAGACGTGTTTAAGACGTGATACAGACGTGTTACAGACGTGTTTCAGACGTGTTACAGACGTGTTTAAGACTTGTTTCAGACGTGTTTCAGACGTGTATCAGACGTGTATCACACGTGTATCACAAGTGTTTCAGACGTGTATCAGACGTGTTTCAGACGTGTATCAGACGTGTATCACAAGTGTATCAGACGTGTATCAGACGTGTATCACACGTGTATCAGACGTGTTTCAGACGTGTATCACACGTGTATCAGACGTGTTTCAGACGTGTTTTAGACCTGTATCAGACGTGTATCACACGTGTATCACAAATGTATCAGACGTGTTTCAGACGTGTATCAGACGTGTATCACAAGTGTATCAGACGTGTTTCAGACGTGTATCAGACGTGTTTCAGACGTGTATCAGACGTGTTTCGGACGTGTATTAGACGTGTATCAGACGTGTTTAAGACGTGATACAGACGTGTTACAGACGTGTTTCAGACGTGTTTCAGACGTGTTACAGACGTGTTTAAGACTTGTTTCAGACGTGTTTCAGACGTGTATCGGACGTGTTTCAGACGTGTATCAGACGTGTATCACAAGTGTATCAGACGTGTTTCAGACGTGTATCAGACGTGTATCAGACGTGTATCACACGTGTATCACAAATGTATCAGACGTGTTTCAGACGTGTATCTGACGTGTATCAGACGTGTTTCAGACATGTATCACAAATGTATCAGACGTGTTTCAGACGTGTATCAGACGTGTATCAGACGTGTATCAGACGTGTTTCAGACATGTATCAGACGTGTATCAGACGTGTTTCAGGCGTGTTTCAGGCGTGTTTCAGGCGTGTTTCAGGCGTGTTTCAGACGTGTATCAGACGTGTTACAGAGGTGTTTAAGACTTGTTTCAGACGTGTTTCAGACATGTATCAGACGTGTAACACACGTGTATTAGACGTGTATCAGACGTGTTTAAGACGTGATACAGACGTGTTACAGACGTGTTTCAGACGTGTTTCAGACGTGTTACAGACGTGTTTAAGACTTGTTTCAGACGTGTTTCAGACGTGTTTCAGACGTGTTACAGACGTGTTTAAGACTTGTTTCAGACGTGTTTCAGACGTGTATCAGACGTGTATCACACGTGTATCAGACGTGTATCACACGTGTATCACACGTGCATTACAAGTGTTTCAGACGTGTTTCAGACGTGTTTCAGACGTGTTTCAGACGTGTATCAGACGTGTATCACACGTGTATCAGACGTGTATCAGACGTGTTTCAGACGTGTATCACACGTGTATCAGACGTGTTTCAGACGTGTTTCAGACGTGTATCAGACGTGTATCACAAATGTATCAGACGTGTTTCAGACGTGTATCAGACGTGTATCACAAGTGTATCAGACGTGTTTCAGACGTGTATCAGACGTGTATCAGACGTGTTTCAGACGTGTATCAGACGTGTTTCAGACGTGTATCAGACGTGTTTCGGACGTGTATCAGACGTGTTTCAGACGTGTATCACACCTGTATCAGACATGTATCAGACGTGTATCACACGTGTATTAGACGTGTATCAGACGTGTTTAAGACGTGATACAGACGTGTTACAGACGTGTTTCAGACGTGTTACAGACGTGTTTAAGACTTGTTTCAGACTTGTTTCAGACGTGTTTCAGACGTGTTTCAGGCGTGTTTCAGGCGTGTTTCAGACGTGTTTCAGGCGTGTTTCAGACGTGTATCAGACGTGTTACAGACGTGTTTAAGACTTGTTTCAGACGTGTTTCAGACGTGTATCAGACGTGTATCAGACGTGTATCACACGCGTATCAGACGTGTATCAGAAGTGTTACAGACGTGTTACAGACGTGTTTCAGACGTGTATCAGACGTGTTTCGGATGTGTATCAGACGTGTATCACACGTATATCAGACGTGTATCAGACGTGTTTCAGACGTGTATCACACCTGTATCAGACATGTATCAGACGTGTATCACACGTGTATTAGACGTGTATCAGACGTGTTTAAGACGTGATACAGACGTGTTACAGACGTGTTTCAGACGTGTTACAGACGTGTTTAAGAGTTGTTTCAGACGTGTTTCAGACGTGTATCAGACGTGTATCACACGTGTATCACAAGTGTTTCAGACGTGTTTCAGACGTGTATCAGATGTGTTTCACACGTGTATCACACGTGCATTACAAGTGTATCAGACGTGTATCAGACGTGTATCACACGTGTATCAGACGTGTATCAGACGTGTTTCAGACGTGTATCAGATGTGTTTCACACGTGTATCACACGTGCATTACAAGTGTATCAGACGTGTATCACACGTGTATCAGACGTGTATCAGACGTGTTTCAGACGTGTATCAGACGTGTATCACACGTGTATCAGACGTGTTTCAGACGTGTATCACACGTGTATCAGACGTGTTTCAGACGTGTATCAGACGTGTTTCAGACGTGTATCAGACGTGTTTCGGACGTGTATCAGACGTGTTTCAGACGTGTTTCAGACGTGTTTCAGACGTGTATCAGACGTGTATCACAAGTGTATCAGACGTGTTTCAGATGTGTATCAGACGTGTTTCAGACGTGTATCAGACGTGTTTCAGGCGTGTTTCAGACGTGTTTCAGGCTTGTTTCAGGCGTGTTTCAGACGTGTATCAGACGTGTATCACACGTGTATCAGACGTGTTTCAGACGTGTTTCAGACGTGTATCACACGTGTATCAGACGTGTATCAGACGTGTTTCAGACGTGTATCAGACGTGTTTCAGACGTGTATCAGACGTGTATCACACGTGTATCAGACGTGTATCAGACGTGTTTCAGATGTGTTTCAGACGTGTATCAGACGTGTATCACACGTGTATCACAAGTGTATCAGACGTGTTTCAGACGTGTATCAGACGTGTATCAGACGTGTATCAGACGTGTTTCAGACGTGTATCAGACGTGTTTCAGACGTGTATCAGACGTGTATCAGACGTGTATCACACATGTATCACAAGTGTATCAGACGTGTTTGAGACGTGTATCAGACGTGTATCAGACGTGTTTCAGACGTGTATCAGACGTGTATTACAAGTGTATCAGACGTGTTTCAGACGTGTATCACACGTGTATCAGACGTGTATCAGACGTGTTTCAGACGTGTTTCAGACGTGTATCAGACGTGTATCACACGTGTATCACAAGGTTATCAGACGTGTTTCAGACGTGTATCAGACGTGTATCAGACGTGTATCAGACGTGTTTCAGACGTGTATCAGACGTGTTTCAGACGTATATCAGATGTGTTTCGGACGTGTATCAGACGTGTTTCAGACGTGTTTCAGACGTGTATCAGACGTGTATCAGACGTGTATCAGAGGTGTATCAGACGTGTTTCAGACGTGTATCAGACGTGTTTCAGGCGTGTTTCAGGCGTGTTTCAGGCGTGTTTCAGGCATGTTTCACACGTGTATTAGACGTGTATCAGACGTGTTTAAGACGTGATACAGACGTGTTACAGACGTGTTTCAGACGTGTTTCAGACGTGTTACAGACGTGTTTAAGACTTGTTTCAGACATGTTTCAGACGTGTATCAGACGTGTTTCAGACGTGTATCAGACGTGTATCACAAGTGTATCAGACGTGTTTCAGACGTGTATCAGACGTGTATCACACGTGTATCACAAATGTATCAGACGTGTTTCAGACGTGTATCAGACGTGTATCAGACGTGTTTCAGACGTGTATCAGACGTGTATCAGACGTTTTTCAGATGTGTTTCAGACGTGTTTCAGACGTGTATCAGACGTGTTTCAGACATGTATCAGACGTGTATCAGACGTGTATCACACGTGTATCAGACGTGTTTCAGACGTGTATCAGACGTGTTTCAGGCGTGTTTCAGACGTGTTTCAGGCGTGTTTCAGGCGTGTTTCAGACGTGTATCAGACGTGTTACAGACGTGTTTAAGACTTGTTTCAGACGTGTTTCAGACGTGTATCAGACGTGTATCAGACGTGTAACACACGTGTATTAGACGTGTATCAGACGTGTTTAAGACGTGATACAGACGTGTTACAGACGTGTTACAGACGTGTTTCAGACGTGTTTCAGACGTGTTACAGACGTGTTTAAGACTTGTTTCAGACGTGTTTCAGACGTGTTTCAGACGTGTTACAGACGTGTTTAAGACTTGTTTCAGACGTGTTTCAGACGTGTATCAGACGTGTATCACACGTGCATTACAAGTGTTTCAGACGTGTATCAGACGTGTATCACAAATGTATCAGACGTGTTTCAGACGTGTTTCAGACGTGTATCAGACGTGTTTCAGACGTGTATCAGACGTGTTACAGACGTGTATCACACCTGTATCAGACATGTATCAGACGTGTATCACACGTGTATTAGACGTGTATCAGACGTGTTTAAGACGTGATACAGACGTGTTCAAGACTTGTTTCAGACGTGTTTCAGACGTGTTTCAGACGTGTTACAGACGTGTTTAAGACTTGTTTCAGACGTGTTTCAGACGTGTATCACACGTGTATCACAAGTGTTTCAGACGTGTATCAGACGTGTATCACACGACTGATACACGTCTGATACACGTCTGAAACACTTGTGATACACGTGTATCACACGTGCATTACAAGTGTTTCAGACGTGTATCAGACGTGTATCACACGTGTATCAGACGTGTATCAGACGTGTTTCAGACGTGTATCACACGTGTATCAGACGTGTTTCAGACGTGTTTCAGACGTGTATCAGACGTGTATCACAAATGTATCAGACGTGTTTCAGACGTGTATCAGACGTGTATCACACGTGTATCAGACGTGTATCAGACGTGTTTCAGACGTGTATCAGACGTGTATCACAAATGTATCAGACGTGTTTCAGACGTGTATCAGACGTGTGTCACACGTGTATTAGACGTGTATCAGACGTGTTTAAGACGTGATACAGACGTGTTACAGACGTGTTTCAGACGTGTTTCAGACGTGTTACAGACGTGTTTAAGACTTGTTTCAGACGTGTTTCAGACGTGTTTCAGACGTGTTACAGACGTGTTTAAGACTTGTTTCAGACGTGTTTCAGACGTGTATCAGACGTGTATCACACGTGTATCACAAGTGTTTCAGACGTGTTTCAGACGTGTATCAGACGTGTATCAGACGTTTTTCAGATGTGTTTCAGACGTGTTTCAGACGTGTATCAGACGTGTTTCAGACATGTATCAGACGTGTATCAGACGTGTATCACACGTGTATCAGACGTGTTTCAGACGTGTATCAGACGTGTTTCAGGCGTGTTTCAGACGTGTTTCAGGCGTGTTTCAGGCGTGTTTCAGACGTGTATCAGACGTGTTACAGACGTGTTTAAGACTTGTTTCAGACGTGTTTCAGACGTGTATCAGACGTGTATCAGACGTGTAACACACGTGTATTAGACGTGTATCAGACGTGTTTAAGACGTGATACAGACGTGTTACAGACGTGTTACAGACGTGTTTCAGACGTGTTTCAGACGTGTTACAGACGTGTTTAAGACTTGTTTCAGACGTGTTTCAGACGTGTTTCAGACGTGTTACAGACGTGTTTAAGACTTGTTTCAGACGTGTTTCAGACGTGTATCAGACGTGTATCACACGTGCATTACAAGTGTTTCAGACGTGTATCAGACGTGTATCACAAATGTATCAGACGTGTTTCAGACGTGTTTCAGACGTGTATCAGACGTGTTTCAGACGTGTATCAGACGTGTTACAGACGTGTATCACACCTGTATCAGACATGTATCAGACGTGTATCACACGTGTATTAGACGTGTATCAGACGTGTTTAAGACGTGATACAGACGTGTTCAAGACTTGTTTCAGACGTGTTTCAGACGTGTTTCAGACGTGTTACAGACGTGTTTGACTTGTTTCAGACGTGTTTCAGACGTGTATCAGACGTGTATCACACGTGTATCACAAGTGTTTCAGACGTGTATCAGACGTGTATCACACGACTGATACACGTCTGATACACGTCTGAAACACTTGTGATACACGTGTATCACACGTGCATTACAAGTGTTTCAGACGTGTATCAGACGTGTATCACACGTGTATCAGACGTGTATCAGACGTGTTTCAGACGTGTATCACACGTGTATCAGACGTGTTTCAGACGTGTTTCAGACGTGTATCAGACGTGTATCACAAATGTATCAGACGTGTTTCAGACGTGTATCAGACGTGTATCACACGTGTATCAGACGTGTATCAGACGTGTTTCAGACGTGTATCAGACGTGTATCACAAATGTATCAGACGTGTTTCAGACGTGTATCAGACGTGTATCACACGTGTATTAGACGTGTATCAGACGTGTTTAAGACGTGATACAGACGTGTTACAGACGTGTTTCAGACGTGTTTCAGACGTGTTACAGACGTGTTTAAGACTTGTTTCAGACGTGTTTCAGACGTGTTTCAGACGTGTTACAGACGTGTTTAAGACTTGTTTCAGACGTGTTTCAGACGTGTATCAGACGTGTATCACACGTGTATCACAAGTGTTTCAGACGTGTTTCAGACGTGTATCAGACGTGTATCACACGTGTATCACACGTGCATTACAAGTGTTTCAGACGTGTTTCAGACGTGTATCAGACGTGTATTACACGTGTATCAGACGTGTATCATACGTGTTTCAGACGTGTATCACACGTGTATCAGACGTGTTTCAGACGTGTTTCAGACGTGTATCAGACGTGTATCACAAATGTATCAGACGTGTTTCAGACGTGTATCAGACGTGTTTCAGACGTGTATCAGACGTGTTTCGGACGTGTATCAGACGTGTTTCAGACGTGTATCACACGTGTATCACACGTGTATCACACGTGCATTACAAGTGTATCAGACGTGTATCAGACGTGTATCAGACGTGTTTCTGACGTGTATCAGACGTGTTTCAGGCGTGTTTCAGACGTGTTTCAGGCGTGTTTCAGGCGTGTTTCACACGTGTATTAGACGTGTATCAGAAGTGTATCAGACGTGTATCAGACGTGTTTCAGACGTGTATCAGACGTGTTTCAGGCGTGTTTCAGACGTGTTTCAGACGTGTATCACAAGTGTATCAGACGTGTTTCAGACGTGTATCAGACGTGTGTCACACGTGTATCAGACGTGTATCAGACGTGTTTCAGACGTGTATCACATGTGTATCAGACGTATTTCAGATGTGTTTCAGACGTGTATCAGACGTGTATCACACGTGTATCACAAGTGTATCGGACGTGTTTCAGACGTGTATCAGACGTGTATCAAACGTGTATCAAACGTGTTTCAGACGTGTATCAGACGTGTTTCAGACGTGTATCAGATGTGTTTCGGACGTGTATCAGACGTGTATCAGACGTGTATCAGACGTGTATCAGACATGTTTCAGACGTATATCAGACGTGTTTCAGACGTGTTTCAGACGTGTATCAGACGTGTTACAGACGTGTATCACACCTGTATCAGACATGTATCAGATGTGTATCACACGTGTATTAGACGTGTATCAGACGTGTTTAAGACGTGATACAGACGTGTTACAGACGTGTTTCAGACGTGTTACGGACGTGTTTAAGACTTGTTTCAGACGTGTTTCAGACGTGTATCAGACGTGTATCAGACGTGTATCAGACGTGTATCACACGTGTATCACAAGTTTTTCAGACGTGTTTCAGACGTGTATCACACGTGTATCACACGTGCATTACAAGTGTATCAGACGTGTTTCAGACGTGTATCAGACGTGTATCACACGTGTATCAGACATGTATCAGACGTGTTTCAGACGTGTATCACACATGTATCAGACGTGTTTCAGACGTGTATCAGACGTGTATCAGACGTGTTTCATACGTGTATCAGACGTGTATCAGACGTGTTTCAGACGTGTATCAGACATGTTTCAGACATGTATCAGACGTGTTTCAGATGTGTTTCAGACGTGTTTCAGACGTGTTTCAGACGTCTATCACACGTGTATCAGACGTGTATCACACGTGTATCAGACGTGTTTCAGACGTGTATCAGACTTGTTCCAGGCGTGTTTCAGACGTGTTTCAGGCGTGTTTCAGGCGTGTTTCAGACGTGTATCAGAAGTGTTACAGACGTGTTACAGACGTGTTTCAGACGTGTATCAGACGTGTTTCGGACGTGTATCAGACGTGTATCACACGTGTATCAGACATGTATCAGACGTGTTTCAGTCGTGTATCAGACGTGTTACAGACGTGTATCACACCTGTATCAGACATGTATCAGACGTGTTTCAGACATGTATCAGACGTGTATCAGACGTGTATCAGACGTGTATCACACGTGTATCACAAATGTATCAGACGTGTTTCAGACGTGTATCAGACGTGTATCAGACGTGTTTCAGACGTGTATCAGACGTGTTTCAGACATGTATCAGACGTGTATCAGACGTGTATCACACGTGTATCAGACGTGTTTCAGACGTGTATCAGACGTGTTTCAGGCGTGTTTCAGACGTGTTTCAAGCGTGTTTCAGGCGTGTTTCAGACGTGTATCAGACGTGTTACAGACGTGTTTAAGACTTGTTTCAGACGTGTTTCAGACGTGTATCAGACGTGTAACACACGTGTATTAGACGTGTATCAGACGTGTTTAAGACGTGATACAGACGTGTTACAGACGTGTTTCAGACGTGTTTCAGACGTGTTACAGACGTGTTTAAGACTTGTTTCAGACGTGTTTCAGACGTGTTTCAGACGTGTTACAGACGTGTTTAAGACTTGTTTCAGACGTGTTTCAGACGTGTTTCAGACGTGTATCAGACGTGTATCACACGTGTATCACAAGTGTTTCAGACGTGTTTCAGACGTGTATCACACGTGTATCACACGTGCATTACAAGTGTTTCAGACGTGTATCAGACGTGTATCACAAATGTATCAGACGTGTTTCAGACGTGTATCAGACGTGTTTCAGACGTGTATCAGACGTGTTACAGACGTGTATCACACCTGTATCAGACATGTATCAGACGTGTTTCAGACATGTATCAGACGTGTATCAGACGTGTATCAGACGTGTATCACACGTGTATCACAAATGTATCAGACGTGTTTCAGACGTGTATCAGACGTGTATCAGACGTGTTTCAGACGTGTATCAGACGTGTTTCAGACATGTATCAGACGTGTATCAGACGTGTATCACACGTGTATCAGACGTGTTTCAGACGTGTATCAGACGTGTTTCAGGCGTGTTTCAGACGTGTTTCAAGCGTGTTTCAGGCGTGTTTCAGACGTGTATCAGACGTGTTACAGACGTGTTTAAGACTTGTTTCAGACGTGTATCAGACGTGTAACACACGTGTATTAGACGTGTATCAGACGTGTTTAAGACGTGATACAGACGTGTTACAGACGTGTTTCAGACGTGTTTCAGACGTGTTACAGACGTGTTTAAGACTTGTTTCAGACGTGTTTCAGACGTGTTTCAGACGTGTTACAGACGTGTTTAAGACTTGTTTCAGACGTGTTTCAGACGTGTATCACACGTGTATCACACGTGTATCACAAGTGTTTCAGACGTGTATCAGACGTGTATCACACGTCTGATACACGTCTGATACACGTCTGAAACACTTGTGATACACGTGTATCACACGTGCATTACAAGTGTTTCAGACGTGTATCAGACGTGTATCACACGTGTATCAGACGTGTATCAGACGTGTTTCAGACGTGTATCACACGTGTATCAGACGTGTTTCAGACGTGTTTCAGACGTGTATCAGACGTGTATCACAAATGTATCAGACGTGTTTCAGACGTGTATCAGACGTGATACAGACGTGTTACAGACGTGTTTCAGACGTGTATCAGACGTGTTACAGACGTGTTTAAGACTTGTTTCAGACGTGTTTCAGACGTGTTTCAGACGTGTTACAGACGTGTTTAAGACTTGTTTCAGACGTGTATCAGACGTGTATCACACGTGTATCACAAGTGTTTCAGACGTGTTTCAGACGTGTATCAGACGTGTATCAGACGTGTATCACACGTGTATCAGACGTGTATCATACGTGTATCACACGTGTATCACAAGTTTTTCAGACGTGTTTCAGACGTGTATCACACGTGTATCACACGTGCATTACAAGTGTATCAGACGTGTTTCAGACGTGTATCAGACGTGTATCACAAGTGTATCAGACGTGTTTCACACGTGTATCAGACGTGTATCAGACGTGTATCAGACGTGTTTCAGACGTGTATCAGACGTGTTTCAGACGTGTATCAGACGTGTTTCGGACGTGTATCAGACGTGTTTCAGACGTGTATCACACGTGTATCACACGTGCATTACAAGTGTATCAGACGTGTATCAGACGTGTATCAGACGTGTTTCAGACGTGTTTCAGGCGTGTTTCAGGCGTGTTTCACACGTGTATTAGACGTGTATCAGAAGTGTATCAGACGTGTATCAGACGTGTTTCAGACGTGTATCAGACGTGTTTCAGGCGTGTTTCAGACGTGTTTCAGACGTGTATCACAAGTGTATCAGACGTGTTTCAGACGTGTATCAGACGTGTGTCACACGTGTATCAGACGTGTATCAGACGTGTTTCAGACGTGTATCACATGTGTATCAGACGTGTTTCAGATGTGTTTCAGACGTGTATCAGACGTGTATCACACGTGTATCACAAGTGTATCGGACGTGTTTCAGACGTGTATCAGACGTGTATCAAACGTGTATCAAACGTGTTTCAGACGTGTATCAGACGTGTTTCAGACGTGTATCAGATGTGTTTCGGACGTGTATCAGACGTGTATCAGACGTGTATCAGACATGTTTCAGACGTATATCAGACGTGTTTCAGACGTGTTTCAGACGTGTATCAGACGTGTTACAGACGTGTATCACACCTGTATCAGATGTGTATCACACGTGTATTAGACGTGTATCAGACGTGTTTAAGACGTGATACAGACGTGTTACAGACGTGTTTCAGACGTGTTACGGACGTGTTTAAGACTTGTTTCAGACGTTTTTCAGACGTGTATCAGACGTGTATCAGACGTGTATCAGACGTGTATCACACGTGTATCACAAGTTTTTCAGACGTGTTTCAGACATGTATCACACGTGTATCACACGTGCATTACAAGTGTATCAGACGTGTTTCAGACGTGTATCAGACGTGTTACAGACGTGTATCAGACGTGTATCTCACGTGTATCAGACGTGTATCAGAAGTGTTACAGACGTGTTACAGACGTGTTTCAGACGTGTATCAGACGTGTTTCGGACGTGTATCAGACGTGTATCACACGTGTATCACAAATGTATCAGACGTGTTTCAGACGTGTATCAGACGTGTATCAGACGTGTTTCAGACGTGTATCAGACGTGTTTCAGACATGTATCAGACGTGTATCACACGTGTATCACACGTGTATCAGACGTGTTTCAGACGTGTATCAGACGTGTTTCAGGCGTGTTTCAGACGTGTTTCAAGCGTGTTTCAGGCGTGTTTCAGACGTGTATCAGACGTGTTACAGACGTGTTTAAGACTTGTTTCAGACGTGTTTCAGACGTGTATCAGACGTGTAACACACGTGTATTAGACGTGTATCAGACGTGTTTAAGACGTGATACAGACGTGTTACAGACGTGTTTCAGACGTGTTTCAGACGTGTTACAGACGTGTTTAAGACTTGTTTCAGACGTGTTTCAGACGTGTTTCAGACGTGTTACAGACGTGTTTAAGACTTGTTTCAGACGTGTTTCAGACGTGTATCACACGTGTATCACAAGTGTTTCAGACGTGTTTCAGACGTGTATCACACGTGTATCACACGTGCATTACAAGTGTTTCAGACGTGTATCAGACGTGTATCACAAATGTATCAGACGTGTATCAGACGTGTATCACACGTGTATTAGACGTGTATCAGACGTGTTTAAGACGTGATACAGACGTGTTACAGACGTGTTTCAGACGTGTTTCAGACGTGTTACAGACGTGTTTAAGACTTGTTTCAGACGTGTTTCAGACGTGTTTCAGACGTGTTACAGACGTGTTTAAGACTTGTTTCAGACGTGTTTCAGACGTGTATCAGACGTGTATCACACGTGTATCACAAGTGTTTCAGACGTGTTTCAGACGTGTATCAGACGTGTATCACACGTGTATCACACGTGCATTACAAGTGTTTCAGACGTGTTTCAGACGTGTTTCAGACGTGTATCAGACGTGTATCACACGTGTATCAGACGTGTATCATACGTGTTTCAGACGTGTATCACACGTGTATCAGACGTGTTTCAGACGTGTTTCAGACGTGTATCAGACGTGTATCACAAATGTATCAGACGTGTTTCAGACGTGTATCAGACGTGTATCACAAGTGTATCAGACGTGTTTCACACGTGTATCAGACGTGTATCAGACGTGTTTCAGACGTGTATCAGACGTGTTTCAGACGTGTATCAGACGTGTTTCGGACGTGTATCAGACGTGTTTCAGACGTGTATCACACGTGTATCACACGTGCATTACAAGTGTATCAGACGTGTATCAGACGTGTATCAGATGTGTTTCAGACGTGTATCAGACGTGTTTCAGGCGTGTTTCAGACGTGTTTCAGGCGTGTTTCAGGCGTGTTTCACACGTGTATTAGACGTGTATCAGAAGTGTATCAGACGTGTATCAGACGTGTTTCAGACGTGTATCAGACGTGTTTCAGGCGTGTTTCAGACGTGTTTCAGACGTGTATCACAAGTGTATCAGACGTGTTTCAGACGTGTATCAGACGTGTGTCACACGTGTATCAGACGTGTTTCAGACGTGTATCACATGTGTATCAGACGTGTTTCAGATGTGTTTCAGACGTGTATCAGACGTGTATCACACGTGTATCACAAGTGTATCAGACGTGTTTCAGATGTGTTTCAGACGTGTTTCAGACGTGTATCAGACGTGTATCAAACGTGTATCAAACGTGTTTCAGACGTGTATCAGACGTGTTTCAGACGTGTATCAGATGTGTTTCGGGCGTGTATCAGACGTGTATAAGACGTGTATCAGACATGTTTCAGACGTATATCAGACGTGTTTCAGACGTGTTTCAGACGTGTATCAGACGTGTTACAGACGTGTATCACACCTGTATCAGACATGTATCAGACGTGTATCACACGTGTATTAGACGTGTATCAGACGTGTTTAAGATGTGATACAGACGTGTTACAGACGTGTTTCAGACGTGTTACGGATGTGTTTAAGACTTGTTTCAGACGTGTTTCAGACGTGTATCAGACGTGTATCAGACGTGTATCACACGTGTATCACACGTGTATCACACGTGTATCACAAGTGTTTCAGACGTGTTTCAGACGTGTATCACACGTGTATCACAAGTGTATCAGACGTGTTTCAGACGTGTATCAAACGTGTATCAAACGTGTTTCAGACGTGTATCAGATGTGTTTCGGACGTGTATCAGACGTGTATAAGACGTGTATCAGACATGTTTCAGACGTATATCAGACGTGTTTCAGACGTGTTTCAGACGTGTATCAGACGTGTTACAGACGTGTATCACACCTGTATCAGACATGTATCAGACGTGTATCACACGTGTATTAGACGTGTATCAGACGTGTTTAAGACGTGATACAGACGTGTTACAGACGTGTTTCAGACGTGTTACGGACGTGTTTAAGACTTATTTCAGACGTGGTTCAGACGTGTATCAGACGTGTTTCAGACGTGTATCAGACGTGTATCACAAGTGTATCAGACGTGTTTCAGACGTGTATCAGACGTGTATCAGACGTGTATCAGACGTGTATCAGACGTGTTTCAGACGTGTATCACACATGTATCAGACGTGTTTCAGACGTGTATCAGACGTGTATCAGACGTGTTTCAGACGTGTATCAGACGTGTATCAGACGTGTTTCAGACGTGTTACAGACGTGTTTAAGACTTGTTTCAGACGTGTTTCAGACGTGTTACAGACGTGTTTAAGACTTGTTTCAGACGTGTTTCAGACGTGTATCAGACGTGTATCACACGTGTATCACACGTGCATTACAAGTGTTTCAGACGTGTATCAGACGTGTATCACACGTGTATCAGACGTGTATCAGACGTGTTTCAGACGTGTATCACACGTGTATCAGACGTGTTTCAGACGTGTTTCAGACGTGTATCAGACGTGTATCACAAATGTATCAGACGTGTTTCAGACGTGTATCAGACGTGTATCACACGTGTATCAGACGTGTATCAGACGTGTTTCAGACGTGTATCAGACGTGTTACAGACGTGTATCACACCTGTATCAGACATGTATCAGACGTGTATCACACGTGTATTAGACGTGTATCAGACGTGTTTAAGACGTGATACAGACGTGTTACAGACGTGTTTCAGACGTGTTTCAGACGTGTTACAGACGTGTTTAAGACTTGTTTCAGACGTGTTTCAGACGTGTTTCAGACGTGTTACAGACGTGTTTAAGACTTGTTTCAGACGTGTTTCAGACGTGTATCAGACATGTATCACACGTGTATCACAAGTGTTTCAGACGTGTTTCAGACGTGTATCAGACGTGTATCATACGTGTATCACACGTGTATTACAAGTGTTTCAGACGTGTTTCAGACGTGTTTCAGACGTGTATCATACGTGTATCACACGTGTATCAGACGTGTATCATACGTGTTTCAGACGTGTATCACACGTGTATCAGACGTGTTTCAGACGTGTTTCAGACGTGTATCACAAATGTATCAGACGTGTTTCAGACGTGTATCAGACGTGTATCACAAGTGTATCAGACGTGTTTCAGACGTGTATCAGACGTGTATCAGACGTGTTTCAGACGTGTATCAGACATGTTTCAGACGTGTATCAGACGTGTTTCGGACGTGTATCAGACGTGTTTCAGACGTGTATCACACGTGTATCACACGTGCATTACAAGTGTATCAGACGTGTATCAGACGTGTATCAGACGTGTTTCTGACGTGTATCAGACGTGTTTCAGGCGTGTTTCAGACGTGTTTCAGGCGTGTTTCAGGCGTGTTTCACACGTGTATTAGACGTGTATCAGACGTGTTTAAGACGTGATACAGACGTGTTTCAGACGTGTATCACAAGTGTATCAGACGTGTTTCAGACGTGTATCAGACGTGTGTCACACGTGTATCAGACGTGTATCAGACGTGTTTCAGACGTGTATCAGACGTGTTTCAGGCGTGTTTCAGACGTGTTTCAGACGTGTATCACAAGTGTATCAGACGTGTTTCAGACGTGTATCAGACGTGTGTCACACGTGTATCAGACGTGTATCAGACGTGTTTCAGACGTGTATCACATGTGTATCAGACGTGTTTCAGATGTGTTTCAGACGTGTATCAGACGTGTATCACACGTGTATCACAAGTGTATCGGACGTGTTTCAGACGTGTATCAGACGTGTATCAAACGTGTATCAAACGTGTTTCAGACGTGTATCAGACGTGTTTCAGACGTGTATCAGATGTGTTTCGGACGTGTATCAGACGTGTATCAGACGTGTATCAGACATGTTTCAGACGTATATCAGACGTGTTTCAGACGTGTTTCAGACGTGTATCAGACGTGTTACAGACGTGTATCACACCTGTATCAGACATGTATCAGATGTGTATCACACGTGTATTAGACGTGTATCAGACGTGTTTAAGACGTGATACAGACGTGTTACAGACGTGTTTCAGACGTGTTACGGACGTGTTTAAGACTTGTTTCAGACGTGTTTCAGACGTGTATCAGACGTGTATCACACGTGTATCACACGTGCATTACAAGTGTTTCAGACGTGTTTCAGACGTGTTTCAGACGTGTATCATACGTGTATCACACGTGTATCAGACGTGTATCATACGTGTTTCAGACGTGTATCACACGTGTATCAGACGTGTTTCAGACGTGTTTCAGACGTGTATCACAAATGTATCAGACGTGTTTCAGACGTGTATCAGACGTGTATCACAAGTGTATCAGACGTGTTTCAGACGTGTATCAGACGTGTATCAGACGTTTTTCAGACGTGTATCAGACATGTTTCAGACGTGTATCGGACGTGTTTCGGACGTGTATCAGACGTGTTTCAGACGTGTATCACACGTGTATCACACGTGCATTACAAGTGTATCAGACGTGTATCAGACGTGTATCAGACGTGTTTCTGACGTGTATCAGACGTGTTTCAGGCTTGTTTCAGACGTGTTTCAGGCGTGTTTCAGGCGTGTTTCACACGTGTATTAGACGTGTATCAGACGTGTTTAAGACGTGATACAGACGTGTTTCAGACGTGTATCACAAGTGTATCAGACGTGTTTCAGACGTGTATCAGACGTGTGTCACACGTGTATCAGACGTGTATCAGACGTGTTTCAGACGTGTATCAGACGTGTTTCAGGCGTGTTTCAGACGTGTTTCAGACGTGTATCACAAGTGTATCAGACGTGTTTCAGACGTGTATCAGACGTGTGTCACACGTGTATCAGACGTGTATCAGACGTGTTTCAGACGTGTATCACATGTGTATCAGACGTGTTTCAGATGTGTTTCAGACGTGTATCAGACGTGTATCACACGTGTATCACAAGTGTATCGGACGTGTTTCAGACGTGTATCAGACGTGTATCAAACGTGTATCAAACGTGTTTCAGACGTGTATCAGACGTGTTTCAGACGTGTATCAGATGTGTTTCGGACGTGTATCAGACGTGTATCAGACGTGTATCAGACGTGTATCAGACATGTTTCAGACGTATATCAGACGTGTTTCAGACGTGTTTCAGACGTGTATCAGACGTGTTACAGACGTGTATCACACCTGTATCAGACATGTATCAGATGTGTATCACACGTGTATTAGACGTGTATCAGACGTGTTTAAGACGTGATACAGACGTGTTACAGACGTGTTTCAGACGTGTTACGGACGTGTTTAAGACTTGTTTCAGACGTGTTTCAGACGTGTATCAGACGTGTATCAGACGTGTATCAGACGTGTATCACACGTGTATCACAAGTGTTTCAGACGTGTTTCAGACGTGTATCAGACGTGTTTCAGACGTGTATCAGACGTGTTTCGGACGTGTATCAGACGTGTTTCAGACGTGTATCACACGTGTATCACACGTGCATTACAAGTGTATCAGACGTGTATCAGACGTGTATCAGACGTGTTTCAGACGTGTTTCAGGCGTGTTTCAGGCGTGTTTCACACGTGTATTAGACGTGTATCAGAAGTGTATCAGACGTGTATCAGACGTGTTTCAGACGTGTATCAGACGTGTTTCAGGCGTGTTTCAGACGTGTTTCAGACGTGTATCACAAGTGTATCAGACGTGTTTCAGACGTGTATCAGACGTGTGTCACACGTGTATCAGACGTGTATCAGACGTGTTTCAGACGTGTATCACATGTGTATCAGACGTGTTTCAGATGTGTTTCAGACGTGTATCAGACGTGTATCACACGTGTATCACAAGTGTATCGGACGTGTTTCAGACGTGTATCAGACGTGTATCAAACGTGTATCAAACGTGTTTCAGACGTGTATCAGACGTGTTTCAGACGTGTATCAGATGTGTTTCGGACGTGTATCAGACGTGTATCAGACGTGTATCAGACATGTTTCAGACGTATATCAGACGTGTTTCAGACGTGTTTCAGACGTGTATCAGACGTGTTACAGACGTGTATCACACCTGTATCAGATGTGTATCACACGTGTATTAGACGTGTATCAGACGTGTTTAAGACGTGATACAGACGTGTTACAGACGTGTTTCAGACGTGTTACGGACGTGTTTAAGACTTGTTTCAGACGTGTTTCAGACGTGTATCAGACGTGTATCAGACGTGTATCAGACGTGTATCACACGTGTATCACAAGTTTTTCAGACGTGTTTCAGACGTGTATCACACGTGTATCACACGTGCATTACAAGTGTATCAGACGTGTTTCAGACGTGTATCAGACGTGTATCACACGTGTATCAGACATGTATCAGACGTGTTTCAGACGTGTATCACACATGTATCAGACGTGTTTCAGACGTGTATCAGACGTGTATCAGACGTGTTTCATACGTGTATCAGACGTGTATCAGACGTGTTTCAGACGTGTATCAGACGTGTTTCAGACATGTATCAGACGTGTTTCAGATGTGTTTCAGACGTGTTTCAGACGTGTTTCAGACGTCTATCACACGTGTATCAGACGTGTATCACACGTGTATCAGACGTGTTTCAGACGTGTATCAGACGTGTTTCAGGCGTGTTTCAGACGTGTTTCAGGCGTGTTTCAGGCGTGTTTCAGACGTGTATCAGACGTGTTACAGACGTGTATCAGACGTGTATCTCACGTGTATCAGACGTGTATCAGACGTGTTTCGGACGTGTATCAGACGTGTATCAGACGTGTTACAGACGTGTTTAAGACTTGTTTCAGACGTGTTTCAGACGTGTATCAGACGTGTAACACACGTGTATTAGACGTGTATCAGACGTGTTTAAGACGTGATACAGACGTGTTACAGACGTGTTTCAGACGTGTTTCAGACGTGTTACAGACGTGTTTAAGACTTGTTTCAGACGTGTTTCAGACGTGTTTCAGACGTGTTACAGACGTGTTTAAGACTTGTTTCAGACGTGTTTCAGACGTGTATCACACGTGTATCACAAGTGTTTCAGACGTGTTTCAGACGTGTATCACACGTGTATCACACGTGCATTACAAGTGTTTCAGACGTGTATCAGACGTGTATCACAAATGTATCAGACGTGTATCAGACGTGTATCACACGTGTATTAGACGTGTATCAGACGTGTTTAAGACGTGATACAGACGTGTTACAGACGTGTTTCAGACGTGTTTCAGACGTGTTACAGACGTGTTTAAGACTTGTTTCAGACGTGTTTCAGACGTGTTTCAGACGTGTTACAGACGTGTTTAAGACTTGTTTCAGACGTGTTTCAGACGTGTATCAGACGTGTATCACACGTGTATCACAAGTGTTTCAGACGTGTTTCAGACGTGTATCAGACGTGTATCACACGTGTATCACACGTGCATTACAAGTGTTTCAGACGTGTTTCAGACGTGTTTCAGACGTGTATCAGACGTGTATCACACGTGTATCAGACGTGTATCATACGTGTTTCAGACGTGTATCACACGTGTATCAGACGTGTTTCAGACGTGTTTCAGACGTGTATCAGACGTGTATCACAAATGTATCAGACGTGTTTCAGACGTGTATCAGACGTGTATCACAAGTGTATCAGACGTGTTTCACACGTGTATCAGACGTGTATTAGACGTGTTTCAGACGTGTATCAGACGTGTTTCAGACGTGTATCAGACGTGTTTCGGACGTGTATCAGACGTGTTTCAGACGTGTATCACACGTGTATCACACGTGCATTACAAGTGTATCAGACGTGTATCAGACGTGTATCAGATGTGTTTCAGACGTGTATCAGACGTGTTTCAGGCGTGTTTCAGACGTGTTTCAGGCGTGTTTCAGGCGTGTTTCACACGTGTATTAGACGTGTATCAGAAGTGTATCAGACGTGTATCAGACGTGTTTCAGACGTGTATCAGACGTGTTTCAGGCGTGTTTCAGACGTGTTTCAGACGTGTATCACAAGTGTATCAGACGTGTTTCAGACGTGTATCAGACGTGTGTCACACGTGTATCAGACGTGTTTCAGACGTGTATCACATGTGTATCAGACGTGTTTCAGATGTGTTTCAGACGTGTATCAGACGTGTATCACACGTGTATCACAAGTGTATCAGACGTGTTTCAGATGTGTTTCAGACGTGTTTCAGACGTGTATCAGACGTGTATCAAACGTGTATCAAACGTGTTTCAGACGTGTATCAGACGTGTTTCAGACGTGTATCAGATGTGTTTCGGACGTGTATCAGACGTGTATAAGACGTGTATCAGACATGTTTCAGACGTATATCAGACGTGTTTCAGACGTGTTTCAGACGTGTATCAGACGTGTTACAGACGTGTATCACACCTGTATCAGACATGTATCAGACGTGTATCACACGTGTATTAGACGTGTATCAGACGTGTTTAAGACGTGATACAGACGTGTTACAGACGTGTTTCAGACGTGTTACGGACGTGTTTAAGACTTGTTTCAGACGTGTTTCAGACGTGTATCAGACGTGTATCAGACGTGTATCACACGTGTATCACACGTGTATCACACGTGTATCACAAGTGTTTCAGACGTGTTTCAGACGTGTATCACACGTGTATCACAAGTGTATCAGACGTGTTTCAGACGTGTATCAAAAGTGTATCAAACGTGTTTCAGACGTGTATCAGACGTGTTTCAGACGTGTATCAGACGTGTTACAGACGTGTATCACACCTGTATCAGACATGTATCAGACGTGTATCACACGTGTATTAGACGTGTATCAGACGTGTTTAAGACGTGATACAGACGTGTTACAGACGTGTTTCAGACGTGTTACGGACGTGTTTAAGACTTGTTTCAGACGTGTTTCAGACGTGTATCAGACGTGTATCAGACGTGTATCACACGTGTATCACACGTGTATCACAAGTTTTTCAGACGTGTTTCAGACGTGTATCACACGTGTATCACACGTGCATTACAAGTGTATCAGACGTGTTTCAGACGTGTATCAGACGTGTATCACACGTGTATCAGACATGTATCAGACGTGTTTCAGACGTGTATCACACATGTATCAGACGTGTTTCAGACGTGTATCAGACGTGTATCAGACGTGTTTCATACGTGTATCAGACGTGTATCAGACGTGTTTCAGACGTGTATCAGACGTGTTTCAGACTTGTATCAGACGTGTTTCAGATGTGTTTCAGACGTGTTTCAGACGTGTTTCAGACGTCTATCACACGTGTATCAGACGTGTATCACACGTGTATCAGACGTGTTTCAGACGTGTATCAGACGTGTTTCAGGCGTGTTTCAGACGTGTTTCAGGCGTGTTTCAGGCGTGTTTCAGACGTGTATCAGACGTGTTACAGACGTGTATCAGACGTGTATCTCACGTGTATCAGACGTGTATCAGAAGTGTTACAGACGTGTTACAGACGTGTTTCAGACGTGTATCAGACGTGTTTCGGACGTGTATCAGACGTGTATCACACGTGTATCACAAATGTATCAGACGTGTTTCAGACGTGTATCAGACGTGTATCAGACGTGTTTCAGACGTGTATCAGACGTGTTTCAGACATGTATCAGACGTGTATCACACGTGTATCACACGTGTATCAGACGTGTTTCAGACGTGTATCAGACGTGTTTCAGGCGTGTTTCAGACGTGTTTCAAGCGTGTTTCAGGCGTGTTTCAGACGTGTATCAGACGTGTTACAGACGTGTTTAAGACTTGTTTCAGACGTGTTTCAGACGTGTATCAGACGTGTAACACACGTGTATTAGACGTGTATCAGACGTGTTTAAGACGTGATACAGACGTGTTACAGACGTGTTTCAGACGTGTTTCAGACGTGTTACAGACGTGTTTAAGACTTGTTTCAGACGTGTTTCAGACGTGTTTCAGACGTGTTACAGACGTGTTTAAGACTTGTTTCAGACGTGTTTCAGACGTGTATCACACGTGTATCACAAGTGTTTCAGACGTGTTTCAGACGTGTATCACACGTGTATCACACGTGCATTACAAGTGTTTCAGACGTGTATCAGACGTGTATCACAAATGTATCAGACGTGTATCAGACGTGTATCACACGTGTATTAGACGTGTATCAGACGTGTTTAAGACGTGATACAGACGTGTTACAGACGTGTTTCAGACGTGTTTCAGACGTGTTACAGACGTGTTTAAGACTTGTTTCAGACGTGTTTCAGACGTGTTTCAGACGTGTTACAGACGTGTTTAAGACTTGTTTCAGACGTGTTTCAGACGTGTATCAGACGTGTATCACACGTGTATCACAAGTGTTTCAGACGTGTTTCAGACGTGTATCAGACGTGTATCACACGTGTATCACACGTGCATTACAAGTGTTTCAGACGTGTTTCAGACGTGTTTCAGACGTGTATCAGACGTGTATCACACGTGTATCAGACGTGTATCATACGTGTTTCAGACGTGTATCACACGTGTATCAGACGTGTTTCAGACGTGTTTCAGACGTGTATCAGACGTGTATCACAAATGTATCAGACGTGTTTCAGACGTGTATCAGACGTGTATCACAAGTGTATCAGACGTGTTTCACACGTGTATCAGACGTGTATCAGACGTGTTTCAGACGTGTATCAGACGTGTTTCAGACGTGTATCAGACGTGTTTCGGACGTGTATCAGACGTGTTTCAGACGTGTATCACACGTGTATCACACGTGCATTACAAGTGTATCAGACGTGTATCAGACGTGTATCAGATGTGTTTCAGACGTCTATCAGACGTGTTTCAGGCGTGTTTCAGACGTGTTTCAGGCGTGTTTCAGGCGTGTTTCACACGTGTATTAGACGTGTATCAGAAGTGTATCAGACGTGTATCAGACGTGTTTCAGACGTGTATCAGACGTGTTTCAGGCGTGTTTCAGACGTGTTTCAGACGTGTATCACAAGTGTATCAGACGTGTTTCAGACGTGTATCAGACGTGTGTCACACGTGTATCAGACGTGTTTCAGACGTGTATCACATGTGTATCAGACGTGTTTCAGATGTGTTTCAGACGTGTATCAGACGTGTATCACACGTGTATCACAAGTGTATCAGACGTGTTTCAGATGTGTTTCAGACGTGTTTCAGACGTGTATCAGACGTGTATCAAACGTGTATCAAACGTGTTTCAGACGTGTATCAGACGTGTTTCAGACGTGTATCAGATGTGTTTCGGACGTGTATCAGACGTGTATAAGACGTGTATCAGACATGTTTCAGACGTATATCAGACGTGTTTCAGACGTGTTTCAGACGTGTTACAGACGTGTATCACACCTGTATCAGACATGTATCAGACGTGTATCACACGTGTATTAGACGTGTATCAGACGTGTTTAAGACGTGATACAGACGTGTTACAGACGTGTTTCAGACGTGTTACGGACGTGTTTAAGACTTGTTTCAGACGTGTTTCAGACGTGTATCAGACGTGTATCAGACGTGTATCACACGTGTATCACACGTGTATCACACGTGTATCACAAGTGTTTCAGACGTGTTTCAGACGTGTATCACACGTGTATCACAAGTGTATCAGACGTGTTTCAGACGTGTATCAAACGTGTATCAAACGTGTTTCAGACGTGTATCAGACGTGTTTCAGACGTGTATCAGATGTGTTTCGGACGTGTATCAGACGTGTATAAGACGTGTATCAGACATGTTTCAGACGTATATCAGACGTGTTTCAGACGTGTTTCAGACGTGTATCAGACGTGTTACAGACGTGTATCACACCTGTATCAGACATGTATCAGACGTGTATCACACGTGTATTAGACGTGTATCAGACGTGTTTAAGACGTGATACAGACGTGTTACAGACGTGTTTCAGACGTGTTACGGACGTGTTTAAGACTTGTTTCAGACGTGGTTCAGACGTGTATCAGACGTGTTTCAGACGTGTATCAGACGTGTATCAGACGTGTATCAGACGTGTATCAGACGTGTTTCAGACGTGTATCACACATGTATCAGACGTGTTTCAGACGTGTATCAGACGTGTATCAGACGTGTTTCAGACGTGTATCAGACGTGTATCAGACGTGTTTCAGACGTGTTACAGACGTGTTTAAGACTTGTTTCAGACGTGTTTCAGACGTGTTACAGACGTGTTTAAGACTTGTTTCAGACGTGTTTCAGACGTGTATCAGACGTGTATCACACGTGTATCACACGTGCATTACAAGTGTTTCAGACGTGTATCAGACGTGTATCACACGTGTATCAGACGTGTATCAGACGTGTTTCAGACGTGTATCACACGTGTATCAGACGTGTTTCAGACGTGTTTCAGACGTGTATCAGACGTGTATCACAAATGTATCAGACGTGTTTCAGACGTGTATCAGACGTGTATCACACGTGTATCAGACGTGTATCAGACGTGTTTCAGACGTGTATCAGACGTGTTACAGACGTGTATCACACCTGTATCAGACATGTATCAGACGTGTATCACACGTGTATTAGACGTGTATCAGACGTGTTTAAGACGTGATACAGACGTGTTACAGACGTGTTTCAGACGTGTTTCAGACGTGTTACAGACGTGTTTAAGACTTGTTTCAGACGTGTTTCAGACGTGTTTCAGACGTGTTACAGACGTGTTTAAGACTTGTTTCAGACGTGTTTCAGACGTGTATCAGACATGTATCACACGTGTATCACAAGTGTTTCAGACGTGTTTCAGACGTGTATCAGACGTGTATCAGACGTGTATCATACGTGTATCACACGTGTATTACAAGTGTTTCAGACGTGTTTCAGACGTGTTTCAGACGTGTATCATACGTGTATCACACGTGTATCAGACGTGTATCATACGTGTTTCAGACGTGTATCACACGTGTATCAGACGTGTTTCAGACGTGTTTCAGACGTGTATCACAAATGTATCAGACGTGTTTCAGACGTGTATCAGACGTGTATCACAAGTGTATCAGACGTGTTTCAGACGTGTATCAGACGTGTATCAGACGTGTTTCAGACGTGTATCAGACATGTTTCAGACGTGTATCAGACGTGTTTCGGACGTGTATCAGACGTGTTTCAGACGTGTATCACACGTGTATCACACGTGCATTACAAGTGTATCAGACGTGTATCAGACGTGTATCAGACGTGTTTCTGACGTGTATCAGACGTGTTTCAGGCGTGTTTCAGACGTGTTTCAGGCGTGTTTCAGGCGTGTTTCACACGTGTATTAGACGTGTATCAGACGTGTTTAAGACGTGATACAGACATGTTTCAGACGTGTATCACAAGTGTATCAGACGTGTTTCAGACGTGTATCAGACGTGTGTCACACGTGTATCAGACGTGTATCAGACGTGTTTCAGACGTGTATCAGACGTGTTTCAGGCGTGTTTCAGACGTGTTTCAGACGTGTATCACAAGTGTATCAGACGTGTTTCAGACGTGTATCAGACGTGTGTCACACGTGTATCAGACGTGTATCAGACGTGTTTCAGACGTGTATCACATGTGTATCAGACGTGTTTCAGATGTGTTTCAGACGTGTATCAGACGTGTATCACACGTGTATCACAAGTGTATCGGACGTGTTTCAGACGTGTATCAGACGTGTATCAAACGTGTATCAAACGTGTTTCAGACGTGTATCAGACGTGTTTCAGACGTGTATCAGATGTGTTTCGGACGTGTATCAGACGTGTATCAGACGTGTATCAGACATGTTTCAGACGTATATCAGACGTGTTTCAGACGTGTTTCAGACGTGTATCAGACGTGTTACAGACGTGTATCACACCTGTATCAGACATGTATCAGATGTGTATCACACGTGTATTAGACGTGTATCAGACGTGTTTAAGACGTGATACAGACGTGTTACAGACGTGTTTCAGACGTGTTACGGACGTGTTTAAGACTTGTTTCAGACGTGTTTCAGACGTGTATCAGACGTGTATCACACGTGTATCACACGTGCATTACAAGTGTTTCAGACGTGTTTCAGACGTGTATCATACGTGTATCACACGTGTATCAGACGTGTATCATACGTGTTTCAGACGTGTATCACACGTGTATCAGACGTGTTTCAGACGTGTTTCAGACGTGTATCACAAATGTATCAGACGTGTTTCAGACGTGTATCAGACGTGTATCACAAGTGTATCAGACGTGTTTCAGACGTGTATCAGACGTGTATCAGACGTTTTTCAGACGTGTATCAGACATGTTTCAGACGTGTATCGGACGTGTTTCGGACGTGTATCAGACGTGTTTCAGACGTGTATCACACGTGTATCACACGTGCATTACAAGTGTATCAGACGTGTATCAGACGTGTATCAGACGTGTTTCTGACGTGTATCAGACGTGTTTCAGGCGTGTTTCAGACGTGTTTCAGGCGTGTTTCAGGCGTGTTTCACACGTGTATTAGACGTGTATCAGACGTGTTTAAGACGTGATACAGACGTGTTTCAGACGTGTATCACAAGTGTATCAGACGTGTTTCAGACGTGTATCAGACGTGTGTCACACGTGTATCAGACGTGTATCAGACGTGTTTCAGACGTGTATCAGACGTGTTTAAGGCGTGTTTCAGACGTGTTTCAGACGTGTATCACAAGTGTATCAGACGTGTTTCAGACGTGTATCAGACGTGTGTCACAAGTGTATCAGACGTGTATCAGACGTGTTTCAGACGTGTATCACATGTGTATCAGACGTGTTTCAGATGTGTTTCAGACGTGTATCAGACGTGTATCACACGTGTATCACAAGTGTATCGGACGTGTTTCAGACGTGTATCAGACGTGTATCAAACGTGTATCAAACGTGTTTCAGACGTGTATCAGACGTGTTTCAGACGTGTATCAGATGTGTTTCGGACGTGTATCAGACGTGTATCAGACGTGTATCAGACGTGTATCAGACATGTTTCAGACGTATATCAGACGTGTTTCAGACGTGTTTCAGACGTGTATCAGACGTGTTACAGACGTGTATCACACCTGTATCAGACATGTATCAGATGTGTATCACACGTGTATTAGACGTGTATCAGACGTGTTTAAGACGTGATACAGACGTGTTACAGACGTGTTTCAGACGTGTTACGGACGTGTTTAAGACTTGTTTCAGACGTGTTTCAGACGTGTATCAGACGTGTATCAGACGTGTATCACACGTGTATCACAAGTGTTTCAGACGTGTTTCAGACGTGTATCAGACGTGTATCACACGTGTATCAGACATGTATCAGACGTGTTTCAGACGTGTATCACACATGTATCAGACGTGTTTCAGACGTGTATCAGACGTGTATCAGACGTGTTTCATACGTGTATCAGACGTGTATCAGACGTGTTTCAGACGTGTATCAGACGTGTTTCAGACATGTATCAGACGTGTTTCAGACGTGTATCACACGTGTATCAGACGTGTTTCAGACGTGTATCAGACGTGTTTCAGGCGTGTTTCAGACGTGTTTCAGGCGTGTTTCAGGCGTGTTTCAGGCGTGTTTCAGGCGTGTTTCAGACGTGTATCAGACGTGTTACAGACGTGTATCAGACGTGTATCTCACGTGTATCAGACGTGTATCACACGTGTATCAGACATGTATCAGACGTGTTTCAGTCGTGTATCAGACGTGTTACAGACGTGTATCACACCTGTATCAGACATGTATCAGACGTGTATCACACGTGTTTAAGACGTGATACAGACGTGTTACAGACGTGTTTCAGACGTGTTTCAGACGTGTTACAGACGTGTTTAAGACTTTTTTCAGACGTGTTTCAGACGTGTATCAGACGTGTATCACACGTGTATCACAAGTGTTTCAGACGTGTTTCAGACGTGTATCACACGTGCATTACAAGTGTTTCAGACGTGTTTCAGACGTGTATCAGACGTGTATCACACGTGTATCAGATGTGTATCAGACGTGTTTCAGACGTGTATCACACGTGTATCAGACGTGTTTCAGACGTGTTTCAGACGTGTTTCAGACGTGTTTCAGACGTGTATCAGACGTGTATCAGACGTGTATCAGACGTGTTTCAGACGTGTATCAGACGTGTTTCACACGTGTTTCACACGTGTATTAGACGTGTATCAGACGTGTATCAGACGTGTGTCAGACGTGTTTCAGACGTGTATCAGACGTGTTTCAGGCGTGTTTCAGACGTGTTTCAGACGTGTTTCAGACGTGTATCAGACGTGTTACAGACGTGTTTAAGACTTGTTTCAGATGTTTTTCAGACGTGTTTCGGACGTGTATCACACGTGTATCACACGTGTATTAGACGTGTATCAGACGTGTTTCAGACGTGTATCAGACATGTTACAGACGTGTATCACACCTGTATCAGACATGTATCAGACGTGTATCACACGTGTATCAGACGTGTATCAGACGTGTATCACACGTGTATCACACGTGTATCACAAGTGTTTCAGACGTGTTACAGACGTGTTTAAGACTTGTTTCAGACGTGTTTCAGACATGTATCAGACGTGTATCACACGTGTATCAGACGTGTATCAGACGTGTATCAGACGTGTATCACACGTGCATCACAAGTGTTTCAGACGTGTTTCAGACGTGTATCACAAGTGTATCAGACGTGTTTCAGACGTGTATCAGACGTGTATCACACGTGTATCAGACGTGTATCAGACGTGTTTCAGACGTGTATCACAAGTGTATCAGACGTGTTTCAGACGTGTATCAGACGTGTATCACACGTGTATCAGACGTGTATCAGACGTGTTTAAGACGTGATACAGACGTGTTACAGACGTGTTTCAGACGTGTTTCAGACGTGTTACGGACGTGTTTAAGACTTGTTTCAGACGTGTTTCAGACGTGTATCAGACGTGTATCACACGTGTATCACACGTGTATCACACGTGTATCACAAGTGTTTCAGACGTGTTACAGACGTGTTTAAGACTTGTTTCAGACGTGTTTCAGACGTGTATCAGACGTGTATCACACGTGTATCACAAGTGTTTCAGACGTGTTTCAGACGTGTATCACAAGTGTATCAGACGTGTTTCAGACATGTATCAGACGTGTATCACACGTGTATCACAAGTGTTTCAGACGTGTTTCAGACGTGTATCACAAGTGTATCAGACGTGTTTCAGACATGTATCAGACGTGTATCACACGTGTATCACACGTGTATCACAAGTGTTTCAGGCGTGTTTCAGGCGTGTTTCAGGCGTGTTTCACACGTGTATTAGACGTGTATCAGACGTGTATCAGACGTGTTTCAGACGTGTATCAGACGTGTTTCAGGCGTGTTTCAGACGTGTTTCAGACGTGTTTCAGATGTGTTTCAGACGTGTTTCAGACATGTATCAGACGTGTATCACACGTGTATCACAAGTGTTTCAGACGTGTTTCAGACGTGTATCACAAGTGTATCAGACGTGTTTCAGACATGTATCAGACGTGTATCACACGTGTATCACAAGTGTTTCAGGCGTGTTTCAGGCGTGTTTCACACGTGTATTAGACGTGTATCAGACGTGTATCAGACGTGTTTCAGACGTGTATCAGACGTGTTTCAGGCGTGTTTCAGACGTGTTTCAGACGTGTTTCAGATGTGTTTCAGACGTGTATCAGACGTGTATCAGACGTGTATCACACGTGTATCAGACGTGTATCAGACGTGTTTCAGACGTGTATCACATGTGTATCAGACGTGTTTCAGACGTGTATCAGACGTTTATCACACGTGTATCACAAGTGTATCAGACGTGTTTCAGACGTGTATCAGACGTGTATTAAACGTGTATCAAACGTGTTTCAGACGTGTATCAGACGTGTTTCAGACGTGTATCAGATGTGTTTCGGACGTGTATCAGACGTGTTTCAGACGTGTATCAGACGTGTATCAGACGTGTATCAGACGTGTTTCAGACGTGTTTCAGACGTGTATCAGACATGTTTGACATGTATCAGACGTGTTTCAGATGTGTTTCAGACGTGTTTCAGACGTGTATCAGACGTGTTTCAGACGTGTATCACACGTGTATCAGACGTGTATCACACGTGTATCAGACGTGTTTCAGACGTGTTTCAGGTGTGTTTCAGACGTGTTTCAGGCGTGTTTCAGGCGTGTTTCAGACGTGTATCAGACGTGTTACAGACGTGTTTAAGACTTGTTTCAGACGTGTTTCAGACGTGTATCAGACGTGTATCAAACGTGTATCACACGTGTATCAGACGTGATACAGACGTGTTACAGACGTGTTTCAGACGTGTTTCAGACGTGTTACAGACGTGTTAAAGACTTGTTTCAGACGTGTTTCAGACGTGTATCAGACGTGTATCACACGTGTATCAGACGTGTATCAGACGTGTATCACACGTGTATCACACGTGTATCAGACGTGTTTCAGACGTGTATCAGACGTGTTTCAGGCGTGTTTCAGACGTGTTTCAGGCGTGTTTCAGGCGTGTTTCAGACGTGTATCAGACGTGTTACAGACGTGTATCAGACATGTATCAGACGTGTATCACACGTGCATTACAAGTGAATCAGACGTGTTTCAGACGTGTATCAGACGTGTATCACAAGTGTATCAGAAGTGTTTCAGACGTGTATCACACGTGTATCACAAATGTATCAGACGTGTTTCAGACGTGTATCAGACGTGTATCACAAGTGTATCAGACGTGTTTCAGACGTGTATCAGACGTGTATCAGACGTGTATCACACGTGTATCACAAGTGTATCAGACGTGTTTCAGACGTGTATCAAACGTGTATCAGACGTGTTTCAGACGTGTATCAGACGTGTTTCAGACATGTATCAGACGTGTTTCAGATGTGTTTCAGACGTGTTTCAGACGTGTATCAGACGTGTTTCAGACGTGTATCACACGTGTATCAGACGTGTATCACACGTGTATCAGACGTGTTTCAGACGTGTATCAGACGTGTTTCAGGCGTGTTTCAGACGTGTTTCAGGCGTGTTTCAGGCGTGTTTCAGACGTGTATCAGACGTGTTACAGACGTGTTTAAGACTTGTTTCAGACGTGTTTCAGACGTGCATCAGACGTGTATCACACGTGTATCAGACGTGTATCAGAAGTGTTACAGACGTGTTACAGACGTGTTTCAGACGTGTATCAGACGTGTTTCGGACGTGTATCAGACGTGTATCAGACATGTATCAGACGTGTATCACACGTGTATTAGACGTGTATCAGACGTGTTTAAGACGTGATACAGACGTGTTACAGACGTGTTTCAGACGTGTTTCAGACGTGTTACAGACGTGTTTAAGACTTGTTTCAGACGTGTTTCAGACGTGTATCAGACGTGTATCAGACGTGTATCACACGTGTATCACAAGTGTTTCAGACGTGTTACAGACGTGTTTAAGACTTGTTTCAGACGGTTTCAGACATGTATCAGACGTGTATCACACGTGTATCACAAGTGTTTCAGACGTGTTTCAGACGTGTATCACAAGTGTATCAGACGTGTTTCAGTCGTGTATCAGACGTGTATCACACGTGTATCAGACGTGTATCAGACGTGTTTCAGACGTGTATCACAAGTGTATCAGACGTGTTTCAGACGTGTATCAGACGTGTATCACACGTGTATCAGACGTGTATCAGACGTGTTTCAGACGTGTATCACAAGTGTATCAGACGTGTTTCAGACGTGTATCAGACGTGTATCAGACGTGTATCAGACGTGTATCAGACGTGTATCAGACGTGTTTCAGACGTGTATCAGACGTGTTTCAGACGTGTTTCAGACGTGTATCAGACGTGTTTCAGACGTGTATCACACGTGTATCAGACGTGTATCACACGTGTATCAGACGTGTTTCAGACGTGTATCAGACGTGTTTCAGGCGTGTTTCAGACGTGTTTCAGGCGTGTTTCAGGCGTGTTTCAGACGTGTATCAGACGTGTTACAGACGTGTTTAAGACTTGTTTCAGACGTGTTTCAGACGTGCATCAGACGTGTATCACACGTGTATCAGACGTGTATCAGAAGTGTTACAGACGTGTTACAGACGTGTTTCAGACGTGTATCAGACGTGTTTCGGACGTGTATCAGACGTGTATCAGACATGTATCAGACGTGTATCACACGTGTATTAGACGTGTATCAGACGTGTTTAAGACGTGATACAGACGTGTTACAGACGTGTTTCAGACGTGTTTCAGACGTGTTACAGACGTGTTTAAGACTTGTTTAAGACTTGTTTCAGACGTGTTTCAGACGTGTATCAGACGTGTATCACACGTGTATCACACGTGTATCACACGTGTATCACAAGTGTTTCAGACGTGTTACAGACGTGTTTCAGACGTGTATCACAAGTGTATCAGACGTGTTTTAGACGTGTATCAGACGTGTATCACACGTGTATCAGACGTGTATCAGACGTGTTTCAGACGTGTATCACAAGTGTATCAGACGTGTTTCAGACGTGTATCAGACGTGTATCACACGTGTATCAGACGTGTATCAGACGTGTTTCAGACGTGTATCACAAGTGTATCAGACGTGTTTCAGACGTGTATCAGACGTGTATCACACGTGTATCAGACGTGTATCAGACGTGTTTCAGACGTGTATCAGACGTGTTTCAGACGTGTATCGGACGTGTTTCGGACGTGTATCAGACGTGTTTCGGACGTGTATCAGACGTGTTTCAGACGTGTATCACACGTGTATCAGACGTGTATCACACGTGTATCAGACGTGTTTCAGGCGTGTTTCAGACGTGTTTCAGGCGTGTTTCAGGCGTGTTTCAGACGTGTATCAGACGTGTTACAGACGTGTTTAAGACTTGTTTCAGACGTGTTTCAGACGTGCATCAGACGTGTATCACACGTGTATCAGACGTGTATCAGAAGTGTTACAGACGTGTTACAGACGTGTTTCAGACGTGTATCAGACGTGTTTCGGACGTGTATCAGACGTGTATCAGACATGTATCAGACGTGTATCACACGTGTATTAGACGTGTATCAGACGTGTTTAAGACGTGATACAGACGTGTTACAGACGTGTTTCAGACGTGTTTCAGACGTGTTACAGACGTGTTTAAGACTTGTTTCAGACGTGTTTCAGACGTGTATCAGACGTGTATCACACGTGTATCACACGTGTATCACACGTGTATCACAAGTGTTTCAGACGTGTTACAGACGTGTTTAAGACTTGTTTCAGACGTGTTTCAGACATGTATCAGACGTGTATCACACGTGTATCACAAGTGTTTCAGACGTGTTTCAGACGTGTATCACAAGTGTATCAGACGTGTTTCAGACGTGTATCAGACGTGTATCACACGTGTATCAGACGTGTATCAGACGTGTTTCAGACGTGTATCACAAGTGTATCAGACGTGTTTCAGACGTGTATCAGACGTGTATCACACGTGTATCAGACGTGTATCAGACGTGTTTCAGACGTGTATCAGACGTGTATCAGACGTGTATCAGACGTGTATCAGACGTGTATCAGACGTGTATCAGACGTGTTTCAGACGTGTATCAGACGTGTTTCAGACGTGTATCGGACGTGTTTCGGACGTGTATCAGACGTGTTTCAGACGTGTTTCAGACGTGTATCAGACGTGTATCAGACGTGTATCAGACGTGTATCAGACGTGTATCAGACGTGTTTCAGACGTGTATCAGACGTGTTTCAGGCGTGTTTCAGGGGTGTTTCAGGCGTGTTTCACACGTGTATTAGACGTGTATCAGACGTGTATCAGACGTGTTTCAGACGTGTATCAGACGTGTTTCAGGCGTGTTTCAGACGTGTTTCAGACGTGTTTCAGATGTGTTTCAGACGTATTTCAGACGTGTATCAGACGTGTTTCAGACGTGTATCACACGTGTATCAGACGTGTATCACACGTGTATCAGACGTGTTTCAGACGTGTATCAGACGTGTTTCAGGCGTGTTTCAGACGTGTATCAGACGTGTTACAGACGTGTTTAAGACTTGTTTCAGACGTGTTTCAGACGTGCATCAGACGTGTATCACACGTGTATCAGACGTGTATCAGAAGTGTTACAGACGTGTTACAGACGTGTTTCAGACGTGTATCAGACGTGTTTCGGACGTGTATCAGACGTGTATCAGACATGTATCAGACGTGTATCACACGTGTATTAGACGTGTATCAGACGTGTTTAAGACGTGATACAGACGTGTTACAGACGTGTTTCAGACGTGTTTCAGACGTGTTACAGACGTGTTTAAGACTTGTTTCAGACGTGTTTCAGACGTGTATCAGACGTGTATCAGACGTGTATCACACGTGTATCACACGTGTATCACAAGTGTTTCAGACGTGTTACAGACGTGTTTAAGACTTGTTTCAGACGTGTTTCAGACATGTATCAGACGTGTATCACACGTGTATCACAAGTGTTTCAGACGTGTTTCAGACGTGTATCACAAGTGTATCAGACGTGTTTCAGACATGTATCAGACGTGTATCACACGTGTATCACAAGTGTTTCAGGCGTGTTTCAGGCGTGTTTCACACGTGTATTAGACGTGTATCAGACGTGTATCAGACGTGTTTCAGACGTGTATCAGACGTGTTTCAGGCGTGTTTCAGACGTGTTTCAGACGTGTTTCAGATGTGTTTCAGACGTGTATCAGACGTGTATCAGACGTGTATCACACGTGTATCAGACGTGTATCAGACGTGTTTCAGACGTGTATCACATGTGTATCAGACGTGTTTCAGACGTGTATCAGACGTTTATCACACGTGTATCACAAGTGTATCAGACGTGTTTCAGACGTGTATCAGAAGTGTATCAAACGTGTATCAAACGTGTTTCAGACGTGTTTCAGACGTGTATCAGATGTGTTTCGGACGTGTATCAGACGTGTTTCAGACGTGTATCAGACGTGTATCAGACGTGTTTCAGACGTGTTTTAGACGTGTATCAGACATGTTTGACATGTATCAGACGTGTTTCAGATGTGTTTCAGACGTGTTTCAGACGTGTATCAGACGTGTTTCAGACGTGTATCACACGTGTATCAGACGTCTATCACACGTGTATCAGACGTGTTTCAGACGTGTATCAGACGTGTTTCAGGTGTGTTTCAGACGTGTTTCAGGCGTGTTTCAGGCGTGTTTCAGACGTGTATCAGACGTGTTACAGACGTGTTTAAGACTTGTTTCAGACGTGTTTCAGACGTGTATCAGACGTGTATCAAACGTGTATCACACGTGTATCAGACGTGATACAGACGTGTTACAGACGTGTTTCAGACGTGTTTCAGACGTGTTACAGACGTGTTAAAGACTTGTTTCAGACGTGTTTCAGACGTGTATCAGACGTGTATCAGACGTGTATCACAAATGTATCAGACGTGTTTCAGACGTGTATCACACGTGCATTACAAGTGAATCAGACGTGTTTCAGACGTGTATCAGACGTGTATCACAAGTGTATCAGAAGTGTTTCAGACGTGTTTCAGACGTGTATCAGACGTGTATCACAAGTGTATCAGACGTGTTTCAGACGTGTATCAGACGTGTATCAGACGTGTATCACACGTGTATCACAAGTGTATCAGACGTGTTTCAGACGTGTATCAAACGTGTATCAGACGTGTTTCAGACGTGTATCAGACGTGTTTCAGACGTGTATCAGACGTGTATCACACGTGTATCACAAGTGTATCAGACGTGTATCAGACGTGTTTCAGACATGTATCAGACGTGTTTCAGATGTGTTTCAGACGTGTTTCAGACGTGTATCAGACGTGTTTCAGACGTGTATCACACGTGTATCAGACGTGTATCACACGTGTATCAGACGTGTTTCAGACGTGTATCAGACGTGTTTCAGGCGTGTTTCAGACGTGTTTCAGGCGTGTTTCAGGCGTGTTTCAGACGTGTATCAGACGTGTTACAGACGTGTTTAAGACTTGTTTCAGACGTGTTTCAGACGTGCATCAGACGTGTATCACACGTGTATCAGACGTGTATCAGAAGTGTTACAGACGTGTTACAGACGTGTTTCAGACGTGTATCAGACGTGTTTCGGACGTGTATCAGACGTGTATCAGACATGTATCAGACGTGTATCACACGTGTATTAGACGTGTATCAGACGTGTTTAAGACGTGATACAGACGTGTTACAGACGTGTTTCAGACGTGTTTCAGACGTGTTTCAGACGTGTTTCAGACGTGTATCAGACGTGTATCAGACGTGTATCACACGTGTATCACAAGTGATTCAGACGTGTTACAGACGTGTTTAAGACTTGTTTCAGACGGTTTCAGACATGTATCAGACGTGTATCACACGTGTATCACAAGTGTTTCAGACGTGTTTCAGACGTGTATCACAAGTGTATCAGACGTGTTTCAGACGTGTATCAGACGTGTATCACACGTGTATCAGACGTGTATCAGACGTGTTTCAGACGTGTATCACAAGTGTATCAGACGTGTTTCAGACGTGTATCAGACGTGTATCACACGTGTATCAGACGTGTATCAGACGTGTTTCAGACGTGTATCACAAGTGTATCAGACGTGTTTCAGACGTGTATCAGACGTGTATCAGACGTGTATCAGACGTGTATCAGACGTGTATCAGACGTGTTTCAGACGTGTATCAGACGTGTTTCAGACGTGTTTCAGACGTGTATCAGACGTGTTTCAGACGTGTATCACACGTGTATCAGACGTGTATCACACGTGTATCAGACGTGTTTCAGACGTGTATCAGACGTGTTTCAGGCGTGTTTCAGACGTGTTTCAGGCGTGTTTCAGGCGTGTTTCAGACGTGTATCAGACGTGTTACAGACGTGTTTAAGACTTGTTTCAGACGTGTTTCAGACGTGCATCAGACGTGTATAACACGTGTATCAGACGTGTATCAGAAGTGTTACAGACGTGTTACAGACGTGTTTCAGACGTGTATCAGACGTGTTTCGGACGTGTATCAGACGTGTATCAGACATGTATCAGACGTGTATCACACGTGTATTAGACGTGTATCAGACGTGTTTAAGACGTGATACAGACGTGTTACAGACGTGTTTCAGACGTGTTTCAGACGTGTTACAGACGTGTTTAAGACTTGTTTAAGACTTGTTTCAGACGTGTTTCAGACGTGTATCAGACGTGTATCACACGTGTATCACACGTGTATCACACGTGTATCACAAGTGTTTCAGACGTGTTACAGACGTGTTTCAGACGTGTATCACAAGTGTATCAGACGTGTTTCAGACGTGTATCACAAGTGTATCAGACGTGTTTCAGACGTGTATCAGACGTGTATCACACGTGTATCAGACGTGTATCAGACGTGTTTCAGACGTGTATCAGACGTGTTTCAGACGTGTATCGGACGTGTTTCGGACGTGTATCAGACGTGTTTCGGACGTGTATCAGACGTGTTTCAGACGTGTATCGGACGTGTTTCGGACGTGTATCAGACGTGTTTCGGACGTGTATCAGACGTGTTTCAGACGTGTATCACACGTGTATCAGACGTGTATCACACGTGTATCAGACGTGTTTCAGGCGTGTTTCAGACGTGTTTCAGGCGTGTTTCAGGCGTGTTTCAGACGTGTATCAGACGTGTTACAGACGTGTTTAAGACTTGTTTCAGACGTGTTTCAGACGTGCATCAGACGTGTATCACACGTGTATCACACGTGTATCAGAAGTGTTACAGACGTGTTACAGACGTGTTTCAGACGTGTATCAGACGTGTTTCGGACGTGTATCAGACGTGTATCAGACGTGTATCACAGGTGTATTAGACGTGTATCAGACGTGTTTAAGACGTGATACAGACGTGTTACAGACGTGTTTAAGACTTGTTTCAGACGTGTTTCAGACGTGTATCAGACGTGTATCACACGTGTATCACACGTGTATCACACGTGTATCACACGTGTATCACAAGTGTTTCAGACGTGTTACAGACGTGTTTAAGACTTGTTTCAGACGTGTTTCAGACATGTATCAGACGTGTATCACACGTGTATCACAAGTGTTTCAGACGTGTTTCAGACGTGTATCACAAGTGTATCAGACGTGTTTCAGACGTGTATCAGACGTGTATCACACGTGTATCAGACGTGTATCAGACGTGTTTCAGACGTGTATCACAAGTGTATCAGACGTGTTTCAGACGTGTATCAGACGTGTATCACACGTGTATCAGACGTGTATCAGACGTGTTTCAGACGTGTATCACAAGTGTATCAGACGTGTTTCAGACGTGTATCAGACGTGTATCAGACGTGTATCAGACGTGTATCAGACGTGTATCAGACGTGTTTCAGACGTGTATCAGACGTGTTTCAGACGTGTATCGGACGTGTTTCGGACGTGTATCAGACGTGTTTCAGACGTGTTTCAGACGTGTATCAGACGTGTATCAGACGTGTATCAGACGTGTATCAGACGTGTATCAGACGTGTTTCAGACGTGTATCAGACGTGTTTCAGGCGTGTTTCAGGCGTGTTTCAGGCGTGTTTCACACGTGTATTAGACGTGTTTCAGACGTGTATCACAAGTGTATCAGACGTGTTTCAGACGTGTATCAGACGTGTATCACACGTGTATCAGACGTGTATCAGACGTGTTTCAGACGTGTATCACAAGTGTATCAGACGTGTTTCAGACGTGTATCAGACGTGTATCACACGTGTATCAGACGTGTATCAGACGTGTTTCAGACGTGTATCACAAGTGTATCAGACGTGTTTCAGACGTGTATCAGACGTGTATCAGACGTGTATCAGACGTGTATCAGACGTGTATCAGACGTGTTTCAGACGTGTATCAGACGTGTTTCAGACGTGTTTCAGACGTGTATCAGACGTGTTTCAGACGTGTATCACACGTGTATCAGACGTGTATCACACGTGTATCAGACGTGTTTCAGACGTGTATCAGACGTGTTTCAGGCGTGTTTCAGACGTGTTTCAGGCGTGTTTCAGGCGTGTTTCAGACGTGTATCAGACGTGTTACAGACGTGTTTAAGACTTGTTTCAGACGTGTTTCAGACGTGCATCAGACGTGTATAACACGTGTATCAGACGTGTATCAGAAGTGTTACAGACGTGTTACAGACGTGTTTCAGACGTGTATCAGACGTGTTTCGGACGTGTATCAGACGTGTATTAGACGTGTATCAGACATGTTTAAGACGTGATACAGACGTGTTACAGACGTGTTTCAGACGTGTTTCAGACGTGTTACAGACGTGTTTAAGACTTGTTTAAGACTTGTTTCAGACGTGTTTCAGACGTGTATCAGACGTGTATTACACGTGTATCACACGTGTATCACACGTGTATCACAAGTGTTTCAGACGTGTTACAGACGTGTTTCAGACGTGTATCACAAGTGTATCAGACGTGTTTCAGACGTGTATCACAAGTGTATCAGACGTGTTTCAGACGTGTATCAGACGTGTATCACACGTGTATCAGACGTGTATCAGACGTGTTTCAGACGTGTATCAGACGTGTTTCAGACGTGTATCGGACGTGTTTCGGACGTGTATCAGACGTGTTTCGGACGTGTATCAGACGTGTTTCAGACGTGTATCACACGTGTATCAGACGTGTATCACACGTGTATCAGACGTGTTTCAGGCGTGTTTCAGACGTGTTTCAGGCGTGTTTCAGGCGTGTTTCAGACGTGTATCAGACGTGTTACAGACGTGTTTAAGACTTGTTTCAGACGTGTTTCAGACGTGCATCAGACGTGTATCACACGTGTATCACACGTGTATCAGAAGTGTTACAGACGTGTTACAGACGTGTTTCAGACGTGTATCAGACGTGTTTCGGACGTGTATCAGACGTGTATCAGACGTGTATCAGACGTGTATCACAGGTGTATTAGACGTGTATCAGACGTGTTTAAGACGTGATACAGACGTGTTACAGACGTGTTTCAGACGTGTTTCAGACGTGTTACAGACGTGTTTAAGACTTGTTTCAGACGTGTTTCAGACGTGTATCAGACGTGTATCACACGTGTATCACACGTGTATCACAAGTGTTTCAGACGTGTTACAGACGTGTTTAAGACTTGTTTCAGACGTGTTTCAGACATGTATCAGACGTGTATCACACGTGTATCACAAGTGTTTCAGACGTGTTTCAGACGTGTATCACAAGTGTATCAGACGTGTTTCAGACGTGTATCAGACGTGTATCACACGTGTATCAGACGTGTATCAGACGTGTTTCAGACGTGTATCACAAGTGTATCAGACGTGTTTCAGACGTGTATCAGACGTGTATCACACGTGTATCAGACGTGTATCAGACGTGTTTCAGACGTGTATCACAAGTGTATCAGACGTGTTTCAGACGTGTATCAGACGTGTATCAGACGTGTATCAGACGTGTATCAGACGTGTATCAGACGTGTTTCAGACGTGTATCAGACGTGTTTCAGACGTGTATCGGACGTGTTTCGGACGTGTATCAGACGTGTTTCAGACGTGTTTCAGACGTGTATCAGACGTGTATCAGACGTGTATCAGACGTGTATCAGACGTGTATCAGACGTGTTTCAGACGTGTATCAGACGTGTTTCAGGCGTGTTTCAGGCGTGTTTCAGGCGTGTTTCACACGTGTATTAGACGTGTATCAGACGTGTATCAGACGTGTTTCAGACGTGTATCAGACGTGTTTCAGGCGTGTTTCAGACGTGTTTCAGACGTGTTTCAGATGTGTTTCAGACGTGTTTCAGACGTGTATCAGACGTGTTTCAGACGTGTATCACACGTGTATCAGACGTGTATCACACGTGTATCAGACGTGTTTCAGACGTGTATCAGACGTGTTTCAGGCGTGTTTCAGACGTGTTTCAGGCGTGTTTCAGGCGTGTTTCAGACGTGTATCAGACGTGTTACAGACGTGTTTAAGACTTGTTTCAGACGTGTTTAAGACGTGCATCAGACGTGTATCACACGTGTATCAGACGTGTATCAGAAGTGTTACAGACGTGTTACAGACGTGTTTCAGACGTGTATCAGACGTGTTTCGGACGTGTATCAGACTTGTATCAGACATGTATCAGACGTGTATCACACGTGTATTAGACGTGTATCAGACGTGTTTAAGACGTGATACAGACGTGTTACAGACGTGTTTCAGACGTGTTTCAGACGTGTTACAGACGTGTTTAAGACTTGTTTCAGACGTGTTTCAGACGTGTATCAGACGTGTATCACACGTGTATCACACGTGTATCACAAGTGTTTCAGACGTGTTACAGACGTGTTTAAGACTTGTTTCAGACGTGTTTCAGACATGTATCAGACGTGTATCACACGTGTATCACAAGTGTTTCAGACGTGTTTCAGACGTGTATCAGACGTGTATCACACGTGTATCACAAGTGTATCAGACGTGTTTCAGACGTGTATCAGACGTGTATCACACGTGTATCAGACGTGTATCAGACGTGTTTCAGACGTGTATCACAAGTGTATCAGACGTGTTTCAGACGTGTATCAGACGTGTATCACACGTGTATCAGACGTGTATCAGACGTGTTTAAGACGTGATACAGACGTGTTACAGACGTGTTTCAGACGTGTTACAGACGTGTTTAAGACTTGTTTCAGACGTGTTTCAGACGTGTATCAGACGTGTATCACACGTGTATCACAAGTGTTTCAGACGTGTTACAGACGTGTTTAAGACTTGTTTCAGACGTGTTTCAGACATGTATCAGACGTGTATCACACGTGTATCACAAGTGTTTCAGACGTGTTTCAGACGTGTATCACAAGTGTATCAGACGTGTTTCAGACGTGTATCAGACGTGTATCACACGTGTATCAGACGTGTATCAGACGTGTTTCAGACGTGTATCACAAGTGTATCAGACGTGTTTCAGACGTGTATCAGACGTGTATCACACGTGTATCAGACGTGTATCAGACGTGTTTCAGACGTGTATCAGACGTGTATCAGACGTGTATCAGACGTGTATCAGACGTGTATCAGACGTGTATCAGACGTGTTTCAGACGTGTATCAGACGTGTTTCAGACGTGTATCGGACGTGTTTCAGACGTGTATCGGACGTGTATCGGACGTGTTTCGGACGTGTATCAGACGTGTTTCAGACGTGTTGCAGACGTGTATCAGACGTGTATCAGACGTGTATCAGACGTGTATCAGACGTGTATCAGACGTGTTTCAGACGTGTATCAGACGTGTTTCAGGCGTGTTTCAGGCGTGTTTCAGGCGTGTTTCAGGCGTGTTTCACACGTGTATTAGACGTGTATCAGACGTGTATCAGACGTGTTTCAGACGTGTATCAGACGTGTTTCAGGCGTGTTTCAGACGTGTTTCAGACGTGTTTCAGATGTGTTTCAGACGTGTTTCAGACGTGTATCAGACGTGTATCAGACGTGTATCACACGTGTATCAGACGTGTATCAGACGTGTTTCAGACGTGTATCACATGTGTATCAGACGTGTTTCAGAAGTGTATCAGACGTTTATCACACGTGTATCACAAGTGTATCAGACGTGTTTCAGACGTGTATCAGACGTGTATCAAACGTGTATCAAACGTGTTTCAGACGTGTATCAGACGTGTTTCAGACGTGTATCCGATGTGTTTCGGACGTGTATCAGACGTGTTTCAGACGTGTATCAGACGTGTATCAGACGTGTATCAGACGTGTTTCAGACGTGTATCAGACGTGTTTCAGACGTGTATCAGACATGTTTGACATGTATCAGACGTGTATCAGACGTGTTTCAGACGTGTATCACACGTGTATCAGACGTGTATCACACGTGTATCAGACGTGTTTCAGACGTGTATCAGACGTGTTTCAGGTGTGTTTCAGACGTGTTTCAGGCGTGTTTCAGGCGTGTTTCAGACGTGTATCAGACGTGTTACAGACGTGTTTAAGACTTGTTTCAGACGTGTTTCAGACGTGTATCAGACGTGTATCAAACGTGTATCACACGTGTATCAGACGTGATACAGACGTGTTACAGACGTGTTTCAGACGTGTTTCAGACGTGTTACAGACGTGTTAAAGACTTGTTTCAGACGTGTTTCAGACGTGTATCAGACGTGTATCACACGTGTATCAGACGTGTATCAGACGTGTATCACACGTGTATCACACGTGTATCAGAAGTTTTTCAGACGTGTATCACACGTGTATCACAAATGTATCAGACGTGTTTCAGACGTGTATCACACGTGTATCACAAGTGTATCAGAAGTGTTTCAGACGTGTATCACACGTGTATCACAAATGTATCAGACGTGTTTCAGACGTGTACCAGACGTGTATCACAAGTGTATCAGACGTGTTTCAGACGTGTATCAGACGTGTATCACAAGTGTATCAGACGTGTTTCAGACGTGTATCACAAGTGTATCAGACGTGTTTCAGACGTGTATCAAACGTGTATCAGACGTGTATCAGACGTGTATCAGACGTGTATCAGACGTGTTTCAGACATGTATCAGACGTGTTTCAGATGTGTTTCAGACGTGTTTCAGACGTGTATCAGACGTGTTTCAGACGTGTATCACACGTGTATCAGACGTGTATCACACGTGTATCAGACGTGTTTCAGACGTGTATCAGACGTGTTTCAGGTGTGTTTCAGACGTGTTTCAGGCGTGTTTCAGGCTTGTTTCAGACGTGTATCAGACGTGTTACAGACGTGTTTAAGACTTGTTTCAGACGTGTTTCAGACGTGCATCAGACGTGTATCACACGTGTATCAGACGTGTATCAGAAGTGTTACAGACGTGTTACAGACGTGTTTCAGACGTGTATCAGACGTGTTTCGGACGTGTATCAGACGTGTATCAGACATGTATCAGACGTGTATCACACGTGTATTAGACGTGTATCAGACGTGTTTAAGACGTGATACAGACGTGTTACAGACGTGTTTCAGACGTGTTTCAGACGTGTTACAGACGTGTTTAAGACTTGTTTCAGACGTGTTTCAGACGTGTATCAGACGTGTATCACACGTGTATCAGACGTGTATCAGACGTGTTTCAGACGTGTATCACAAGTGTATCAGACGTGTTTCAGACGTGTATCAGACGTGTATCAGACGTGTATCAGACGTGTATCAGACGTGTGTCAGACGTGTATCGGACGTGTTTCGGACGTGTTTCAGACGTGTATCAGACGTGTTTCAGACGTGTATCACACGTGTATCAGACGTGTTTCAGACGTGTATCAGACGTGTTTCAGGCGTGTTTCAGACGTGTTTCAGGCGTGTTTCAGGCGTGTTTCAGACGTGTATCAGACGTGTTACAGACGTGTTTAAGACTTGTTTCAGACGTGTTTCAGACGTGCATCAGACGTGTAACACACGTGTATCAGACGTGTATCAGAAGTGTTACAGACGTGTTACAGATGTGTTTCAGACGTGTATCAGACGTGTTTCGGACGTGTATCAGACGTGTATCAGACATGTATCAGACGTGTATCACACGTGTATCAGACGTGTATCAGACGTGTTTAAGACGTGATACAGACGTGTTACAGACGTGTTTCAGACGTGTTACAGACGTGTTTAAGACTTGTTTCAGACGTGTTTCAGACGTGTATCAGACGTGTATCACACGTGTATCACACGTGTATCACAAGTGTTTCAGACGTGTTACAGACGTGTTTAAGACTTGTTTCAGACGTGTTTCAGACATGTATCAGACGTGTATCACACGTGTATCACAAGTGTTTCAGACGTGTTTCAGACGTGTATCACAAGTGTATCAGACGTGTTTCAGACGTGTATCACACGTGTATCACACGTGTATCACACGTGTATCAGACGTGTATCAGACGTGTTTCAGACGTGTATCACAAGTGTATCAGACGTGTTTCAGACGTGTATCAGACGTGTATCACACGTGTATCAGACGTGTATCAGACGTGTTTCAGACCTGTATCACAAGTGTATCAGACGTGTTTCAGACGTGTATCAGACGTGTATCAGACGTGTATCAGACGTGTATCAGACGTGTTTCAGACGTGTATCAGACGTGTTTCAGACGTGTATCGGACGTGTTTCGGACGTGTATCAGACGTGTTTCAGACGTGTTTCAGACGTGTATCAGACGTGTATCAGACGTGTATCAGACGTGTATCAGACGTGTATCAGACGTGTTTCAGACGTGTATCAGACGTGTTTCAGGCGTGTTTCAGGCGTGTTTCAGGCGTGTTTCACACGTGTATTAGACGTGTATCAGACGTGTATCAGACGTGTTTCAGACGTGTATCAGACGCGTTTCAGGCGTGTTTCAGACGTGTTTCAGACGTGTTTCAGACGTGTTTCAGATGTGTTTCAGACGTGTTTCAGACGTGTATCAGACGTGTTTCAGACGTGTATCACACGTGTATCAGACGTGTTTCAGACGTGTATCAGATGTGTTTCAGGCGTGTTTCAGACGTGTTTCAGGCGTGTTTCAGGCGTGTTTCAGACGTGTATCAGACGTGTTACAGACGTGTTTAAGACTTGTTTCAGACGTGTATCACACGTGTATCAGACGTGTATCAGAAGTGTTACAGACGTGTATCAGACGTGTTTCGGACGTGTATCAGACGTGTATCACACGTGTATTAGACGTGTATCAGACGTGTTTAAGACGTGATACAGACGTGTTACAGACGTGTTTCAGACATGTATCAGACGTGTATCACACGTGTATTAGACGTGTATCAGACGTGTTTAAGACGTGATACAGACGTGTTACAGACGTGTTTCAGACGTGTTTCAGACGTGTTACAGACGTGTTCAAGACTTGTTTCAGACGTGTTTCAGACGTGTATCAGACGTGTATCAGACGTGTATCACACGTGTATCACACGTGTATCACAAGTGTTTCAGACGTGTTACAGACGTGTTTAAGACTTGTTTCAGACGTGTTTCAGACATGTATCAGACGTGTATCACACGTGTATCACAAGTGTTTCAGACGTGTTTCAGACGTGTATCACAAGTGTATCAGACGTGTTTCAGACGTGTATCACACGTGTATCACACGTGTATCAGACGTGTATCAGACGTGTTTCAGACGTGTATCACAAGTGTATCAGACGTGTTTCAGACGTGTATCAGACGTGTATCACACGTCTATCAGACGTGTATCAGACGTGTTTAAGACGTGATACAGACGTGTTACAGACGTGTTTCAGACGTGTTTCAGACGTGTTACAGACGTGTTTAAGACTTGTTTCAGACGTGTTTCAGACGTGTATCAGACGTGTATCACACGTGTATCACACGTGTATCACAAGTGTTTCAGACGTGTTACAGACGTGTTTAAGACTTGTTTCAGACGTGTTTCAGACATGTATCAGACGTGTATCACACGTGTATCACAAGTGTTTCAGACGTGTTTCAGACGTGTATCACAAGTGTATCAGACGTGTTTCAGACGTGTATCAGACGTGTATCACACGTGTATCAGACGTGTATCAGACGTGTTTCAGACGTGTATCACAAGTGTATCAGACGTGTTTCAGACGTGTATCAGACGTGTATCACACGTGTATCAGACGTGTTTCAGACGTGTATCACAAGTGTATCAGACGTGTTTCAGACGTGTATCAGACGTGTATCAGACGTGTATCAGACGTGTATCAGACGTGTATCAGACGTGTGTCAGACGTGTTTCAGACGTGTATCAGACGTGTTTCAGACGTGTATCGGACGTGTTTCGGACGTGTATCAGACGTGTTTCAGACGTGTTTCAGACGTGTTTCAGACGTGTATCAGACGTGTATCAGACGTGTATCAGACGTGTATCAGACGTGTTTCAGACGTGTATCAGACGTGTTTCAGGCGTGTTTCAGGCGTGTTTCAGGCGTGTTTCACACGTGTATTAGACGTGTATCAGACGTGTATCAGACGTGTTTCAGACGTGTATCAGACGTGTTTCAGGCGTGTTTCAGACGTGTTTCAGACGTGTTTCAGATGTGTTTCAGACGTGTTTCAGACGTGTATCACACGTGTATCAGACGTGTATCAGACGTGTTTCAGACGTGTATCACATGTGTATCAGACGTGTTTCAGACGTGTATCAGACGTTTATCACACGTGTATCACAAGTGTATCAGACGTGTTTCAGACGTGTATCAGACGTGTATCAAACGTGTATCAAACGTGTTTCAGACGTGTATCAGACGTGTTTCAGACGTGTATCAGATGTGTTTCGGACGTGTATCAGACGTGTTTCAGACGTGTATCAGACGTGTATCAGACGTGTATCAGACGTGTTTCAGACGTGTATCAGACGTGTATCAGACGTGTTTCAGACGTGTATCAGACATGTTTGACATGTATCAGACGTGTTTCAGATGTGTTTCAGACGTGTTTCAGACGTGTATCAGACGTGTTTCAGACGTGTATCACACGTGTATCAGACGTGTATCACACGTGTATCAGACGTGTTTCAGACGTGTATCAGACGTGTTTCAGGTGTGTTTCAGACGTGTTTCAGGCGTGTTTCAGGCGTGTTTCAGACGTGTATCAGACGTGTTACAGACGTGTTTAAGACTTGTTTCAGACGTGTTTCAGACGTGTATCAGACGTGTATCAAACGTGTATCACACGTGTATCAGACGTGATACAGACGTGTTACAGACGTGTTTCAGACGTGTTTCAGACGTGTTTCAGACGTGTTTCAGACGTGTATCAGACGTGTATCACACGTGTATCAGACGTGTATCACACGTGTATCACACGTGTATCAGAAGTTTTTCAGACGTGTATCACACGTGTATCACAAATGTATCAGACGTGTTTCAGACGTGTATCAGACGTGTATCACAAGTGTATCAGAAGTGTTTCAGACGTGTATCACACGTGTATCACAAATGTATCAGACGTGTTTCAGACGTGTATCACACGTGTATCACAAATGTATCAGACGTGTTTCAGACGTGTATCAGACGTGTATCACAAGTGTATCAGACGTGTTTCAGACGTGTATCAGACGTGTATCAGACGTGTATCAGACGTGTATCAGACGTGTTTCAGACATGTATCAGACGTGTTTCAGATGTGTTTCAGACGTGTTTCAGACGTGTATCAGACGTGTTTCAGACGTGTATCACACGTGTATCAGACGTGTTTCAGACGTGTATCAGACGTGTTTCAGGCGTGTTTCAGACGTGTTTCAGGCGTGTTTCAGGCGTGTTTCAGACGTGTATCAGACGTGTTTAAGACGTGATACAGACGTGTTACAGACGTGTTTCAGACGTGTTTCAGACGTGTTACAGACGTGTTTAAGACTTGTTTCAGACGTGTTTCAGACATGTATCAGACGTGTATTACAAGTGTTTCAGACGTGTTTCAGACGTGTATCACAAGTGTATCAGACGTGTTTCAGACGTGTATCACACGTGTATCAGACGTGTATCAGACGTGTTTCAGACGTGTATCACAAGTGTATCAGACGTGTTTCAGACGTGTATCAGACGTGTATCACACGTGTATCAGACGTGTTTCAGACGTGTATCACAAGTGTATCAGACGTGTTTCAGACGTGTTTCAGACGTGTATCAGACATGTTTGACATGTATCAGACGTGTTTCAGATGTGTTTCAGACGTGTTTCAGACGTGTATCAGACGTGTTTCAGACGTGTATCACACGTGTATCAGACGTGTATCACACGTGTATCAGACGTGTTTCAGACGTGTATCAGACGTGTTTCAGGTGTGTTTCAGACGTGTTTCAGGCGTGTTTCAGGCGTGTTTCAGACGTGTATCAGACGTGTTACAGACGTGTTTAAGACTTGTTTCAGACGTGTTTCAGACGTGTATCAGACGTGTATCAAACGTGTATCACACGTGTATCAGACGTGATACAGACGTGTTACAGACGTGTTTCAGACGTGTTTCAGACGTGTTACAGACGTGTTAAAGACTTGTTTCAGACGTGTTTCAGACGTGTATCACACGTGTATCACACGTGTATCAGAAGTTTTTCAGACGTGTATCACACGTGTATCACAAATGTATCAGACGTGTTTCAGACGTGTATCACACGTGCATTACAAATGTATCAGATGTGTTTCAGACGTGTATCACACGTGTATCACAAATGTATCAGACGTGTTTCAGACGTGTATCACACGTGTATCACAAATGTATCAGACGTGTATCAAACGTGTATCACACGTGTATCAGACGTGATACAGACGTGTTACAGACGTGTTTCAGACGTGTTTCAGACGTGTTTCAGACGTGTTTCAGACGTGTATCAGACGTGTATCACACGTGTATCAGACGTGTATCACACGTGTATCACACGTGTATCAGAAGTTTTTCAGACGTGTATCACACGTGTATCACAAATGTATCAGACGTGTTTCAGACGTGTATCAGACGTGTATCACACGTGTATCACAAATGTATCAGACGTGTTTCAGACGTGTATCACACGTGTATCACAAATGTATCAGACGTGTTTCAGACGTGTATCAGACGTGTATCACAAGTGTATCAGACGTGTTTCAGACGTGTATCAGACGTGTATCAGACGTGTATCAGACGTGTATCAGACGTGTTTCAGACATGTATCAGACGTGTTTCAGATGTGTTTCAGACGTGTTTCAGACGTGTATCAGACGTGTTTCAGACGTGTATCACACGTGTATCAGACGTGTTTCAGACGTGTATCAGACGTGTTTCAGGCGTGTTTCAGACGTGTTTCAGGCGTGTTTCAGGCGTGTTTCAGACGTGTATCAGACGTGTTACAGACGTGTTTAAGACTTGTTTCAGACGTGTTTCAGACGTGCATCAGACGTGTATCACACGTGTATCAGACGTGTATCAGAAGTGTTACAGACATGTTACAGACGTGTTTCAGACGTGTATCAGACGTGTTTCGGACGTGTATCCGACGTGTATCAGACATGTATCAGACGTGTATCACACGTGTATTAGACGTGTATCAGACGTGTTTAAGACGTGATACAGACGTGTTACAGACGTGTTTCAGACGTGTTTCAGACGTGTTACAGACGTGTTTAAGACTTGTTTCAGACGTGTTTCAGACGTGTATCAGACGTGTATCACACGTGTATCACACGTGTATCACAAGTGTTTCAGACGTGTTACAGACGTGTTTAAGACTTGTTTCAGACGTGTTTCAGACATGTATCAGACGTGTATTACAAGTGTTTCAGACGTGTTTCAGACGTGTATCACAAGTGTATCAGACGTGTTTCAGACGTGTATCACACGTGTATCAGACGTGTATCAGACGTGTTTCAGACGTGTATCACAAGTGTATCAGACGTGTTTCAGACGTGTATCAGACGTGTATCACACGTGTATCAGACGTGTATCAGACGTGTTTCAGACGTGTATCACAAGTGTATCAGACGTGTTTCAGACGTGTTTCAGACGTGTATCAGACATGTTTGACATGTATCAGACGTGTTTCAGATGTGTTTCAGACGTGTTTCAGACGTGTATCAGACGTGTTTCAGACGTGTATCACACGTGTATCAGACGTGTATCACACGTGTATCAGACGTGTTTCAGACGTGTATCAGACGTGTTTCAGGTGTGTTTCAGACGTGTTTCAGGCGTGTTTCAGGCGTGTTTCAGACGTGTATCAGACGTGTTACAGACGTGTTTAAGACTTGTTTCAGACGTGTTTCAGACGTGTATCAGACGTGTATCAAACGTGTATCACACGTGGATCAGACGTGATACAGACGTGTTACAGACGTGTTTCAGACGTGTTTCAGACGTGTTACAGACGTGTTAAAGACTTGTTTCAGACGTGTTTCAGACGTGTATCACACGTGTATCACACGTGTATCAGAAGTTTTTCAGACGTGTATCACACGTGTATCACAAATGTATCAGACGTGTTTCAGACGTGTATCACACGTGCATTACAAATGTATCAGATGTGTTTCAGACGTGTATCACACGTGTATCACAAATGTATCAGACGTGTTTCAGACGTGTATCACACGTGTATCACAAATGTATCAGACGTGTTTCAGACGTGTATCACACGTGCATTACAAGTGTATCAGACGTGTTTCAGACGTGTATCAGACGTGTATCACAAGTGTATCAGAAGTGTTTCAGACGTGTATCACACGTGTATCACAAATGTATCAGACGTGTTTCAGACGTGTATCAGACGTGTATCACAAGTGTATCAGACATGTTTCAGACGTGTATCAGACGTGTTTCAGACGTGTATCAAACGTGTATCAGACGTGTTTCAGACGTGTATCAGACGTGTTTCAGACATGTATCAGACGTGTTTCAGATGTGTTTCAGATGTGTTTCAGACGTGTATCAGACGTGTTTCAGACGTGTATCACACGTGTATCAGACGTGTATCACACGTGTATCAGACGTGTTTCAGACGTGTATCAGACGTGTTTCAGGCGTGTTTCAGACGTGTTTCAGGCGTGTTTCAGGCGTGTTTCAGACGTGTATCAGACGTGTTACAGACGTGTTTAAGACTTGTTTCAGACGTGTTTCAGACGTGCATCAGACGTGTATCACACGTGTATCAGACGTGTATCAGAAGTGTTACAGACGTGTTACAGACGTGTTTCAGACGTGTATCAGACGTGTTTCGGACGTGTATCAGACGTGTATCAGACATGTATCAGACGTGTATCACACGTGTATTAGACGTGTATCAGACGTGTTTAAGACGTGATACAGACGTGTTACAGACGTGTTTCAGACGTGTTTCAGACGTGTTACAGACGTGTTTAAGACTTGTTTCAGACGTGTTTCAGACGTGTATCAGACGTGTATCACACGTGTATCACACGTGTATCACAAGTGTTTCAGACGTGTTACAGACGTGTTTAAGACTTGTTTCAGACGTGTTTCAGACATGTATCAGACGTGTATCACAAGTGTTTCAGACGTGTTTCAGACGTGTATCACAAGTGTATCAGACGTGTTTCAGACGTGTATCAGACGTGTATCACACGTGTATCAGACGTGTATCAGACGTGTTTCAGACGTGTATCACAAGTGTATCAGACGTGTTTCAGACGTGTATCAGACGTGTATCACACGTGTATCAGACGTGTATCAGACGTGTTTCAGACGTGTATCACAAGTGTATCAGACGTGTTTCAGACGTGTATCAGACGTGTATCAGACGTGTATCAGACGTGTTTCAGACGTGTATCGGACGTGTTTCGGACGTGTATCAGACATGTTTCAGACGTGTTTCAGACGTGTATCAGACGTGTATCAGACGTGTATCAGACGTGTATCAGACGTGTATCAGACGTGTTTCAGACGTGTATCAGACGTGTTTCAGGCGTGTTTCAGGCGTGTTTCAGGCGTGTTTCACACGTGTATTAGACGTGTATCAGACGTGTATCAGACGTGTTTCAGACGTGTATCAGACGTGTTTCAGGCGTGTTTCAGACGTGTTTCAGACGTGTTTCAGATGTGTTTCAGACGTGTTTCAGACGTGTATCAGACGTGTTTCAGACGTGTATCACACGTGTATCACACGTGTATCAGACGTGTATCACACGTGTATCAGACGTGTTTCAGACGTGTATCAGACGTGTTTCAGGCGTGTTTCAGACGTGTTTCAGGCGTGTTTCAGGCGTGTTTCAGACGTGTATCAGACGTGTTACAGACGTGTTTAAGACTTGTTTCAGACGTGTTTCAGACGTGCATCAGACGTGTATCACACGTGTATCAGACGTGTATCAGAAGTGTTACAGACGTGTTACAGACGTGTTTCAGACGTGTATCAGACGTGTTTCGGACGTGTATCAGACGTGTATCAGACGTGTATCACACGTGTATTAGACGTGTATCAGACGTGTTTAAGACGTGATACAGACGTGTTACAGACGTGTTACAGACGTGTTTAAGACTTGTTTCAGACGTGTATCAGACGTGTATCACACGTGTATCAGACGTGTATCAGACGTGTATCACACGTGTATCACACGTGTATCACAAGTGTTTCAGACGTGTTACAGACGTGTTTAAGACTTGTTTCAGACGTGTTTCAGACTTGTATCAGACGTGTATCACACGTGTATCACAAGTGTTTCAGACGTGTTTCAGACGTGTATCACACGTGTATCACACGTGTATCACAAGTGTTTCAGACGTGTTACAGACGTGTTTAAGACTTGTTTCAGACGTGTTTCAGACATGTATCAGACGTGTATCACACATGTATCACAAGTGTATCAGACGTGTTTCAGACGTGTATCAGACGTGTATCACACGTGTATCACACGTGTATCAGACGTGTATCACAAGTGTATCAGACGTGTTTCAGACGTGTATCAGACGTGTATCACACGTGTATCAGACGTGTATCAGACGTGTTTCAGACGTGTATCACAAGTGTATCAGACGTGTTTCAGACGTGTATCAGACGTGTATCAGACGTGTATCAGACGTGTATCAGACGTGTATCAGACGTGTATCAGACGTGTTTCAGACGTGTATCAGACGTGTTTCAGACGTGTATCGGACGTGTTTCGGACGTGTATCAGACGTGTTTCAGACGTGTTTCAGACGTGTATCAGACGTGTATCAGACGTGTATCAGACGTGTTTCAGGCGTGTTTCAGGCGTGTTTCACACGTGTATTAGACGTGTATCAGACGTGTATCAGACGTGTTTCAGACGTGTATCAGACGTGTTTCAGGCGTGTTTCAGACGTGTTTCAGACGTGTATAAGAAGTGTATCAGACGTGTTTCAGACGTGTATCAGACGTGTATCACACGTGTATCAGACGTGTATCAGACGTGTTTCAGACGTGTATCACATGTGTATCAGACGTGTTTCAGACGTGTATCACACGTGTATCACAAATGTATCAGAAGTGTTTCAGACGTGTATCAGACGTGTATCACAAGTGTATCAGACGTGTTTCAGACGTGTATCAGACGTGTATCAGACGTGTATCAGACGTGTATTACAAGTGTATCAGAAGTGTTTCAGACGTGTATCACACGTGTATCACAAGTGTATCAGACGTGTTTCAGACGTGTATCAAACGTGTATCAGACGTGTTTCAGACGTGTATCAGACGTGTTTCAGACATGTATCAGACGTGTTTCAGATGTGTTTCAGACGTGTTTCAGACGTGTATCAGACGTGTTTCAGACGTGTATCACACGTGTATCAGACGTGTATCACACGTGTATCAGACGTGTTTAAGACTTGTTTCAGACGTGTTTCAGACGTGCATCAGACGTGTATCACACGTGTATCAGACGTGTATCAGAAGTGTTACAGACGTGTTACAGACGTGTTTCAGACGTGTATCAGACGTGTTTCGGACGTGTATCAGACGTGTATCAGACATGTATCAGACGTGTATCACACGTGTATTAGACGTGTATCAGACGTGTTTAAGACGTGATACAGACGTGTTACAGACGTGTTTCAGACGTGTTTCAGACGTGTATCAGACGTGTTTCAGGCGTGTTTCAGACGTGTTTCAGACGTGTATCAGAAGTGTATCAGACGTGTTTCAGACGTGTATCAGACGTGTATCACACGTGTATCAGACGTGTATCAGACGTGTTTCAGACGTGTATCACATGTGTATCAGACGTGTTTCAGACGTGTATCACACGTGTATCACAAATGTATCAGACGTGTTTCAGACGTGTATCAGACTTGTATCACAAGTGTATCAGACGTGTTTCAGACGTGTATCAGACGTGTATCAGACGTGTATCACACGTGTATCACAAGTGTATCAGACGTGTTTCAGACGTGTATCAAACGTGTATCAGACGTGTTTCAGACGTGTATCAGACGTGTTTCAGACATGTATCAGACGTGTTTCAGATGTGTATCAGACGTGTTTCAGACGTGTTTCAGACGTGTTTCAGACGTGTATCAGACGTGTTTCAGACGTGTATCACACGTGTATCAGACGTGTATCACACGTGTATCAGACGTGTTTCAGACGTGTTTCAGGCGTGTTTCAGACGTGTTTCAGGCGTGTTTCAGGCGTGTTTCAGACAAGTATCAGACGTGTTACAGACGTGTTTAAGACTTGTTTCAGACGTGTTTCAGACGTGCATCAGACGTGTATCACACGTGTATCAGACGTGTATCAGAAGTGTTACAGACGTGTTACAGACGTGTTTCAGACGTGTATCAGACGTGTTTCGGACGTGTATCAGACGTGTATCAGACATGTATCAGACGTGTATCACACGTGTATTAGACGTGTATCAGACGTGTTTAAGACGTGATACAGACGTGTTACAGACGTGTTTCAGACGTGTTTCAGACGTGTTACAGACGTGTTTAAGACTTGTTTCAGACGTGTTTCAGACGTGTATCAGACGTGTATCACACGTGTATCAGACGTGTTTCAGACGTGTATCACACGTGTATCAGACGTGTTTCAGACGTGTATCAGACGTGTATCAGACGTGTATCACAAGTGTATCAGACGTGTTTCAGACGTGTATCAGACGTGTATCAGACGTGTATCAGACGTGTTTCAGACGTGTATCAGACGTGTTTCGGACGTGTATCAGACGTGTTTCAGACGTGTTTCAGACTTGTATCAGACGTGTATAAGACGTGTATCACAAGTGTATCAGACCTGTTTCAGACGTGTATCAGACGTGTATCAGACGTGTATCAGACGTGATTCAGACGTGTATCAGACGTGTTTCAGGCGTGTTTCAGACGTGTTTCAGGCGTGTTTCAGGCGTGTTTCACACGTGTATTAGATGTGTATCAGACGTGTTTAAGACGTGATACAGACGTGTTACAGACGTGTTTCAGACGTGTTTCAGACGTGTTACAGACGTGTTTAAGACTTGTTTCAGACGTGTTTCAGACGTGTATCACACGTGTATCACAAGTGTATCAGACGTGTTTCAGACGTGTATCAGACGTGTATCAGACGTGTATCACACGTGTATCAGACGTGTTTCAGACGTGTATCAGACGTGTTTCAGACGTGTTTCAGACGTGTATCAGACGTGTATCAGATGTGTTTCAGACGTGTATCACACGTGTATCAGACGTGTATCACACGTGTATCAGACGTGTTTCAGACGTGTTTCAGGCGTGTTTCAGACGTGTATCAGACGTGTTACAGACGTGTTTAAGACTTGTTTCAGACGTGTTTCAGACGTGTATCAGACGTGTATCACATGTGTATCAGACGTGTATCAGACGTGTATCAAACGTGTATCACACGTGTATCAGACGTGTATCACAAGTGTATCAGACGTGTTTCAGACGTGTATCAGACGTGTATCAGACGTGTATCAGACGTGTATCACACGTGTATCAGACGTGTATCAGACGTGTATCAAACGTGTATCACACGTGTATCAGACGTGTATCAGACGTGTATCACATGTGTATCAGACGTGTATCAGACGTGTATCAAACGTGTATCACACGTGTATCAGACGTGTATCACAAGTGTATCAGACGTGTTTCAGACGTGTATCAGACGTGTTTCAGACGTGTATCAAACGTGTATCAGACGTGTTTCAGACGTGTATCAGACGTGTTTCAGACATGTATCACAAGTGTATCAGACGTGTTTCAGACGTGTATCAGACGTGTTTCAGACGTGTATCAAACGTGTATCAGACGTGTTTCAGACGTGTATCAGACGTGTTTCAGACATGTATCACACGTGTATCAGACGTGTATCACAAGTGTATCAGACGTGTTTCAGACGTGTATCAGACGTGTTTCAGACGTGTATCAAACGTGTATCAGACGTGTTTCAGACGTGTATCAAACGTGTATCAGACGTGTTTCAGACGTGTATCAGACGTGTATCAAACGTGTATCACACGTGTATCAGACGTGTATCACAAGTGTATCAGACGTGTTTCAGACGTGTATCAGACGTGTTTCAGACGTGTATCAAACGTGTATCAGACGTGTTTCAGACGTGTATCAGACGTGTTTCAGACATGTATCAGACGTGTTTCAGATGTGTTTCAGACGTGTTTCAGACGTGTATCAGACGTGTATCACACGTGTATCAGACGTGTTTCAGACGTGTTTCAGGTGTGTTTCAGACGTGTTTCAGGTGTGTTTCAGGCGTGTTTCAGACAAGTATCAGACGTGTTACAGACGTGTTTAAGACTTGTTTCAGACGTGTTTCAGACGTGCATCAGACGTGTATCACACGTGTATCAGACGTGTATCAGAAGTGTTACAGACGTGTTACAGACGTGTTTCAGACGTGTATCAGACGTGTTTCGGACGTGTATCAGACGTGTATCAGACATGTATCAGACGTGTATCACACGTGTATTAGACGTGTATCAGACGTGTTTAAGACGTGATACAGACGTGTTACAGACGTGTTTCAGACGTGTTTCAGACGTGTTACAGACGTGTTTAAGACTTGTTTCAGACGTGTTTCAGACATGTATCAGACGTGTATCACACGTGTATCAGACGTGTTTCAGACGTGTATCACACGTGTATCAGACGTGTTTCAGACGTGTATCAGACGTGTATCAGACGTGTATCACAAGTGTATCAGACGTGTTTCAGACGTGTATCAGACGTGTATCAGACGTGTATCAGACGTGTTTCAGACGTGTATCAGACGTGTTTCGGACGTGTATCAGACGTGTTTCAGACGTGTTTCAGACTTGTATCAGACGTGTATAAGACGTGTATCACAAGTGTATCAGACCTGTTTCAGACGTGTATCAGACGTGTATCAGACGTGATTCAGACGTGTATCAGACGTGTTTCAGGCATGTTTCAGACGTGTTTCAGGCGTGTTTCAGGCGTGTTTCACACGTGTATTAGATGTGTATCAGACGTGTTTAAGACGTGATACAGACGTGTTACAGACGTGTTTCAGACGTGTTTCAGACGTGTTACAGACGTGTTTAAGACTTGTTTCAGACGTGTTTCAGACGTGTATCACACGTGTATCACAAGTGTATCAGACGTGTTTCAGACGTGTATCAGACGTGTATCAGACGTGTTTCAGACGTGTATCAGACGTGTATCAGATGTGTTTCAGACGTGTATCACACGTGTATCAGACGTGTATCACACGTGTATCAGACGTGTTTCAGACGTGTATCAGACGTGTTTCAGGTGTGTTTCAAACGTGTTTCAGGCGTGTTTCAGGCGTGTTTCAGACGTGTATCAGACGTGTTACAGACGTGTTTAAGACTTGTTTCAGACGTGTTTCAGACGTGTATCAGACGTGTATCACATGTGTATCAGACGTGTATCAGACGTGTATCACACGTGTATCAGACGTGATACAGACGTGTTACAGACGTGTTTCAGACGTGTTTCAGACGTGTTACAGACGTGTTAAAGACTTGTTTCAGACGTGTTTCAGACGTGTATCAGACGTGTATCACATGTGTATCAGACGCGTATCAGACGTGTATCACACGTGTATCACACGTGTATCAGAAGTTTTTCAGACGTGTATCACACGTTTATCACAAATGTATCAGACGTGTTTCAGACGTGTATCAGACGTGTATCACAAGTGTATCAGAAGTGTTTCAGACGTGTATCACACGTGTATCACAAATGTATCAGACGTGTTTCAGACGTGTATCAGACGTGTATCACAAGTGTATCAGAAGTGTTTCAGACGTGTATCACACGTGTATCACAAGTGTATCAGACGTGTTTCAGACGTGTATCAGACGTGTATCAGACGTGTTTCAGACGTGTATCAGACGTGTTTCAGACATGTATCAGACGTGTTTCAGATGTGTTTCAGACGTGTTTCAGACGTGTATCAGACGTGTTTCAGACGTGTATCACACGTGTATCAGACGTGTATCACACGTGTATCAGACGTGTTTCAGACGTGTTTCAGGCGTGTTTCAGACGTGTTTCAGGCGTGTTTCAGGCGTGTTTCAGACAAGTATCAGACGTGTTACAGACGTGTTTAAGACTTGTTTCAGACGTGTTACAGACGTGTTACAGACGTGTTTCAGACGTGTATCAGACGTGTTTCGGACGTGTATCAGACGTGTATCAGACATGTATCAGACGTGTATCACACGTGTATTAGACGTGTATCAGACGTGTTTAAGACGTGATACAGACGTGTTACAGACGTGTTTCAGACGTGTTTCAGACGTGTTACAGACGTGTTTAAGACTTGTTTCAGACGTGTTTCAGACGTGTATCAGACGTGTATCACACGTGTATCAGACGTGTTTCAGACGTGTATCACACGTGTATCAGACGTGTTTCAGACGTGTATCAGACGTGTATCAGACGTGTATCAGACGTGTATCACAAGTGTATCAGACGTGTTTCAGACGTGTATCAGACGTGTATCAGACGTGTATCAGACGTGTTTCAGACGTGTATCAGACGTGTTTCGGACGTGTATCAGACGTGTTTCAGACGTGTTTCAGACTTGTATCAGACGTGTATAAGACGTGTATCACAAGTGTATCAGACCTGTTTCAGACGTGTTTCAGACGTGTATCAGACGTGTATCAGACGTGTATCAGACGTGTATCAGACGTGATTCAGACGTGTATCAGACGTGTTTCAGGCGTGTTTCAGACGTGTTTCAGGCGTGTTTCAGGCGTGTTTAACACGTGTATTAGACGTGTATCAGACGTGTTTAAGACGTGATACAGACGTGTTACAGACGTGTTTCAGACGTGTTTCAGACGTGTTACAGACGTGTTTAAGACTTGTTTCAGACGTGTTTCAGACGTGTATCACACGTGTATCACAAGTGTATCAGACGTGTTTCAGACGTGTATCAGACGTGTATCAGACGTGTTTCAGACGTGTATCAGACGTGTATCAGATGTGTTTCAGACGTGTATCACACGTGTATCAGACGTGTTTCAGACGTGTATCAGACGTGTTTCAGGTGTGTTTCAGACGTGTTTCAGGCGTGTTTCAGGCGTGTTTCAGACGTGTATCAGACGTGTTACAGACGTGTTTAAGACTTGTTTCAGACGTGTTTCAGACGTGCATCAGACGTGTATCACACGTGTATCAGACGTGTATCAGAAGTGTTACAGACGTGTTACAGACGTGTTTCAGACGTGTATCAGACGTGTTTCGGACGTGTATCAGACGTGTATCAGACATGTATCAGACGTGTATCACACGTGTATTAGACGTGTATCAGACGTGTTTAAGACGTGATACAGACGTGTTACAGACGTGTTTCAGACGTGTTTCAGACGTGTTACAGACGTGTTTAAGACTTGTTTCAGACGTGTTTCAGACATGTATCAGACGTGTATCACACGTGTATCAGACGTGTTTCAGACGTGTATCACACGTGTATCAGACGTGTTTCAGACGTGTATCAGACGTGTATCAGACGTGTATCACAAGTGTATCAGACGTGTTTCAGACGTGTATCAGACGTGTATCAGACGTGTATCAGACGTGTTTCAGACGTGTATCAGACGTGTTTCGGACGTGTATCAGACGTGTTTCAGACGTGTTTCAGACTTGTATCAGACGTGTATAAGACGTGTATCACAAGTGTATCAGACCTGTTTCAGACGTGTATCAGACGTGTATCAGACGTGATTCAGACGTGTATCAGACGTGTTTCAGGCGTGTTTCAGACGTGTTTCAGGCGTGTTTCAGGCGTGTTTCACACGTGTATTAGATGTGTATCAGACGTGTTTAAGACGTGATACAGACGTGTTACAGACGTGTTACAGACGTGTTTCAGACGTGTTTCAGACGTGTTACAGACGTGTTTAAGACTTGTTTCAGACGTGTTTCAGACGTGTATCACACGTGTATCACAAGTGTATCAGACGTGTTTCAGACGTGTATCAGACGTGTATCAGACGTGTTTCAGACGTGTATCAGACGTGTATCAGATGTGTTTCAGACGTGTATCACACGTGTATCAGACGTGTATCACACGTGTATCAGACGTGTTTCAGACGTGTATCAGACGTGTTTCAGGTGTGTTTCAAACGTGTTTCAGGCGTGTTTCAGGCGTGTTTCAGACGTGTATCAGACGTGTTACAGACGTGTTTAAGACTTGTTTCAGACGTGTTTCAGACGTGTATCAGACGTGTATCACATGTGTATCAGACGTGTATCAGACGTGTATCAAACGTGTATCACACGTGTATCAGACGTGATACAGACGTGTTACAGACGTGTTTCAGACGTGTTTCAGACGTGTTACAGACGTGTTAAAGACTTGTTTCAGACGTGTTTCAGACGTGTATCAGACGTGTATCACATGTGTATCAGACGCGTATCAGACGTGTATCACACGTGTATCACACGTGTATCAGAAGTTTTTCAGACGTGTATCACACGTTTATCACAAATGTATCAGACGTGTTTCAGACGTGTATCAGACGTGTATCACAAGTGTATCAGAAGTGTTTCAGACGTGTATCACACGTGTATCACAAATGTATCAGACGTGTTTCAGACGTGTATCAGACGTGTATCACAAGTGTATCAGAAGTGTTTCAGACGTGTATCACACGTGTATCACAAGTGTATCAGACGTGTTTCAGACGTGTATCAGACGTGTATCAGACGTGTATCAGACGTGTTTCAGACGTGTATCAGACGTGTTTCAGACATGTATCAGACGTGTTTCAGATGTGTTTCAGACGTGTTTCAGACGTGTATCAGACGTGTTTCAGACGTGTATCACACGTGTATCAGACGTGTATCACACGTGTATCAGACGTGTTTCAGACGTGTTTCAGGCGTGTTTCAGACGTGTTTCAGGCGTGTTTCAGGCGTGTTTCAGGCGTGTTTCAGACAAGTATCAGACGTGTTACAGACGTGTTTAAGACTTGTTTCAGACGTGTTACAGACGTGTTACAGACGTGTTTCAGACGTGTATCAGACGTGTTTCGGACGTGTATCAGACGTGTATCAGACATGTATCAGACGTGTATCACACGTGTATTAGACGTGTATCAGACGTGTTTAAGACGTGATACAGACGTGTTACAGACGTGTTTCAGACGTGTTTCAGACGTGTTACAGACGTGTTTAAGACTTGTTTCAGACGTGTTTCAGACGTGTATCAGACGTGTATCACACGTGTATCAGACGTGTTTCAGACGTGTATCACACGTGTATCAGACGTGTTTCAGACGTGTATCAGACGTGTATCAGACGTGTATCACAAGTGTATCAGACGTGTTTCAGACGTGTATCAGACGTGTATCAGACGTGTATCAGACGTGTTTCAGACGTGTATCAGACGTGTTTCGGACGTGTATCAGACGTGTTTCAGACGTGTTTCAGACTTGTATCAGACGTGTATAAGACGTGTATCACAAGTGTATCAGACCTGTTTCAGACGTGTATCAGACGTGTATCAGACGTGTATCAGACGTGATTCAGACGTGTATCAGACGTGTTTCAGGCGTGTTTCAGACGTGTTTCAGGCGTGTTTCAGGCGTGTTTAACACGTGTATTAGACGTGTATCAGACGTGTTTAAGACGTGATACAGACGTGTTACAGACGTGTTTCAGACGTGTTTCAGACGTGTTACAGACGTGTTTAAGACTTGTTTCAGACGTGTTTCAGACGTGTATCACACGTGTATCACAAGTGTATCAGACGTGTTTCAGACGTGTATCAGACGTGTATCAGACGTGTTTCAGACGTGTATCAGACGTGTATCAGATGTGTTTCAGACGTGTATCACACGTGTATCAGACGTGTTTCAGACGTGTATCAGACGTGTTTCAGGTGTGTTTCAGACGTGTTTCAGGCGTGTTTCAGGCGTGTTTCAGACGTGTATCAGACGTGTTACAGACGTGTTTAAGACTTGTTTCAGACGTGTTTCAGACGTGTATCAGACGTGTATCACATGTGTATCAGACGTGTATCAGACGTGTATCAAACGTGTATCACACGTGTATCAGACGTGATACAGACGTGTTACAGACGTGTTTCAGACGTGTTTCAGACGTGTTACAGACGTGTTAAAGACTTGTTTCAGACGTGTTTCAGACGTGTATCAGACGTGTATCACATGTGTATCAGACGTGTATCAGACGTGTATCACACGTGTATCACACGTGTATCAGAAGTTTTTCAGACGTGTATCACACGTTTATCACAAATGTATCAGACGTGTTTCAGACGTGTATCAGACGTGTATCACAAGTGTATCAGAAGTGTTTCAGACGTGTATCACACGTGTATCACAAATGTATCAGACGTGTTTCAGACGTGTATCAGACGTGTATCACACGTGTATCACAAGTGTATCAGACGTGTTTCAGACGTGTATCAGACGTGTATCAGACGTGTATCACACGTGTATCACAAGTGTATCAGACGTGTTTCAGACGTGTATCAAACGTGTATCAGACGTGTTTCAGACGTGTATCAGACGTGTTTCAGACATGTA